>OY728148.1:982702307-983952307 GCA_963277665.1 Viscum album | reverse complement strand
TGTGGATTGGGTTATGTTCTCTTATGTGGACTGGGTTGTACTTGGGCTCGTGTGCTGGAGTCGAGCTGGAATTGATGACTTCGGTGTATGTATGGGCATATACCTAAGTAGAGTTGGTTGTTACTTCGTGATTGTATCTTTCCTTTGTGGTTTATCCTTCGTGGATTCTGGGAGACCGTCTGGGGTCTTGGGGTCCCTACTATGTATCGTATACTTACCCTTGCACGGGCTATGCCTTCACTACGTTGTGTTGGATGTAGACGACCGACAGTGATGATCGAGGTAGGAGCTCGTGGAGAAGGACGGTACCTAGAGGTGGATCATTGGACGGGACGTACACGGAGCGGACAACTTGAGCTGAGGAGCAGAGGAGACTATCTGTACCCACCCCTTAGGTGGAATTTCCAGAGGATGGATTGGTGTTGCTGGTTTACATTCCTGCTGTTGTACTCTTTTTTTAGTTGTACTTTACTTTCTGTTGGGTTTGTATTCTGGCCCATTAACTATCCAACACATACATGTGTACAAAGTATACTTAGTGTTTACTCAGCTTGTGTACTCTATGTTGTTAGTTTACTATATAAAGGCAATGCCTTCCCTTTTTATCAAGATTTACGCCTTTGGTGCTAGTCACCAGCCCCTAGCCTATGGAAGGAGGGCTTGGGGTAGTCACAACATGAGCCCTGAGAATGGGTCGTGACAAATTGGTATCAGAGGAGTTCGGTTCTACCGCAGAACTCATGACTCTGATCTTTCGTCTATGTGGAGAAAAATGTTAAGGGTATAGAGTTTGGTTATTAGTCCATGGATTCTAGTGTTGGTGCGGCGGCCGACGTATCCATATACTAGGACCCTGACTTCTGATTTCTGAATCAGTGCACAAAAACAATGATTGCATGTGTGATTTAAAAGTTTTATTTGTGTTTACTTTGTGTCAGCTCCCCAGGTATACTATATTGACCGTGGCCCACCTGTCTCTTTCCAGGATGGCCCCATGATGGCAGTCAGCTAGGGTTCTGAACATTGTGTGAGACGATAGCCCACAGAGTGGCGAGGCCTCGGTACATGGCCCTATTACAGTGAAGGCACTCGTAGTACCTCTACTCGCCGAGCCACCAATGCCACCAGCCCCAGTAGCTGAGAGTGCACGTCGCCTTAGTGAACTGCACTCGTTTCATCATTAGAGACCGCCGAGGTTCCATGGAGAGATAGACCCTTAGGAAGCCAAGTATTGGCTGGAGGCTATTTTTCAAGTTTTCAGGTTAGTAGGGACACCAGCAGACCTCATGGTGATCCTTGCGGCGAGTCTCCTGCACGCGGCAGAAGGTAGATGGTGGAGTCTGATGTTCTAGGTGCACGATGAGGAATCACTTCTTTGGATAGACATCGAGAGCCTCTTCCACTCATAGTTTGTTCCAGCCACCCTCCGTACGGTTCACATTCAGGAGCTACTACAGCTGTGGCAGGGTGGCATAACGGTAGCCTAGTACTCGGTGAGGTTTACCAATCTCTCGCGCTACTCCACGGACATGGTACGAGACCCATTCTTCCAAGCCCAGACCATTGAGCAGGGACTCAAGCATGAGATCAGGGATTTGATGATCTCCCTCAACATCCCGATGCAACATGGGGTGCGGGAGAGAGCCCTTCTAGTGGAGTGTTTTCTCGCCGAGCATTCACCACCAGTAAGACCCTCCGTAGGACAACCCCTAACAGAGTCTTCTGCAGCTGGAAGTAGACATTTGACGTAGAGTTCCATGCGGTCCAGACCATCAGATGAGAAATCCCATGAAACCGGTTCGTTTGTGCGGGGTACACAAAACAAAGCTAGCCACATGAGGAGTAGACAATGCTATGCATTCGGCTGGCAGGATCACATGGCTCGATACTTCCCAACCCACCATGTAGATGAGCAGCAGGTGGTAGAGGGACCTCCCAAGAAGAGGTTTGACCATGGTGGTCTGTAGGGAGAAGGTGTATGAGGCATAAGAGTTGACCGAGCAGCGGGTGGTGGGTGATGCTTTGAGGCCCTACCACACCCACCACCAGGAAGACCACCCCGACTCTAGGGAATGGGTGGACAGGGGAGAGGTCAGCTTTAGGCAGCTGAGGCTTATGACCATGAAGCTCTGGGAGAAGATGGACAAGAGCGGTACTAGCTCTAGACATGGAGAATTTTGTTCATGTTTCTACTATCTTTGTTGATGTTTTGTGTCTTTGTATCTTGAGCTGCAGTAATAAAAGACACTTGTTCTTGTGACTTTTTGTTCCATGTCCTTTTTTATGTAGTTGATACTAAGAGGTTCCGGTTTAAACTGTTGACTTGACCTCTCTTTTGAGATACCTACTGGAAGAGACCCAGTGACCACAAACTGATGCCGATAGTGTGACTCAACCCTTGGAGGCGAGATTAACAGTTTTATCTCTTGGTGGTAGCATCAATGCCTTAAGACATCATCCATGGCATTGATTAGTATCATTCATGTCAGGATTGACTGTATTAGGCAAAGAACGTGGTTCATCTAGGGGATGAGCCCAAATTTCACTTATCGGAAAAGAAGTAATCTTAGCAGCTCTTGTAGGACCAGAGAAGGTTCAGGCCATTTAGGAGAAGATGAGGGCAGATCAGAGCCGACATAAGTCTTATGCTGACATGAGGTGGAGACCACTAGTGTTCGAGGACAGTGACCACCTTTTCTTACGGGTATCACCTCGACTCGGCTTACGGAGAGTTGGCACGGGCAGCAAGTTTTCTCTGTGGTTCATCGAACCCTTCTAGGTACTCAATAGGTTAGGTGAGGTGGTTTATCGCTGGACCCATCAAACTTATATTTCACCAGGTGCTTGACGTCTTCCACATATCTCAGCTGTGAAGATACGTGCACAACCTGACCCATATTATCATCCACAAAGAGCTGGACATCGAAGACAAGGCTACATTTGCGGATGTCCCAGTGGAGATAGAAAATCGATAAGAGTGGGTCCTACGTGTACAGTCGAATCCTCATGTGCACTTTCATTGGTAGCTCAAGAACTTCTAGGAGAGCACATGGGAGTGGAAAGTTCAGATGCCTACTCAGTACCAGTTTGTTTACCTTAGTGTGTGTTGAAGCGTTATGGGGACTAAAATCCATGAGGTGGGAGTAATGTAAAGACCCAAAAAATTCAAGGAATATAATTTCTTAGTTTCTTTGGAATTTTACGAGTTTGTGGCTTCAGACGACACCTGATTCCGAGGCCCGGTGTGCCCAGAATAAATTTCTAAAGTTTAGCTCGGGTTCGTTCAGTGAACAAAAAAGAAAGTCTTTCAAACTATTGAACCGGTGCTCAGAATCGAAATCCGAGGGCACCGATGAAACCACAGTGTCGGTAATTGCTTATGAAGACCTTTTATGAAGATGCGTTTTCTCGGAAATAGTTGTTAAAAAATTGTGGTTTAAGGTTGAAGTGAAATAATAATTGTGTTACAGTTTTATTTCAAAATCTAAGTTGTTATAACCTATGTGTGGAAGTTGGGTGGGACACACTTGTTGTTAACTACCCTTAAGAGAATAAAGGTGGGGTGAGGCCCACATGACACCAACCCCTCACAGTCCCTAACTCCTCTAATCTCCAACTTAAGTGTGTAACCCTCAAAACATCCCATTAATTTGTGACCTTCCCTCTCCCCACATTTATTCAATGCCAACCCTTTATTTTAATTGAGTTATGTATTTTGAAATTTGTAATTTTGAAAGGCATGACTTATGATAATAAAATGAGAGGGATCTTATTTTATTAGGTTGTCTTGTGGTGTAAGGGAATTGGTAGAAGAATACTCTAAGTCTAAAGAACATCATCTTCTTCGCGAAGAACGCCAAGTCTTCGACGAAGAACGCCATCACCATAAGGAGAGATCGACGTGTCGTCTCTTCTCCTCTCTGCAGCCGGTGTGTGTCTCCTTTCTCAAAGAATGATGAAACGAAATTTTTTGATCTTCGTTCCGCGTTAAAGGAAGGGAGACGTTACTCCTCCTCATACGTTCTCCTTCAACATAAACATAGCTTCGCCTCGTGACGTCATTTCCCGTGACGATCATCGTTCGACAACTTCTTCGAGTTAGGGGATGATTTTATACATTCAAGATTAAATTTACATACTTTGTTAATTTTTAGCTGCTTGATATCAATATAATGGGAGGAGGTCAGACCGCACAAAAAGGGCTGATCCTCCTCCAGATGTTGTTGAATTTCTTCGTGGCTCAGAACGGGGACGGCGCGGTGCCAAAGCACCGCGCGGGAACAGAAGATCCGCAGCTGGAGCGGGACATGATGAAGGATCATGGTGCCTTTGCACCGTGCTGGAACTCCTTGGAGGGCCGCGGCAGGGTCGGGCCGTGGAGGAGGGGCGTGCTGCCGTTGTGTCGTGCCGGTCAGGAAAGAACGACGATCTTTGGCCGCGAGAGAGCAGCAGGAGGCCGCCACCCGCAACCAAGGAGGAAGCCGCGACCATTGGTCGTGGCAGTTCAGCAAGGAGGGCGGCCGGATATCTAGATTTCGGCAATCAAGGGAGGTGGGACCCGTAGGGGGTCCCACGACGACTCACAAGCCGGCCAAAACGGCAGGCCGAGTTCGGGAAGGCTGGGGGTTTGTAACCCCCGGCGACCAGCTAGGGCGGACCACACAGGGGTCCGCCATTTAAGGAAAACAGGGGAGTGGCGCCCCTCCTTCTGTGACTGCTCAGCGTGCGGGCGCCGGTACTGGGCAGACCGTCTGCGCCGGGCCGGACCGCTCGCGCCGGGCCGGACCGCCCGCGCCGGGCCAGAACTCCCGCACCGGGCCCGACCGCCCGTGCCGCGCCGGACCGCCCGCGCCGGGCCGGACCGCCCGCGCCGGGCCGGACTGCCCGCGCCGGGCCGGACCGCCCGCGCCGGGCCGGACCGCCCGCGCCGTGCCGGACCGCCCACGCCGAATCGGACCGACCACGCGGGGCGCAACCGGCGCACCGGGCCGGACCACCCGTGCCGGGCCGGACCGCCCGCGCCGGGCCGGACCTCCCGCGCCGAGCTGGATCGCCCGCGCCGGTCGAGCCGGGCCGGGCCGCCCACGCTGGGCCTGTCCCCGCACCGGGCCGGGCCGCGCCGGCCGGGCCAGAGCCGGACCTGGTTCGGGCTGACCCAGGGGGTATCGGGCAGGGTTGGACCGGGCCCAAACCCCCTACTTTCAAAACAGATCCGTTCAAATGCCTATAACATGGGATTCATACCTCGGATCGACGCACCATCACTTGCGTAGAAATCCTTGGATCGAGATAGTTGTTTCAGTATATTACACTCAAGGATTCAGAGAAGTTTCGGTACGGCCGGGTTGGTTCGAGCACGAAACCAATCGGGCCCTCCGAGCAGAAATTCTTATAACATGAGTTTCAGACGTCCGATTGACATGTCATTGACATTTTTGGATTCTTCTTAGTGAGATGGTTCATTTGACTTAAAAACCCAACCAGGCCCCTAGGATGAAAAGGCCAATAACTCTCAGACCGGGTGTCCTATTGACGCGTCGTCTGTCGTGTTATGTTCCTTTTGACGAGACTAAACTTTTTGATACATCGACGCCATACATTGTGTCAGTTGATGTATCGACCCCCTTGGCTCATGGAGCAAACCCACCCGGAGTCGAGCATGTTGTGTATGGGAACCCTAGAGCTGGCTGCGATGAAGATGACTTCCGTACTAGGATCCTTCTTGGGTTCGACGAGGACGACTACCATACTAGGATTCTTCGTGGGTTCGATGAGGATGACTACCGTAGTGGGATCCTCCGTGGGTTCGATGAGGATGAATACCGTACTGGGATCCTCCGTGGGTTTGATGGGGATGACTACCGTACTGGGATCCTCTGTGGGTTCAATGAGGATGACTATTGTACTGGGATCCTCCGTGGGTTCTAATACTGTGCTGGGATCCTTCGTGGGTTCGACGACATAGACTACTATACTTGTATCCTCCATGGGTTTGGCACCGATGACTACTAAACATGGATCCTACGTGGGTTCGGCAGAAGAGATGATTCAGAGGCTACATCTAATCATCAACACCCCTCTTCTTAAATGGATACATGTGTGAGGTAAGTCTTAACATACAATCATTCTAATCAATGTGATTTTTCTTCTTTCCTCTGTGGATTGGGTTATGCTTTCCTGTATGGATTGGGTTATGAATTCCTATGTGGTATGGGTTATGTTCTCCTGTGTAGACTGGGTTGTACTTGGGTTCATGTGCTGGAGCCGATATAGAATTGATGTCTTAGGTATATGTATGGGTATATACCTAAGTATAGTTGGTTGCTATTTCATGATTTTATCTTTTCTTTGTGGTTTATCCTTCTTGGATTCGGGGAGACCTTCGGGGGTCTTGGGGTCCCTACTGAGTAGCGTATACTCACCCATGCACGGTTATGCCTGCACTACGTTGTGTTTGATGCAGATGACGGACAACGCTGATCGAGTTAGAAGCTCGTGGATCTGGATGGTACTTGGAGGTAGATCATTGGATGGGATGTACACAGAGTGGATGGATGGAGCCGAGGAGCAGAGGAGACTATTTATACCCACCCTTCAGGTGGGATTTCCAGAGGACGGTTCGGTGTTTCTACTTTACTTTTCGGTTTTTGTACTCTCTTTTTAGTTGTACATTATATTCCGTTGGGTTTGTATTTTGGCCCATTTACATTCCAACACAAACTTTTGTACACACTTTACTTAGTATTTAATCATCTTTCATACTATGTGTTGTTAATTTACTTTACAAAGGCAATGCCTTCCCTTTTTATTGAGATTTACACCTTTGGTGCTAGTCGCCAGCCCATGGCCTATGGAAGGCGGGTTTGGGGTAGTCACGGCACGGGCTCTGAGGATGGTCCGTGATAAAAACCACATAGGATCATAACATCATCGGTCTAAAAAAAGTTATTTTTGTTTTTCCCAAATCACAACCCATTTTGATCTCTTTTTGTTGGTTCTTTTTATCATTTGTGTCATTTTTTTAATTCAAGTGTGGAAAACAATAGAGTATAATGAATGATTCCACAACCTTTTACAATTACCACAATAATGCCCCCACACTTCTTCCTTATAATGTATATCATCCCGTAGACCATGATTCCCTTTACCCCCACACTTCAACTTTAAAATTTTATGCAAATACTCCGAGGAGGGTAGGAATGGATAAAAATGGATTGAAATATGGCTCATTCCTATAAAGGTCATTGATTTTCTCTATGGCCTAAAATAAGGATTGATTTAAAGGTTGTCGTTTTAGGAAAATTATCCTTTAAAAGGATGCCTCAATCATTTTAAATGTGTTTTTCACAATCATAGTCTTTACAAGTTTCAATACATGTTCCGGTCAGTTACATGTCCCAAGATCACTTAAAAAATATGCTCATGAATAAATAGGAAGTAATTGGTCTAGAAATCCTCTTAGGAAAGGGAAATATAAAATTGGACAATCACTCATGGAATAAATAATAAATAAATTCACATGAACATCAGAAATTCAAAGCATGATGGATGGTAGGGAAATTTCTTTTACATGAATCAATTAATTCCTTCACATAATGAGTCATTACTTCAATATACATGCTTAATTTTAAAAATTCAATTATTAATTTCAATAATTTAATCATTTCAACATTGAAATCTAAAACATGACATATCAGGATTCTTATGAAACTCATGTCTTTTAGATTAGCTGAGTAAAACATGAATTTAAGTGTGGGCATGCAATTTTATCTTTAATGCTCAAAACATGTTGTGGAAAAAATGTGGAATGTTTAAAAGATAAAACACAAAAATTGAACACCCTTTTCCCATGAAACTTGGTCCATCCCCTTCACTGTATGGGGCTTCCTGCTACCATCATGATCCTACAAAATAAAATTACTCAATTAATCACAATGATCATTTCAATTAATCTTAAAATGAAAAGAGGGAGGTGTCCCCATGCTAAATTTTTTCAAATAAAATATATTTACATCTAAATTACTAGAAAGAGAGTAAAGATAAATCTTGGTATTATCCCCCAACTGGGCCCTGAATTTTTAATACCTCCAAAGGGAAATACCAATTGTTATCCAAAGTCTGATGGAGGATGAAGCTTCTTTGATTATAACCACCACATGTGGAATTTCTCAACTTGTGCTTCATTCTTCTGGGTGAGTAATGATCCATGGATAGAGTACACCATATCCCCCCCCCCTTCACAATGAGGTATAACTTGCATGGTGGGGTAGGATGAAGTATGAATTATCCTCCTTCTAGGTTTTTACATGTTCAACATCTTCTTCTCTGTCCATTGGTTCCTCAAGGTATGTTTTATCAAAATAATAGTCAATAGGTAATTCAGAGTGTAATTATATTTGAATAATATTAAAACATGATGTATCAATATCAAATTCTTCCCCATAAATGTAAGAATCTTTTTTCATGATTTCCTTAGGGAAATCCACTATAATCTCTTCATGAACTTTCTTCAATAAATATTCAATGTGTCCAGGGAGATCCATATGTTCCTCAACATGTACACATCCTAGTTCTTCTTCATCCTCCAAGTCATAGCTGAGATTGTCGGATTATGTATAAACAAAACCCCAAGGTGTGATGTAGAATTTAGATTCAATAAAATTTTAAGGGATAGAGTCAATGAATGGTTCAACTCCCTGAGTCGGTTCAGCTTCAATATTTGCATCAGTGGTATGTGACTCTTGGAGTAGACTCTCTGGGGATGGAGGCAGGTAGTCGGGCTTCTCCATCATGAATTCAAATTCCACCACATGGTTGGTTTCTTCCTTCAGGGGTGATGAATCCTCTTCTTTTTATTGTATGGGGAGTTTAGGTAGTTCCTCACATTTAATCAAAAATTCATCCAAACGTTTTTGATCTCCCACTTTTAGCTCACCAGGTAAGTCTTCCTCCCTTCACTCATCAGGTTATTCAATTTCAAATATAAGTGGTGAAATTTCTTCCACAACTTTCTCAGGATATTCCTTTGGCTTTAGTTTGGGTTACTCCATTAATGCACGAACATAATAAAAAGCTCTATCAGACTTTGTGGATAATTTGTTAATGCATTCTCTATGTTCATGCACCTAAGATCTTCTAATATATTTATCTTCTTCTTGTTGTTGTTGTTGCACCTGTGAGTAATTTTTCCATGCATAATATTCTGAATTTGAATACCTCATGGAAGTCTTTTTTTAGTTTTTTTAAACGAAATGAAATCTAATTAAGATGTGAAAATAGAAAAAGTAAATAAACTAATGATTTTATCCTTGGAAACAACATTAGTTTTGACGCATGCCTGTTGCGGGGTGTGGACAAAAATAATTACATTTTTCCTAGTGCAACATAGTGGCTGACGAGAGTAGTCTCTCTAGAAGGGCCTTCTCAATGTAGTTCACTTACATTATCTAATTCACATATTATATCTCTTTTTGTGGTTTTTTTTATTAAAATTAAGTGATGAAAATATTTTTGGGATTTTTATTATTTAAAATAATGAAATGTGAATCAAGAATTCTACATTTATAATAAGATGCAAGTCTAAACAGAATGAATTAATAAGAAAGAACTTAGTTTTGGGGGTTGGTTAAATGTTCAATCATTATGATCCTTTTCATGTTTTATTTTAGTTTGATAATCCAAAAATGAAATCTCATGTTTGAACTACAATTATTTAATTATAAATTGTGGAATATCATTGAATGTTTGAGAACTCTCAATTCCACCTCCTTATTTAATCCTAGTTGGTGACACACCTTTGTCTAGAATGTGTCATCTTCTAGGACCAAGTTCAATCGAATCCATTTCTTCCATTGATTAGATCAAATCCAATGTGTGAAGAACTAACCAATAGAGAGAGAGAAAACGATTAAATAAAATAATAGGGATAGGTTTAGTTTAATGTCATTGGAGTCAGTCACAACATCGAAGACATTCACCTTACATATGTGTGCTACTCAAATATATCTACAAACATAAAATTAAACCATAAATAAAATTCATGATCACCTTCACCACCCCTAGGCCAACTCTCGGGGTCAGCCTCTCATTTCTAAGAGTAAGATATTACTGAGTGGATTGGGAGGAAGAGAAGAGAGAGAGGGATAGAAATGAAGAAAATTTGATGGAGAAACGCAAAGGTATGGATTAATAAAACTAAAAATTGAATTAAAATTGAAAAATAATACTAAAATAAAATTAAAATAATATATGAAGTATAAATTAGGGTTGAAATAGTAGAATAAGTGTCCCGTTCCCTTGTGGTATCCCTCTTTATTTGTGGGTGTCGAGCTGATGATTTGGGAAGAAGGCGAGGGACTCCTTTTATAGGAAGAATTCATTCCTCTGAAAGATTCCACATTGATGGAATATTATTGTTAGATTAATGTTTCGAAACCCTTCAGTAAAGTTATTCAATATTTTGGTTTCCATTCACCCTCCAAATTTCAGCTCATTTTGCCACATGACTAAAGAGTTATGAAATTTTCATTGAATAAGAATTTTTAGGGCTGAAATTTCCAAGAAGTTGTCTTCAAATTTATAATGATCAATGGAAACCTTAATGAATTCAAAATCCCCCTAAATTTGTTTTAAATTCGTTCCTATGTGTCCTAGTTCTATCCTAGGTGGAATCACCTAAATATGAGGTGGGGAGACTGATTTTTTCATCTGTTATAATGGTGGGGTCCATTCTATATGCCTCGAAAAATTTCCAACATCAATGATTTTTTTGGAATAATATATCTTTGAATAAAATATATTTCCTTAAGATAAAGTTGAATGAAATACAATCATCATTCTAATAAAATGAATCAAGAATTTTGGAATTATATTTTTTTAAAAAGGCTAAAATACCTTTGTAGTAAAAATCATTCGAAAATCAAAAATTATGCACTTTCTCAATTTTTCTCATATTCATTATAAAATTTAAATTAGACAATATTTTAATAAAACATTGAAATAAATGGGTTTTATCATTGAATAAAATTATAAATCCCCATTATTTGATAAAAAATATGCACATAAATTTTCTCTCTCAAATACCCCCACACTTAAACCATGCATGTCCTCAAGAATAAAATCTCAACATAGAAATTAGAGAACACCAATGTTAGAAATATTCAAATTCCAATTCAATTAAATCATAAAAGTTCAATGTGAAATCAAAAATTAAATTTTTTCAAAAATATCATTTTAATTCCCTATTTTTTCAGTGAAACAAATAATTCACATATTTTACTTTTACCATTTGTAAATTGATGGAACATATCCTTTAATTCATTCGAACTCCTTGATTCATTGTTATTAAACATGTCTAGCCATGATTTACCTCACTTTTGATTATTTTCTCTCATTACTCATTATACAATTCAATTAGAGTTATGCTCATATCATGAGAACATGCTCTTTGTCCATAGGGTTGTAAATAAACTACATTCTCCACATTGTAAAGAACAAATGCACATAAAATCAAGAGGACTTGAAATTAAGGTTCAATTGAATTTGAGGTTTATGGTTGGTAAAATTTGATGCTTTAAAAATTAAGGCTCAACGAGGAGGCTAATATATTAAGTACTATTCATCATATCAAAAGTAAAAATATAATGAAAATTTCCCCTTCATAGTAGCAACACCCACTTCCCAAAACTCATAGAAAAAGTTATGATCATGTAAGCATAATAAATGATTTGTGTACCCTCTAGAATATTTTTTTTATTTTGTACATTATTCTCTTTTTTCGAAAGTTATGATTATATCATACCTCGCATCAATCACCTAACCATATACGATCATAAGATCGTCAGTCTAGAAATTGGTGATTTTGGGTTTTCCCAAATCATAACCCATTTTTCCTCTATTTTTTTGGTTCTTTTTGTCATTTTGTAGTTTTTTTAATTCAAGAGGGAAAAATAGAGTATAATGAGGGATTCCACAACCTTTTACAACTACCACAATAAAACCCCTACACTTTTTCCTTACACTGTATATCATCCTGTCCACCATGATTCTCTTTACCCCTAGACTTCAACATTAAAATATCATGAAAAAACTCAGAGGAGGGTCATAATGGAAAAAAATTGCTTGAAACAGAACTCATTCCTATAAAGGTAATTCGTGGTCTCTATGTGCTAAAAGTAGGATTTATGTAAAGGTATAATTTTAAGGAAAATTTTCTTTTCAAAGGATACCTCAATGATTTTAAATGTTTATTTGCATAGTAATAGATATTAAAAGTTTCAATACAAGTGATGGTTGGTTACATGTCCCATGATTACGCAAGAAATATGATCAAGAATAAATAAGAAGTACTTGGTCTTGAAATCTTCTCGGGAATGGGAAATATAAAATTAGACAATCACTCATGGCATGACTAATAAATCAACTCACATGAACATCAGAAATTCAAATCTTGAAGGATGGTAGGGAAATTTAATTCAAATAAATCAATTAATTCCTTTAAATCATGAGTCATTTCTTCAATATCCATGATTGATTTTAAAGATTCAATTATTAATTTCAATCATTTAATCATATCACCATTGAAATCTAATACATGGAATCAGAGGATTCCTAAGAAACTCGTGTCTCCAAGATAAGTCAAGTAAAACATGAATTCGAGTTTGGGCATGCAATTTTATATTTAAAGATCAAACTATGTTGTGGAAAAAAATGTGGACAGTTTAAAAGATAAAACAGTAAAATTGAACACCCTTTTTCCATGAAACTTGGTCCTTCTCATTCATTGTCTGGGGCTTCCGTCTACCGTTATGATCCTACAAAAGAAAATTACTCAATTAATCACAATGATCATTTCATTTATGATCAAAATGAAAATAGGTAGGGGCCACATGCTAAATTATTTCAAACAAAATAAATTAACTTATGAATTCCTATAAAGAAAGTAAAGAAAAATCTTGGTTTTATCCACTATGTCGGCCCAGAATTTTGACTACCTCTAGAGGGTAGTACCAGCTATTATACAATGTTTGATGGATGATGATGATTCGTTGATTTGAACCAATACATGTGGCTTTTACCAGCTTGTGTTTCATCCTTCTTTGTGAGTAATGATCCAGGGATAGAGTACACCATATCCCCACCCCTTTATCAATGATGTATATCTTGCATGGTGGGGGTAGGATGATGTATGAATCAACCTCCTTCTTGGTTGCTACTTGTGAAACCTCTTATTCTCTGTACATTGGTTCCTTGAGGAATGATTCATTAAAATAATAGTCAATGAGAAAGTCAGAGTGTAATTCTATTTGAATAATATAAAAACATGAAGTATCATGATCTAATTCTTCCCCACAAAAGTAAGCAGATTTTTTCATGGGTTCCATAAGGAAATCCAATAGTATCTCTTCATGAACTTCCATCAGTAAATATTCAACATATCTAGGGATATCCATATGTTCCTTAGCATGTGAACATCTAGGTTCTTCTTCATCCTCCAAGGCATAGCTGAGATTGTCTGATTCTGTACAATCAAAACCACACGGAGTTATGTAAAATTCAGATTCAATAAAATTAGAAGGGATAGAGTCAATGAATGGTTCAACTCCCTAAGTTGGTTCGGATTCAATCTCTTCCTCAGTGGTATGTGCCTCTTGGTGTATACTCTCTGAGGATGGAGGCATGTAGTCGGGCTCCACCAACTTGACTTCAAATTCCACCACTTGGGTGGTTTCTTCATTTTGTGGTGTTGAATGTTCTTCTTTATATTGTATGGGGAGGTCAGGTAGTTCCTTCCATTTAATCAATAATTAATCAAAAGAATTTTGATCTCCCACTTGTAGATTAGTCGGTACGTCTTCCTCCCTTCCCTCCTTAGGTTCTTCAATTTCGAATATAAGTGGTGAAATTTCTTACACCACATTCCCAGGTTGGTTCTCCAGCTTAGGGTTGGGTTGCTCCATTAATGCATGAACATAATCAAAATCTCTATCAACCTTTCTGGTTAGTTGTTCAACGTTTTTTCTATATTCATTCACCATATCTATTCTAAAATATTAATCTTATTTTTTTTGTTGCTTCACCTGTGAGTAATTTTTACACGCATAATATTATGTGTTTGAATACATCCTAGAAGTACTTTTTAGTTTTTTAAATGAAAATAAATCTAAATAAGATGTGAAAATAGAAAAATAAAATGAACTTATTATTGGATCCTCAAAAACAGCTTCAGTTTTGATACATTCATGTCTTGGGGTGTGTACAAAAATAATTATATTTTTTCAAGTTTAGCATAGTGGCAGACCATGGTCATATCTCTTGAGGATCCTTCTCCATGTAGTTCACTTTCATTATCTAATTCACCTATTCTATCTCTTTTTTTAGTTTTGTTTATTAAATGATAGTGATTAAATTCTTTTGGGTTTTTTATTATTGAAAATAATGACAAGTGAAGCAAGTATTCTAAATTTATACATAGATCCAAATCTAGATAGAATGAATCACTATTGTAATTTTACACATTAACAATGGTTGTAAAATGTTGGTAAAGTCCTGGAAACCATTGGTATATAGTATATCAACGGTTCCCTCAACAGTGGCTATGTAAGGCATGACAATTGTCCTATACCAACGGTTCTATGAAAACCATTGGTATAGGTGTCAAAATAGAAGGTATAACAACAGTTTGCTACAAACTGTTGGTATATGTGTATTAAATTATAACGTATACCAACGGTTAGAAACAGTTGGTATAGAGGGGATATGGCAAGCCATACAGCTATACCAACGATTTTGTTATAACCGATGGTATAAACCTATACCAACAGTTATTACAAACCGTTGGCATAGTTATATTATAGTATCTATAACAACAGTTTTTAAACCGTTAGTATACAATTACCCAGCTCCATAGTAGTAGGCCCCTCTCCACTCTCCAGACCTACAACAACACAACAAACCCTCTCCAGATCTGCAACAACACCAATAAAAAATTCCCCATCCAAAGTATTCAAAATTTAGAATTCATTCCAGAATTTAGAAATTTAGAAATTTAGAAATTCAAATGCAATAACACCCATACGAGAAAAAGACTACATGTTATGGGAAATGCAATAACACACATAAGAGTATTCCAAAATTAGAATTCATTCCTCACTCAAACCACAACACCAACAGACATAAGAGTATTCAAAATTTAGAATTCATTCCTCACTCAAACCACAACACCAATACACACAAGAGAAAAAACCTACTTGTTATAGGAAGAACATGGGATGTTTTGTCATGGTATTGGGATGATTATCTTAAAACCAATAGAAAAACCTGGGTAGAGTGGCAAGGATCATGAAACCCATAAGATAGACAATGGTAGTGGTCATGTGGTTAGACCTATGATGAGTTATAGGAAGCACATGGGATGTTTATATTCCTCTAATGATTATGTATCCATGTATAAATGGTTCCTGATGTGTTTGTGGGAAACATCGGCCAATCTCGACATATGAGACGTGTTACCAGAATAGCCTACATGTTTTTCATATACTTTTTAATTAGAATAAGGGGGTATGTGGGTAATTTTAATTTTCTCTCCTAGGTGTGATGTGAGATGAATCCCTATATTGGGTAGTGTGTATTAATATTCAATTAAGTATTTGGTATTGGGTTCTCAAAGGGTCTTTGGTTTGGTCCTAGAACCCACTGTTTGAGTATGGGATTGAGGTGTTCCATGGGGCTATGTTGTCACCACATGTATTCCTCACCATTGGGGTATTTTTATGATACTTTGAAACATATTTTTCAAGAATCAATGTTTAACCTTGTTGACCAATTTTTTATATGGTATACATGAGTGTTTATAGGTTTCATATGAAATCACTATATGATATTTATTTATTGTATGTTATTGTATAGATTGAATGACCCGTGATTGGGAATTAGAACATGAGTGTTTGTGCATGTTCATGATGGGATGTCGAGACTCATTCCTAATATAATTCAGGTTTTTCTATATATACTATGACCCATTGTTTTTCAATATATGCCTTATGAATTATTTCTTCTAATAACATATGGCCAATAGACCATATTTTGTTTTTTATCCCTTAATTTCACGAAACTATTTGTATCCTTGTAAAGATTTTCCATATGTCAGTTGTTGTTTTCACTTAAAATGTTGTCCATTTCAAAAAAAAGTGACACACTTTGCGTTATACCAGTCACAACATGCCTCATATTGAGGTGGGGTTGACTCGTACCCGTCATAAATTATCCATGGATCGTTGGGTTTGGGGGCTGTCTGGGGTGGGGGGGAGGATGTCTGAGGGGTGTGGGGGGCTCTCCGGGGGTGAGGGGGTTGTCCGGGGGGGGGGGCGTTCGGAGTGCATTTTCAGCCACCGCGGTCACACAATACCTCTGATTGACGTCTCTTGTGGCTGACCATTTCAATATTATCCCTCTCTTTGTTGTCGTCTGATTTCATGGTATTCTGAGGTCGTTCGGCTGGTTTCGACCACCCTACGCATGTTTTTCAAGCACGCATAACACCCAAAAAACACATATTCTGTCATGCCACGCAAACTGCACTTCAAAATGATGTGTCGTCTTTTTGTACACCACAAGAATACTAATTAGGGTGTTTTCGTGTGATTTCATGTCATTTTGATGTCGTTCGGTATGTATTTGACAGTAAAACACATGTTTTTGCCATTTACGACACGCAGAGTACATTTTCAGCCACTGTGGCCACACAACACCTCTGATTGGTGTGCCTTCTAGACAAACACTTCAAAATTCACCCACCCTTTATTGTCGTTCGTTTTTGTGGCATTTTGAGGTCGTTCAACCCATTTTGACCACCCCACGCACGCTTTTGAAGTGCGTCAAACACCTAAAAACACATATTCAGCCGTGCCGTGGGAACCACACATCCGAATAAATTTTTTCTCCTCATACACCTCAATAATAATAATTAGGGTGTTTTCATGTCATTTCAAGTCATTACGATGTCGTTCTATATGGATTTGACCGTTAAACACATGCTTTGGCCATTTACGACATGCAGAGTACATTTTCGGCCACCACGGTCACACAAAACCAAGGATTAATATGCCGTCTGACCGACCATTTCACAATTCATCCAACCTTTATTTTCGTCTGATTTCATGGCATTCCGAGGTTGTTCGGCTGGTTTTGACCACCCTACGCATGATTTTCAAGCACGCCAAACACCTAAAAAACACATATTATGTCGTTCTGCGCAAATTGCGGGACCAAATGACGTTCCATCTTTTCGTAGACCACAAGAATAATAATTAGTCTATTTTTGTGTGATTTCAAGTCCTTCTGATATCATTCAGTATGTATTGGACCGTAAAACACTTGTTTTGGCCATTTACGACATGCAAAGTGCGTTTTCAGCCACTACGGTAACACGACACCTATGATTGACGTGTCGTATGGCCGACCATTTCTCAATTCACCCCCTTTGTTGTTGTTAGATTTCATGGTATTCTATGGTCGTTTGACCTATTTTGACGACCCCACGTACACTTTTTAAGCACGCCAAACACCAAAAAACACATATTCAGTCATGTAACACAAAACGTGCCTCTGAATGATGTGAAGTCTCCTCATACACCACAAGAATAATAATTAGGTTCTTTTCGTGTGATTTCAAGTCATTCTGATGACGTTCAGCATGAATTTGACTGTTAAACGCATGTTTGGCCATTTACGACACATGTAGTGCGTTTTCGGCCATCGCGGTCACACGACACCTTTTATTGATGTGAAATCTAGCTAAACATTTCATAATTCTCCCACCCTTTGTTTTCTTCTGATTTTATGGCATTCAGAGGTCATTCAGCCAGTTTTGACCACCCTACGCATGCTTTTCAAGCACGCCAAACACCTAAAAAACACTTATTCAGCCTTTCTGCGCAAACCTCGTGTCCGAATGACGTGTCGTCTCCTCATAAACCTCAAGAATAATAATTAGGGTGTTTTGTTACGATTTCAAGTCATTCTGACATCATTTGGCAAGCATTTGATAGTTAAACGCATGTTTTGGCCATTTACGACACGCCAAGTGCGTTTTTGGCTAGCATGGTCACACGACACCTACGATTAATGTGCCGTCTGGCCGACCATTTCAAACATCACCCACCCTTGGTTTTCGAATGATTTCATATAATTCTAATGTCATTCGGCCATTTTTGACCACCCCACACATGTTTTTCAAGCGCACCAAACACCTAAAAAACACATATTCTGTCGTTCCGTGCAAACCACGCGGCCGAATGATGTGTCGTCTCTTCGTACACCTCATGAATAATAATTAGGGTGTTTTAGTGTGATTTTAAGTCATTATGATGTCGTTCGGCATGCATTTGACCGTTAAACACATGTTTTGGACATTTACGACATGCAGAGTGCGTTTTCAGCTAGCGTGGTCACATGACATGTCCAATTGATGTGCTATCTGGACGATCATTTAACAATTCACCCACCCTTTGTTTTCATCTGATTACATGAAATTTATATGTTGTTAGTCTAGTTTTTCCACCCCATGCACGCTTTTCAAGCACGCCAAACACATAAAAAACAGATATTCAGCTGTATCACGCAAATCGCGCATCTGAAAGACTTGACATATCCTCTTAAACATCAAGAATAACAATTAGGGTTTTTTTGTGTGATTTCAAGTCATTACGATGTCTTTTGGCATTTATTTAACTGTTAAACACATGTTTTGTCCATTTATAACACACATAGTGCGTTTTCGGCCACCGCCGTCACACAACACCTCCGACTGATGTTCCGTCTAGTTGACCATTTCACAATTCACCCACCCTTTGTTTTCGTCTGATTTCGTGGCATTCTGAGGTCGTTCGGCTGGTTTTGGCCACCCCACGCATGCTTTTCAAGCGCGCCAAACACCTAAAAACACATATTCAGCCGTGACATGCAAATGGTGCATCTTAATGGCATGACTTCTCCTCATACACCTCATGAATCATAATAAGGGTGTTTTCGTGTGATTTCAAGTCATTATGATGTTTATAGTCATGCATTTCACCGTTGAACGCATGTTTTGTCCATTTACGACACACGGAGTGCGTTTTCGATCATCACGGTCACACGACACCTCTAGTTGAGGTAGAGTTGACTTGTACCCGTCACAAATGACCAATTTATTTTTTTCCTAAAGTATCAACACAATCTGAATGCATTTGATCAGTTTTCTGTATATCAGTTGTTGTTTTTACTTAAAATTTGGTCCATTTCAAATAAAAGTGAGACACTTTGAGAGGTATCGGTCCCACCAAGCATCGGATTGATGTAGGGTTGACTCTTACATATCAAAAATGTCCCATGGATCATTGTACTAATGTATCAATAGAATCGGAATATGTTTGGTCCATTTTCTATATGTCAGTTTTTTTTTCACTTAAAATGTTGTCCATTGCAAATAAAAGTGAGACACTTTGAGTGGTACCGGCCACACAATGCCTAGGATTGAGGTGGGATTTAGTCGTACACGTCACATATGACCCATGGATCGGTTTACTAATGTATCAACACAATCCAAATACATTTGGTCTGTTTTCCGTATGCCAGTTTTTTTTACATAAATGGGAGTCCATTTTAAACAAAAGAGAGACAATTTGAGTGATACCAGCCACATCGTGCCTCAGATTGAGGCGGGGTTGACTCGTACCTGTCACATATGACTCGTGGATCGTTTTCCTAAAGTATCAACACAATCTGAATGCGTTTTGTTGGTTTTCAGTATGCCAGTTAGGCAAATCGTGCAACAACTGTGATAATATCATATACTAAAACTATAGACACTGTGCATGATGTGGATCCCCTGGTGCATGGTTAGGGAAAATCATGCACATTGCTTCTAATATATATCCCTATACGTTTGGTAGATACCCTGTGGGATGGACTTAAATTTTTACTAACCGTGAAGCATAGTGTTTTTTTACGCTCATCGGGGTTCTGAGCTCCAAATAAGCCCCAAAATCCCCATAAACCATTATAACATCATTAGGCTTCCATATTTGGTCAAAAATAAATATTTATACAGAATTCAAAAATATCAATACCATAGAGAAAAACCAGGTTAAAAAATAAACATTTATACACGATTCAAAAATGTATTGGATCAATCTGCCCCTGATCACCATCACCATCACCATTGTCATCATCAGCCACATCCTCGCTGTTATCATTGTCCTCATAGTCATCCTCGTCATCGTCCCCATGATCATCCTTGGCCCCATCCTCTCCCTAGGCCCCATCCTCACCATCGTCCTCATCCTCATCCTCTCCCTCGTCCTCTTCAGCATCCTCGTCATCACCTGGAACATCATCATCTCGACTGCCACTAGAACTACATCCTGGTGCATAGGATAATACACCCATTGGCGACATATATGTTTGAAAACCCACGCTGGCCTCTGGTGGATGTGATGAAGATAAATATTTGATCAGTTTCATAAACTCTTTCTCCCTCGTTTGAACATGTTCTTCCAACTCTATGATCCTTTTATCGGACTGTATTTCATGCTCATTGACCTGTTCCAACTCAGTGGTACTAGAATGTATTCTAGGAGAAGACCAATACCTCATTGAGACTATATTCTTACTAGGTCGGCAGCGTAATCGACATGAGTGCTTATCTCCCAAAACCTGATATAAATGATCGTGTGGCCATAAATGTTTAGGCTTTTGGGAAACAAGGGCATCTAAATCATCCTGTTAAAAATATTAATAGATTATTAAATGTAAAAATATATATTGAACTTTTAAAT
This sequence comes from Viscum album, assembly GCA_963277665.1. Classification (NCBI taxonomy): domain Eukaryota; kingdom Viridiplantae; phylum Streptophyta; class Magnoliopsida; order Santalales; family Viscaceae; genus Viscum; species Viscum album. The sequence goes on along the minus strand of OY728148.1, from coordinate 983,931,491 downwards.
AAACAAATTAAAACATAAAATCTTTTCTTGTTTCATTTCATAAACCACAGTCCCATCTTTTTCCTTCTACTCGAGCAAAAATATTTTGCTCAAGGGAGACGTCCTTCAATATTCAATTTTTTCTTCTGTAATGATAATGAAACAATATAAAGTGAAAGTATAATCATATATTCAATAGTCAATAAATCACATAATTTATGTACGAAACAATAAAAAGGGAACGTCCTAATGAAAAATTATAAACAACTATATTGTACAACCTACCTCTTATGATCTGACATAGTAGTGCACCCCAATGTGTGGAGGTATTGCTTTGAATCAATGTTTTTTTGTTTTTTCAAAAGATTACTAAATAATGTTTAATAATAAATAAGATAATATTAATTAAAAATATAAAAACTATCATTTTAATACCTCAAATGGGATTAATACCTTAAATTTGGTAGTCTCCCAATGGGTAATCATTTGGAAATATTGCTCTATCGGGCAGTCATCTGCAATAGGTACTGTCTCCAACTCTGTGACCACTCTATCACACCATCCAACATACAGATATTGATTATAACCTCTCCAAAGCTCTCCTACCTCTTTAAACATGCTGGTCATGTACCTTCACCATCAGGGAAGTTAAACAGAAGCTGACACCCAATAGATTAATTCATATAAATACAAAAAAATACTTCAATAAATCCAATAGATTTTTTACCCATATTTGTGCCCACACATTATCCTTGACTTCGTGTGGAAGATGTCTCCAAGAGAGAGGGCTGACCGGAATGATGTCAGAGTATTTGTCTAGTGTCGCCAAAAAACCCTGACATTCCTACACAAATTTGTCAATAATTTGTCATTCATCATTGTATTCAACCATAAACTGTGTATCGCGGTTGAATATTGCACGCAAGCGAGTATTCCCCCTCCCCCACCTCCTCTTAGTAGATGAATCTATTTTTAACAAAAAAATTTATCAGTACAAGTTATAATAAAAATAAATTTTGGTATAAAAATTTGTTAGAGTTATATAAATATACATGTGGTAGTCGGATCAATGGGCGTCACTGGATGTGCAGAAGCTGAAGGAATATCTTCTAAAGGTGGAGGGTCCCTTAGTGTATGATTCTCATCCACATACTGTGTTGGAGTAGGAGTTGAAGAATGTGGAATATAATAGCTTAGAGATAATGAACCAGAAGAAAGAGATGATGGAACAGACGTCTAGCGAATTGGTATTGTAAACATCGGAGGCCTAAATATCCCGTGTGTCCCTAAAGAGACACCAGGATCAAAATGGGGCATAGAAGATATGTATGTGGTATGAGCATAGTCCAATCGGGTACGACCAGTGGATCATCTAACTCTCGCACCACAAGCCCTTTTACCACTGACCTCAGTACCGGGATCACCAAATGATCGTCTAACTCTTACACCACCCCCTCCTACAACCAACCTTTGTACTTTGAGCAATATGAGGCCCCTCGTTGGATATCTCTCATCTAGGGGGGGATCCTGAAAAAAAGTTTAACGCAAAAGTAAAGACAGGATATTATAAGTTATTGAAAAATATATATTTGAAATAAATTACTCACAACATGGATGAGTGGAGTAACTCCCATCTGTGTCATGCAATGATTATTTTATGTCAACTTTTTCCACTGTATCTCTTCAATGGGTGTCATTTCCTGCTGTGAAATGAAATATGTAAGTAATTAGAAACAAATAACTATTGTGTAACCCATAAAACATAATATAGAAAAACCATTCAGTTAAAAAAACATAAAGGAATAGAATATTTATGGTGGTTTGAAGGCATGTACTAAGACACACACTCTAAATGATGTAGGTTTATTCATTTAATCATTTCCCAATTGATTTTGGAGAGGTACCATCAATAGTTATAGGTATGTATTTTATTAGAAACACCTATAAAAAGGATATCCAGAAATTATGACATCCCAAACCTGGATTCCACTCATTAGTGACCCAAACCACGATGTCCACATTGCCTCAAGAACATCTACAAAAATTAAAAATGTTATTGACTAATAGTGAGAGCCTTTGCTATGTCTGGGAGAGACTATTACCTCATTACCTAAGTTGATCAATTTTAATATTATCAGTTAAAAAGTGGAAGAAGGATAACAATGGGAAAATATTGGAAATGGATTAAAATATCCAAATCAGTAATACCAACTAATAACAGAATCAAAAACAGAATTATGGTAATGTATTTTATGTATTAAGAAGAAAAACATAGTTACAACAATTAGGAAGTAGTACTATACAAGAGGCTCAATAATTTCTAAAATTTGACCTAACTTCTTGAGCTACAACCCAATCATCTGGTTCATCGGTGGAATGAGTGTGAGTCATGTCAATAACTCGAAATACATAATCATTAATAAAATTGTAATTCATTGTCATTGAATCAAACTATTGGTAAAGGGAAGAGTTTTACCAACAGTTGCAAAAAACAGTTGGGAAATGAGGATTCAAGGCCCCTTTATAGTAATCCCAAATAGAGGCGCATGCCTCAGGCCCCATTATGTGTTACAGGCATCCCAAATCACTCACTAATGTTTAATAAATCATTCATGGAACCTCAATGGTCATACCTTTCACTAAACAATTAGTTCCTCAAGTCAAGCGCACCCCGTGGGTGGATAAAGTTTAGGCTTCTACACTAACAGGTTGTTCATGGAATGCAAAAAGGTTTAATTTCATAAAATATAGACACAAACAGTTATTTTTAAATTTGAGATTAATAATAATGTGTGTCAATGATAACAATATTACTAAATTAAACCTGTGACTAATCTAACATTGTTATGGATGTATACACAAGCCAGTACGGCTAGTAAAAAGCATCCCACCATCATAAAAGTGAGTGTTGGACAAGAAAGAGACATAATATACAACGTATAGTGAGAACCATATTTAATTGACCCTAAAGTTATATTAGTACAATCATCTTAGGAAGCCAATTATCACTCATGACTAACCACACCACTATAAACAATTCGGAGTGTATGAGTTTTATCTATTATCTTAACAACATCATCACACATTCTTACCATGATGTGAATCATGTGGAATATGGACAATATTAATAAAAAATTCCCAGCAATACCAATCCTTCTAAGAACTGAAAATTTATGGATGATATTAACATAAAATTCATTTTGAATCAAATTTTATTCACTGTCAAAGCCCAACACACACACCCAAATCAAACAGAAAACAAAATTCATACACACCAAATTCAAAATAGAAAACCAAAACAATAGATGTAGAATATTAAAATGAATGTATCACTTACAAATTAAAAGTTTAGAATTAAGAAATTTTGAAAATGGATCGGAATGAATAATTTCTAGAGTAGGGTAAACAGAATCCCGCTTCTCCACTTCCCCAAATGAAAACATAAATCCAAAATAGTAGATGTAGTATCATGTACATAATAAAAGTGAAGAACTGATAAATCGTAAAGAGGGAATGATTTCGGCCATAGGGGAAGGAAAATCCCAATTCTCCCTTTTGTTTAGGGCTATAGTCACATGGAATGTGAGAGTTAGAGCATCTATGCCTTTGGGGAAAAACATTCCAAATGTTTTTTAAAACCCATTGGTAAAGGATGATTTAAACCTCTCTATATAAAGAGTTTAACAAAACAATTGGTAGAGAGTATAGTTTTCCCAATGGTTTGAGAAAACTATTTTGAAAAGATAAATTAACCAGCTTTTACCATTAGTTTCCTTAAACCATTGGTAAAAGTAATCTACAAGCGTTGGGAAAACCTCCATTTCTAGAAGTGAATTATTATGAAAGAATTTGGTTTTGGGGTTTTTTTAAAAGTTCAATCATTATTATACGTTATATTTTTTATTTCAGTTTGATAATACAAACATTAAATCTCATGTTTTAACTACTATTCTTTATTTATAAATTTTGGAAAATCAATGAATGTTTGAGAATTCTCAATTCCACCTCCTCCTTTTAATCCATGTTGGTGACACACCTTTGTTAAGAATGTGTCATCTTCCAAGACCCGATTCAATCGAAGCCATTTTATCCATTGATTAGATCAACTCCAATTTGCGAAGAACTAAGAAATATAGATAATGAAGAATTATTAAATAAAAGAATAGGGATATGTTGAGTTGCATGTCATCTGAGGCAGTCATGACATCGGGGACATTCGCCTTACCCATACATGCTACTTAAATCTCTCTAAAAACATAAAATTAAACATTAAAGAAAATTCATGATCACCTTCACCTCCCCCCAGGCCAAGTATCAGGGTCAACCTCTCATTTCCTAGAGTAATATATTACATGGTGGAGTGGGTGGAAGAGAAGAGAGAGAGAGGTAATGTAATGATGAAAAGTGGATAGAGAAACATAAAGACATGGATTAATAAAACTAAAATTTAAATTAAAATTGAAAACTAATAAAAAAATAATATTAAAATAATATTAAAATAAGAAATAAGTGGGTAACAGAGGATAAACATCGTCCCATGCCCTGATGGGATCCCTCTTTAGTTGTGGGTGTTGAGGTGATGATTTGGGAAGGAGTCGAGGGCCTCCTTTTATAGGTAGAATCATGTCCTAGAAAATTTTTCTTGTTTTTGGCCCATTAGATGGTCGATTCACACATGGAACCCTTCATAAAATTTGTTTATAAATATGTTTTCCATTCACCCTCCAACCTTTATCTCATTTATCCATGGTATAGAGGATTTATGGAATTTTCATTGAATAAGGATTTTTATGTTCGACATTTCCAAGAAGATTCCTTCAAATTTATAACGATCAATGGAAACCGTAATGAATTAAAAACTCCCCCAAATTTGTTTTAGAGTTACTCCGATGTGTACTAGTTCAATCCCTAGTGTAATCACCAAAATGGGAGGTGAGGAGAGTTATTTGCGCATCTATTATGGGGGTGGGGTCCATGCTATCTACCCGGAAAAGTTTCCAACTTTAATAATTTTTTTGGACTAATAGATCTAAGAATCAACTCTCTAACCTGAAGATAAATTTGAATTAAATAAAATTAGGATCCTAAAAAAAATTGCAAATTTTGGAATTATATTTTTTATGAGATGAAAAAAATACCCTTGTGGTAAAAATCATTCCAAAATCCAAAATTATGCACTTTTATCAATTTTTCTCATAATCATTTTAAAATTGAAATTACCAATTATATTAGTAAAACATTGAAATACATAAGTTTTATCATTGAAAAACATTAAAAATCCTCATTATTTGATAAAAAATATGCACATAAATTTGATCTTTCAAATACCCTCACACTTAAACCATGCTTGTCCCCAAGTATAAAATCTCAAAATGGAAATTATAGGACACAAATATTACCAATATTTAAATTCCAAGGAAATAAAATTAAAAAAAATTCAATATGAAATCAAACGTCCAAAAATCTGCATAAAATATCAATTTAATTTCCAATTTTTCAAAGAAAAAAATAATTCACATTTTTTACTTTTACCCTTTGAAAATTGATGGAACTTATCCTTTCTTTCATTAAATATCCTTTATTACTTATTATTAAACATGAGAAGTCCTGATTTACCTCAATTTTGATTATTTTCTCACATCACTCATCATAAAATTCAAAAAGAGTAATTCTCATATCACGAGAACATGCTCCTTAGCCATAGGTTTGTAAATGAAATACTTTCTCCACTTTGTAAAAAAACACATATAAAATCATGGGGACTTTCAATTAAGGTTCTATTGACTCTCAGGTTTAAGGTTGGTAGGATTTGAGGATTTAAAATTTAAGGCTCAAGTAGGAGGATAATATATAAATTAATATGCATGATATCAAAAGTAAAAATATAATGAAATTAGCCCCTTCAAAGTAGCAACACCCAATTCCCAAAACTCAAAGAAAATTTTATGATCAAGTAAGCATAATTAATGATTTTTTCACCCTCTTTATTTTTATTATTTTTGAATTTTTTTTTTTTCGAAAGTTATGATTATATCAAATCTCACACCCATCATCTAACCACATACGATGTTAAGATCATCAGTCTAGAAAATGGTATTTTTGAGTTTTCCCAAATCACAACCCATTTGTTTTCTCTTTTTGTTGTTTATTATTTCCATTTTTGTTAGTTTTTTCATTCTAGAGGGGAAAAATAGTGTCTAATGAATTATTCCACAGCCTTTTACAGTTACCACAATAATACCCCCACACTTCTTCTATACAATGTATATTATCCCTTCCACCATGATTACCTTTAACCCCACACTTCAACTTTAAATTATCAAGAAAATACTCAAAGGAGGGTAGGAATGGATAAAAATTTCTTGAAAAATGGCTCATTCCTATAAAGTCCACTCAAGGTCTCTATGGGATAAATGAAGGATTGATGTAATGGTGGTATTTTAAGGAAAATTGTCTTTCCAAAAGATGCCTCAATCATTTTAAATGTGTTTTTTCATAGTCATTTCTTTGATAATTTTCAATACAAGTTTTTGTCGGTTACATGTCCCATGGTCATCCAAGAAATATACTCAAGAATAAATAAAAAGTACATGGTCTATAAATCCTCTTGGTAATGGAAAATATAACACTGAACAATCACTCATGGCATGACTAATAAATCAATTCACATGAACTTCAGAAATTCAATGCATGAAGGATGGTAGAGAAATTTCATTTACATGAATCTATTAATTCCTTCAAAACATGAGTCATTACTTCATTATCCATGCATCATTTTAAAAATTCCATTATTCATTTCAATCATTTAATCATATCAACGTTGAAATCTAAAAAAAGGAATCCCAGGATTCCCAAGAAACTCATTTTTCTTTCATAAGTCGAGTAAAACATGAATTTAAGTGTGGGCATGCAATTTTATCTTTAAAGATAAAAACATGATGTGAAAAAAAATGTGGAGAGTTTAAAACATAATACACTAAAATTGAACACCTTTTTCCATGAAACATGGTCCTTCCCGTTTACTGTCTGGGGATTCCTTCTACCATTATGATCCTACAAAAGAAAATTACTCAATTAATTAAAATGGTCATTTCATTTAATCTCAAAATAAAAGAGGTAGGGGAAAATGCTAAATTATTTCAATGAAAATAAATTGAAATATTAATTCCTATAATTCAAGTAAAGATAAATATTGGTATTATCCCCCAAGTGGGCCCTGAATTTTGACTGCCTCTAGAGGTCAGTACCTACTGGTATCCAAATTCTGATGGAGGATAAAGCGTATTTGATTTGAACAACCACATGTGGCTTTTCCCAGATTTTTATTCATCCTTCTAGGATAGAGTACACCATATCCCTCATTTACAATGTGTTATAGCTTCCATGGTGGGGGTAGAATGAAGTATGAATCATCCCATTTCTTTGATGATACTTGTGCAACCTCTTCTTCTCTGTCCATTAGTTACTTGAGGTATGAATCATCAAAATAATAGTCAATGGGAATGTCATATTGTAATTCAATTTGAATAATATTAAATCATGAAGTATCAAGATCAAATTCTTCACCATCATAACATCTTTTGTCATGGTTTCCTTAGGTAAATACACTAGCATCACTTCATGAACTTACTTCAATAAATATTAAATGTGTCTAGGGAGATCCATATGTTCCTCATCATGTGATCATCGAGGTTCTTCTTCATCCTCCATGGCAGAGTTGAGGTTGTCTAATTATATATAATCAAAACCACATGGACTGATGTAGAATTCATATTCAATAAAATTAGAAGGGATAGAGTCAACTGCTGGTTCAACTCCCTGAGTTGGTTCAACTTCAATCTCTTCCATAGTGGTAAGTGCCTCTTGGAGTATACTCTCTGAGGATGGAGGTTGGTAGTCAGGCTCCTCCATCTTGACTTTAAATTCCACCACATGGGTGGTTTCTTCCTTCAGTGGTGCTGAATCTTATTCTATGTATTGTATGGGTAAGATAGGTAGTTCTGAAAATTTAATCAATAATTCATCCAAACTTTTTTGATCTCCCACTTATAGCTCAGCAAATACGTCTTCCTCTTTTACTTCCTCATGTTTTTCATTTTCAAATATAAGTCGTGTAATTTATTCCACCACTTTCCCATGTTCTTCCTATCGTTTAGGGTTGGATTTCTCTATTAATGCATGAACATAATAAAAAGATCTATTAGCCATTCTGGTTCATTGTTAATGCTTTCTTTAAGATCATTCATATGATATCTTCTAAAATATTCTTCTTCTTATTATTTTTGTTGCTGCACCTGTGAGTAATTTTTCCATGAATAATAATATGAATTTGAATACATCATGGAAGTATATTTTTAGTTTTTTTAAATAAAATTATATATAACTAATATGTGAATATAGAAAAGGTAAATGAACTAATGATTTTATCCCCAGAAATAGCGTCAGTTTTGAGGCACATCTATTGTGGGGTGGGGACAAAAATAATTATATTTTTTCAAGTATAGAATATTGGCTGACCAGGGTCATCTATCTTGAAGATCCTTCTTAATGTAGTACTCTTAATTTATTAAATTCACCTATTCTATCTTTTTTTTGTGGTTTTTTTTATTAGTTGAATGTGATTAAAATATTTTTGGGTTTTTTATTATTTAAAATAATGACATGTGAGGCAAGAATTCTAAATTTATACTAAGACTCAAGTCTAAATAGAATGAATTAATAAGAAAGAACTTGGTTTTGGGGGTTGATTAAATTTTCAATAATTATTCTCCATTATATGTTTTATTTCAATTTGATAATCCAAACACTAAATCTCATGTTTGAACTACTATTATTTATTTATAAATTTTGGAATATCATTGAATGTTTGTGCACTCTTAATTCCACCTCCTCCTTTAATCCAAGTTGGTGACACACCTTTGTCAAGAATGTGTTGTATTCCATGAACCGGTTCAATTGAATATGTTTCATCCATTGATTATCTAAACTCCAATGTGTGAAGAAATAACCAATTGAGATAGAGAAAATTATTAAATAAAATAATATGGATATGTTGAATTGCATGTTATCGGTGGTAGTCACAACATCAGGAACATTTGACTTACCTGTGCATGCTACTCAAATATATCTACAATCATAAAATTAAACATTAAAGGAAATTCATTATCACCTTCACCTAACCATTGGACAAGTGTTGGGGTTATCCTTTCATTTCCGAGATAATATATTACTTAGTGGAGTGGGTGGAAGAGAAGATAGAGATAGAGAAAGAAATGAAGAAAAGTGGATGGAGAAACACAAAGGCATGGATTGATAAAAATAAAATTTGAATTACAGTTGAAAAATAATACCAAAATAAAATTAAAATAAAAAAATGAAGAAATAGGGTGGCAAGAAAGGTGTTGCATCATCCCATGCCCCATTAGGAACCCTCCATGGCTGTTGGTGTCGAGCTGATGATTTGGGAAGGAGGTGAGAGCCTCCTTTTGTAGGAAGAATTATATCCCTTAAATGTTTGTGCATTGTTGGAACAATAAATTATCGATTAACACATGGAATAATTCATAAAAGATCTCCTTAAATGTGTTTTCCATTCAACCTCCACATTTCAGCTTATTTATACATCATATTAAGGAGTTATAAAATTTTCATTGAATAAGAATTTTTATCGCCGAAATTTCCAGGAAGCTTCCTTCAAATGTATAACGATCAATGGAAACCATATTGACTTAAAAACACCCTCAAAATTGTTTTAGAGTCAGTCCTATGTGTCTTAGTGATATCCCAGGTAGAATAACCAAAAGTAGAGGTGAAGAGACCGATTTGTGCATCTGTTACGGTGGTGGAGTCCACGCTGTCCGCCCAGAAACGTTTCGAAATTCAATGAATTTTTTAGACTAATAGATCTTAGAAACATCTATAGTTCATAATGATAAAGTTGAATGAAATAAAATCAGTATAATAAAATAATTAATCAGTAATTTTTTACTTATATTTTTTAATAAATGAAAAAAATACCCATGTGGTAAAAATCTGTCAAAAATCCAAAATTATGCACATTTCTCAACTTTTCTAATAATCATTATAAAATTCCAATTAACCATTATTTTAATAAAACATTCAAATATAAAGGGTTTATCATTGAATAAATATAAAAAAATACTCATTATTTGATTAAAAATATGCACATAAAGTTTCTTTGTCAGAGATGTCATGCCTCCTTGTCTTGTGTTATCATAATATGTCATGCCTAAATTGATTAAATGCTTAAATTGAACTTATTAAACAAGTGTGTATACTTGTTAGTTGTTTTTAGATTTATTAAATGGTTTTTTGGTAATTATGATTATTGGGTGGGAATATCAATGTGATTGGTTAAATGGAAATTGGTGATAAGTCGGTGGGTACAACCATGTGACATGATTAAATGGATGTGGAGTACATGAGTGGATATAATAATGAGATGTAATGGTGTAAATGAGTTAGTTTACTCATTGAATGGTTTTGAATGTAATTGTTTATATGAGTAGGTGGACTCATATGGTTGGAAATTGTTAAATGTATGGAATGGTTGATGATTTACATAGATTCAAAGGATAGATCTCCATGGATTTAGAACACAGTAGTGGACACCTTGGTTGAGTATTCACTTTGGGTCCTGATTTTGTGGGATGTATTGGGATTTGTTTTCCATTAGATCCGGCTTGATTGGACTCACGTAGGACATTCTGGTACACATACTCCTAGGACTCCAACCAGTGCCTATACATAGTTTCTATCGATATGATACTAGGACATGATGATGATGCCTTGGTCTTCAATAGATTGGATTCAGCCCTTCATGGTTTTCACATCATTATATTGCACGATCGTGGGATATATGACTGTGTTTGTATGACAAGGTTGTGGGTTTTTATATGGTTTTCTTTATAGAGTAATGTTGTGTGGATAGGATATGGATTGTTTTACAAAAAGGCTGTGTTGTTTGTTTATATTGCCTATAGGTTCCTTGTTAGGATCTACCACTTGTTGTAGGGAGCCACAAGAGGCTATTCGGTATAACTTTTTTCCATTGGTTATGTGCCTTGGGCTTTCACACTTACATTACTTCTTACATGTACTTGTTTTGCATATTTCATAGTGCATCATAGAATTTTATAGATATTTAGGTGAAACCTACTGGGATGATTATCTCACAACCTATTTGGGCCTCCTTGGGGACCCTACCTAATTATATGGTTTCAGGTGATAGTAGGGATAAGCTCCCTAACACTAATTGTTAATCATTTATTTAGAGCATGGGAGGATGAGACCCATATGAGGATTTCGATGATACTGTGATACTTTTTGATCTTTTTGGATTTTGGATACTTGTATTGTACTTTATTTCCATATATATTTTTTGGGTTGTTTTCTAGATACATGTATCATTTGCATCATGGTATATGAGAAACTTCTGGCTTGCTATATATTCCTATCTTTCTTATCTATTTTACCTGTTGTCTACTTATTGTATTTACTTCTACTATTGAATTTTATTGCCTTCTACTATGATATACTCTAGTAATTAGGGAATAGTCTCCCAAATAACTCAACATGACCCTCCCCAATAGTCAGAAGCATCTGGCATTTGAGGAGTGCGCTTGGGGCCATGTAGCCAACCGGGCATGGTGAACTATTGAGTGGCATCTGAGTTCAGGAAGATACAATGTGTTATCACATACAATTTTTTTCTAGTTGGATTTACTTTTTAGAGACAATAGACAGGGATAAGAAGGAAAATGGAATTTGTTGATGATCTATGCTTGAGCATAGCTAACCTGTGTACAAGAAAAATCCAAATTTCCCTAAATAATTTTTTTTTATAGTTTTGACTATTGTAGTTGATTTGATTTCACCATTAGGAGACACCCATGATTTATGTTGATACTATTGATGCAATTATGGGTTCTATTTTTTTCAACCTGATGTGATGATGTTATTCCATCTCATGCATCATATAGTCGCTTGTTAGAAATCACATATCATGCATTAAGTCATGCCATTTAAGATGAATTATTTGACGCATTCTATTGTGATAGGTGATCTAATAGTTGTTCATGATTTTGTGATAGACATTGTGCAGAGGATATAGAAGTGACATCATCTTTCAATTCATAAAGTGTATGGGCCCTTATAAAATAGAAAATGACGAACCTTTTAAATTAAAATTTTAAAGTTAATTTGATGTGTATAAATTAAATGGGAATCAAATTTTAGTTCATGAGTTGTTATGGGTCCTCATGGTTCTGTACATGGTGGACCATTGGTTAAATCATGTCAAATAATGACTGTTAAATGAAAATAAATGTAAAATAGAGACTTGACCTACACCAGTATTTGGAGTGGGTGAGAGGTAGTGTTTCTAGATTTGTTGTGGTTGTTCTTTATAAAGTCATGTATTTAGGATTAGGTTGTGTGTTATTACTTGTTTTTAGGTGGGTATTGACCTATCCTACGCTTTTGAGATGCGACTTTGATATCATTCCATTCTGAGGTGAGTGTTTGGAATTGTAGAGGCATGTCACCATGATGACCTCCAATGGTATGACAAGAGGGTGGCGATGAACATGCTTCGAAGGTGGTGGTCCATGAGATAATAGTAGATCCTCTTTTAGTTCTTTTTATTGTACAATATACTATTTCAGACATAGATACTGAGACATTGTTCCACGAGGGGTTATTTTTCTATATGCAGACTATTCATGCAGCACCGTAGCCTACCATGACTATGGCTAAGATGATATGGGTGTTCTAGCAGCAAAATCTTTTCATGTTTTTGAGGGATGAGGGTCCAAAAGCTTCTGGGTTGTGGCTTGAGACCACACTAGCTATCTTCAAGCAACTGGAGACACCTCTTGAGAGGAGGGTCAAGCCCACCCCTTATATGATACATGGAGTAGTAAAGTACTGGTGGGATGTTCTGAACTAGGCTGAAAGGCTACAAGATATGGGTTAGACTGATTTCTAGACCTACTTCCTTGACTACATTTACCCCGAGACACTCTGGGCATAGTGAGTTAGTGAGTTTATGCATCTAGAGCAGGGCACCATGACAGTTATAGAGTACTCAACATACTTTATAGAGTTGCACAGTTTTTCACTGATGTACCTTACTGATGAGCTATCGAGAGAGAGATGCTTTGAGGAAGGCCTCTGACATACTATCAAATCCCAGGTCAACGTGTTCAGGTTGACCACTATCACTGAGATTGTGAATCAGGCACTGATTATAGAGTAGAACCAAAGGGAATTTGAGGATATAGAGTAGGTAAATGTTTCTTCTCAACCTAGTGGTTCTACATCGTCAGGAAGGAGGCACCATTTTGATGCTTCCCATGAGATAAGCATTAGTTAGGCTTTTAGTGCTAGTAGCTTGGTGTTTTTTCACTATTGTGGCAAGAGAAGACACATGATGAATCAGTATGACTGCGACCCAGTCGAGTGCCGAGCTTATAGAGGGATGGGCCACATGCATTGATTTTGCAAGACCATCCCTCCAGTTGTGAGTGGTAGGGGGTTAGCTCCGATGTCAGATTCAGGAGTAGGTTTCTATGATCTCTGCCAAGCAGGGAGCTAGATCAATGCCAGAAAATTAGGTTGCATAAATAGTGGTCTTTCCTGAGGTATCCATACACCAATTACTCTTATACATCAAAGGGGACCTACTCTGAGCTGTGAGGTTGTTTCACAGGGTCATGGTATAGGTTTATTGTATTATATACAACCTACCCCTGAGGAGAAAGGTTTCATACTCTCTACAGTTAGAGGAATGATCATAGTATCCTCTACTATTGAATCTGCACTTTTGGACACATGTGTATTTCATAGTTTCATATCCTCACCTATGGTGATAATCCTTGGGAATGTGTTTGTGGTATTTTGAAAGCATTTTTTTACTAGAAATACTATTGGGAATCATAATGGATGATGTGATCTAGTGAAGGGAGTACCCCCTTGAGTTTGGTGGGTGTCACTTCATTTGAGATATTTTTGTCTTTGATATAATAGGGTTTGACGTCATTCTTGGGATGAAATGTTTAGTATATTATCGATCTTACATTGTCTATTATCGCCTAAGGGTAACTTTCACATCCCCTGAGGATGCAATGTTTACTCACAAGGGTGAATGTGGTGTCCAGGCGAGCTGAGATGGAAAAGTTCATCATGATTTGGGCAGAATGACAGCCTAGATTGCTATTTTTTATTTTGGATGATCAGGGAGTGAGTCAGGTAGACTTTACTCTAATGGTGGATAGTTTCAGGGACATGTTCCAAGATGAATTTTCTAGTTTACCTCATGAGTGATTGGTTGATTTCTCCATTAAACTAGTGTTATGAGCTTCACCAGTATCCATTTCTACTTACTAGTTGGCTATAATGGAGTTGTAAGAAATTAAGTGGAAGTTAGAGTATTTGGAGGAAAAGGGGTTTATCTAACATTAACATTGCTCTAGGGTTTTCCAGTTCTTTTTTCAAAAAATGAGGATATAAATCTTAGGTTATTTGGGGATTAATCTAATTTTAATCAGCTAATGGTTAAAAACTGATATCCCTTTCCACAAATAGATGAAATGTTTGATAAGATTCTAGGATCCCGAGTATTCTTGAAAATTGAACTATGGATAGGATATCACTAGGTACATATTTGACCCACAAACATACCTCGTACAACCTTTCGTAGTAGGTATGGTCTATATGAGTATCTGGTTATTCCATTCAGTCTCACAAACATGATAGTTGTTTTCATGGTGCTGATGAACCGAGTGTTCCATCCTTAATTGTGACACATCAAGTATTGGGCTGGGAGTAGTGTTGATGTAGGGGGATAGAGTTTTGGCATATGAGTCTCAGTTTCTAAGGCCACGTGAGAGGAATTACCCTATGCATGATCTTGAGGTAGATGCAGTTGTTCATGTTTTTCACTATTAGAGACATTATTTATTGGGAGATCATTTTTTGGTGTATATAGACTACAAAATCATCAAGTATATATTTACTCAGTATTATTTGAATATGAGGAAAAAAGGTGGGTAGAGTACCTACAGTCTTTTGACATCAAGCTTGAATACATTACCAGTAAAGGTAATGTAAAGCACGTGGACTTAGATTTAAACAGTGTAACAGGAAAGTAGCGAGTAGAAACTTTTGGCATTATTCTCAAATATCCATATGGAGGCGCACAACAATTAGGGATAAAAGTATCTAACATCCATAGTTGTGACCTCTACCCTATAGGATAATGTAAGTATGAGGCAGTTATCAAATTCAGAGGGTCAAGTCCAATGGGATAGTGTGGAAGGTAAGGACCCTCCTCCTAGTTGGACCGTAGGTGTTGATGAGATCTTACATATACATGGATGTGTTTGGGTTCCAGTGGATATACATGGGGATATGATGTGGGAGTTTCATGATTCTTCTTGGGCACTACATCTCAGAGTCACAAGATGTACCATAACTTGCATCATCAATACTGATGGCCAAGTATGAAAAGTGAGGTATCTAGTTTTGTAATGAGGTGTTACACCTGTCAGCATGTGAAGGAGGAACTTCAACGACCAGCCATGATTTTATAGCAGTTACTTATTCCCAAGTGTAAATGAGATGATGTCATAATGGATTACATAACTGGTTTACTAAGGTTGCCTTGAGGTAACAATGTTGCATGGGTTATTGTTGACGGGATCAAAAAGGTTGATCATTTATTGCCGATCAAGGATACCTTCGATGTTAATGTTCTTGGAAGGTTTTATATCCTTGAGATAGCACAACTTCACGGGTTCTCACGCTTTATTATTTCAAATAGGGATTCCCACTTTACATCTCGTTTCTTTTAGAGTTTTCAGAGGGAATTGGGTATATAGGTGCTTCTGCGCACAGTCCACCATCCTCAAACTGATGTCCAATCAGAGTGTTTGATACAATTGCTAGAGAACATGATGAGAGAATGTGTCCATGATTTTGGGGGAGTTTGGGAGAGACACATTCATCTAGATGAGTTCTCCTATAATACCAATTATCAGGCAACGATACAAATGTCTCCTTACGAGGCTTTGTACGGTAGGCTATGCCAATCACCCTTGTGATGGCTAGAGGCAGGTGAGGTAGATTTACTGGGACCTTGTCTAATGCAAGATAATTCTGAGTAGATCTAGTTGATTCAAAAGAATATGGATACTTCAAAATCTTGATAGAAATATAATGTCAATCACCGTATATGACCTCTAGAGTTTGAGGTCAGGGATCAGGTCTTTTTATGTGTTTCACTAAGGTTGGGACATAGAAGGATCATGATATAGGGTAAGCATTCACCACTATTTGTTGGGCCATTCAAAATTATTGAGAGAGTCAGATCAGTAGACTATTTGTTTTAGTTACCTCAGAGGTACTGAGCCATGCATGAAATATTCCATTATCACAACTACTCCATTATAATTCAGACCCATCTCATGCAATTCAACCCGAGGAGTTTGAGCTACAATTTGATGCATCCTTCTAGGAAAATCTAATTTGTATTGTTGATAGGAGCATGAAGTTTATACAAGGCTAGTCAGTTCCTCTAGTATAGGTTTTATGGAAGCAAGACCGTTTACAAGACGATACTTAGGAGATGGAGGCTGACATACGTGCTCAGTAACAAGAGTTTTTAAATGGATCTTGACTACCCTTGAGTGGGAAATTCAGGGAAGAATTGATTTAAGGGGGTATGATTGTAGGATCCTAGGTTTTTCTTGAGGTATGAATCTTTTAAATTCTTTTTTTTTCTTAGACCCTAAGCTGGGCCATGGGCAGGTTGGGTTGTTTTTTGGAAATAATAGGCAATAAGGTTGTGTACCGGTTGTAGGCCATTTACATGATGTGTAATTGGATTAAAAATTGTGTAATCCTATTTCATAACTTGTAATAGTTTTTCAAGAACCTTTCATGATGTGTAAGGGTTTTACCCAATTAAATGAAAAACCGAGCCTTTCACACCATGTAAGTAAATTACTTATCATGTAATTGCCTGACTATGTTTTTTCAAAATAGAAGCAGGGACCTCTATTTTTTGGACAGAAGCCTTATTTTCTCTCTTTTGAAGACTAAAAAATTTCTTATATAGACTTTCAGATCTAGTTCCCATTTGGATTTCATTTCTTTGCCTGTCAATTTTGTTGGAACCAAGATGGTAAGATATTGATTCCTTTTTTTCCATTCTTGATTCTTCAGATCAACAGTTGCATTGTTTGGATTTAGGATTTTATGCCCTAATTTCTTGTTCTTCATATGTTCTATAGATTTATTCCCAACCAGGATGAATTAGGACTTGATACTAGATGAGAACTCCACTAATGAGATAAGGTAGGTGGTCTATACTTTTCATTTGGTTTTTGATGCTTTATAGAGCTATTGACCTTTTTTCTGCCCGCTCGACTTTTTAGAGTGGGCATGATTTTAAATTGTTAATAAGAAATAGATGAGGTAGGACCTGTTTTGGACTCCCTTAGGCTCTTTTAGATATGTTTGTGGTTGCTGACCCAACCCAAGGACACCCATGGGGTGCACCATGACTTTACATTGGTTTTTACCATTGATGAACTACCCATGGGGTATGACCTCGAGTTTTCCTAGTTTAAGGTAGCTTCGTTGTTCTTAAATGAGGCCAAATTATATACATATGAGATATCTTGCCTCCTTACCATGTGTTATTATAATATTCTATGCCTAACTTGATTATATACTTAAATGGAACTTTTTAAATGAGTGGTTCTACTCATTGGCTATTTATAAATTGCTTAAATAGTTTTGTTGGTAATTGTGATTAATGGGTGGGTATACCCATTTGATGTGTTAAATGAAAATTGGTGATAAGTGGGTGGGTATATCCATGTGACATTATTAAATGAAAGTGGAGTGCATGAGTGGGTATACTCATGATATGTAATGGTTTAAATGAGTGTGTATATTCATTGAATTGTTTTGAATGTAATTGTTTTTATGAGTGGGTAGACTCATATGGTTTGAAATTGTTAAAGGCATGAAATTATTGATGATTTACATAGATTCCATGATTGGATATCCATAGATCTAGAATGCGGTAGTGGACACCCTGGCTGACTATGCACCTTTGGTCTTTATTGCATGAGATGCTTTAGGATTTTCTACCCCTTGGATCCAGATATCTTAGACTCAAGTAGGACATGTTGGTACACATGCTCCTAGGATTCCAACGAGTGCCTATGCCAAGTATCCATCGAGATTATCCTGAGACGCGAAGAGGATGCCTTGGTCTTCAGCACCATAGATCCGGACCTTCGTGATCTACACTTCATTATAAGGCATGACTGTGGGATATATGATTGTTGTTGTATAACAAGGCCGTGGGTTTTTGATATAGTTTTCTTTATATGGTAAGGAAGAGTGGACATGATATGGATGGGTATGTGGAAGGGATGTGTTGTTTATTTATATTGATTGTAGATGCCTTGTTAGGAGATGAAGATTATTATAGGGAGCCATAAGAGGTTGTTTAGTATTACTTGTTTGTAGTAGTTATATGCCTTAGGATTTCACAGTTACATTACTACTTACATTCACATGTTTATCATATTTCAAAGTACTTCTTAGAACTGTATAGATATTTAGGTGGAAACCTACTAGGATGCTTATCTCACATCCAATTTAGGCCTCCTTGGGGACCCAAACAGAATATATAGTTACAGGTGATAGTAGGGGAAATCTCCCTAAAACAATCTGTTGATGATTGTTTTAGAGCATGGGAGCATAGGACTAAGATGAGGATTGCGATGCTATGAGGGAACTTTTTGGTCATTTTAGATTTTAGATACTTGTATTTTATTATATTTCTATGTACCTATTTTGGATGTTTTCTAGATACATGTATCATCTGCATCATGGTATATGATACACTTCTGGCTTGTTACATATTCTTGTCTTGCTCGTCTATTTTATCTGTTGTCTACTTATTTTATCTTCTTCCACTATTTAATGCGATTGACCTCCATTGTGATAAATTATGGTAATGGGGGTATAATCTCTCAATTGACTCACCTAGTCCCTAACTGCTAGTCATAAGCCTCTAGCATTTGGGATGATGTGATCGAGGCCATGTAGCCGACCGGGCTTGGGGCACAGTTGAGTGACATCCGGGTTCAGGATGTTACATTTGTACAATTATTCAATGATTTCATTTCAAAATTCATTGATGACATATGAAGATATAATACGATGTGTTTCAGGTACATACTATATCACATCTATGTGTGAATAAAATTCCGTAATGTAAAAAATAAATTCCTTTGGGTGATAATTCTTGTAGTGAGATAAATTCCTTAAACTAATAAAAAATACTGTTGGTGACAAAATTCATAATGTGGGAAAAAATTCTAGTGAGAGAAATCCAATTGATTGAGAGGTTTGAGAGATGGTATTTCTTGGTGACTTTTATAGCTATAGAATTGATAATAAAATTATATATGTCACTTTTAGAGTATGATTTAGTCAAACTATGTTATCTAGCACTAAAAAAAGAGTGGTCTTAGTGAAATTTTATTAGTTGACGTTCTAATAATAATTAATAAAAATCATTATTAAATATATTTTAAATATAGGGGTGGTTTCAATGAAACCGCTGCAAATATTTTTAAACAATAACTTACCCCACCCCCTACACCCAATGCCCTAACCCCCCCCCCCCCTCTCCCTTGGTCGTGCCTCTCCACGATGCTGGCGACTACCCCTCCACCGTGGTGGCGCCTCTCCTCGACGTCGGCAATCACCCCACCATCTCGGCCTCCCCTATCCCCAACACTGGTGACCACCCCCACATCGAACATGACTCTCCCCAGTGATAGTGACTCCCTCCCTCCCCCTACCCCCACTGATCCCTCAGCCCCACCTCTCCCTGACATTGATGACCGCACCTCCCCGTCGACCCTGCCCCTCCCCCAACATCAGTGACCGACCATTTCCTCGATCGCTCCTCTCCCCAATTCCAGCAACTTCCCCTCACTTCGATCATGCCTCTCCTCAGTGCCAGTGATTACCCCCCCTCTACCCAACCTATCCCCGACACTGGCGACCACCCCTCCTCCTTGGCCACACCTCTCCCCGATGTAGGTGACCGCCCCTCACCCTCAACCCCACATCTCCCCGACACTGACCCCCTTCTCTCCGAAAACATACCTCTCCCCCTCCCCCAACTTCTCTCCGATAGCTCACCCCTCATCCTCGATGGTGACCACTCCTTTTAACAATCTCACATATGATCCTCGTGACCCCAACCCCACTTGCTACCTAATGATGACCCCACAATGACCCCACTGCTCCTTGATGGTGATCCCCAATGGCGACCCCTCTCCCCCATTTCTCGGAGAGTGAAATCCCCAATCGTAAGGTGTACTTTTTTTAATATTTCATGATTGGTTTTCTATATCATTATGTATTATATTATATTGTAAAATAAAATGATAAATTGTATCACTTAGGAATCCAATACACATAACTATCATTAATGCCTATTATAAATGGGGATCATGAATCATTTATATGATTAATTCTTGTTAGTATGTGGGGTAATAAATAGTCTGTAACTGCATGATTCATTTATCCCACATGAATTCTTAGTGAGTAAGCCTTAGTGAGTTTTGGATAATGGTTGGTTAGAGTATAGGAAACCATTTGGTTTTATTGATTAATCACTAAATTATTAGTATGCTTCTTCCACACTGGCATGAGACATTCTAAGTAATAATATACTGAGTGTACATGTCTGTTCACCATGATTTTATATACTATATTTATATAATTATAGGATAAATTAGGTGACCATGATTAATGAAGTTAATCGATGTTTACTTTTAATTAAAATTGTTTGATTAACCACTTATATATTTATTTCTGAATATACAGGGAGAAGAGTAAAAATCCAATACCAATGGATAAAAGTTGGATTACTTTACCTCAAAACACACCTCATTATGACAAGAGTTTGAAAAAAAATATTATGTAATTAAAAAATGATCAGTGGATGGTAGAATAATATGTGTATGTCCTGGTTGAAAATTCAAGTGATGGTTAAATAGAAATGAAGTATATGATCATTTTCTATAGAGACAATTTTCTGCTCAATATGTATGTACGATTTGGCATGGTGAATATATTGAAATGCAAATTCAAATCCCAGATAATCCTATCAACAAAACACAATGTGACCCTCCAGAGAGGAATTCAGTTTGAAATATGATAAATGAAACATTTCTCTTTTCATGATATAATGTCAAAGATTTCAATAGATCAAAAAAACCTTCAATTGACCCTGATAATTTTAATCCTTCTAATAAGTTCAATGACCAAAAAAATGAGCCTTATTAATTATTTGAAGACGTGCAACAAGAACTGTATAAATTGTGTGATAAGTATTCAATGTTTTCTTTTCTACTTATGTTGTATCATATAAATAGTCTCTGTGAAATTATTGACAATGAAATGTACATAATTTTAGTGTTTTTTCATGATGCACTTAGTGAATCTATTATCCTTGCATCATTCAGTGAGATTAATAAAGTCATAAATAAACTTGTACAGTATTATACAAAGATACATGAATTTCTTAATGATTGCATGCTTTACTAGGGAGAAGAGTCCAACAAAAGAGAATTCATAAGATGTTATAAAATTATATTAAAGTCAATGAAAAACAATGAGAGTATAAATCAATGCAACCCCAAGGAAAAAATAAGAAAAATACTTCAACATTATTTCATTACTTTCCTCTGATATAATGCCCGAAAACATTATTCATGGCATCTGAGAGTACATATGAAATGAAGTGACATGATCATGATAGTAATTATGGCTTGATGATACATACAAAAGATTAAAAATCATTGAAATTTTTTGATTCATTATATCAATATTTTTCTTCAAATATTATGATTTCACATTTGGGATTGGATTCTAATGGTTTTGAACCCTATTGTACTTTAGGTACTAATTATAGTATTTGGATAGTTGTTTTGATCCCTTATAATCTACCTCCATAGATGTGCATGAATAAATATTTTTTTTTCGATGATTATTTATAGAAAAAAAATTCCTAGAAATGAAATTGATGTATACCTTCATCCTCTAATAAAATAATTGGGAGAATTATGTGATGATAGAATGGAAACATATGATGCTTCAATGAGAAGTCTATTAAAAATACTTGTTAATTTAATATAGACAATTAGTAACATTCCTGGATTAGAAAATTTATCTGATATGAACACTCATACTAGTTGTTTTTGTCTAGTTTTTAATTTTGTTCATCAACGATTACCTAATAGAAGAAAATGATGTTTTATGTTTCATCATTGATTTCCTTATTTCTTCTCATAAATCTAGGTTTAACAAGACACAATTTAATGAATATAATAAACTGATAAATACACTAAAAGTGTTATTAGGTTCTTAAATCATGGGATATTTAATGAGTTTCATTGAAGAATTTGGAAAATATAATCATTTTAAAGTAGGGGAAAGGGTACAAGGTACAATATTTGAAGCATTTGGAACACAAAAATAAAGGGTATATTTTTTAAAATACCTTATTAGGAGTTTAATTTGATATGTTATAATATTGACATAATGAATATTGAGAAAACATTTTGTGGAAATGTAATTTTCACATTGCTTAATGAGAATGATAAATCAAAGGATCACCTTAATGCTCATAAGAATTTGGATTTAATGAATATAAAGCATGATTTTTGGGAAATTGAGAATGGAAAGTTTCCTTCAACTATTTTTTCAATGAAAAATCACGAGAAAGTCGTATTCCTTCAAAAATTAATGAATTTAAAAGTGGAATATGGATATTCAAGTAATATATCAAGGTGAATTGACTAAAAAATAGAAAGTTACATGGATTGAAAAGTTTCAACGCATGAATTTTGATGGAACAGTTGTTTTCATTTGAATTTTGTAATATGTTAACTGAAAAATAAACTGTTGTACCTTTTTCAATGTGCTTTGTAGAAATAATCTAAATCCAATTGAGCTTGATAAACTTCATGATAGAATTATTTTGACACTTTTTTATTTGAAGATGTTATTTACGCATTAATTATTCACTGTGATGATTCATTTGATTGTTCATTTGGTTGAAGAAGCTAAACTTGGCTGACCAGAACATTATCAATTGATGTATCCAATTGAGAGGCACAGTGATATTATTTTTATTTTCATTAGTGAATTTGATTTTAAAAATTATCTCATAATTGTTTTTATAAGTTTCTTATTTTTTTCGTCAGGTACATAGGTCATTTGAAATCATATATGATGAATAAATATCAACCAAAAGGCTCTATTTCTAAAGGTTACATATCCAAAGAGTGATTGACCTTGTATTCAAGGTATTTGGATGGGATTGAGACTAGATTCAATAGTGTTTAATGTTTTGATGATATCTCCAAAAATTATAATTTTGAAAACTAGTTATCAATATTTCCAATTATTGGGTATCCAATTGGAAAGGGGTCAAATTTTACACTGAATGAAATGGAGTTTCTATAAGCACATAGATATATACTGCTCAATATTCTTATTACAGATCCATTTATTGAAGAATTACGATGTCAAAAAAATAAGTGATTAAGGGGTAGATCTTGAAATGAGATGGAATTAAAAAAAATTTGTTAATTAGGAGATTGTCAAATGGATCACCCATCAGGTAAGTATATACTCATATTAATATTATTGACATGTAGTTATGTTGTCTATGTTAAAACTAAAACTTTATATATATTTTTCTATATAATGAATGTTGAAAATCAAGCTGAAATATCAAATGATTTAATGTTTTTTTGGCTCGAGGTCCTCTATGAATGTCGAAGATATTTGATTCCTACAATATTCATGGCATTAGGTTTCATACAATTTATCAGGAAGATGACATAAAAACTCAAAATATTGGTGTATTTACACTTACAGAGGTGGTATATTATGGAAATTTGGATGATATAATTGAATTAAACTATCATGGTTAGTTTTCGGTTATCTTAATTCAAAAGAAAGTGGGTTAATATTGATATGTGTATAATGAATGATTCATTACATATTAATTCAATAAACTTCTCTCGATTTATCCATACCAATGAGCATGTAGAGAATGATCCATTTATTTTGACTCCTAAGTGATGATAGTTTATCATGTGGATGATTAAATACATAAAGGTTAGAGTTTTTTTACACTTAAAGAAGAGAAACTTATATGATATGAGTGATGAAGATCAATTTTTACTTTGTGAAAGTGAACCTAATCAGCCACAAAACATTGAATAATATTTTACTGACTATATGGAATCAATAGAACATTCAATAGAGGTTTAAAATGAAGCACTCGTCACAATGGAGGTTTATAATAATGAAGATAATGAAGATGAAGATAATTAAATGTATAAATTGGTAACGAAAATATATTACAATTTCTCATTGATAAGTGGTCCATAAATATATAAATTGTTCTAGTTTTTCTTTTTTTTTAATTATTAGTTTTTAATTTTATATAAATTTAATATATCTGAACCAATTGAATTGCAAGATTGCTGAGAACAAATAAATTTCAAAATCCTAGCTGGTTATCATCTCGGAGCACACCACAACTACCGAGCTTCAGTGGATCTGAGTGATACAATTGTAATTGAGACTACCAGCGAGCTAGTCATTCCCCATTTGTTTTTAGTATCCCACCATCCAATTCACCTCTAGCTATGGAGCAGTTGGTTATCCCTTCTTTTAGTGTATATCTGTGAGTTACTATTACTGGTATGTATGTCATTGTAAAAAAACTATATATTGTATTAATTGTTTAACTTATTTTTTAAAGGGATAAAAATAAAAATAGAAGATATATAAATATGAACATGAAAGATGTATGAGACCTGAAGGAATTCAATATTATCATTCCATTTGATGATTTAGGGGTGCCTACTAATGATGTTTCTAGAATCTATGGGCGGATTATTAGGCAACTTATTTGTGATACAGTGATCATTCCCATTAATTATAAATATTGGAGGCATATTCTGACAACTTGGAAAAATGAGGGTTTTTATATTTAATTAAAGTTAATTTAATTTAATATTACTTGATAACTAATTTATGTGACATGATAAAATTTTGAGATATACTTATACAGTATTATGTTTTTTATTTCATTATGTTTTTTCATTTGGATGTCCCTGGCTCTATTTCACGCCCATGCACTATGAATAAATTAGGAAAGAAATGGTGATATTTTAAATGAATATTATGACTTAAGTTTAATGAAATATCTTTGAGATCATGATATATTTATGAGAAAGTGTGTGAAGGAATTTGTCATGTGAAATGGAATTCGTTTGTCGATATTAATAGAGATGCATCTCAAGTGATAATTGCATATTTTAGAGTATCGTAATAACATAAATAATATAAAATTATAATTTTTATTGATGTTGCTATTTTTAATAGGAATTATTGAAAACAATAATATGAATCATGAGAAATAATTCATTCTTCAAATCAGTGTGTCTTAGAGTTTTTTTAGAAAAAGAATAATTTTGGTTTGTATTTTATTCATTATTATTTATATAATTTTATTATAAGTCAACATTTTTCAGACTTGTTTATATTTTTATAATGGCTAATGAATTAGGTTACTATGTTGGCCATACATTGATGTTGTTTAAAGTGAATAAGGAATCTAATGTCAGTTTGGTAAATGACCCAACCAAAGATGTTTGAGTAAGTATTTTTCATTATCATTTCATGTTATTTCATGACTATAAAAAAATAATGAAAATTATATTATAAAAAAATCCATAAACCCAATTAAATGATGCTAGATACATGGATAAAATGATTCCAATTTAGCACCGTTTTATACATCTACCCAACCCCAATTAATTGGGTTTAAGGATTATTTGTTGTTATAATTTATTTTTCAATATTATGTTTTTATAGTATTGAAATAACATTAGTTAGTAATAAAAAATTTATTAATTAGATAATATTATGAATTTCAAATATTTTAAAAATTAATTTTTAATATTTTTGTATTAACAGTTTCAAATTCAAGAAATATTGGATTTGAATCCTTCAAAATCATTATCAGTTTCCCCGAACGATGAAGTTCCAATTGTTTTAGGGAAGGAGAATCCCAGACCTGTATAGGGGATGGGTTCTGGACCTACTCAATTTGTTTTCTTTGGAAGGGAGTCATCATCAGTTACTACTACAACTAGTGGGGGTTCGAGTAGTGCTATTGATAGAAATAACAAAGATAAATTGCAATGTTGGAAGGAAAAGTGCGAGAATATGACTCTTATAGGAAAACATAGGATCAATGGTGAGAAAAAAATGGAAAATGATTTCGTTTTTATATTTCAATGGATTATTAGAACAATACCCAATGACATTTCTAGCATTATAGATTATCCTATCAAGGTAAATTATAAATTACTTAGATCATTCAAACATTTTCAAAGAATGCATACAACTTCCTTAAATAAAACTAAAATGACACTTTTATATTAAAAAAATGAACTTCAAGTCATACCGACAACATCTCACGCCGGATTGAAGTGTGTTTGATTCCTACAAAAAAATTATATATTATTATCCTTATTTTTGAAAATAATTCAATCTCAGCTTCTCAATTTTCATACAGTAAATAGTTTGTAATGATACCAAAGCCTTTAAAAACATGTGTGTGTTGGGGGAGGGGGGGGAATAGGAATTAGATTCCATATCAACATAAAATCAGAGTAAAATTATTTTGGATTGATTTTTGAAATGTAGGAATAGAAGACACATCATTTCGAGTTATAGTTTACCTAAGATGCATGTAAATGTATATTCAGTGTTTTGAAACACCAAAACATGTGTTTAATGGTTCAAACTATAGAAAACAATATCATATTGACCTGAAATAATGATCAAACTACAATTGAATTATTTTTGACATGTACTCATATAAAAAATATCAATTAGACTTGCGGTGTTGTCAAAATGCCTCAGTAAATAGTTTTTAAAGGTACTTAATTCTTTTTAAAATGCATGATAGGGGGTCAAAATTAGAAAAATGATGTTCGATTTCCATGATTTTAGAGGAAAATAACAATGGATATTTTTTGAAATATAGGAACCAATAGCATGTTATTCCTGGTTACAATTTTCTAGGGATTACTGTAAATGCATTTTTCGTGTTTTAAACTACTAAAACATGTGTAAAATATTCCAAACCAAATAAAAAACCTCAGATTGACTTGAAATCATAAGAAAACCCCCATTTAATTATTATTGACATGTAATCATAGACAAAAAATCATTGCGATGTGAGTTGTGGTTGGAATGACTTAGTAATTAAATTTTAAAGGCATCAAAGCCTTTAAAAATGTGTGTCAGGGTGTCACAACTAGGAAAATTTCATCATATTTCCATAAAAATAGATAAGAAAAAAATTGTTTATTGATTTTTGAAATGAAGGACCCGATGATATTTAATTATGTGTTACAAATTTTTCGGAATGTTCATAAGTGGGTATTTAGTGTTTTAAACAACATAAACATTCATGTAACAATCAAAACAATAGAAAAATACCTCATATTGACATGAAATCATGAAAAACCCATTTTTTAGTTATTTATGATGTGTATTCATAGATAACACATCAATACGATATGTAGTTTAGTCAGAATGGATGGTAAACTATTTTTAAAGTTCCCAAAGCCTTTAAAAATGTGTGTTAGAGGGTCAAAACTAGGATAACATTCTAAGATTCACATGAAATTTTATAAAAATGACTATAAATTAATTTTTGAAATGTAGGAATGGATAACATGTCATTATGATTTATGGTTTTCGTGGGATTCCTATTAACACATTTTTAGTGTTTTAAAAGAGTAAAATAATAATATAATGGTGAAACCCATAGAAAAATAACTCATATTGTGGTTAAATCATGTCAGATTTACTATTGAGTTATTTCTGACATTTACGCATAGAAAACGCATCAATCTAACATGTGGTGTGGTCGGAATGACTTGATAAACGACTTTTAAAGATATTATAACCTTTAAAAACATGTATATGGTGATCAAAACGAGGAAAAAATAAGTATATTTCTATGAAATAGAAGTAAAACAACCATAGATTTATTTTTGAAATGATGGAACCAGCAAAACATCATTCTGAGATATTATTTTCCTCGGATGCTCGTAAATTGGTTTCTTGTGTCTTAAAACACTAAAATGTGTTTGTAACATTCAAAAAAAGAGAAAATGACCTCATATTAATGTGAAATCCGGGTAAATATACCATTTAGTTAGTTTTGACATGTATTCACTAAAAACACATCAATATGATGTGTGATGTAGTTGGAATGGCTTAGTAAACTGTTTTTAATGGTAACAAATCCTTTAAAAACATGTGGTCGGGGTTCAAAACCAGGAAAAAATCATTCGATTTCCATGAGATTATAATTCAATAACTATATGTAGATTTTTTAAATCTATTAATAGATGATATGTCATTTTGATTTCAGGTTTTATTAGGATTCTCATAAATTCATTTTTAGTATTTTAAAACACTAAAAAAAGCAATAGTCAAAGCCATAGAAAAAAACATTGGATTTATGTCAAATCATGGGACAACCACCATTGTTTTATTTTTGAAGTTTATGTGTAATGTCAATATTATGTGAAGTGTGGTCAGAATGGCTTGGTAAATAGATTTTAAAGGTACCGAAGCCTTTATAAACATGTTTCAGGGGGGTCAGAACTTGGAAAATGTTGTCATATTTCCATGAAATCATAGAAAAATTACCATAGATTTATTTTTGAAATGTAGGAACTTACATAACATCATTTTCAGTTACGGTATTCCTGGGATGTCTTTAAATGGATTTTTAGTTGTTTAAAACACATAAATGTGTGTGTAATGGTAAAAACCATAGAAAATTAATCCATATTGACATGAAATAATGGGAAAACCACTTTTGAGTTATTTTTAATGTATACATATTGACAACATGTCAATCCGACATGTGGTGTGATCACAATGGATTAATAAATAGTTTTTTAATAGTATCGAAGCCTTTAAAAACATGTGATGGAGGGTCAAAACTAGGAAAAAATCATTGGATTACCATGAAATCAAAGTAAAACAACTATATATTGATTTTTTAAATGTTATAGCTAATGACACATCATTTCAAGTTACATTTTTCCTAGGATAACTGTAAACACGTTTTTAGTGTTTTAAAACACTAAAACATGCATATAATGGTAAAAACCATAGAAAAAGACTTCAAATTGAAATTAAATCATGGTATATCTATATTTTAATTATTTTTGATGATTAAACATCAATATAACGTATAGTGTGATCAAAATGGATCGGTAAATAGTTTTTAAAGGTACTGAAGCCTTTAAAAACAAGCATCATGGGGTCAAAACCAAGAAAACATCATCTAATTTCTTTGAAATCATAGTAAAATTACCAAATAATTATTTTTTAAATTTAATAATTGATGAAACATAATTTTTACTTATGGTTTTCCTATGATTCCTATAATATGTTTTAAGGGTTTTAAATAACTAAAATACGATTGTAATAGTCAAAACCATGGAAAAAGACTACAAATTGATGTGAAATCAAAGTAAAACCACCATTAAGTTATTTTGGTCATGTAATTGTAGAAAACATGTCAATCCGGTGTGTTTTCTAGTCAAAATGGATCGATAAATAGTTTTCAAATGTATAATGACCTTTAAAAACATATATTGGGGGGGTTAAAACTATGTAAACATAATCAGATTACCATAAAATCAGAGGAAAATGACCATATATTTATTTCTAAAAATTTGGAATCGAAAAATGTCATTTCAAGTTAGGTTTTTCCTAGGATGCCCGTAAATAGGTTTTTAGTGTATTAAAACACATAAACGTGTAGGTAACAATCAAAACCATAGATAACATCCTCAAATTGATGTGAAATCAAGGGGAAAACACCATTGTGTTATATTTGTTTTTTAAGTGTAGAAAAAACATCAATTTTACATGAAGTGTGGTCACAATGGCTAAGTAAATAGTTTTTATAGTTATTGAAGCCTTTAAAAGCATGCATAGGGGGTTAAGACTTGGAAAACATCATCAGATTACAATGAAATTAGAGGATAATGACTATATAATGGTTTTTGAAATGTATGAATTAACAACACATCATTCAGATTTATGGTTTTCCTAGGATCCCCATAAACACATTTTTAGTGTTTTAAAACACTAAAACATGCGTGTAATAATAAAAACCATAGAAAAAACCCTCATATTGACATGAAACCATGGAATAACAACCATTGATTTAGTTTTTAAACATATTATATGATTTTATATTAAATACTTTAAAAAAAGTGTTATGTAAAATTAAAGAACATTGCACATCAATTTAAAAAGCAATTAGAATTTTATATACTTATCCCTTTTTAGTTTAAGGTGTTGAATAATATTTTAAATAGTAAAATTTAGTTTTTAAAAGGGTTTTTCATTTTATATTAATTGTTTTATGTTAAAATTTCTTCTGTTTGATTATCAAAATAACAAATTTTATGTGCAACATTATAAATATATTCCATTTCTTTTCTATTTTTCATTTCTTTTGTTAAATGTTATGGTTTTTATTATATGTGATAGATTTTAACCGAAGGAAAGTGGTCGAACAATAGATTCAAGTAATTATTTATAAGGTAGTGGGGATGGTTCTTAGTTTCTTTGGTATGTTTAAATTTTTTCAATAATTCTATTGTAATTCTGATTTATTTTGTTTTGTTTTAATTTCTATCTTTTTTATTACAATTTATGAGATTATGTTGTATGTTTAAATTGATGACATGATGTAGAGGTAAAAGGATGAAACATAGGTCATTGGGTCAGAATATATTGGGCATGGGTTGTTGGTGGGCATATTTTATATGTATATATTGATAAGTGAGGTATGGGTTGACTGAGGTAATCTGTTGACTGAGGTTTTGATCACTATGAATTTATATGTATATAACAATGGATGTATATTTTATGATGTATGTATGATGGGTTTATTGTTCATTTATGTTTTAGTTTATTACATGTCAAAGTTTTTATATTTAAAATTTTTATTAAATATTTTTAAAAATTATATCTTTTAAAAAAGATTGAGAGGTGATTTTTAAGAACCACTGTTAAAAAAATGAATTTGAATCATAATTAACAGTGGTTAATATTAACTACTAATAAACCTAACATCCACAACCATATTTATTGTTTGTTAGGTTTATCTTACCTATTTTATTTCCATGTTTTTTTAAAAAATCACTATTAAATAAAATGAAAATCTTTGCTAAATTCTCAAAAAAAATCACATAAATAACCAGCGCTAAATGAATCAAACTACTGTGAAATGACTAGCGAACATGAAATATAGTGATATTTTTGTAACCACTACTAAATAATTAGTAAAATGTTTAATATACTTCCACTAGAATAAAAAACCACTACTAAGAATGGTATTTTTTGTAGTCTGGAGTCCTTTTTTAATGGTTTTTGAAATGCCTTCACCTGAAATGTGGGGTTCGAACTGGAGTGGTACAAGACCTCAGGTATGCCTCCCCGCACACAAGAGGTTTTTGACTAGTAGTGAGGGTATAATTACATCAGTGGGGAGACTATACGCATAGTATCAAGTCATAATTCCAATAATACATAATAAACTATATAATAGAAACTAATGTAATTATGTGGAAACTTAAAGATGAGACACATGCCATACAATAATAAATGGGATTCTAAAGTGGAAATCCAAATTAGAGTAATAATAGGCAGATAAATAAATAAATAAAACATCAGGGTCCTCCAGAGTCCATCTTGATATACTACCATCACCATTCTCATTTTCTCAGCCAGCAACCACAAGTCCCTTTTCATTATCCAAATCCCTAAACATAAAGTCTCAATGTGCATCGATATTATTATGCAAGTTGTGAGTAATAAAATTCACTAGGACACCACTAATTCATCATTAACAAGTGTGACTATGTTTAACTAGTGTATTCGGTGATAATAATAAATGAAAAAATAAATCATAAATTCTAAAATCACATAACGAGTGGTTGTGTGTTAACTATGCTGCTACACCACTCGACTATAATTTCTTCAACTCCATGATGAATGGAAAGTCAATATATCGAAAGTAATAAATATATGTCCATGAGCCTAGTGATCAAACTTCTTGGAATTGTGTGTACACACTACTCGACATCCACTAAGCTCAAACAATAGACATTCACTCCCACATCTCCTCTTAGATCTATCCATACTGCCAAAGGATCTAGAATAGTGGCACCTTATGATGGTTCCGGGAATAGTGGAACCATGTGGTGGTGAGAAATATATTAAAATTTCTTTTAATATTTATATGCTCAAAACAGAGAGTGTGGATCTTGAACATAAAATTTTTAATTAATTTATTTAATGTCATAAAAAATAATTACATTATCTTAGGAATATTGCGTCATTAATGATGTTAATCATCTGAAAAGACCCTTTCAAATTGGATACATTGCGATATGAGGATCCAAGAATAGAATCCCTTTAGAGAAAATCCACACATGCTCCGTTGATATCTGATAATTGTTAAACGATCTCTATGTGCTAGTGTGGGGAATAAAATGTTTTGCGTTGTTCATTATTGATCACTCATTCTTTAATCTTGAATAACTCTCTCAAACATTTATTTCTCTTGAGAGGGAGAGAGATAGATGAGTAAAAAGAAAATTCATTATTTGAAACAATTATCTATTTTCAATTACCTTCACAATAGCCATAATAGGAAATTTATTAAGGTAGATTTTAGGTTTGGATATATTTTTATTGAATTCTAGCCCTTAAAAATATACTTAAACATTTAATAAACCTCATTCCATATAATATTAATATTCTTATTATAATTCTATTGTGCGCTCCAACTTGAGCATAAAAAAAATATTATCTAACCATCATTTTAATTAATATAATTTATTAGACATGGTCTTGGTCTATTCAAACTCTTCTTTTATTTATTAAACACCTAAATAAATATTTAATTTAAATATTTCATTAATAAATATATATTTTTTATCAATAAAACTTAAATGAAATTATACCTCAGTCTTGAGAATAATATTTATTCAATTTATTAAATTCAAATTGTATTTAATCTTGATCATCAGAAACAATTAGTTTTTGACCCTCTAGTATTCTTTAAAATTGGCATCAAGAGAGGTTTCCTAGAGTCAAAACTTACTATCTATAAATGAGTCAATGCACCCAAGACAAATAACATAATTTTGAAATGACGAAAACCAAAAATGAACACTCACGATATAATATAATCCCTTTATCATAATATCTCATCAAGAAGGTTTCACATATATGTCACCAACCTATTTTCTTGGTACATCTTTCTTTAAATATCTAAAATAAACACATCGTTACACCATGTATATGTAATTTAATGTAATGGTTATATTTTAATCAAATGGATGAGATATCAGCTTCCATAAATATAGAATGTATAAATGCTTCTTTATCTTATTCATTAATGACATGCGAGTCAGGACAAGAACAATGTAACCTATTTTACCTTATATATATGTCATCATGGTTTTCATCATAAAATCTAATTGCATGAGTTATAAAATTCATTAATGATAATTTTAAATTCCAAGTACCATTACACATGCTCTCGTATAGGAATATCTGATGACACCAAAACATGTGGAATTCCTACTAGGGATTCTTTCCAATAATCTCCCATATTGGTGATTAACAAGTGATAACATCATGATACTAAGACTCATCCTCTTATGAGTGCTCTCACTTAACCGTCTATGAACTATGTTTCCCATTATAGTACATTATCCAAGAGAGGAATATTCTTTAAGAATATCACCATAACACTTCAAGGTTCTCAATATAACAAAGAACTTCTATGACCTTATCAATGTGGCATATACTCTAAGATATTATTACATTAGTGTCTTACATAAAAATAGTCAATCTGTAATAATATGGTTTATTAATATTCAATATATCGAACATACTTGTAATTAAAGTACAAATAGATAATGCTAGGACACCAACTCCAAGAAACTCCCATGAGGACTAGATCCAACTTCCTACAACTTTTAGTCCAATTGAACTCACTTAATAATCATATTTATGGTGAGTCGATATTTTCATCAAGGGGTATGATATATTTTCTTCTTTGGAAATACTTCTCACTAAAACCTCACCTCTCTTAAAAAAATCCCTCAAGAGATGATACTTCTAAAGTACATGCTTTTTCCGTTGATGTTTACTTGGATCTTTTACGATAGACATTACTACAATATTATCACAATAGAGTGTAATGGGATATTTACTATTATATACCAGTTCAAGATCTTGGATGATATTTTCCATCCATAATGCTTATTTAGCTACCTCATAAGTCACAATATACTTGGACTCTACTGTAAAATCTATGACCATAGGCTTTTTTGAGCTCTTCCAGCTCACAATAACTCCATTAAAAGTAAATATGTATCTCGTTTGTGATTTCATGTCATCTTGATAAGTTTGAAAACTATAAACTTCATATATTTTGATGACGGGTTCCCCATATTCTCCATAAACTAGGTTCATATCCCTAGTACACCTCAAATAATTAAAGATAATCTTGACTACCATCTAATAGAAGTCAACTAGATCATCTTGATATCTTCTTACTGCAATTGATGTATAGGAAACATCTATCCTAGTACATATCATAATATACATGAATGACCCAATCATTGATGCATATTAAATCCTTTAAATTCTTTTTATTTCCACATGTATCTGTGAAAACATTTTCCTCGATGGATGAATGCCATGTGACATTGGAAATAATCCCCTATTGTATTTTTTCATAACAAATATCTTAGGTATCTTATAAATGTATGTACTTTTACTTATACTGAATAACTTCTTGGATCTATCATGATAGATCTTGATTCAAAATATATATGATGTTACTCATAAGTCCTTCATAGAGAAGCATTTATTCAACCACATCTTAAAAATCTGGAAGTCTATTATTTGATTTCCAATAAGTAATATGTCATAAACATATACTACTATGAAAATGAATTAAATCACACTAAATTGTTTGTAGACACATGGATAACACTCATTCTTTATGAAACCACATTCTATGTAAAGTTTTATGTACCTTGAGTCTCAACTTCATCTAATTATATCTCCATCCCACTATCACTTTAAGATATGTTTTCCCTATCAAGGAATATGGAATGTCTTTCCACTATGACTTTTTTTATAATGGTTAATATTGGTAATATCCCATTTTTTCTTTGAGTTATCCTATAAAGTCACATTCTACTCTTCAAGGTTAAATATTCTTCCTAAAAAAGGTCTAAAAACACTTTCCAAACAAAAATATGCAAGTATGACAACATAGGTTACCTTCCATTTAATAAATGGTATGGTATAATGAATAACCATTGTGATGTATTTTTAAAAAAGTTTTGTATTTATAGAAAACTAATATTTTGAAAAATAATGTTTTTTGAAAAACTGGTGAAAGTTTCTAAATTTTCAAAGCTAAACATAAATAGGGAGAAATGTTTTATTATAGAGAAAGTTGTTTTCTGGATACAGATGATCATACTGAGCACCACCAAACACAAAGTATCAAACTGTGTAGCACCAATCAGATAAGTTGTTAGAATAATAAATTTGTTGATCAGACACATCATTGGTCTTAGATCCATTAGCACGAAGTTCAAGATTCATTCGACTTAGTTTTGGTTATAAATTTAAAATTTTTTTGTAGATTCTGAATGAAGACAGTGATGTTAGGAGTTAGAAAGTTTAAACTTTTTAACCTTTATCCAGACGATGATTTTCTAGTTTTCAATTCTCAGATATCATAAATTTTCTATAACAGTTGTGATAAAATACTTTTTACGAAAAGGGGGAAGATAGGTGAAACCATTCATATTTTTTTTGGTTGAATGGAAATAAGGTTTTGAAAGTAATAGAAGTAATAATAATTTCCTATGTAAGTCAGAAGGTGAATTTCCAATCTTGATGTTATCATAAATCATGAAAACACTCAGGACAAAAGATTTTGAATAAATAGAGGGATCAGAAAGATTTTCTTAGTTATAAGAATCAATAAAAAGTTTTCATCGGATCCAGAAGTATCGAGGAGAGAAGTTTTTAGAAGTATGAATGAGTTATTACTAGTGAGGTTTGAAGAATTTCAATGTTGCAAAAATAAGTTTTCATCATAATGAGAATTCCATCGTTATGAGGATTCTATCAGACTAAAGCTAAGGATGTTATATCAGACTAACTATGAGGAGTAAATTCAGTCACACTGACTCTGAGGAGGAAAGACAATCATAATGACTTTGAGAATGAAATTCAATCAAGATTGACTTTGAGAAAAAATTTCAATTATACTAACTCTAAGAAAAAATTCAACCATCCTAACTCTGATGATGAAAGTCAATTCAGAATGAGGTGAGGAAGTTCGATCATATTATGTTGAGGAAGTGCCATCCTAATTAGCTATGTATGTTACATCATAATGAGCTAATGAATTTCCATCATACTGAAGAAAATTTAGGAAGTCTGATAATAATAATTACAAATAAGACTCAATAAGATTTCAACAGATTTGTGAAAAGTTTAAGTGGTCAAAATTGAAATTCAAATATGCGTAGATCTTTATGTTTTATAATTTAATTAAGTAGGAAAAGATTTCCAGTTTCCTACCTTTTTCTTTTGAGGATCCCTATTAAAAGAAACACAATACGTTTGTACTTTACATCTTTTTTTTGTGATTGGAAAAGGTGGATCAATGTAGAATTCATGCCAAAGTTATCTTTTTGGACTCAAACCTCATAATAAGTTTGGACATCTTAATGTTTTGTTTACCAGACTGAGGAATATATAACTGAGAATTTGAGAAGATTTTGAGTAATATATATTGAGAATTATTTCATCATATTGTTTCCATTAGACTAAATTAATTGGACTAAGTCTATTGAACCCACCCCCATCAGAATGAGAGAATCAGGCCTTGCCACATCAGACTGAGGATTACAGATAGAGAATTTGTGGAGAAGATTCATGAAAGACTTTATTATTTAATTTTGGCTCAATTGTTTTTAATGAAATTTGTAAGGTGATCAGAGTTAGTATAATTATTCCTACTTATACATTGAAGCTATCTAGAGGTAGTGGGAACGAGTTGTATTCAGTTTTTCATTATAGAGAATTTATATAGACACACAGGAGTGTCTATGTAAACGATGTAGGTTCTCACACCGAGGAAAATACTTTTAAATCTTACATGATTTACTCTATTTCCTACATTTTCATGCATGGTTATTTACTAAAATAAAATAAGGATATAAACTTTAATATTTCTCAAGGGTTATTTTTTTTAAAATTATTTCAACTTATAAAAGTGACCAACTGATTAAACCCCCATCTAAGTTGTTATTTAATCCTTTTAAACCTTAATTGGAATCATAGGTAAGGTTCCCTTATTTAATCCTTATCATGTATAATATCAATTCTATCAATAGTATAAAAATTCCTACATTTTATGGAA
This sequence comes from Viscum album, assembly GCA_963277665.1. Classification (NCBI taxonomy): domain Eukaryota; kingdom Viridiplantae; phylum Streptophyta; class Magnoliopsida; order Santalales; family Viscaceae; genus Viscum; species Viscum album. The sequence goes on along the minus strand of OY728148.1, from coordinate 983,893,771 downwards.
AAAATTATTATGGATGGAAAAATTAGATGATTCTTTATCTCCTATATTTTGTCCTAGAAGTTGTTGATGCTACAACAATTGGGTTTACACCTATTAAGAAAGAATATCCTCTGTTGTTTACTAATAAAATAATTATAGATGTTTATGGAAGGATAGAAATTCTATTCATATGTCCTTATCAGAAAATTGTTATATGAAGGTGATGGGTTTCAAAACATCAATGAGTATGTGGGATAAGTTGGAAAGTATATTCAATGGGAATACTAATGTGAAGGAAGAAAAGATAGAAATTTGGAATAGTAATTATGATGACATAAGAATGAGAGATGAAGAATCCATTGATGAATACTTCATGAGAGTAAATTAATTTGTTTGTGTAAGATCCCGACTTTTCCCAAAGATGACTTGAGATTAATTTCAGGAATTTTTTTTCTTGTTTGTGAATAATTGGGTTGGGTTTTACCTTGGGGTGTGTTTGGGATAAAATTTTAGAAAATTGGAAGGGATAAGAGAAATTCATGGTTAACGCATGGTTTTCCCTTACCATGTGCCCCAACCCATCAAACTGTGCAACACTGGACAAAGGAATTTCATGGTTAGCACACATTTTTTAAAGCCATTCACCCTATTTTGAGAATCTGTGGATGCCCATAATAGAGGTGAAAGGTTAGGCTCATAGTTAGGGGAAACCATGCAACCCTTCCCAACTAACCATGCATGACCTTTTAAATAACCCAAAAATTATATTTTTAATCACTCAAACCCCCATTTTAAATTTTCTTCGACCCATATTCGACCCTAGATGATATTTCTTGATTTTGTAGCCTCCTAGATGGATTAAAAGTCCTCATGACCTCTATTATTTGTGATTCAAAGAATATATAAAATATATTCACCCTTCTTAGATAGAGGATCTCATCTCATATGGTTTCTCATTCCTTCTCCTTCCATCTCCTATTTTAGATAGGGTTTCTTATTCTTATTTTGATTGGATATATACCTTGTTTTTTTATCTAGATAAATTATTTTAGATATATATATACATTTAAGAGAACTTTATTTGTTCAATCTTGATTTAGGGTTTTATATTCAGATCTTGTTCTATGTCGTTGTGCTGCTCAAATTTTGGGGATTTCTGTTGGATGATCTCTTTTCAATGAATCGACTTAGTTGGTCTATAATCCAAATCCCAAAGTCTTCATTTAAATTATGTATATGTTATTTTATAATTTCTATTAGATTTTTTTAAATTCTACTCTTGACTAAATTAATTAATTTGGTGAATTAAATAATTAAGGAAATCTGAAATTGGGGGTTTTGGAAATTATAAATTGAGATAATTAATTGTAGAATTAATTGTGAGATATTGATATTTGACGATTGAAATATTTAATTTTGTGATTAATTATTATCTATTGAGCTTGTTATTGAGATAATTAATTGTGGAACTGATTATGGAATTTAGATTTTTTGGTTATTGATTAATTAATTGAAGAGTTAATTAATGATATTGATGTACTCAATTAATTGTGGAATTAATTAAGGGTATTTATGTGATAAACTAATATTTGAATTAGTAATGAAATTTTTGGTTTTAGTTAATTTTTTAATTGACTAATATTATTTACGTTATTTATTAATTGTACAATTATTTAATTTACATAATGTGGTTAATTAAGTTTCTAATTAATTAATGTTATTTATGTGATTAGTTAATTATTTAATTAAATAATGGAATCCTTATGTCTAAATAATTTTTGAATTAGTAAAGGAATTTATTTGGATGTTTAACTGTTGAATTAATTATGTGTTATGAATGCTAACATGGAAATTTAATTTAGAATTAAATAATGGGAACATTTTCATTCTAATGTGTAAGTTATGAATGGTAATAAGGTTATTTATTTGTGAAATAAAGAATGAGAACATGATCATTATAATTTGTAATGTATAAATGGTAACATGGTCATTTATCTATGAATTAAATAATTGGAACATGGTCATTCTATTCTGTGATGTATGAATGGTAACATGGTAATTCATATATGAATTAAAAAATGGTATCAATGACATTATGAGACAAGATAGTCATCAGACATACTTCAGGACATGGTATGAGACATAGTAGGTATTTAATGATAAATATGGAATTATGAGATAAGAAATCCATTAGACATACTTCAGGCTTTAGAATGAGCCAAAGCAAGAATTAAGGTTCGAGTGTCTATGAGATTTCGGGGGTTTGTGCTGTTAAATAAGGATTAATTGATAATGTGATAACTATTTTCTTATGAATTGTAATTATGTATTTATACAACTTCATACACTTTCTATTAACTATATATTGTTTAATACATAGTTGGTGGTGGCCTACTGAGCTGTACTCCCACCCTACTCGGGCTTCCTTATTGGTACCGAAATAGACTTTGTGTTTTCTGGATACGTTAATTGAAAAAGCTAATTGTTATATGGATGATATGTGTTAAAGCATGGATGAGGGAACTAGAAATGATTCGGGACCCAATAAGGGGTGTCATCAGTTTATTTATTTTATGATTAATTTTAAACACTTGACACATACATTGGCATGACATATTTTCTTCATTAGTTTTGATATTGTATTTCCACTTTTATCCATCTCGTGATATCGATTATTTCAGGTTATGATTACATGTTATTTAGTTATTGTTTCTTATTTTATTCTAGTGTATTTAATATGATAAAAGGGGGTATAGTCTCCTGATTATTGATATTTCAATCCCTCAATGCTATTCGGTATCCTCTAGAATACAGGGAGGCACACCTGGGGTCATGTGACTGACTGACTCGAGGCACCGATGTGTGGCACATGGGGCAGAACATTACAAAGTGGTATCAGAGTCCATTTTTAATTTCTTTTTTATTTTGTTTTACTATTTGGTAATGGTAGACATGAATCTAGAAAGTTTCGGGCCTTGGATATGATCTCATGCATGGGATTATCTAACCCATGTATGGGGGAGAACCCAAGTACATAGGGTGGGATTGTTTTTATTCCTATTTGCTATTACAGTTGAATATTATGTCAACTTGGGTGACACACTTGTTGTGTGTTGTGATTATTGATGTTAATTTTTTCTATGTTTTGACTCGTGGACCAGTATGGCACAAGAATTGAGTTACATGCATAATTCTAGGAACTTAGGGTTATTGTGACATGAATCATTTTAGGCACACATAGAAAAATGGTTTATGGGTAATTTATTGAACTTGAACTACTTTTCCATTCTGGTGAAATTGAAATGAAAATGGCACCTAACACGAAATTGAGAATGATTGTAGAATGATGTAAGATGATAATAAATGGGTGTCTAAATGAGAAACTTGAATAATTAAAATGTGTTTACCCTTGTAATCTAGGACCAAGGAGAAATATTATTAAGGGTAGTGATACCACCTCAGTTTTGACTATGTGGTAGGGTTTGGGGAAATGACTTATTGTGGAATATTGTTTTTTACCTTAAATGTGTGAATTTTGTAAAAAGTTTCCTAAGGTACCTATTTGTAATGGTATATATATTTCTCTATGACAGCGCTTATTAAGAGGATAACATGTGGATATGTCTAGAGATGATCTACTAGTAGTAAGAACTAAGGCACCAATTGTGTCAGGTGAGGAATTCAGGGAGCAGTTCCAAGAGAACATTTCCCACTCCATGAAATTCAGGGGAAGAGACCCAAGGTAGGTTGTGAAGTGTATGTTTGATCTAAAAATGGAGTTAAAAATTCAACACCCTCTTGCTTTCTTAGGAGAGAGTGGACATGAGGGAGATGATTTCTGGGTTGAGTCCATCGAGACTATATCTGACCACTTTGAGACTCCTTTAGAGAGGATGGTCATGTTGGCTGCTTACATAATACGAGGATCAGTGAATCACTGGTGGTATGTTCAGGCGTGGACTGTATATGCTAATTGAATGTTATGGAAGGAACTATTGTATAAGTTTCTATAGAACTTCGATCCAGAGATACTAAGGTAGGAGAGAGTAGTTGAGTTCATGAGGTTGACTTGGTGGAGTATTTATGTGATAGACTATGTTGGACAGTTTACACATTTGCAACACTTTTCTTCGGAATTGGAAGTGGATGAGATAACTACAATGAGACATTTTTAGCATGGTCTTAAATGTGAGATTAAGTCCCAGGTTAACCATTTTCAGTTAAAGGAGTTTGTTGGGATAGTGGATAAGGATCTCATAGATATGGGTAATCTAAAGAGGATTCCAGTGTAGGAATGGTGGTTCCATTTGGATGATTAGAAAGTACAACATCTGAGAGTAGGAAGCATTGCTATGAAAACATCAACCAGGGTAGTAGGAAACAGAGTACGAAAAAAGAGGGATCAGTTGCATAGGACCTTAATGAAGTGATCTATCACAAGTGTGATAGATTAGGAATCATTTTAATATTGTTACCTCAACCACCAATATAGTTAAATTCTTGAAGAAAGATGGTACATCTACAAATGTTTTACAGGACCCAGTGCTATATGAGTAGTAATAGTATAAATAGTTAGAATCAGAGTGTAGGAAGAGGATATTCTGCACCATATTAGTCTTTCATCTGGAGTTCTATTGGACAAGGTGGTAAAGGTAGTGTATGTGGTGCTTCAGGGTAGAGCGCTCATATTAGTAGAGTAGTGCAGTACATGGGACTTAGACTGCATCACGGGGAAGTGGGGTAATACTGTGGAATTCTATTCACCATACACTTGTGGATATCAAGGCTTGACCATTGATAGTGAGAGGTACTATTTTTATAGATTCTATGATATCTAGTGCCTTATTTTACATCGGTTCCTACCATTCCTTTATTTATACAAAACATGTTAATGGTTTTATCTTGGTGATGGAGTTTGTGAGTGGGGTATTGATGACAAACACACCTCATGGAGTTCGGTCAAGAGGCATTTTTTGTGCATGGAGTGTTATCTTAAGGTCGAGTAGTATCGATTTTTATGGAATCTTTATATCATAGACATGTCAGTCTTTGAACTAATTATTAGTATGGACTGGTTAGTATCATATTGTCCCCACATTTATTTTTACCATAAGAGAGTGACCATTACATCTCCTAAGGGTTACAAATATATTCAATGTGGAGAGTGGGATATCGAAGCGTTCCGAGTAGGGCCAATTACTCATCAAATAAGAGAGATCACAACCCATGTTTCTAGTTTATTTCTGAATGATGGAGGAGTAAAATGAGATGTCTTTCCACATAGAGTGGATATGTTTTATAATGTGTTTACATAATATTTCTCAGGGATTATACCTGAGAGAGATGTGGAATTTAGCATTGAGCTCATATCGGGGTAAGATATGATTTCTATTCCACCATATATAATAGCACAGAAAGATATTCAAGAGCTCACAACTCGACTTGAGGAGTTAGAGGATAAGGTATTTATTTATCTGAGTATGTCACCTTGGGGTTCACTAGTGTTGTTTGAAAAGAATTCTGATAAGAGTTTATGCTTATGTGTTGATTACCGAAAGTTGAACCCGATGACTGTGAAGAACCAGTATCCTCTCCCCCATATTGATGACATATTTGACCATTTGAGAGGATCTTGGGTGTTCTCAAAGATTGACTTGAGATTAGGGTCTCATAAACTGAGATTTTAGACTTCTAATATACCAAGGGATGATTGTAGATGCCGGTAAGGACTATATGATTTCATCATAATATTTCTTGGGTTGACGAACACACCAGTAATGTTTATGGACTTAATGAACAAAATATTTAATCTGTACCTAGTTCATTTTGTGGTAGTGTTTTTGGAAGACATCTTTGTGCAGTAAAAGAAACATGATTATTATGACCAACATCTTGATATCATCCTAAGTACACTAAGAGAGAATTATATATACATAAAGATATCTAAGTACAATTTTTTGGGTCGATCTGGTACACTTCTTGGGTAGCATCATCTCAGATGAATGTGTGTTGGTAAATCTAGAGAACGTTCAGATATTGGATTCTCGAGAGCATACCAAGAGCATGATTGATATTCATAGATTTCTAGGATTTTATAAATGTTATTATATGTTCATTCAGGACATTTACTGATTGGAAATATTGATGACAGGCTTGACCAGAAAAGGGATAATTTTTTATTGGTCATAAGATTGTGATAATTATTTCTAGGAGATGAAGAAGATTTTGGAATCAGTACAAATATTGATCCTACCTGAGCATGGTGAGAAGTACACAGTGTATTTGTGACACTTCTAGGATTTTTATTGGAGTTGTGTTGATGCAAGGAGATCAATTTTTGGTTTATGGGTCTTTGATGTTGAGTCCCCATGAACTGAACTACCCTACATATGACCTCATGTTGGATATAATGGTTTATGTTTTAATGTGTTGGGGACATTAAATATTAGGAAATTTTTTTACTGTGTATATTGATCATAAGAGATCAAAGTACATATTTTCACAGTGATACTTGAATCTTCGATAATAAAGAGGGGATGAGTATATGAAACCATTAAATTTTGAGCCAGAATATACGCCTGGAAAGGGAAAAATTTATGATGGTGTATTGAGTAGGAAGATTCAAACTCAGGTGTTTCAGGAGTCTAGTGCTGAGTGGAAGATGATGGATGTACTGGATGAGATACACATTGTGGTTTAGGAGAGTTAGGATTAGATGACTCTCGTAATAGTTTCATTGGAGTATAAATTTATTATATAGATCTAAGATAGAAAGTATGTGGATTTATAATGTTTCGCCTTGAGGGAAAACCTTGAAGGTGGGGAGTCACCTATTGATTGGAGCATAGATGAGGACGAGATCATCAATGCCAGGAATAAGGTTGTCGTACCTCAAAGAATGTGAGACAAGCCGATGTGTGAGTTTCATGCCTCAAAGTGGGTGGTACATCCAGGTGTAACCAATATGCACTGTGAACTACAAAGATAGTATTTATGGTTGGAAATGTAAAAGAAAATAGTATGGTTTGTGACACAATGCTACACCTATTAGTAGGTGAAGGTCGATAATTAATGACCTATAGGTTTACTACATTTTTTGTCCATTATAGAGTGTAAGTGGAACAAAGTGACCATGGTATTTGTGGTCGTTCTCCTGAAGATTCCATAGAAGAATAATTCATTTTGGGTTATTATGGATAGACTGAAAAAGGTAGTGAATTTCTTGAATATATTGGAGACACTGTTAGTGGACCATTTGGGATATTTGTATGTTTGGGTGATAGTCTTCCTGCACGAGATACCACAGAATATTGTTTCATACTGAAACTTGTGTTTTAATTCGCGATTTTTATATGGATTGTATAATGTGCTTGGTATGTAGGTTTTATTGAGTATTAATTTCCACCCACTGATAGATGGGTGGTCAGAGCATACTATATAAGTGCTTGAGGATATGTTGTGAGATTGTGTTCTAAACATTGGTGGGTCTTTGGAGAATCACCTATCACTAGTGGAGTTCACCCATACCAATAGTTATTGGGAAACTATATAGATGGAACCATATGAGGCTCTTTATAGTAGACCATGAAGACAACCTCTAGTCTGGATGGATGGATGTGAGTCTAAGTTTTTGGGACTGAGTCTCGTGTAGGACAAATTAGAGCATGTATAGTTGATTCAGATATATATGGATATGACCCAAAGTAGATAGATGTCATACCATGATAGAAATAAATGACACCTAGAGTTTACAGAGGCTGATCATGTATTCATTTGGTTGTTTCCTAGATTCAATCGCTATAGAATACAGATACATGGCATGTGGTTACCAATGTTTGTTGGACCGTTTGAGGTGGTGGAGAGAAACAGGCTAGTGGCGTACCGATTGGCTCCTCCACAGAGATACATCACTATGTATGATGTTTTCTAATTGTCAAAACTAGGTTGGTATCACCCCAACCATTCTAATGTTATCGATATAGATGACGTTGAGATTGAGATAGATTTTTCCTCTAATAGAATCTAATACATGTGTTGAATCGCAGTGAGAAAGTGTTACACAGAAAGACCATTCTTATAGTTTGTGTGTTGTGGAAACATAGGAATGTGTGGGAGGAGACATGGGAAAGGAATATAGATATGTGGGATCATTTTACTAATCATTTTGACTCAGAATCCTAGATATTCTTGGGAGTGCAGCTTAAGGATAAGATGTTATAAGGTAGTGAGATTGTTAGATCCTGACCTTTCTTGAATATGACTTGGTCTTAATTTCAGGTATTTATTTTTTCCTTCTTTCAGTGTACTTGGGATGGGTTTTACCTTGGGGTATGTTTGGGTGAAAATTTGAGAAAATATTAAGGGAGAAGGGTAGTGCATAGTTGGCTCACAATTTTCCATAACCGTGCGCCCCTGCCTAGCAAACCATGCTACCATGGACATAGAGGAATTACATGGTTGACACATGGTTTGTCAAATTGAACACATTATTATGAGATACTATGAACCCCTATAATAGAGGTTCACATTTAGGTAGAAATTTAGGAGAAAACGTGCTCCCCTGCCCAGCTAAACATGCATGAATTTTAAAATCCCCAAAAAATAGATTTTTAATCACCAAAACCCCAATTTAACTCCTATTTGATCTCCATTTAACCCTATATAATATTTCATGATTTCGTAGAATCATATATGGAATAAAAGACTTAAAAAACTTTTAAATTTTTTATTTTAAGAGTGGATTGAAGATCTTCACCCCTCCCTATAAAAGGATCTTAACTCGCTTGGTTTCTTATTCCTTATCATTTATTATCCTATTCTAGAAAGGGGGATTTCTTCAAATTTTGATTGGATATGGACATGTTTTTGTGGATCTGGATCTAGTATTGTAGATCTATATAAATATTTAAGAGAACATGATTGATTTGATCTTTTTAGGGTTTTAAATTTAAATCTCATTCTATATAATTGTGCTACTCAAATTATGAGGATTTTCATTGGGTGATCGCTCATCAACGAATTGAGGTAGGTTATCTATAATTCAAATCTCAGAGTATTTTTTAAATAACATGAATTTAATTGTATAATTTCTATTATATGTTTAGAAATTACATTCTTAATTGAATTAATTAATTTTTTGAATTAATTAATTGATGGGATCAGAAATTGGGGATTTTGGGAATTATAGATTGAGATAATTAAATGTAGAATTAATTATGAGATAATATGATTTTAAGATTGAGATATTTAATTGTGGAAATAATTATGATCTATTGAGGTTGTGATTGAGATGATTTATTATGGAATTAATTATGTGATTCTTAGTTTGTGGATATTGATTAATTAATTGAATAAATAATTAATGGGATTTACGTACTCAATTAATTAGAAAATTAATTAAGGGGATTTATGTGATAAACTAATTATTGAATTAGTAATAAAATTGGAGTGGTTGATTAATTATTAAATTTATTAATAAAATTTAAGTGGTTAATTAATTATAGAAATAATTAATGTATTTTATGTGATTAATTATTTTTTGAATTAATTAATATCATTTATGTGATTAATTAAATTTTGAATTAACTAATGGAATTGTTATGTTTAACTAATTGTGTAATTAATAATGGAATCGATGTGGATAATTAATTTTAGAATTAATTATGTTTTAAGAATGGTAACATGGTCATTTAGTTGTGAATTAAATAACGGGACTATGGTTATTATATTGTGTAAGGTATGAATGGAAACATGGCCATTTAGTTTTGAAATAGAGAATGTGAACAAGATTATTATAATGTGAAAGGTATGAATGATAACATGGTAATTTAGTTTTGAATTAAAGAATAGAAACAAGGACATTCTATTGTGTGATGTATGAATGGTAACATGTGAATTAAAATATGAATTAAATAATGATATCAAAGGAATTATGAGATATGATATTCCTCAGACATACTTTAGGCCCCAACATATTTCAGAGTAGGTATTGAATGATAACAATGGAATTATAAGATATGATATCTCTCAGACATACATCAACCTCTGACATGAGCTAAAGTGGAGATTTGAGGTTTGAGTGTCTACAGGAACCCAAAGGATTATATAAATAAATAAAGATTAATTGATAATGTGATAACTTTTTACTTATGCATTATAATTATTTATTTATACAACTACATACACATGATATTGATTAGATATTGTTTTAGTTTTCGTTAGATGTGGCGTAATATAATGCCTTAGATTTTCCATGCAGTATTTTTTTAGATACTATATATATTATTTGGGAGATGAGGCACTGAGACGTTGTTCGATTCTGAGTCCATTGTTCCTAAAATAAATGTTTGAAATATATTAAATAGCATGAATACATAGTTTTCATGAAAAAGTGTAATAACTTCTAAATGGGTACCCTGATCATAATAATGATGGTACAGTTGATTTCTGAATGTGAGTTTTGCCCTAGGAGTGACTTAACATTAGTCGTTGTGGGTCATTTGTAGAAAATTCATCACAGGCTTGGAAATGAAAAAAATATTTTAATAAAATATTTTGTTTCATTTTTGTTGATGCAGTGATTGATGGAATTTAAATAGACTATTATGGTTAATACTAGTGTTAGCTATAAAACCCTGGAACCGTTGGAGAGCCATTGGATATAGCTTCGGTGAATCTTCTCAGACGATTTGCGATAGGATCTTCGATCATTGATCGATGCCAAAAAGATTCAAAGGATCTCACCAAAAAACACGAAACAACTGCATTCTTCATTAGTGATCGATTTGAATCAAGGTAGGGCATGTGTTTTTATTTTATTCTTCCCCGTTCATGATTTATACAATAAACATGAATCATTAAATGAAAATATTGATCTGTGGTTTTATCATTATGCGTGATGAGTTTATTTTATGAGGTTTGGATGGGAGAACATATTTTAAATTTAATTATTCTGATATTCATTCAAATAATGATGGATCAAGATAAACATGAACATCGATCAAGGTTTGTTACTCCAATATGTTACTTTTCTTTTCTCACCCCATTCATTGTTTGTCACGAGAATTCTCGATAAATCGATCATTTTGCACCCATTTCTTGGTGAAACTATCCAATATCGCAGATCTAAGATTGCAATAGCCTAACAGAGGTGTGATGATGGAGATAATGCAATTTAGATGACAATGGATACCCAATTTACCATTTGTCAACACAAAACAAGGAATGACAATTTGATTCATTTTTTAGTAGAGTTGATGGCGTAATGAATTATTTATCAACAAAAAGGATTGGATGAATTGGGATCTTTAATCTCGTGGTGAAACGATCCCTAGGTTGAAATTTGGAGGCATTGGATCAAATGTGGGAGTAGATATGTGATTCTGAAAAATCCTGAACAACACAATGTTTAATCTTGATCCATACATTGTGTGGGGCCACATGAGCTACGACTAGTGTTTCCATAGGAAGTTAAATATCACATGTAATGTGACCCCTTTCACATAGCATGTGGTATCACCTGGGTCACTTGGCATGTACTCATGAATCACACGAGCTATATACATGGGAAGATGTTCATAGGCTAAGCTTTGTACTAGTACTTGAGAAGACATGCATAGGGTGGTGACGTGTACTAGCACATGGTTAGAGTAAATTGGATACGTACATGGTTTGTACAACTACATGGACACAATTTTATGAGATGATCCATTTACATGGGCAAGACCCGGGTTCAAGGGACATGGAGTGTGACCCCTACTACACACTATGTACTATTTTATACATATCTTGGAGCCCTTGTACTCTATATCTTGGAAAAAATTTCTTAGTGATTGTTACCATTATATTTTCCATGAGGGTTAGTATACAATCATTTCTTTCTCCTGGGACAATGATTCCTTCAACAATAATTCCTAGATATAGTTTTTGGAATTTCTCTAAGAGGCCCAGAGTGAGATCCTCTATTCATATTCATGTCCTAGGTGGAGTTCTTGGTATCGACGTGACCAACACTACATGGGAGTAAATCCTCTACTTAGCGGGTTAATCTAGATTGATTGGTTGTTATCACCCCATGGCCTTTCCAGTGATCCTCATCTGTGTATTTTATTCTATTCAAACTATAAGAATGCTCTTTCTCAGGATGTGACCCGATAAGAAGTACCTATTGGATGGACATCATTAATGCTATCAGATTCAGGAGTGTGTTATCTCGGGTGAGTGTTTGGTGGAGTATTCTATATGGAATCATAGACTAGTATGATATGGTTGTGACTTAGCTCAAGAATGTGTGTCATTGTTGAGTATATCTGGATATTCCTGTTATGTGTGTTGTAAAAATATTCATTTGTAGGGATGAATGTATTTCCTTTGTTTTATGTGATGCACGCCTCTCATAGGGCATGTAAAAAGAAGTTTAATTTTCCTAGTGTAGTATAATGGATGACCAGGTTCGTCTCACTTGAGGAACATTCTCATATGTTCAGTCACTTAATTTAATTCACCTAAACTAATTATTTTTAATTGATTTTTTAATTTAGGATGGCAATGAAATTTAAATTAATGAAAATATTAAACTAACGAGCAGTGAAAAAATTTAATTAGTGAATAAAGAACATGGAATTTATGGGTTGGTTTGTGGGTTCCATCATTATCCTTGTTGGTCACTACTACAAAAATGGAAAAGGGAAGCGCCACCTTATATCAGTGCTAAGAAAAAACAGCTGATAATGAAACCCTGTATTCGCACTAAAATTTTAGTGGTGATAAAGGGATTATTTAGCAGGGCTTTTCTAGTGCTGATAGAGGGAGTCTTTATCAGCGCTAGAAATGCACTGATAAAGAAACTATGTATCTGTGCTACAAAAGTACTGATAAAAAAACCTTTTATCAGCTCTAGAATAGCGCTGATAAAGATTCCATGTATCAACACTAAAATGTTAGCGCTCATTCAGGATGAATTTATCAGCACTTTTTTAGTGATGACAAAGAGGACTATTATCAGCGCTAAAAAAGCGCTCTTAATGGATACCTTTATCAGTACTAAAATTTTAGCGTCGATAAAGGTAGTCTTCATCAGAGCTTTGTTAGCGCCGATAAAACCTTAGTCCATTTTTTTATAAAGTCTATCGCACAGTGCCCCCGTTTTATCGCGACCTAAAGCTCTCACGGTACTGGAACCCTGCAACTCCCCTCCCCCGCCCGTTGAGTTCGTGTTGCCCGACCACCGCCACCCTCGATCTTCTCATTTCCAGACCTCTGTCATCTTCTGAGCTTCGCGTTTCCGGACCTCTGCTGCCCTCGAGCATCACATTCCCAGACCTCCGCCGCCCGCAACAACCTCGAGCTTCGCATTGTCGGACCTCCACCACCTGATGAGATTCTCCTGGACAAACCAACCATTAAGGCATGTTTTCCAAATAATTTTTTAATATTTTTCTCTTATCCCATCACACATAACCATATGTTGCATTGGAATGATATATTTAATGGATATTTGAGATTGTGATGGTTGTAGGCTACATGATTCATCCTTTTCTTCTTCATGTTTGTCTCTAGGTTAATGCCCCCTGTCGAAGCTCGACTTTGGTTCAACTTCTTCTAATGGTTCTAGAACTATTATTCTATAAATCATATCAAACTATTAAAACATTGTTAATTGGAGTTTTGGGATGTGAGGTTTTCCCATCAATTGTGTTCTAGAGGATTTTGTGTTGAATTATTTCATCCCTAGGTTTCAATTCCTCCGGTGGTAATGATTCTACTTCATCGTAGATTCATGAGTGTTCTTCCTACATATTATGATGGGGTTCATGGGGGTGATCATCCAATATATTTCTATTACCCCTAATGTATCACCATTTTTCTAATGACTACGGTTATTTTTTAGGTGATTTGGTATTTTTTTATTTTAGATCCTGCAAACCATTTAATTTGATGGTGGTATGGCTGGATATGTTATATAAATTCATCCAAAAATCACCTTTATGAGAAGGTGTGGTTTGAATTATAGAATATATATTATTTTATTTAATTATATTATTAGGTTATGTTGGGTTGGAAATGAGTGATGAGGTTTTTAATGTGATGAATTCTAGTTTGTTATCTTGTTAGTGATGTTTTTGATGATGATGTTGATCAGGCGCATCATGGTGCATGTATCATGGCACGAGTATCACCATGATTTGAGGCATGATTCAATAACATATTTTTGTGTGAAATTTGAATTTAGTGATGTTTTTGGGGTATTTTTTATAATTTCACATACTATTTGAACATATGTGGCTATGAAATATTTATTTTTTCTTTTATCATTACTCCATTATTTTAGGATTTTCTATTAGTATAGTTTCTTTAGTGTAAATAAAAATGTGGATTCGTTGTGGAATGTTTGACATAGGTTGATTTTATTTAAAAGGGATGGTTTATTCATGTAAAATATCTATTGAGAAACCTAGTATTGGTGGAAAGATTGATATGCTAATCATCAATGTCGATCAATGAGTTTACACTATCAGAGTGATGTTTATGAAAAAATTAAGGCCCTTCACACTTGGATTCTAGTTTCACTAGATTCCTCATAGGTATCATCGATTCCCTTATATCTAACACCATGTCACTGTAATGTAAGGAATGAAGGATAACCTTTTTCTTTAAGGAAAACACCACCCGGTTCTAATGCATTTCTAGGTCATCCATTTCTTGAACCCTATTTTCTTTGAGGGGTTCCACCTTCGTTCCTTGATGCCATCTAACTGACTTTTTCTGACAATGCACTTGTATGGAATGATTCCCAGACCACAAACCATTCTAGCCTTGCCACCCCTACCTCCATCTCTGTCCTCCCTCACTAAGGTTACTGACTGCTTCTCTATAGTGTCCAGGCCCCTTCCTAGCAGTGTTTGTTCTATCTCCCATGGCTCTGAGCCTGTCATCCAGATCTAAATACTTATTGATCTAGAGAGAACTCCCTCAGAAGCCCCCAAGATTCATTACCAATCCTTCCCCTTTCACTTTGGATCCTCATCTCCAACTCATTTGAATATTACCAACCAGAAGGGATTATGAACATGTACAAAATCAATGGACCTCAATGAGAGATCATCCTCCCACTTCAATAAGGCTACTAGCTCAAGATCCAATGCCACAGCCTTGTCCTATCCATCATTATTATCTTCATATGTAATGTTCATGGTCTTAGTGCCCATGTTAAATCATACTTCCTCACCATAGAAATCAAAAAGCTTAATGTCATTGTTGTTGTTGTCAAAAAACACAAAAAACCTTATAATAATAATATAATTATCCTAGAATATTAAGTTGCATGGATTTATACACTATGACCCCTCCAATAGACATAAATGGGTATTTTGGGACAATAAATATATTGTTGAGACTGTTCAAGATAGCAATCAATTCATCACTACCATGGTGTCCAACAGTGACACATCCTTCCTTATGAATTTTGTTTTTTGAAGATATGACTCTCTTCAAAGGGAATCTCTATGGAGTTAAAGAAATACCTTCGATCCTGACTAATATACATTGTTTTTTGGGGGAGACTTTAATGTAATTTCCATCCCAATGGAAAGGAAAGGTATAATCCCATTCTAGAGTAAGGCCATGATGGAGTTTGTTTAGTTCATGGCTGGGAAGGGCCTCATTGATCTTAGCTTCTCGGGTGATAGTTTCACCTGTTGCAACAACTGCAGGGGCCATCACTGCTGGTGGAGTCTATTGGATAACTATATAGCCAACATGAAATCTACTAACCTATTCTCAAATACCTTGTTTTCCCATCATGATTGATGTATTTTGATCCACTCCCCCCTCTTGGTTTCCATTTCTTCTTGGCATGATCATCAGGAACGGTTTCACATACACCATTAGTGTGTTAACATCCTAGGGTACCAGTACATGGTTTGTAAAATATGGAATGAACCCTTGTAGGAGTATCAGTCCACCTTCAAACTCAGTGACCTAACCTCAAACGCCAATAGTTGGGTGTTCACCTTCCTCCTCAGGAACCTTCACCACCTTGGACTACTGTCACAAATGAGATCCTTCAGAGTATTCTGATAGATAGAATGATACCTTGGGTTTATTGGATTATTATCACCAGTTTGAGATTTATGTGTGACTGTATACTTATTATAATTTCATATTATTTCTTACACACCACAACTTGAGTTGAGTAACCTGATTGAAATCCATATTGGTACTTTGGTTCTGAGGTGGATATGGTTTTTTACATGTTTGTGACATGTGGATGTGTGGATATATGGGTATCTAGTCATGATGACGTTGAATATAGGGAATAGACCTAGGAGTGGTAGATGTATCATTCTTGATTATTCTTGTGTTTGGTCTGGGGTGATTTGAGGAAACTATAATGAATCAAAAGTAATTATATTTAATGAATATGAATAAATACTAATGGTTACACTCTATTAATCTCTATTTTTATAAGGAATTAGTTCTCTTCTACTGTATTTGGAAGTCTTGTTTTGTGTACTTGAACCATAAATACTAATATTTGATATTCAAATAGGATGGCGATGAATAATGATTGGATGGATGCTAATAATTTGATAATAGAGTACGAAACAGAGTGAAAAAGTTCATCAAATTTGCAAAGGATCACACAAATGATCCTTCTCATATCCTTTTTCCCTATTTTCGTTGTTGTTATTATAGAATAATTACTCCATAGGAGTTGGAAGAAGATTTGATATGTCACGAAATAGATGAGAGTTATAAATGTTGGAATAAACACTGAGAAAAAGTGAATGTAGATACTGGCTGAGATAAAACCATGTTTTATGGATCATCAGATATGAATAAAAATATGTATAATGAAGAAGTCCTTATGAAAGATGTTATTACAGATGTCAATGATGATGAATATCATATTGAAAAAATGACAATGACAATTGAAGATGAACTCTGTGATTGCCCAAATTTTTTTGAGAAGTTAAAGAGTTGTGCAAAGACGCCATTGTATGATGGTTGCACCATGTATACAACATTTTCATCTGTACTGATGTTGTATAAATTGAAAGCAGGAATCGGATGGAGTGATGTCAGTTTTATGGAACTATTTGCTCTCTCGAATGACATGCTCCCAGAAGAAAATGAGCTCCCAAGCCAGACATATGAAGCTAAACGAATGCTACGCTCGATGGGTATGATTTCTGAAAGAATACATACATGCTTGAAAGACTGTATATTGTTTCTCATGGAGAAAAAATCACTTACATAATTCCCAAAGTGTGGTGCTTCTCTATACAAGAAAGATGAATACAATCCTACGAAAGTTTTATGGTACTTTCCCATCATTCCATGGTTTAAGCATCTATATAGAAGTGAATAAATTGCAAGACAATTGTAGTGGCATGCAGATAAATGAAATAAAGATGGGAAATTAAGTCATCTGGACGACTCTCCTCAATGGAAGAAAATTGATCATGACTATCCTGAATTTGGAAAAGAGTTGAGAAACCTTCGTCTAGCATTACCTACAGATGAAGTAAATCCTTTTGGTTTTCAAACCACCACTCATAGTACATGGCTGTTTATGTTGGTAAATTATAACTTTCCACCCTGGTTATGCATGAAGTGGGAATTCATCTTTTTATCTATGCTTATATAAGGACCAAAAAAACCAGGTAATGATATTGATGTTTATTTGGCTCCATTGATTGATGATTTGAAGTTATTGTGGGATTCAGGTGTTATGTTGTATGATGCTTATAAAAGTGAATACTTCACATTGAGAGCGATTTTTTATGAGAGAATAAATGATTTCCCTGCATATAGAAATTTTTCAGGCTATAGTATTAAAGGAACTCAAGGTTTTTATGTGTGTGAAGAATATAAATAATCAAATAGGTTGAAATATTCATCGAAATCTGTGTTTTTAGGACATCATATATTTCTACCTCGTCGGCTTAAGTACCGATATTGGACGACATCATTCAATGGAAGTTCAGAACAACGTGAATCACTGTCTCCACTAATAGGTGATCAGCTATTTGAGAAAGTAAAATATGTGAACACTATTTTTGGTAAACCATATTCGAAAAACATTACGAAAATCGGTTTGAAAAAGAGATCATTTTTTTGAATTAACATACTGGAATTGTTTGTACGTCAAAAATTTTCTTAATGAGATGCATGTGGAAAGAAATGTATGTGAGAGTGTTATCAGAACGATGATAAATTCTCATGGTAAAACAAAGGATGGAATTAAAGCAATGATGGAAATGGATGACATGGGAATACAAGAAGAGTTGGCTCCCGTGAAGGGTGAAAATCGAATGTTTCTTCCTCTAGCTACTTTTACTCTTTCTAGGGAGGAGAGATACCAGTTTTGCAACTTCTTCAATGATGTAAAGGTTCCAGAGGGGTTTTCATCAAATATCAAGAACATTGTGTCAATGAATGATTTGAAGTTAGAAGGTTTGAAATCACATGACTGCCGTGTTTTGATGTAAGATCTAATTCCTATAGGTTTACATTGCATTTTCCCCAAGAATGTTCATCATATTTTAAGAAAACTTTGTTTCTTTTTCGAAGCTATATGTTGCAATTTTTTAGACCCAGCAAAATTGCTAGCTATGGAAAAAGAAATTTTCATCATATTATGCGAATTAGAAATGTTCTTCATGCCAACATTCTTTGATATGATGGTTCATTTGATAATTCAATTGGTGAGAGATATTCGACTTTGTGGTCCTGTGCACTAAAGATGGATGTATCATGTTGAATGGTATATGAATATTTTGATAGGGTATGTCAAAAATCAAAGTCGGCCAGAGGGTTGTATAGTGGAGCAATATATTGTTGAGGAAGCCATTGAATTTTGTACCGAATACCTATCTAATGTGGAAAGCATTAGTCTCCTGAAATCTTGTCACACAGGACGCATTGAGGGTGAGGTAATTTCTGGAAGAGTTGTTGTGACAATCAGCATTACAGATCAGGAGAAGGCCCACCTTTATGTTTTGCATAACAGTTGGGAGGTTGCTCCAAATATTGAAACTCACGAAGAAATTCTTTGGCAGTTGAATCCATAAAGGGCTGAAAAATGGTTATCAAATACACATAATCGCCAATTTATAGGATGGTTTCATGACCATATTTTTAAGCAGTTGGATGAAAATTCTAATTCAATTTCAGAATGACTTCGATGGCTAGCTGCTTGGCTAAGTGTGTGTGTATTATCATACAGTGGTTATGTAATTAATGGTTATACATTCTATACAAATGATCATGATGAATATAGTACCATGAAAAATAGTGGAGTTACACTATTGGCTGAAGCAATGCATGTTTCTTGTAGTAATGATAGAAATCCAATTTATCCATGTATGTCATACTTTGGAATTACCAAACTAGTATGGAAGTTGGATTATACGACATTCCAATTGCTGATTTTTCAATGAAAATGGGTTGATAACAACAATGGTGTTAAAAAAGATGAATGGGGATTTGTGAAAGTTGATTTTACTAAAGAAGGGTACCAAGAAGAATAGTTTATAATAGCATCATAATAGGTACATGTTTTTTATGTTCCAGATCCCGCAAACCAAAAGTGGTTGATTGTTCTATAAGCATCCAAAACTACTGAAGGTTCCAATGAAAATTCAGTTGAGGACGATCCTTTTAGTGGTATGTCGCTATCATTTTTGAGTGGTCCCCATGTAGATGATGTTTTGTATGTTATGGGAGACCGAAATTAAGGGATTTGGATAATAGATAGAGGTGTCAAATCTCTTCATCCTTTGAAAAAAAGAAAGAGAGTTCAATAAACAAGTTATATTTTTTTTGTAATATAGTTCTTGTTATCTCATGTTATTATATTATCATTACTGAATTTATGTAATCTAAATTAATTTTTCAACCACTTTGGCAGGTAATGAATTCTTCTCATTCTGGTGATCCTAACCATGAGGCTGAATAAGTCTCTCAAGATACTGGTACGGCTGTTGCGGCTGATGTTGTGGCTGCTGCTACTCCTGCTGATCCTGCTGCTGCTCTTGCTGCTCCTGCAGCTCCTACTGCTGTGTCTCCTGCGGTTCCTGCTGCTCCTAGTGTTGAGGTCCAACAACCATCATAACATGCCATTGCTACCTTTTCAGATGAACATATAGATGATGTTGATAGCGATCAAATGGGCAGGAATGAAGGATCGACGTCACATAAAACACAGATGTGTCATAGTTTGACGGTGTTAGACAATGTTCTTATGGAGAAAAGAAAAGGCATCAAATTTGACGTCGGTTGGAATGCATGGGGCCAACATGTGAATCCCAACAAGGATATGTTTATTATTTACATTGGATTTTTCACTCAGCAATGTGTGCCGATTGATATAGATTCATGGCACTATGTTGTGTCCGGGCTGAAGGCTGTGATCTGGGAAGAAATTACGTTAACATTATAAATTTATTTCATTAATTTACATGAAAATAAAATAATTAAACAATGTCTTGATCTTCTCAATCTCATAGAGAATATATTTATAGTAGACGATTCACACAAGGATTATGTACTAAGGTTTATAGGATGGAGTCATCGAGGTTTTCACACTATTTTAACAAGATGTCACCTGAAATATTCCAAAGATAAAATAAACCCGTACCGACCCATTTTCTACACTCACCTGATATCCCATGAAGCATGGGATGCATTTATTGGCCGCCGTGGGGATGAGAAGTTTCAGGTACATTGTGGGTGATAATACATTGTTTGAGGATACATGTATTCATCACTTTGATTGTCAATATTTCATTTATGAAACAGAAACTCAGTAAAGAAAATAATGAACGTGCATAAAAAACAACATACCCATATCTTAAAGAAAGTATGTGGTACAATTCACTAGAAAAGAAAATGGTACGTATTTTAAATTTACAGAAATATTGTTAGGTGCCAACAAACAACATCATAATTAACTTTTTATGTTTATATGTAGATTGATGAGTCTAAAACAAAATATACTTCCATCCCACATCATGTTCTTTGGAAGGAGGTATGTGTGAATAAGGAAGGGAAGCTAGTAGGCGAGAACACACATAAAGTGTGGGAAATTTGTGTAAGTATGACCCAATGATAAAAATATTTGTTTTAAATTGATATTAGAAAAAAAAAATTAGTTATTTTCCTATATCCGACAGTCATAGGATTCAGCTACTCCTGTAGTGGATGCAGACCTATTGTCAATGGCATTTAAGCAGCTAGAAAAATACGGTCGTGTGAGGGGTGCATCGTTTTGGGTGACAACCAGAGTATATTTTGAGAAGAAGAAGAAAAACAGATGATAGAGATGGAACATTGTAAAAAATGAGGGAAAAACTAGAAACCCTTGAAGAATGATTGCAATGACAACGAGAGGTGATAGAAACATTTATGGGTGGGAAGCAAGGAGAAGACATAACTCGGGAACAACTAGTGCGTGAAGATCCCGCCCCACCCCCTACTAGCTTTGAGATTAGCCATTCCCCTCAATGAGCTGTTTTAGCCATGGTTATCAATATTTTAATAATTGTTCCCATGAAATGTGAATCAGAAAAACACTGATACTTCTCCTGTACTGATCTTCTACATGTTGATAATGATTCTGATTTATATCTGTCAACACCCACCTATCACCTTGTAGCGAGGGATACAGTGTTCAACATCCCAGATGACACACTGTATAATAGACCACATCGGAAAGATCATTTGAAAAGTGATGATTACTGTAGCTCAGGATCCAAATGCAGAGCTACCCATTCTACTTGAAGATGATGATATTCATATGGTCAGAAAGGCTATTGGGACATTCATTGCATGGTCTTCACAACATGTAAGAGTACATGCGGCCAAAGAGGTATTTATTTCCTTTTTTTCAAGGTAAACCTCTAACAATTGATGAAAAAAGGGTCTAGACCAATGAATGTTATTATATATGGAGAAAGGGAAGGGGGTGACAAATGTCGGCTCAAAACCATCTAAAGGATCGACCAACTGATCCCAAGGAGCTACTGAAATCACAATAACACCACATGTTCTCTATCCACATTTAGTAGCATTGAAGACTCATGTGGATAAGAAGCTATGATTTGGTAGTAGTAATATAGTGGTTTTTGAAGAGAATATATACGGCATGGAAAATCAAGATTTTGTTGCTGCTGAAAATGTAAATGAGTTCCTTGAAAACAATTCGCTAGGCATCACAGTTGTAAATATATATATGAGGTGAATTTCCATGAATTGATTTACTAAAAGCTGATCTAATGTGAAAATTATGACTAAATGAATTTTATATTGTTGATAGACGTATATATGAAAAACAGTTGAAGGAATTTTCACATGAGCCAAGATTTGGACTCGTTACCCTCATACCACATCATCACATCTGACGAAAATAGAGCCATCAAAATAGAATGAAATAGTGGACGGCTTCCTGAAAACATTTGAAAGCAAGATTACATATGACAGAATCTTCTTAATACCAACCATGCAGGGGTAAAACACTATGATTAAATCATATAAATTATATTTTGACTTATTTTATTACTTATTCCTTTTTGTGTTTTTAGGCAACATTGGATGCTAATTTCGGTGAACTTGGATACACCCAAGATTTATTTTCTGGATTTAAATCAAGGATATCCATCAAACTGACCAAACATGATGGAGTTTGTGAATCTGTAAGACACTACATCCTATATTTTAGGTCTAAACATCATGTAATATAATTTATATTATATTTTCCTGAGGATTTTGTTATGATAGGGCAGTGTATAATTATCATATAAAAAATGAATGAGGACAGGGGCTAAGCAAAAGGCGGTGAAAAAGTACTATGTCTGGAAAAATATTAGGGAATATATAATAATATTTCACTATCCAAACACTTCTCAACACATGTTACTTATTCCCCTAATGATCAATTTTTTTGCAGTGTCCAAAACAAACAAACGATAATGATTGTGGTTATTATGTAGGTAAATTTATGAAGGTGATCATTTTTCACCAAGAAACAAGCTTCCCTAAAGAGGTATTTTCAAAAAACAACTACTAGTTTGAATAATTTATTTATTATTTATTTATTTTTATATTTTGAAGTACTATTGTGACTGCTGAAAATCCTCATACTCACATGACAATATAGATATGTTCAAAAATGAGTGGGCCGCATTCCTAATGACATATTGTACACAAATAACATGAAGATCTAACTTGGGGACGTGTACAATTGGCGGTCATTTTTGTGAGGGGTTTATGGGATCAAAAGATGACATATTGTTGTATGTAAATGTTCGCTGGAATATTGTAATTTTTATTAAATAAAACATCCTTTATCGAATGAGTAAATACACCATTTTAACAGATGATATACACCAACAACATGAAAGAATGATGAACCACTCAAAGGGCCTTTATTTTGTTTAAAATGGACAGATTTTTACGTGAAAGAAACAATTGGCCAATGGAAATCCAAGCAAACGAATTAGGATTTTCTTGTTCCTTTATGAGAATGATCCATGGGTCCTTTGTGAAATGTAAGAGTCAACCCTGCCTCAATCAATGGAATGGTGTGACCGATACACTTCAAAGGGTCTGTCTTTTGTTTAAAAAGGACATATTTTTTAGTGAAAACAACAACTGACCTACAGAAATCTGAACAAACGCATTTAGATTGTATTTATTCTTTATGAGAATGATACAAGTGTACTTTGAGACATGAAAGAGTCATCTCCGCCTCAATCTGAGGCACAGTGTGCCTGGTACCACTCAAAGGGTCTCTCTTTTCTTTAAAATGGACACAATTTTATGTGAAAACAACAATTGACCTACGAAAATCAGACCAAATGCATTAATATTGTCTATATCATTTAATATAATGATCCAAGGGTTCGTTGGGGATGTTTATGAGTAATCCCCACCGCAATACAAGGCACGGTGTGGCCGGTACCACTCAAAGGGTCTCTCTTCTGTTCAAATTGGACATATTTTTAAGTGAAAACAACAGCTCACCAATAGAAATCTGACCAAACACATTCTGATTGTGTTGATACATTAATAGAACAATCCAAAGGTGCATTGGGGACGTTCAAAAGTCATCCTTGCCTCAATCCGAGGCACGGTGTGGCCGGTACCACTCAAAGGGTAACACTTTTGTTTAAAATGGTCATATTTTTAAGTGAAAACAACAAATGACCTACAGACATTCGACCAAACTCATTAGTATTGTCTTTTTATTTTAGTAGAATGATACATGGGTGCATTGGGGATGTGTATGAGTAATCCCCACCTCAATCCAAGGCACGGTGTGGCTGGTACCAATCAAAGGGTCTCTCTTCGGTTTAAATTGGACATATTTTTAAGTGAAAACAACAACTGACCTACAAAAATCAGACCAAACGCATTCATATTGTGTTGATAATTTAAGATAATGATCCACTAGTTTTTTGGGGACATGCAAGAGTCATCCCCACCTCAATCGGAGGCACGGTGTGGCCGATACCACACAAAGGGTCTATCTTCTATTTAAATTGGACAGATTTTTAAGTGAATATAATAACTGACCTATGGAAATCTGATCAAACGCATTTTGATTTTATTTTTCCTTTATTAGAATGATCCAAGGGTGTTTTTAGGATGTGCACAAGTAATCCACAAATCAATACGAGGCACGGTGTGACCGGTACCACTCAAAGGGTCTCACTTTTTTGTAAAATGGACAAATTTTTAAGTGAAAACAACAACTGACCTACCGAAATTTGACAAAACACATTTGGATTGTCTTGATAATTTAGGAGAACGATAAACTGGTCCTTTTTGACATGTATGAGTCATCCCTACCTCAATATGAGGCATAGTGTGGCTAATACCACTGAAAGGGTCTCTCTTCTGTTTAAATTGGACACAATTTTAAGTGAAAACAACAACTGACCTACGAAAATATGATCAAACGCATTCGGATCGTCTTGATCCATTATGAGAATTATACATGGGTACTTTATGACGTGTAAGTGTAAAGAACACATCAATCCAAGGCATGGTGTGGCCAGTACCCCTCAAAGGGTCTCTCTTTTGTTTAAAATGGACCAATTTTTATGTGAAAACAACAAATGACCTACTGAAATTTGACCAAACACATTAGGATTGTCTTGATACTTTTTGAGAATGATCCAAGGGTCCTTTGTGATGTGAATGAGTCATATATGACTCAATCCAAGGCATGGTGTGGCTGTTACCACTCAAAGGATCTCTCATTTCTTTAAAATGGACACCATTATAAGTGAAAACAAAACCTGACCTACAGAAATCTGACCAAATGCTTTCATATTGTCTTGATATTTTATGAGAACAATCCACGGGTGCATAGGGTACATGTATGAGTAATTTCCCATCTCAATCTGAGGCACGATGTCGCTGATACCACTCAAATGGTCTCCCTTCTGTTTAAATTGGACATATTTTTAAATGAAATCAACAACTGACCTATGGAAATCTAACAAAACACATTTGGATTCTATTAATCCTTTAATATAATTATCCAAGGGTGCATTGGGGACGTGCAAGAGTCATCCCAACCTCAATCTGAGGCATGGTGTGGTCGGTACCACTCAAAGGGTCTCTTTTCTGTTTAAAATGGACAAATTTTTAAGTGAAAACAACAACTGACCTACAAAAATTTGACCAAAATCATTCAAATTGTCTTGATCTTTTATTATAATGATCCATGAGTCCTTTGGGATGTGTAAGAGTCATCCCAGCCTCAATCCGAGGAACAGTGTGGCTGGTACCACTCAAAGGGTCTCTCTTCTATTTAAATTGGACACAATTTTAAGTGAAAACAACATCTATCCTATGAAAATCCAACAAAATTCATTCATAATGTCTTAATCCATTATGAGAACAATCCTTGGTTCCTTTGTGATGTGTAAGAGTGATCCCTTCCTCAATTGAAGGTGTGTTGTGGCCGTTACAACTCGAAGGGTCTCTCTTTTGTTTAAAATGGACAGATTTTTATATAAAAACAACAACTGACCTACAGAAATCCGACCAAACACATTTGGATTGTCTTTATCCATTATGAGAGTGTTACACGGGTCCTTTGTGATGTGGAAGATTCATCCACGCCTCTGTCTGAGAAACGGTGTTGCTGGTACCACTTAGAGGGTCTCTCTTTTCATTAAAATGAGAATATTTTAACTGAAAACAATAACTGACCAATGGAAATCCGACCAAATGCATTATGATTCTCTTTACCCTTTAAGAGAACTCTAAAAGGGTGTGTTATGGACGTGTAAGAGTAATCCCCGCCTCAATTTGAGGCATGGTGTGGCTCGTACCACTCAAAGGGTCTCTCTTCTATTTAAATTGGACAGATTTTAAGTGAAATCAACAACTTTACTACAGAAATTCGACAAAACGTATTCAGATTGTGTTCATACGTTAAGAGAACGATCCACGGTTTCATTGGGGACATGCACAAGTCATCCGCGGCTCAATCTGAGGCATGGTGTGGCTGGTACCACTCAAAGGGTCTCAATTTTGTTTAAAATGGAAATATTTTTAGTGAAAACAACAACTGACCTACGAAAATTCAACCAAATGCCTTCGGATTGCCTTGAACCATTAGGAGAACGATCCACGGGTCCTTTGTGATGTGAAAGCGTCATCCCTGCCTCAATCTGAGGTACAGTGTGGCCGGTACAACTCAAAGAGTGTCACTTTTGTTTAAAATGGACAAATTTTTAACTGAAAACAACAACTGACCAATGGAAATTTGACCAAATATGTTCTGATTGTCTTGATCATATAGGAGAACAATCCATGGGTGCTTTGTGATGTGTACGAGTAATCCATGCCTCAATACGAGGCATGGTGTGGCCAATACCACTCAAAGGGTCTCTCTTCTGTTTAAATTGGATACAATTTTAAGTGAAAACAACAACTGACCTACGAAAATGAGACCAAACACATATAGATTGTCTTGATCCATTATGAGAACGATCCATGGGTCCTTTTTGATGTGTAAGAGTCAACCCCACAAACCCTCTAGACTGCCCCCACCCTACCTAGACACCAACCCACCCCCTGGTCTCCCCAACCCCTCTGGACACCCCGCACCCCCTGGAAAGCCCACTCAACCCCTTGGAAACGCCCACCCCCTGGACATGCCCAGGGATAGCCCCCCCCCCCACCTCAGTCAGCCCCCCAACCCCCCCCCCCCCCTCGGACACCCCCACCCCCTATAAAACCACCACCCCCTGGACGACACCCACACCCCTCCTTGACACCACCATAGCACTTGCATACCCTCGACCCCTTGGACACTGCCACCCATGGACGACAACCCCCACCCTCCCAGACACCTTCCCACCCCCTTGGACAACCCCACCAACCCCCTGGACCCCCCGCCAGACATCCCCCACCCCTTAGAAAGCCCCCCCGACACCCTGGACACTATCCCACCCCCATTCACACCCCATAGACAGCACCCCCACCCCCCGCCAGACATCCCCCCACCCCTTAGAAAGCCCCCCCGACACCCTGGACACTAGCCCACCCCCATTCACACCCCATAGATAGCACCCCCACCCCCCATCTGTACACCCCCTACATGGACACCACCCCACCCCCCTTGGGCAGCCATACCAACACCCTGGACAACCCACCCCCTGGACACCCCCACCCCCTAGACACCCCGATCCCCCTCGACTCCCCCATCCCACCGTCCTGGACACCACCCCACCGCCCTTGGACAGCCCCACCAACCCCCTGGACTACCCCCCCCCCCCCCCCCCCCAGACAACCCACCCACCTCCTGGAAAGCCCCCTTGACACCCTGGACACCATCCCACCCGCCTAGATAGCCCCCCCCCCACATGGACAACCCCCTATTAGACACCACCCCACCACCTAGACACCCCCACCCCCTCCCCCCCAGACACCACCACCCTCCTTGGACATCCCCCAACCTCCTAGACTGCCCCCACCCCCCTTGGAACCCCCATCCGCTTGGACACCCCCTACCCCCCCTTGGACATCCACCCGAACCCCTGAACAACCTCCCCAACCCCTTGAATTCTGAATATAATTCTTTATGTATTTAATTAAATTATGATTTATGTGTTAATGGAGTATGGTTATACATGGTTTAATTAGCTTATGATTTATGTGTTAATTTTGTATGGGTGTACATGCTGAATTATTTGCAGGTCCTGTTTGGGTGGGCTGTTGTAGAATTTTTTTTGCAGCAGACATGGCTTTTATCATTTCTCTTTTAGCGCTGACAAAGTATTCCTTTCTCAGTGCTCATTTAGCATTGATAAATGTTCCAATTATCAGTGAATTTTTTAGCACTGATAAAAGCTACCATTATAAGTGCTAATACAGCGCTGATAACGGGGACCCCCATTTATCAGCGCTAATCTTTACATTGCTTTTTAGCACTGATAAAGCCCTTTTTGAGTGCTGATAAAGCCCGTTTTTGTAGTAGTGGGTGTTTAAATAAAGTTTGATAATTAAATTTTGAGATCTCATTCTTTAATTATTATTATTTTATTAATTTTTTGTAATTATTGAATGCATTTAGAAATCGTAACTTCCCTTCCTACTTTAATCAAGGTTGATGGAACAACTCAATCGTGAGTGTGACAACTCCCAAGACCTGGCTCTATCGTATGCCATTTCAACCATTGAATGGCACAAATCCATCATATTAAGAGATTGTATTCAGAATAAGGGAGGGAATAGATTTAATAAAATAATAGAAATGAATTTGAGTTTAGTTTCCTAGTGGGCTATCACCACACCTATGCACATCACTCTTTCTCATCAATAACATAATAAAACGTAATAATTTTATCATAGAATAAATGAAATAGACACATACCTCCCTCGAGCCAAGGATTGAGTAAGTATATAATTTTTTAGGGTAATAGATAATGGTGGATATTATGATATTATGAAAAGAAGAAAGTAAGTATAGAATATAGAGAACAAAGGAGAGAGGTTGGGTGGAGGAAAACACAAAAATAAAAACCATGCATGAATTTATTAAAAATCTAAAATACAGTTGAAATCTAAAAAAATAAATAAAATAAATAAATAAATAATATGATAAGGGAATGATTTTTTAACATCCTCCCTCAGTGGAGATACCCCCTTGGTTCATTGGAATAATTGTGAAGAAAAATGGGTTGAGATTAGTGGTGGGAGCTCCCCTTCTTTAATAGGAAGAAATTTTCCTCCTCATGATTGCACATTTTCGGAAATATAAATGGATTATTAACACATTCTATCCTTCATAAAAGTTTTTAATAAAATACTTTTTTATTCAACCTCAAAATTTTTTATTGATTGGACTCTTCTAGAGGGATTTATGTTTTTTTATTGTCAATTTTTTTTTATGAATTATCCTGGAAGTTTCCTTCAATGTATAACATCTCTTTGCCACAATAATGGGAGAAAAACTCGATGAAATTTATTTAGGTAGTGAATATATGTGTCCTACTTCATATCCATTTATAATCAACTCCATTATTGGTGTGTATCCTGATTTATACATCCGTTACTGAAGTGGGGTCCACATTGTCAGCCCGGGCAATTTCCAAACCTCAATGATTTTTATGGCCTTTAGATATTCAAATAAGCCTCTAGTCAAGAAGAAAAAATTAATGGAATAAATATAAGTATTCTAAAAAAATAATCATTCAATTTGGAATTATATTTTTATATAAATGACCAAAATACCCTTGACGTAAAAATCTGTCAAAAATCCAGAATTTAAGCACATTTCACATTTTAGCTCAAAACACACCATAAATCCAAAATTGATCCATATATGCTCAAAATGATAAATTTGGAGGGTTAAAACAGTTGAAATGCATATAAAAAATCTGGAAAATATTAGTTTTACCAGTATATTTTTTGGTTTCGGGGTGTCCTTCTAAGTATTTTTCTACTCACCCAGACATGGGGATTTCCTTCATGTGTCATGTCATGTGTATAATATTGAAATTTTGATAGAGTCTTAGGGGGACCAGGAAAAGATGGTTCTTAGTGAGACTAGAAAACCCGAGGTCTGTTCGTATGAATTTCTGAAAGCAGTCCCAATACATACATTTAGGTTATACTTTTGTTTTCAAACTCTTTTTGGTGGGATTTTATTTGGCCATAATTACTTTATACTACTTTATTTTATACTCTGGTTATGCAATTTAGATGTATGAATGCATGGGTTTTCAATTGATTTTACATTTCATCATTTTATAGGCTTGGAGATGTGTGTTTCTATACATGTACTTATGTTAAGGCCTCTCATGTTTGTGATACACCTTCTCAGTGCTAGTCACTAGACCCTAGCCTATTTGAGGTGGGATTTGGGAGTCGAGGCATGGGACCCTTTGGGAGGGGGCATGACACCTACTAATTTGA
This sequence comes from Viscum album, assembly GCA_963277665.1. Taxonomy (NCBI): domain Eukaryota; kingdom Viridiplantae; phylum Streptophyta; class Magnoliopsida; order Santalales; family Viscaceae; genus Viscum; species Viscum album. The sequence continues at coordinate 983,863,348 of OY728148.1, read as the reverse complement.
ACTCACACCGTACTTGGGCTGCATGATTGGTACCTAAATAGAGTCTGTTCTTTCTAGAGATGATATGGGAAAATACCTTGTGTTAGATCATGGATATGGGATGGAGCATGGATGAGGGAACTAGACACTATTCAGGACCTTCTTGTGGGAGTCGTCAATGTCTTTATTTTGGGTTTCATTTTAGACACTTGACATGTACATTGACATGACATATTTTCTTCTTTAGTTTTTGATATTGTATTTTCATTTTTGGTCATCTTGTGATACTAGTTCTTTTAGGTTATGATTACATGTTATTAATATATTGTTTATTATTTTTTGATAGTGTATTTACTATGATAAAAGAGGGTAAAGTCTCCCCGTGATCAATATATCAGACCCTTACTACTAATCAATAGCCTCTGACATATTGGGAGGCGTGCCTGAGGTTATGTGACTGACCGATTGGAGGCACTGGTGTGTGGAAACTGGTCTGAGATGTTGTAGTTTTCAACATTAGTGGTTTTGGAGATGTCTTGTAAGATTATACAATTGTGAAGAAAATCATGTGAAACATTCCAAATAGGGTGGATTCTAAAATTTTCTCTTTATAAGATAAAGATGATTTATCTCTTGATGAATTGGTTAAATTTTTTATTACTTATGAAATGAGAAAATATCCAATGATAAAAAAATATTAAAGATGAAATAGATTTTGAATCAATGAGAATGATGATAATTCAAAATGTTGGACATGATGATCCTTGCTACATTGAAGATAAAGAGGATGATAAGTTGAATGAAAAAATCACGTCCCTAATATCTAAGAACTATAGTATAGGAAGATGAAATTATGGTGGTAAACTTACTCTTAAATGTTTTGATTGTGGTGGAATTGGGCAGTTTACTATGAATTTACGTAAGAAGAAATTTGGTGCGTATCAAGAATATTCTGATGAAACACCTTGATGAAAGAACTGAAACAAAAGTTATGAAGATGAAAATTCATCCAACAAACACAAGAATAAGTCTACTAGAAAAAAAATAATTATTATAAGTAATAAAGTTGATTCATACTCCACTGAATGCAATTCTTCAAAATATGAAAGTGAGAAAAAAATTTAAACTTCATTGAAAAATTTTAGAAATTAAAATATTCCTTAGATAGTGAACAAGGTGGTGAAGAATCATATATAGAGTATCAACTCAAAAAATAACTTATATTATGTATTGAGAATAATAGAAATATCATGTAAGAAATTAGTGTAATGAAGAACTATTTTGAAGAAATTTCTAAAGTAAGAAATTATATCATCATGTCTAAGGATGAATACATTCAAGAGTTCTTAAATTAGAAACTAATACTCACCAAACATGGAAGGATGGTTGATGATCTCAATATGAAATTGGAATATAAGGAAAAAGAAGTCAATAAGTTTCAATATAAACTTATTTATTCTATAAATTACTTGAGAAAGATGAATGAAAATTTTAACAATGCTTTAGTAGTAAAATATAAGGCTTATAATTTTGTTGAGAAATCTCAAATAAATAATTAGGTAAATTCTTCACACACCAAAAATAATGTTTCATATGATTTTTCTAAAATTTCATGTGATAATAAAATTAATAGGAATGTTTGGGTGGAGAAAGAATGTGATAAACCTGTCACATATACAAAATTTAAAAACTCACTTAGAAGGAAATATGGTATACACCCAGAGTATGTTAGGGTAAGAAGGATTTATCAACCTCAAATTTTTTTTACAGAGAAAGATCCTAAATCAACAAAAAATTATTATTTGATGGATTATATTTGTACAATAGAATATATGGGCACATGACTTATAATTTTTGGCATAACATATCACTTCCCAAAATAAAATTTGAATAGAGTTGAAGAAATTGAGAAATTAGAATAAATAACATTCCTAACACAAAAAAAGTTAGAATAGAAAAATAACAAGAAGTTAGGAACATTCACAAAAAATCAATTTAAATGTCTGGAAAAAGTTTATGGAAGATGTGATTTAGATTTTCATCATGTCAAAAGATGTATAAAACTCCTTCTATAACGTGTTTTTTATGGGAGATAAAGAAAATTAAGGTAGGATGAAGAAATTTGAGGAAAAATATTTTTTGTTGAGACAACCTTGAAAGAAAGTAAAAAATAAAAAACCATGGATACTTGATAGTGGTTTTTATTCATGCATGATTCTTGATTTAAAACTCTTGAAAAATGTTTAAAATCATTAAGGAGGTTCTATTACCATTGGGAATAATATTTCTTTAAAAATCATAGGATTCAGAATGACAGTGATTAAAGAAGAAAAGTTGAAATCTTAGGAATTTTTATTTATTGATGTGCTAAAACATAATTTACTTAGTGTAAGTCAACTTTGTGATGATGGAAAATAAGTGATTTTCAGAAAATATTCATGTGTTATCAGAAGTGTGAAACATTGAAAAGTTATAACAAAAGGATAAAGAACTAGTGGAAATATTTTTCAAGTTAGAGAATTTAAAAACTGATGTTATCTAAGTGACAAAGATGAGAATAAGTTCTGGTGCCAAAGTCCTGTCCATCTTGGGAATAAAATAATTAAAAAACATTCTAAATATTATTATGTACAAAATTTTTCAAAATTGAAAAAAAAGAGAGGATGATTTTTTTTTAAATTTTTAGAAAGGGAAGATGACTAATTAAAGTCATAAGAATGTTGAGATTCAATCTTCCGGGCCTCTTAAAATTATTAATTCCAATATATGTGGGTCAATGAGACATAAATAAAAAAAAGGATATTTACAATTTATCAATTTTAATGGTGATTTGACTCAAATGAAAAACATCATGTTTTTGAAACACAACTCAGAGCTTATAGAAATGTTCAGGTTTTTCAAAAAAGATGTTGAGAAAGAGATGGTGGTTTAAATAAAAAAATTGAGAATGGATAATGGTATTGAGTTTACAAGAAATACTTTCAAAACATTACTTAGTGATCATGGTATTAAACATTAGTATACATCTCTATATACTCCACAAAAAATTAGAGTAGTAGAAAGGAAGAATATAGGTTTGGTGGAGATGGGATGAATCGTGTGAGAAGAATAAAAACATTCAATGTTTTACTAGAGTGTAGTTTGTAGTATTATTTTACATGTTTTGAAAAAAAAAATTATGTTTGGAAACCAACATGAGTTATTAAGAAATTTTATATGAGAAAAAAACTTTATTGAAGTACATCAATGTTTTTGGAATCCCATGTTTACTTAAAATAATAAATTTAGATCAGGGAAATATTGATGAGAAAGCTAAGGAAGGAACATTTATTATTCACCCAATAGAAGAAGTTACAAATGTTGGAAAAATGTTTATAAAAGTTTGTGTAATATTATTATGTCGAAGTTATTGAGAATCAAACTTATTTAACCAACATTTATGGGGATTTTGAGGAACAAAACTCAAATTTTCCAATGAAAATGAAAGTGATAAAAGTAATGTTATTGAAAATTCAGATGAATCGTATGGTGAGGAAAGTGAAGAAGGAAGAGGAACTCTAAAATTTCCTACATTAAAAAAATTGAGGCTAAAAATATTCTGGGGAATTATAAGGCTCTAGTTTAGGGTAGAATAAAGCTGATATTAGAAAATAAAACTTCACTCATCTCAAAATTTGAAACAGAATCAGTCTCATAAGCTATTCAACACAAAGAATGGGTGAATTATATGAATGAAGAGTTGGATCAAATTGAGAAAAATGAAAAATAGGAACTTTTTTAATGTATGAAATATAAAAAATTTATCAAAATAAATGGGTTTATAGAAACATTTTGATGGAATATAGAGAAGTTTAAAGAAACAAATCTATGATTTTTTATAAAGGTTATGCACAGCTGAAAGGCGGACATTTTGATGAAACATTTTCCCCTATTTAATAGCTATAAACTATTATAATGTTTTGACAATTACCTTCTCATCAAAAATAAAAAGTGTATCAGATAGATATAAATTTGGATAAATTGAAGAAGATGTTTACAATGGGTGACCTTTTGGGTTTTTACATGATAAGGATGAAATCAAAGTTTTTAGATTGAAGAAAGATTTATATGGGCTAAAACAAGTTCCACATTCATGGTATTCTAAGATTGAAAATTGTTTGAGAATGATGATTTTTTTAAAAGGAAAAGTTGACAGAAACTTATATATGAATGATTTGGACTTTGGAACTCTAATTGTATTTGTTCATGTGGATAATATAATTTTTTTCAGGGATGAATAAATTTTTGTATATATTTTTCTAAGGAAATGCAAAAGAATTTTGAAATATCAATGTTGTGAGAATTAACTTTCTTCCTTTTCTTACAAGTTCAATATAAGGGAAAATAAATTTTCTTATCTTAATAAAAGTATGCAAGGGAATTGTTAAAAAATTTTGGAATTGTAGAATATAAACAAGTTTCTACTCCTATCTCAATGAGGATGAAGATGAGTAAAGATGAGTCTGGAAAAAGTGTGAATTAGAATGAATTTTGGAAGATGATAGGAAGTATAATTTACCTTATAACCTCAAGCTTGATATTTTTATCCTATAAATTTGTGTTCTAGGTATCAACATAATCTGAAAGAGTCAAATATGTCAGCAGCAAGGATAATTCTAAGATATGTCAAAGGAACAAATTCCCAAGGATTATTATAAAAAATAAATTATGAGATGATGTTTCTTGGTTATACTAATATTGATTGGGCTGGAGATTGTAATGATATAAAATAAACCTTAGGAGAAACATTTTTCTTTGGTGAATGTTGTGTAAATTGTCATAGTAATAAACAAAGTTCAGCAACCTTGAGAAAAGTTGAATTAGAATATGTTGTGACTATTCAAGTATGTACTCAGATATTGTGGATAAAAGTTCAATTGGAATATTTGAATATAAATGTTTCTATACTATTGAAGACACATTATGACAATCCGATTGCTATTGATATTTCTAAAAATCATGTCCAACATTCAAGATCAAAACACATAAATATAATGTTTCAATTTATAAAAGATAATGTTAATGCAAGAGATGTATTTTTGGAATATATTTCAATGAAGTATCAAATTATTGATATAATCACAAAGTAAATTCAAAAATAAAGGTTTGATGAGTTGTGGTTGAAAATTCATGTTTATCCTCCTATAATGACTTCCTCAAACACATAAAGAAGTCCCCTACCATGAATTGGATTATATTGAAAATGGGGGAGAAAATGTAACAACATTGTACTATGTATAAATTTTTTAATTATCTTTATTTTGTGAATATGAAGTTGGGTTTATCAGATAATGGGGGAGAGGAAAATAAAATTTAGAGAAATATAAGAGTGAGTAAATATAAAAGTTAGGGGGATTTTATCTTAGCATGGACATACAATTTTCTTCTCACTAAGGGATGTATTTTTTTCAAAAAGAAATACCTTATCTATTACTGTGGTGTGTAAACACTCTTTTAATAAAGGATGTGTATTGGTAAAATTCAAAAAACATGGGTTTTTTACAATAGTTGAATTATAAAAATTTTATTATAGTTGAAAAGGTTATTAATGAGTGTTGTTAAAAAATCCGAATGAGGAGGTTGAACAACCTTTGTGATGATTTTTTAAATAAATTTTTGTATTTGTTGATAACTAATATTTTATAAAAGAATGTTTTTAAAAAACAATTGAATGTTTCTAAATGTTGGAACCCAAACATAAAGGGGGAGAAAAGTATTGTTTGGGAGAATATTGTTTTATATACACAATGGATTGAATTGAGAAACACGAGATGAAAAGTATTGAACCGATCACCATTGGTCATAGAATTCATTAAAAAGTTATATTTTTTTATTAGACACACCATCAGTCATGGATTCATTAACATTAAGTTGAAGTTTTATTGGACTCAATGTTGGTTAGAAAGTTAGAATGTTGCTGAAGAGGTTGAATGAAGAAAGTGATATCAGGAGTTAGAAACTTCTTAAAATTTCTAACCTTTAGTCAAATATTTATTTTCTAGTTTTTAATTCTCAAATATCATAAGTTTTTTGTAACTCTTGTGATGTGATCCTTATGAAGAAAAGGGGGATAATGGGTGGAACCAATCATATTGAGTTTTGGTTGGAAATAAATAAGGTGTTGAAAGTAAGGGAAGTCGTAATACTTTCCTATATAAGTCATATGGTACTTTGATAATATTGATGTTCTCATAAATCAAGAAAACTATAATTATAAAATATTTTTAAGAAATAGAGGAATCATAAATATTGTATTTATTCTAGGAATCAAGAAAATCGTTTTCATCAGATCCAGAAGTACTGAGCATAGAAGTTTTTAGAAGTCTAAATGAGTTATAGTTGATGAGGTTTGAAGTATTTCAAAGTGGTAGATTAGAATTTCCATCATAAATAAAATTACATCATATTTATAATTCCATCATTATGAGGATTCCATTGGATTGAAGCTAATGAAGTTCTATGAGGTAGAATCTGAGGAGGAAAGTTAATTAAACTGAATCTGAGGAAGAAATTCAATCAAAATAAATCTGAGAAAGAAATTCAATCCAGACCGACTCCGATAAGGAAAGTCAATCACACTGAATCTGAGAAAGAAAGTTAATTAGACTAACTCTGATGAGGAAATTCAATTTATAATGAGATGAAGATGTTTCATCATAATGAGATGAGGAAGTTCCATCATAATGAGTTGAGTAATTTCTATTATACTGAATAAAACTTAGGAAGTCTAAGAAGAATTATTAGAAATAATACATAAGAAGATTTCATAATATTTGTGAAGAGTTTAAGTGGACAAACATGAAATTAAAATTGTATAGATATTGAATTTTTTTATAAATTGAGTGAGTGGGAATGTTTTTTAGTTTCTTAAATTTTTCTTTTTGGGATGCCTATAAATAGAATAAATGTATATTCATACTTTTAAACTTTTTTATGTGAGTGGAAAAAGAAGAGAACTACAGAATTCATGTCAATGTTATCTTTCCATATTGAAATATCATTAGAAGTTTGGACATCTATAATTTTTGATTATTGGATTGAGTAAGATCGGAATGAGCATTTGAGATGAGTTTGAGTAATGCATATTGAGAATGGAGTCATCAGACTGAGTCTATCATACTGAATTCATCAGATTGAGTCCATCAGACCCAGCCCTATCAGATGGAGAGAATCAGACCCAACCACATTATAATGGGGATTATGTGCTGAGAATTTGTGGTGTAGTTTGAACAAAGTATTTTTCTTTTGTTTTATCTCAATTTTTTGTAAGAAAACATTTATAAACCTATAGGAGTCAGTATAATCTTTACAATTAGGATATATAATTTTTTAATGGGAGTTGGCACAATTTGTATTCACTTATTCATTTTAGTTAATTTATATAGACCCACAGGAGTGTCTATAAAATGATATATGTTCTCACACTGAGGTCAAAACTCGTAAATATCATGTTATTTACTTTTTTTACTAATTTTTCAAACATTAGTATTTACTAGAAGATGATAAGGATATAAACTTTGAAAAGTTTTAGGGTTTAATATTTTCAAAATTATTGAAACTTATAAATGTGAACCACTAATTCATCCCCACTTCTGAGTTATTATTCAATCCTTTGGAACTTCATATATTGTTTATCACATTATATGAAACTTTTTTAATATTTGTGCTACTTTTTTATAATTAAAATCCCAAAAATAATAATGGAATACTTTCATGACTCATCATTGATCTCACTTTTTCCAACAAGATGTGGTTCCTCCTTTCACTTAACTCATTCCACAGATGTGTATAAGGAGGAGTGATTTAATATAATATCCCACACTCTTATATGTAATCAATGAATTATTTATTGAGATATTCTCCACCAATTTATAATATGATTTTCTTAATCATATTTCCAATTTGGTTCCTATATTCATTCTTGTATTTCTTGAATTTATCAAAAGAACCAGACTTATACCTAATTATGTAGACATATTCATTTCTACTAAAATCATCGGTAATATTTATAATGTATGAGAACCCACCCCTTGACTCAATATGAAATGGTCCACACACATATGTATGAACTATTTCGAGAATCTCTTTTGACCTTTCACCTTTTCTACTAAATGGTTCATTATTCATTTTACCATATAAATATGTGTGACACATACCAATTGGGTTTAGTTCAAAAGAATCTAAATATCCATTTTGGTATAACATATTCATGAGTTTATAATTTACATGACCAAGCCAATGATTCCATAATTGGGTGTGGTACAAGTTATGTGAAGTTGTTTCATTATGAATTTCTATTACATGGTTTGTATAATATGACAAAATAATTTGTTATTTAAATTCACCTTAACATAACAAATTTTATTTTTATAAATGAAGAAACATTCATTTAAAAATATTAAAATAAATCCATCTATATAAAGTTTAGATATATAAATAATTTTTTTAGTAATTGATTAAACATAATAAAAACCTTTCAAAACCATGATCATTATAAGATCCCATATTTTTCTAGGTACGTCCCACTCTGAGGTTTTTATTGAACATATTTTTTTGGGTTTTCCTTTGTAATTATGCCTTAGTGAATAAGTCTAATTTGATGACAGAGAGCCTTTTTTGGAGAAAATAACCTTAATTTTAGGCATGTATGTTTATTTAAATTAATGGATTCCATGTATAAATATGTTAAATGGGATTACTAGGGTTGTCTATGAGTTTAAAAGGATCATTGGTGGTTTGGTCAATTTTATAGAAGCTAGTATAAAAACTATTCAATGAAAAATTATATGTTGTGTACATGTTACATTACATGTAACTATTTGTAGGTGAATTTCATGAACTAGTTTATGATGTGATGTGGTTACATGTTAAGAACCTGATTCACATCGTGTAAATGTTGATCAAAATAAATATTAACCCAGGGCAAAAGGTTTTTCCATCATAATTTAAAAATGATGAAATACCTTTCCTGAAAAGATTACACATTATGTATTCATCATACCCAGTAGTTTTATGTGTGTCGTGTACTTATGACTCTCATTATTTTTTATTATAGCCTCCCCTCTCTCGCTCCTATGGTGAACTCTAGGAAATTTTTAATTATCTTCCCCCTTCCAGATGTCCCATTTTCACATTCGATCCTTGGTGAGTTTATTCACATTGGTTTCCCTCTTCTCACCCATCAATAGTTTTCATTGTAGTGTACATCATTTGAACATGGGTTTTGTTTTGGGAGTTGATCTTGTTTTGGGTTAATCTATGTTCTTCTTGTGATCTTTTGTGAATTCTTATTTAATGGATCTTGTCAGTAAAAGCGTTGTGTTAATAAAAAATTAAATGTATGGAGACTAAACCTAACCATATGGTATATTTAATTGTGAAGTATATGAAATATTTTGATTATGACCATGTAATTTGCACTATAATTAATCAGTTGATTTATAGTAAATAATGGATTGGATTCCTTTAGATTCAATGGTTGATGCAACCAGGATTATGGATACTTGTTGGGTGAGAAAAAATTTGAGTAAAAATAACTTGGCTAATGGTTTAAAACATGGTGAGTATGACATGATACCTTAGGTGATTACTTGATATAGAATCCCTAGGTAATCTATTGTTTATTATTGATATGACTGTTGACCATTTGAGAGATAAATGAAAGTTTATTTGAAAGAAAAACGGTAATTTTCATAATTAACCATTGAGATTTATGTTGTGATATTATGATAACCATACTATTATGACTTGTTTAGTTTGTCATGAAATGAATATATATAGGGATATCCTAGTAGTGTTTAAATTATTATATAATACGCTTGGCCCAGTGATACATGCTAAAATTCTTATATATAGGGATTTTCTTGGAGGATGAAATGCTTATATAGTAGGAAATTCCCAGTGATACTTGCTAAAATGATTATATACCAGGCTACACCTAGGGACACATACTGAAATGAAATTATATAGGGTGATGATCGGAGAATGAAATTATTATACAAAGAGAGATACCTGATTGTTTGATTTTTCAATGGTATATCGATATAGATGGAATGTTTGTGTTACATGCTCAGAGACATTTCATCATGGTTTTGAAATAGTTTAATTGATATATTATATTAATTAGTTAATTAATACACCTATTTATCATTTTATTTCTTATAATTAATTTTGAGACTGGTTGTGTTTAGGGATGGTGGTGTCGACCTACTGAGTTTTATTTACACCATATTTGGGAACCGTTTGGTACTCGAGCAGATTACATGGATGCAGGTTTGAACAAGGGAAAGGGACATTATTATTGATTCTTTTGTTTCTTGCTAAATGGGATGGATTTTGGAGATGGGTCTGACATAGTGATCGGGGCCAGATCCTTTCAGGATTATTTAATTTGAGTAGATTATTTTGTTTCTATTGGTTTTAGTTTTACTTTATGTTACATCTTATCTTGTCATTACATTATTCAGCATTTTAGGTTCTTCCTTTTATTTTCCTAGCTGTATGATATTCTATTTCCACTATTTCCCGGTTACTCTAATTTTTTTTACTATGGTTTAGTTCCACTATGTTTTACTAGGGGGATAGTCTCCCCACTTAAAATATCACTGCCTCACTACTATTAAATAGCCTCTGGCATATGGGGATGCATGCTTGATGTCTAATAACCAAATCATATTGACCATGTGAGAGAGTACCAAATCGGGGGACATTTCAAAGTGGTATTAGAGGATCATCTTGTTATTTTATATTGATTTATTTTTTAGAAAAAGTTGAAATGAGACTAGGATATATTGGGACTTGGTAATGAGCTTTTTCATTAGTTTAGCTAACCCCTGTAAGGGGGATATTTTGAGTTCCAAGGATGGGATTATTGTTTATGTTTTTCTCTTGTTATAATTGATGTTATTTCACCTTGGTTGATTTACATGTTGTGTGATGTTATTATTTTTTGATGTTATTATTTATTGATATTTACACTCATGGACCTGTATGGTGAGATATGAGTATGCATGCATCAGGATAGACACATAGGGATATATATATATATATATTTACATGCATTGTTCATGATAGGGACATGTGTATTTCATGTGTAATATACTTTCCAATATGAATTGTGAAATAATATATCTGTTATATTTGATAAATAAATTGTAATAAACTATTATTTCATCATAAAAAACTTATAATCCATCGATATAGAGACCTAGAGTAATGGTTCTCTACTATCATTGCCTCTTTAGGTTGACTTTATTTTTAACCACAGTTTATAAGAGTGTGTTTTTATTGTAGATAAAATGACTCATCATCATCTTCGAGTTGTGTTATAAGAGAGGGTAAATCAGTTATCTCCTAATGTAGATGAACTAGAGCTTCCTATTGATCTTGGGGATCAAATCGATGTTCATCATCACAATAAATTCTTAAGGGTCATGCAATCCGTGGAAAAAGAGACTATTTTCATCGTGCATTTGATGTATGAGTGGATGAAAGAGATTAAACTACAAAATCCACCTATGTTTACTGGGGAGGGAGTCTTCCAGGTGGCTGAGTTCTAGACTGAGTCAATCTTTACAATCTTCAAGCATCTTGAGACACCCACAGATAGGAGGGAGAATCTTTTTGTATGTATTCTCAGTGGAACTACCAAACATTGGTGGGATATTCTAGGGTATGATGGTAAGGAGGAGTAGTTAAATTGGAAGGAATTTTAGGTGAATTTATTTAGCCAATTCTATCTATATATGCCGAGGGATGAGAAGGATCATTATTTCATTCATCTGATATAGGATAGAATAATAGTGATGGACTATGTTGAACATTTCACCAACCTTTAATGCTTTCTACCATATTTATCTTTTGATGACATCTCTTGGGAGAACCATTTTCAAGATGGTATTCACTACGAGGTTAGGTCATAGGTGAATGTTTTTATTCTGAGTAGCTTTTTAGATTTGATGAATCATAAACTCATCACAGCAAAGAATCTGAGAGAGGACCGAAGCGGTAGCCAGACTATTTCAACAGGGTAATGTACGATCACTTATTTTGGTGGAATGAAGTGATTCTATAACAGTTTTTTCAAAGGAAATGACATGAAAACAAGTTAGGGTAGTGTAAATACATCTTAGGATCATATTCCATCATAGTGCATCAGTTTAGAATGTTAAACCACAAGAAACCTTAGTTTTCATACACCACTTTGGAGTGTCATGTTTGCGGCAGGATGGGCCATCATCATATGTTTTTTTAGATCTTATCATAGTATAGTAGTTTTAGGGGAGTAAGATAGGTACTAGAGTCTAGGAATGTCTCGAATACTTCTCAAAAGATTGGTATCTAGGGTTCTATAGTACGTTTAGGTTGAGGCGGGAGATGTGGTACCCCATTGTAATGACATAATGTTTATTAGTAAAATTTGTTTCCTGAATAAATGTGTGTTGTATTATAATATATATTATAAACATAAAAAATATATAGAAAACAATAAAAAAATATATTAATAAATATTATTACATTAATTATAAATGAAACCAATTAAATTTCTAAACATTACAACTTGGCAAAAAGTACAAAATAAAAAATCTAAAATGAGAAAATATGGATCAACGTAATCTACTAGAATTATTGGCCCCACTAAAAACACTATATAAAAGAAACAAAATAATAGTAAACCATGAAAAATTATTTAAAATGGAAATATAGAACCTTAAGAGGAATATATTTGAATATAAAATTAAATAATTTAGTGTTATATATATAAGGTAATGTGACTCTTGGAATAGTAACCTGATCGTTGAGAATAGTAACCTAACCATTGGAATAGTGATTTTACGAAAAAATAATAAAATATGATATAAATAACATTTATCATGATTAATTTATGTAAATAAAAATATTATAAATCAATAAAATAAATATAATGATTAAAAACTTCAAATAAAATAAAACATATTGTTAATAAACTTTATTTTATTGTATTGTGCAAAAAATCATTATTTTCGTATTAAAAATCATATTTTACCTATTTTAGAAATTTATTTTGATTAAATTAATTTCATTTTTGAAATTATCATTTTTAAATTTTCCTAGGGTGATTTTTTTGTAATTTTTTGAAATACTTCAATTTTTAGGTGAATAGTAAATATATAGTTTTTCACCTAATCGATGTATCTTAAATTACATAATTCATGATGTAATAATGACATAATCCTTTATAGAAATTAATTTTCCACCATTATATATTTAATTTCATAAATGAGTCATTAAAATACAATAAAATTAATTTTAAAACCTAAAAATGACTTTCTAAAACCTAAATTCAAAAGTGATTCATTAAAATATCAATTTCATTTTTTCTTCACTTTTATATTTAATAACATAATGAATTAGAATTATAAAGGGGATTTAATGTATTAAAAAAATCATATTATATTTATATATGATTTATTTTGTAAAAAAATCACTATTACATGTTTTTCCTTCGATATATTATTTTATTAAATATTTTATTCTAAAAATACCCCTCTCTTAATGTATAAGTAATTCCTCTCCCTTCCCTTCGAAACATACTCCTCTCAAACATTCCAAAGTAAAATAGCTTCCCAAATACTCCCTCTAAATCCCCTTACAATACTTATGGACATTTTGGAGCAATCCAACTCTAATCACCAAGGGTGTTATAGTGTCTTACAAGAGACGATACATTGAGGAGAGAGTAAGCCGCTATTAACATTTCCCTTTTTTCTTATTCTCATTCTTATTTTTACCAATTAATTTAAAAACCATATACTATAAAACTAATTATTCAATAATTTAAAATTATATTATTTATGTTAACATGATGTAATTGTCATATTTATATCAAACATAATTGCAATACTTCTCTTTCCCTCTCTTTTAACAACGTCCTGTTAAAGATAGATTAACCACATACAGAGACATTTATAAGACAATTATTATAACCAACTTCAAGGATTTTTATTATTAATTATATATAATATATAAATAATTAATTGAATTTAATATAATCTACTGGATTTATTCATACTTTTCTATAAATGACTATGAATGAAAATTGAGAAATCAAAGTGAAACAAGAATTTTTTCGGAAAATCATGATATCAAAACACTTCAATTCCATCAATAGAAATTAATAAATATAATAAAATGAATATAATTGATAAATAATTGTATAAATGGATATAATTAACATATTTATTAGTTTTTTAATAAATGTATGTTTATTATACAAGAGGCGAAAAAGTGACGAAATAATGAAAGAATTAAGGTAAGGGGATTATTGAACCCAACTATTTTTCATTGGGTTATCCATATTTCATGACATATTTGGAATAAATAGTCCTCTAATGTTACTTAAATATAATTTCATTATTCCTCCCTCTTCTTTTTTTGGAATATACATGTTTTTTATTTTCTTGTATGGAAAATACAATGATTTTCCAAAATAAATCATCTTTACAAAACACATATTTGACTCCTCTTGATTTGTTTATTCTTAACTAAATAATGATGATTCTTATAGAAAATATGGTTTTCCATTTTTCATTTTGGAACCCAATGTTTATATATGAAATCATAACTTTTTAAATCCTCATGAAACTCATTCTTTTCCATGTGTTATTTCATGGAATGATTGTTACACATTATATGTGACACGAATGAATATGTAAATATTATGATGTGATGACTAGACACAAATTATATAGCCCTCCAATGCATTGGGTAATGTGTTGTATCTCATCAGATAACTTTTATTATATGTGAACATGGTGATATATTTTTTACAGTGATGATGTTATGATTATTCACATATGTTATGTGTTAACATGATGCTAACTTTATTCGCAACTATATGTTGCATTTGACCACAATGACATGATGTTTTATTTTTATGCATTTCCACATTCGATGAATTTATCACATTATTACCTCATGATATTGATAATGATCCTAGGCTTATGATATGATGATTATGCTCACCCATGTTATATTGATTCAAGTTCCTTATTTATCCTCTTACAGAGCTTTTGTCTTACCCCTTTCATTGATGTATATCTTTAGTAAATTTCATGTACTAAGGATAATGTGAGATTTTAGAAGGAAAATGAAGAAGGATTTAAATAAATTTTTATGTTTTATTATGTACATGTTATTTATGAGCCTAATTTTTCTAAGACATAAACCTTTGGATCCTAGATTTGTAACTCTATTATGTTGTTTATTAGTAAAATTATGTAATAGTTTTTATGAAAAATTAGGGTCACTATAGTTGGTTTCTAAGAATGGTTTAGTTAATTTGGGAATGATGATAAAAAACAAGAGTAAAAACCATTAGTATAAGCCTATGTATATGTAAAACATCCTATAAGACTATTTTTAGAAAAGTATAGACATAGGGATCCCATAAGATATTCCTTTAGTGTTAATTTCATAAAAGAATAAATTACTCATTATTTATTGACTTATGTTTTGTTCTAACATTTTTTATTCTAGAAAATGGTAGGAACCAGGAGAAACTACACCAAAACCCTGTGTGAGTGACAATGAAACAATTATCGAAATGAGATCCCCAATTCCAAGGGAGGTTGAGTTCAAAACATTTTGGAAAATATTACCTAGTTGTCTCGAGATATGAATAATAACATGAACTATGTTGAATGTCCATATTCACCCAAGAAGGATCAATTATCCATTGAGTCCTTAATGCAAAAATGACCATCGATGTTTAGTGGAACTTCCAATCCACTTGATGTGGAATAGTGGGTTAACTCAATAAAGAAGATATTTTCTATGACCCATTTATCTAATAAGAAGATGGTGACTCTTGCAATTAATCATTTATATGGAGAAGCTATTCAATAACAGGAATTGATAAAGAACAAAAATCCAAAGGATTAAATGGAAGATTTAGAGTGGGAACAATTTAAGAAAATATTTCTTACAAAGCATTTCCCTTGAACTCTTCAAAAAAATGATTCAATGAGAATTCATATAGCTAAAGAAAAAGGAAGGTGAAGTTTTCACAGCTTATGATGAAAACTTTATAAGTTTTTAAATGTATTCCATGGGGTTTTTTATTAATAATGATATAAAAATAGATATTTTCATTATTTCTTTAAAAATACACCTTCAAAACGATCTATAAATATATGAATTTGGTAAGTTTTGAAGATGTGGTTAAATGTGCTCTTAAAGTAGATATGGAGTTCAAAGAATTGTCCCATGGTTATTGAGATAATAAGAGAAGAATGGGGTTTCAAGATTGTGGGTCAAATGAAAAATGAGGAAATATGATCCAACTACCCACATGTCAAAAATGTGGGAAGAAGCATCATGTTAATTCCCTCAAAGGGATGGGGAAATTCTTCAAGTGTGGGAGAGAAGTACACCAAGCTAATGAATATTGACGAAACATGAATAAGCTGACCAACATGATAGAGGAATGGAAGGATCATCCTAATGCACCACCCATGGTTCAATTCTTCAACTATAGGGACCAAGGGTGTTATGCAACCAAGGGAACTAAACCACATGTCCTTGAGGGAAACCAGTGTCAGCAATCATCAAATTAAAAGGAGTAAGGGAAATCTTATATCATCAATACTAATTAAGTGGAGTGTCAAAATGAATTCATACAAGGTATGATTCATATTCACATAATAATAGAAAAAGTATTATTTTATTCTGGTTATACTTATTCATTTATATCCTAAATGTTTTATAGAACTATTGAATTGAAGCCCTGATACCTTTAAGTGGAGATATCCATAAAAAACATAGTGGTGTAATCATTACAACCCAAGTGTTGGACTCTTATCCTATAATCATATTTGGGATGACTCTTCTTGCAAATCTTATTATATTTCCCTTGTTGAAATTTGATGCTATATTGGACATGTATTGGCTTTCATTATATATAGAAGAAATCAACTATTGGAAAAAATCTATTTTTATATTCTGAACCATCCCATGATCCTCTAAAAATGCACGGAATATCATGAATCTTCTTTGGAAAATCCATCAACAGTGTGGGTGTTGATACCGTATAGAGAAGCATACCTTTCCCAAATGGTTGAGTCAAAGGAAGGTATTAACCTGAAAGAAATTTCCATTGTTAGGGAATACATTGATGTATTTCTCAAAGAGTTACTTAGAATCCTCTAATCGTGAGGTATAGTTCTCAATAGATCTCATACCCAGCGCCACTCCTGTATCAAAATTCTCATATAGTATGGCCTTGATTAAAATAGAGGAGTTAAAGAAGTATCTACAAGAGAATTTGAAAAAATGGTTCATACGCCCTAGTACATCACCTAGGGGTGCCCCAATGCTCTTTGAAAAGAAGAAAGATAGATCAAAACAGGTGTATATCAATTAAAAAGATATCAACAAGATCACCATAAATAAAAATTATCATCAACCAAGGATTGATGACTTGTTCAATCAACAACGAGGCGTGAAATAATTCTCAAAGGTGTACCTTTTTTATGGATATTATCAAATAAAGTTGAAGAAGGGAGATATTAAAAAGATTACTTTCCATACAAAGTATGGGAACTATGAGTTTATTATAATTCCCATCGGACTTACTAATTTTCCTACAATCACTATGGATTTGATGAATATATTATTTTGAGACCAACTCAAAAAAATTTGGAAGTTTTTATCGATTATATTCTCATTTATTCCATGATTAAGTAGGAACGTGAAGGGAATCTAATGATTGTGTTGGTGATATTAAGGAAGGAGAAAACGTATTCTAAGTTCAAAAAGTGTGACTTTTGGATGAAATAAGTCACATTATTGGGGAACATGATCAAAAGTGATGGAATTTATGTGGACCCTTCAATGACAATGGCAATTTAATAATAACCTAGAACCACTAGTGTCATAGAAATCTATAGTAATATAGATAAGCTGGTTACTATTTACATTTTGTGATAAATTTATCATTATTTTTTAGCCAACTAACTAATTTACCACAAAATGGGTTAAATTATTTATGGATGAAAGATATAATGAAAGCATTAAGGAGATCAAGAAGAGGATAATCACTGTTCTTGTACTGTAATTTCCTTGTCAAGATAATTTTATCACTGAGAGGGGGAGAGAGTGAATCAGTGATATATTTTTCTTTTATATTTCCTTAATTATGTAATAACCTTATAATACTATTAAATATTTCTTTCACTATTGAAAACAATTAAAACACACATCTATAGGAACACATGAATTTATAAGTTTCACAATTCAACAAGAATAGATACATCCTTTCTATGATTTTGAAATGATCTAATACAACACAATCTGTTAGAAAATAATCGTTTTGTGTGGAAAACAATGAGTTGGATATTCTGTTTCACTCATGTAGCACTGTATAAACAATTCAATAGTGAATGTGATCCTTCTATAACAAAGAATGAAATAAAAATATTTGTAACAACACATGATATGGTGATTCTTTATCAACATTCACAAATTTATTATTTTTTTAAAAAATCTTCAATTTCTTTCCTAGATGTTGGTAAAAACATTTCTAAATTTTTTTATAAAGCTCAGTCTGATTTCCAAATCCAATTATCCCAATCCTATTATACCAGTTTTATTTCTCAATATGAAAAATATATGACTTTTTCAAAATATGGTTGAGAAGATTCTGAACCACTTCTTCTTCAATCCAAATATCTTAATATGATTTTCCCAGTCCGATGATTCAGCCCAATACGATGACTAGTTGAATACAACAAAACAAAATATGGAAACCTCTTCTTATCTCTAGATCTATGTCTTATCAAATTCATCTTTGTGAATAGTACATTTGTCAAAAGTACAAAGTACTTTCCCTTTTATATTCACCCAATAAATGGTTTGGGTGGGATTCCTAAAAAATTTCCCACTCAATCAAATTTTCTGAATCTACACGTTACTTTGAATTTTGTGTTCATGTTAACTTCAAAATATCTTCTCAACACTTATTTAACATTCTCAAATCTTCTCACAACATCAACTCTACTTTAGAATTTCTGTAAACATCATTCTAATTCTAATTTCCTATTTCAATTTGTTCTTACGACTTGCTTCATATTGATGAATTCAAATTTAAAACAATATATTATTCTTCATCTCTTCTCTTGACCCACTTGAATTGTAAATAAAGTAATTCAAACTATTTTAAATGATTAATTAAATTATTTATATAGGGATTAATTTCTTATTCATATTGGCCACCACATAATTTTCCTTTCATTTTCATTCATTAGTTCAAAAAAATTATTCCTTGGATGATTATTATGGCATTCCGAGTATTGACTGGTATCACTAGCTTTATCATCAACAAATTAGTTCTATTTTGAATATGATACCAATAAATTTTTTTAACAATCAATTCTACCTCTAATTAATATGATGACATACTGAATTTGATGGATCTACATTAGTAACTTATTTATTTTTTGAATATGATTCTCAAAAACTTCTTTCTTCCCGAATTTAAATCATCTACATTTTGGTCTAACCGAAAACTAGAACCTTCATTATGACAATCCTACCCTACCTTTAAACAAATATGTATCCAGAAAAATCATTATGATGATCATTAGACTAGAACGATTAAAATACATAAACTTTCTTCTTTTATAAACTTTTAATAAGTATCATGACTTTATTTATGAATTTTATTACTTTGAAGATCAACTTTAGAATCATCTCACTAACTAAGTAAAGTCTTGCAACTTCCCTATCATTCATAAACATATTTATTTCCTACTCATCTTGAATACGATTAACATGATTACAATCAGACTAAATATGATTGGAATAATATATTTCTACCATTTCTTTTATCAAGCTTTAATCACAAGTTTTAAAACATACTTATGATTTATGAGAACTCCAAGATCAGAAAAGAAACATCACAATTTCATCAAAGGTAGGCAGACTCAAATTATCCCCCATTATGATCAAACATTTCATTCAAAACTATTGCTGAGTTCGATTATCCTCTTCATCCAGAAAACATATTCCCAATGTGATGGAATTTCTTAACCATTGTGAGATTAATTTTATTGAATATGATAGTCAGTCCAATATTTATCAATTACAAAGTGAGGTGATTTATTTTCTTCTTAAAATACATTGACAACAAATTAAAATACCTGAATATCATATTTATCTTTATCATCTTGGTCCTAAGAATCTCCCACTTTGGACTTTTTTGTAAACCAAGGTTCATAAATCACTGAACTTTTTATCCTCAAGCTATTTATTACATATCAATAATTATAAGACTACGTGTGCTAAATCATTGTAGGAAACAAGGGTTATTGACATTAAATTCTTGATGTCCAAAATTAGTGATTATGAAAAATTTCCTCATCTTTTCTTCCTCAAATTTTAAACCTCCATAGAATACAAAAAAAATTGTTTCCAACTACCACTCCAACAAACAGTTAGAATAGTTCACATACATAGAGTGATGAATTCACAATTTACCCACAACTCTCTCTATATACATGCCTCCGTAATGATAGATTTATAAAAATCCCCCCCCCCCTTGAAAACACATTCAAAAGACAATATGAGAGAGGGAAAAAAACACATACCTCAACCTTGATGTGAAAGAGGTTAGATGACCTTGTTTAAGCTCAATTTAGAGAATAATTCCTTGGGTAAAGGTTTTGTGAAAATGTCAGAAGCTTGTTTTGATTTAGGAACAAACTCCAACCTCAAATCATTATTCTACACATGATATATGATGAAATAATTTTTTATATCAATAAGTTTTGAATGAAAATGTTTTACTGGATTCTTGGAAAGGTTGATTTTATTTTGATTATCACAACCTAATATAAAGGGTAACTTCAATTCAAAAAGTTAGTATTATAGCTGATTCTTCATCCACATAAGTTGGGTAGAAGACCGTGTAGTTGAAAAATATCCAAATTCAGTTGTAATGAGAGTTACTGAGTTCTATTTTTTCATATTCAAAAAACCATAACTTTTACATAGAAATAAAACTCTACCTGATGTTGATCTTCTATCATCAACATTTACTGCCCAATCAGCATCTGAATAACAAAAAAAATCAATACATTCTAAGCTATCATACATGATTTCGAAAAATTTTGGGCCTTTGATGTATTTTAGGATTCTCTTTCTAGAAAGTAAATTTGATTATTTAGGATCACTATAAAATCATTAACATAATGTAACATAATAAAAAATATTGTGTCCTAAGGTAGTAAAATATAAAAAAATTCCAATCAACTTTGAAAACTCTTTTTGATCATCTTTCTTGACTTCTCCATCTTTACTCAACTTTTTTCCCACTGATATTGACGTGTAAACTAGTTTCGAATTTTTATACAAATCTTTTTGTGAATTTCATTAGGATACTTTTCTTGAGAATGAAAAATGTGTTTCTTCTTTTATAAAATTTTTAACCCAATAAATTATTTTACTTCTCCCAACATGGAAATCTCAAACAACTTTTTCATTTATTTAGAAATCTTTTCACAAGATCTTTCATTATGCCTATTAATGATAATGTCATTTATATAAACAATTATGATGAAGGAAAACTCTTGAATTTATTTGATGTAAATATTGTTATCAAATCATCCTTTCTTAAAACTCATATTCCTTAAGAAAATATCCATTTTGGAATACTATTCCATCATATATTTCTTTAGTTCATACAAGGATTTATTAAATATTCACATATAACGTTCCTCTTTCCCAAAAACAAATCCACAAGGTTGTTCTATGTAAACTTCCTCATTAAGATCAACATTTATAATTGCATACATTACATCCATTTGAAAAATTTTGTAACTCCATTTTGTAGAAATAAAAAGAAAAATTATGATTGTTTCTATCCTTTCCACCAAATAAAAAGTTTTATCAAAATCAACACCTTAAATTTTAGAGTAACCTTTACTTACAAATATTACCTTGTTTTTTATCACTTCACGTTATTCATTCATTTTTTTCTGGGAAAACCACTTTGTACTAATAACATTTTTGTTATCTGGATTAGGTATGAGTTCCTATGAATCATTCATTTGTATCTACTATAACTCTTCATTCATGGACAGAACCCATACTAGATACTCAAAATCTCATTTCACGTCATTCGGCCCAATTTTTAATTACAAATAAGTACATGTAATAGAATGTGTTGTTCTTATTGTTTGAACCTTTTTATGTTGATCACCATTAATATTCTGAGTTTCCACTAGCTTTCTCATCTTGGGATGAGATTTTAGAGATACTTATTCATCACTTGAAATAGCTGAGTCTGATTCTTGTTTTTTAGTAGGATTTCGATTGAATGTGCCCTTATCAGAAATGCTGACAAAACATTCTTAATCCTGCTCAACATCATTATCTGTTTGATTATATTTATCCTTAATATATTTTTCAATAACATTCAAAGTATTAGAATAAAAAATTATTTCTATTTCTTAGTTGAAACATCTATATCCTCTTCCTTCTATAGCATAACCTAGAAAAATTCCATCTTCACCTTTCTTCTCAAACTTTCCCAGATTTCCACCTTTCTTCATTATAATGTATGGACTCCTGAAAACTTTTAAGTGTTTCAAACATGTAGTTTTTCTATAAAATTTTTTTATAGAGTCATATAAAAAAATGGCCTATAAAAACATTAGTTTTGAATATAAAAAATGGTACTCATGGGTTGCCTCCAATACGAATGAGAAAGACCTTGTTCAAGTAACATAGTTCTCCCCATTTCCACCAAACTTCTTGTAACACCCCGAGATTTTATGAAAAATATTATTTTAAATTTCATTAATTTATTGTGTTGTACGCTACACCAAAAAGATCTTGCACAACACACATTCATGACAAGCCTTGCATTACACGCAATCACGACCTTCCTCTATAGCATGTGTAGTATGCAATAACGAGTTTCACTAAACAACAATATGCTATTAAAATATTATTAAAACTAGCCGTTATGAATTGTAATAACCACTTTTTGAAATTTTGTAAATTATATTTTTCAAAATGGACTTCATTTTTGGATTCAGAATATCGAAATTAGCTTAGGGTGAAATTTTGGTACTTTTCGGATAACTTTCATTTTCTGATGAATAGTGAAAATTACTAAATTTTAATTAAAAACAACCTTTCTAATCGAAATGATTAATAGTGAGAAATTATTAATTTGAGTGGTTTTAAAGTATATTTGGAATATATTTTTACAATTTAATAAAATTTTGTTCATTGGATGTAATTTCACATTTAAACCAGACATAAACAAGTGTCAACCTTTTGATAATTATTATCTCGTAAGAACACGCTATTTGCTTTGACGACAAGAATTAATTTTAAAATTAAGTAATGCAACTGATATGTTTTAAATTTGTTAAAATAGATATCATTTTTTAGTTCATAATATAAAATATAGCTTCGGCCTAATTTTTTGTATTTTTCTGGAAGCTTTCATTTTTTTGATTAATAGTGAAACCACTAAGTGGTAGTTAAAAAAATGAATTTTTCATAAAACATAATTTTACCACTTCTGTGGGTGGAATTTCAAAAATCCTAGAGACACGGTTGATGTCAGTAAGTAAAATATGGTTCAATGAGATGAAAATAATTTTTGGTGAATAGTAACTTTTTACTTTTTTTTTACCACGGTTAAAAGTAAATATGGTAATTAAGGGTACAAATGATACTATTATTACCATAACACATGTCCTAATTATATTGGATAAGTTTAATTCGACCAAAAACAACCTTCGGAATACAATATGACCATTTAGTCCCACTTTGATTAGATTAGGACATTTATTATTAATTTATTTAAATAAGGGTTAAAATAGTTAAAATCAATGTTTAATAAGTATATCATTTTTAATATATGTTTATACATAAGATAAATTAGACTATAAATATTCATTAGAAATCTAAAAATATTTCCTACATAATGGTATTTTATTTGTAATTTTTAGACTTTAAATAAGTTAATTTATTTATGACACAATGATGATGCAGTAATTATCTTATTAATGAAATATTGACATAATTGATGTTATAAATACCCAAATAAATGTAATTTGAGACTTTTTATGAATTAAACTAATTTTATAGGTTAATATGACATGTTATTATTTATTTAATTAAATTTTTTCGAACTAATGATTCTGTTATGATTTTCACAAAAATCAATTTCTAAATAGTGTCAAAATTGACATATAATAGTTTTTTAAAACAAATATTATATTATTAATTGTTATTCTATTCCTAAAAATCTAAGATTCGGCCAAATGACTTAGATAAGGTTATATATATTAATAATAAACAACTTGGGGTTCTTTTGGCTGCTTATAGTAGGTTTATTAACCTTATAGTATAAGAACATAAGAAGACACGGTGAAAGTAAAATAATTTAGCTTAATGTTAAATCTAAATGATAAGGTTAAAATAGGAACCTACACTTGTCTAAATTCTATTGGATGAGAGTATTTCGACCCATACCCACCTTAGCTTCGAAATAAATCAATTTTGAGCTTTTTAAAACCGAATTTGTCTTTATAATAAAATAATATTTTTAATTATTCCAAAGGTTCCCCTCTCCTCCCTTATAAAAGGGCACATCCTCCCTCTCTTCCCCACACCACTTTGAGCCTTCAAGATCGGCCAACCCCTGCCAAATTCTCTTCTCCACTTCCCTAGAAACATCATAGAGGTCCTGGTATTCTTTAAAGACTAATTTTCGTGCCCTAAGAGGAGGACTCAAAGAGGCGCTTCAAAGAAGAGGTAATGTCCGTTAACGATTCTTTCAACTTTATTTCTTCTTCCACTTATTCTACTTAGGTTGCATCATTATGAAGTAATAACATCAGTATCACTAATATAATTATATTTATTTATATGTATGAAACAAACCTATTTCACCATTTATCCATCATACGGAAAATGAAATCACCGCGCGTGTGTACGTATGGAATACCGTCTTCACGCCGTGGTGAAATCTATTTTCCACCACCACCTTACTTGGATGAGTATAATGGTGTAAATAATAACTACATATGATTATTTTAATGTGATATTGATTCTGAAATAGTATACATACACTCCAATACAATTCCACGATCATGAGAATGATATCATCGCTCGTGTGTACGTACGGACTACCGTCTCCACGACGCGATGAGATTCATTCTCCACGTTAACCATTCATGAATGATTATAAAGTATATATAATAAGTAATCAAGAAATATATGACATAATAATGATACTGGATTTAGGTGTATATATATGTATTTCATCTACTTAATCCCATTCAACTCAATAGGGAAACGAAAACAGCGTTCATGCCTACGTACGGCCTACAGTCTCCATGAACGGTGTATTTCTTTCCATTTACTGAAATATTATATATATGTATATTCTGAATATATATTATATATAAATCATGTTTTATATTCTTGAATTAATTAATCATGATCTAAGTAATCATATAAATAATTACAAGTCAAAACATTGACGACAAATGAAACGATTTTACCCAAAACGCTCTTTAACATGGAATTTACAAAAAAACGGGTAAAATAAAGTCATAAGTGAACCATATATAATATCATAACGATGAGTATGATTCAGGAATAAGTCAATGACACTATTTAAATCATTATAAAGGAGTTCCGGACACTTACAAAGAAAATCGGACCTAAGGTAAGGGAAATATCACAATCTCATTTTTATCTGAGATTGTTTATACTTTGGTATTTTACTGGGGTGTATTTTATCATCCACATCCTTGTTTCCTCAATATGTAATATTTATATCCTTATACAATTTTTTAAATGTATTTTTACCCTTCATTGTGTTTTTAGTAAAAGATATGAAAGGAATCTGTTGTCGTTTTTCATACGGGGTACTTTTTGACTTTTCCGACAAAATTACGAGAATAATGTTTTTTTAACTTATACGGAATGAAAGGATTTTTATGGTTTTATAAAGCCATATTTTCATGAAGCATCCTCAAAAATATTTCATGATTATTTTCAAGAAAATACTTTTCTTTTAAAAATTCATGACATTTTGTGAAAAGAAAATGATTTTAAAGAAGAAAGGATATTTTCCTCAAGAATTCATTTCATGTGTTTTATCAAAACCATTTTCCATATAAAAAGAAATTATTTCATATGTGTATGTTTTAAGTATAATGTTTCTTTTATTTACATGGTTTCACTTTTCTTATTATGAAATTATATCCATCTGTTTTATATGGATTATGAAATGATGGGATGATGTTTATGAAACCCATTTTATTCTTTGGGTTATGATGAATGTTTTATGTTTATTTTGTTGCACAAGTAAGAATGATTTCACTATGAGATGGGTGGGACATATATCTCTCTCCAATGCATTGGATAAAGATTTATATCTCATGAGATAGACATGGCTGGAACGTCAAGTTAAACCGGTTCAGTAATACAGTACTGGAACGAGGAGTGAACTTGAATCAGAAAGGGACTTTGTCTACTAAGATGGTCTTGGCAGCACTTCCTTGGAAACTATGGAAATCATATCATGTCCTTAATGGTTTCCAAAATTACATTTTTTATTCCCATGCTATTTTATCTTTCTTAATGTCTCATTATGATCTATTCCTTGCGTACTTCCATGTTTTATGTCATTGACCATGCTTTTGATGTTTAATCATTAGGTTCATGTTTTTAAGTTAAAATGTATATGGTATGTATTATTTTATCCATTCTTACCCTTACTGAGAAATTGAGCTCACCCTTTTTATGTTTTCCTTTCCCCAGGATATAAAAAACGGTTTTAGGTAAGAAAAAAGGGGGATGATCTTTATGGGAGATTTTGAAGATTTTTCACCACGATTAGAAGATTACGTTCCACGTTTCCAAAGACACTAAACTATTACAGTCCTTGTGTGTCTGTTTTTTTATGTATTAAGTATTCCTCTAAAGTAATGTAATGTCCATGTATGTTAAGATTTGGGTCACTACAGTTGGTATCAGAGGAAAGGTTTAGTCAACCTTTGGAAACTAGGATGCAGAAACATTAGTGAGATCCCTAGAGATATTTCTAAGGTATGTCTAGGGATGTCTCTAAGGATAAGTATACATATAGGATACAGTCCTAGAACTATGGTAACGATCATAGAATTTAACCTAATATGTTAGATATTGAGTGTACTCCCACTTTACTATGTTGTTATCCCTAGCATTATTTTTTCCTCTCACACTATTCTTTTTGGGTTTTAGAAAATGGCTGGAAACATGAAGATTCACGATAATGGAGGATATGACAGACAATGGAATGATTTTCATCATGAGAAAACAAATGAAATGGGATCTAGAAGTCCAAACATCGTTATTATGCCTAATTAGAAATCTCATACTATGATCAATAATCTCAACTTTGTTAAGTTTCCCGACTTATATAATAAGATAAATATGGTGTTTCATGATGATCATAGAGGAAAGAAAGTTCAATTTCCCTCATGTAAATCATGTGGGAAGAGGCATCTGAGAGATTGTTTTAAAGGAACTGGAATCTTCTTTGGGTGTGGAAAAGAAGGACACAAAGCCATTAAGTGCAAAAGAAAAGGTTCAGTTAACACCATGGACAAGGATGATGGTATTTCTACAACAACAACAATGATTAGATCTTTTAAATGTGGAATGTACGGGCATTATGCAAACCAATTCCCAAATGGAAAATCTCATGAAGAGAATCAGCATGGTCATATGGGTAGTATTTATGTGGCTGATGATGAGGAGACTAAAAATGATATATGAGCTGAAATAAGTGTTGAAGCTCAGTCGGTTGTTTTAGAAGGTAGTGGAATGATTGTATGTTTATCAAGAGTTATTTATGGAATAAAGAATCATCTAAGGATTGTTACACTATTGTTTTTCCAAAAAAGTATTTGAAAGTATATGTTGAATGGTACCAGTAACCATGGAAGGTTATTCAGATATTTTTTTAAAGTAGATGATATGCGTATAATGAAGGAATAAGAAGACAATGAGATGTTTGATTGTATTCATGAGCTCATGATTGATATAAGGACTAAGTGATATCATGGTGTGAGTATATAAAATTTTGAGGATTTTGGTATGTGGAAAGTGTTAACTTTTAACAGCATTCATGTTTTCACTAAGGTTCAATGGGTATTCATTCTTCAAATGAATACATGATTAAGGTATTCACATGTTTGTAATTTGAACAAAAAGATATATCTTATGATATATTGGGGATAAATGATGGCATTCACGTGATTGATTATGTGACACTTCAAGTAATCATTTTCTTTATACTATGAGCTTGGACTGATGTATTTTAGATAAGCCTAAAGATTGGAATGGATTATGTTGGACATAAGTTAGTATAGTTTAAGGATAGAACTTTTTTCAATATTATTTATGGGATGTTATAGTAATATAGCTTTAGAAAAAGGACAACATGCAGGACAGATGTCATCCCATCGCGTCGGACAAGGCTTTGGGAATCGAACCCACAACTGATGTGCGACTGGCCTTTATCGCCTCCCACTGGCCTACAGGAAGTCCCTGGTTAGTAGAAACTAGTTTTATTATATTAAGCAGTATAATATAAGAAGTATAAGTCCATTTTTGGAACCATATATGATTAATCTCACTATATATGTACTTACGTATTTTTTGATAACTTTACTAACCTTTTGTTTGAGACAGATGGAATGACCCATCATTCTATCACATGATCTGCTAACACATCACGAATGACAAATTAAACTTCATTTATTTACGAGGTGAAGTGGAAATTTTCCATAGAACGACCAACGGTGAGACTATACCAAAATCATGAAAGCATTTCTTCTAATTCCAATTTCATCAACATTAGGGAAATGATCTTGAAAACCAAAAATTTTTTCCTAGTGCTCTTATATCTGATGAATCAGATGGTACATTAGATCGTCACAAATTTATGGCTTTGTGATTGCTGGCTTTTTCATAGCCATGTTCTCTACCACTCTCCATCAGAACATGATGGTTAGATTTCTCTTCCATATCCATATTCTCACCTATGTGGAAACACAGTGATTAGTTTATTTGGGTAACCGTTACGTTTCATACTTGTTTTTTTTTAAATTGGTTTTGGTATTCCTTTTTACGATGTGGGTTTCTATTAAAGAAACTTTCCAGTAGTAAACCATTTATAACCCCGATTAATTTCGAGGGCGAAATTCATTTTAAGGGGGGCAGAATGTAACACCACGTGATTTTATGAAAAATATTATTTTTATTTTCATTAATGTCTTGTGTTGTACGCTACACCAAAAATAGCTTACAGAACACGAATTTTTGACTAGCCTTGCATTACACGCAATCGCGACCTTCCTCGATAGCATGTGTAGTATGCAATAACGGGTTTCACTAAACAACACTATGCTATTAAAATATTATTAAAACTAGCCATTATGAATAGTAATAACCACTTTTTGAAATATTTTAAATTTTATTTTTCAAAATGGACGTCATTTTTGGATTCGGAAAATCTAAATTAGCTTAGGGTGAAATTTTGGTACTTTTCGGATAACTTTCATTTTCTAATGAATAGTGAAAATTACAAAATTTTAATTAAAAACAACCTTTTTAATCGAAATAATTAATAGTGATAAATTATTAATTTGAGTGGTTTTAAAGTATATTTAGAATATATTTTTACAATTTAATACAATGTTGGTCATTGGATGAAATTTCACATTTAAACTAGACATAAACAAGTGTCAATCTTTTGATAGTTATTATCTCTTAAGAACACGCTATTTGTTTTGACGATGGGAATTAATTTTTAAATTAAGTAATGCAACTGTTATGTTTTAAATTTGGTAAAATAGACATCAATTTTGAGTTCATAATATCAAATATAGTTTCGGCCTAATTTTTGGTATTTTTCTGGAAACATTCATTTTTTGATGAATAGTGAAACCACTATGTGGTAGTTAAAAAAAATGAATTTTTCATAAAACTTAATTTTACCGCTTCTGTGAGTGGAATTTCAAAACTCCGAGAGACATGGTGAATGTCAGTAAGTAAAATGTGGTTCAATGAGATGAAAATAATTTTTTTTGAATAGTAACTTTTTACTTTTTTTTACCACCGTTAAAAGTAAATAGGGTAATTAAGGGTAAAATGATATTATTATTACCCTAACACTTGTCCTAATTCTATTGGATAAGTGTAATTAGACCAAAAACAACCTTAGGAATAAAATATGACCATTTAGGCCAACTTGGATTAGATTAGGACATTTATTATTAATTTATTTAAAGAAGGGTTAAAATAGTTAAAATCAATGTTTAATAAGTATATCATTTTTAATATAGGGTTATACATTAGAAAATATCGACTATAAATATTCATTAAAAGATAAAAATATTTCCTACATAATGGAATTTTATTTGTAATTTTTAAACTTTAAATAAGTTAATTTATTTATGACACAATGATGATGAAGTAATTATCTTATTAATGAAATATTGACATAATTGATGTTACAAATACACAAATAAATGTAATTTGAGACTTTTTATGAATTACACTAATTTTATAGGTTAATATGACATGTTAGTATTGATTTAATTATCTTTTTTTTACTAATCATTCTGTTATGGTTTTCAAAAAAATTCAATTACTAAATAGTGTCACAATTTACATAAAATAGTTTTTTAAAGAAAATATTATATTATTAATTGTTATTTTATTCATAAAAATCTAAGGTTCGGCCAAATGACTTAGATAAGTTTATATATATTAATAATAAACAACTTGGGGTTCGTTTGGCTTCTTATAGTAAGTTTATTAACCATAGAGTATAAGAACACAAGAAGACAGGTAAAAGTAAAATAATTTAACATAATGTTAAATCTAATTGATAAGGTTAACATAGGAACCTAAACTTGTCTAAATTCTATTAGATGAGAGGATTTAGACCCATCCCCACCTTATTTTTGAAATATATCAATTTGGAGCTATTTAAAACCGAATTTGTCTTTATAGTAAAATAATATTTTTAGTTATTCCAAAGGTGCCCCTCTCCTCCCTTATAAAAGGGCACCTCCTCCCTCTTTTCCTCACACCACTTTGAGCCTTCATGATCGGCCAACCCCTGCCAAATTCACTTCTCCACTTCCCTAGAAACATCCTAGAGGTCCTGGTATTCTTTAAACACCAATTTTAGTGCCCTAAGAGGAAGACTCAAAGAGGCGCTTCAAAGAAGAGGTAATGTCCGTTACCGATTATTTCAACTTTATTTCTTCTTCCACTTATTCTACTTAGGTTGTTTAATGATGAAATAATAACATCAGTATCACTAATGTACTGATATGTTATTATAAGTACGAAAAAACCCCATTTCACCATCTATCCATCCTACGGAAAATGAAATCACCGCGTGTGCGTACCTACGGAATACCGTTTTCACGCCGTGGTGAAATCTATTTTCCACCACCACCTTACTTGGATGGGTATAATGGTGTAAATAATAACTATATATGATTATTGTAAAGTGATATTGATTCTAAAATAGTATACATACACTCCAATACAATTCCACGATCATGAGAACGATATCATCGCTCGTGCGTACGTACGGACTACCGTCTCCACGACGCGATAAGATTCATTCTCCACGTTAACCATTCATGAATGATTATAAAGTATATATAATAATTAATCATGAAATATATGACATAATAATGATACTAGATTTTTGTGTATATATATGTATTTCATCTACTTAATTCCATTCAACTCTATAAGGAAACGAAAACAGTGTTCATGCGTACGTACGGCCTACCGTCTCCATGAACGGTGTATTTCATTCTATTTACAGATCTATTATATATATATGTATATTATAAATATATATTATATATAAATAATGTTTTATATTCTGGAATTAAGTAATCATGACTTAAGTAATCATATGAATAATTACAAGTCAAAACACGGACGACAAATGAAACGATTTTACCCAAAACGCTCTTTAACATGGAATTTACAAAAGAACGGGTAAAATAAAGTCATAAGTGAACCATATATGATATCATAACAATGAGTATGATTCTGGAATAAGTCAATGACACTATTTGAATCATTATATAGGAGGTTTAGACACTTACAAAGCAAATCGGACCTAAGGTAAGGGAAATATCACAATTTCATATTTATCCGAGATTGTTTATACTTTGGTATTTTACTGGGGTGTATTTTATCATACACATCCATGTTTCCTCAATATGTAATATTTATATCCTTATATAATTTTTTAAATCCAATTTTACCTTTCAGTGAGTTTTTAGTAAAATATATGAAAGGAGTCTTTTGTCTTTTTTCATACGGGGCACTTTTTGACTTTTCCGACAAAATTACGAGAAGAATGATTTTTTAACTTATACGGCATGAAAGGATTTTTACGGTTTTATAAATCCATATTTTCATGAAGCTTCCTCAAAAATATTTCATGGCTATTTTCAAGAAAATCATTTTCTTTTAAAAATTCATGACATTTTGTGAAAAGAAAATGATTTTAATAAAGAAAGGATATTTTTTCAAGAATTCATTTCAAGTGTTTTATCAAATCCAATGTCCATCTAAAATGAAATTATTTCATATGTGTATGTTTTAGGTATAATGTCTCGTTTATTTACATGGTTTCAGTTTTCTTATTATGAAATTATATCCATTTGTTTTATATGGATTATGAAATGATGGGATGATTTTTATGAAACCCATTTTATTCTTTGGGTTATGATGAATGTTTTAAGTTTATTTTTTGGAATAAGTAATAATGATTTCACTATGAGAAGGGTGGGACCTATATCTCCCTCCAATTCATTGGGTAAAGATTTATATCTCATTAGATAGACATGAATGGAACGACACGTTAAACCGGTTCAGTAATACAGGACTGGAACGAGGAGTGAACTCAATTCAGAAAGGGACTTTGTCCATTAAGATGGTCTTGGCAGCAATGTGTTGGATACTATGGAAATCATATCATGTGCTTAATGGTTGCCACAATTACATGTTTTATTCCCATGTTATTTTATCATTCTTAATGTTTCATTATGATCTATGCCTTTCGTACTTCCATGTTTTATATCATTGCTCAAGCTTTTGATGTTTAAACATTATTTTCATGTTTTTAAGTTCAAATTTTTATGGTATGTTTCATTTTATCCATGCTTACCCTTACTGAGCATTTGAGCCCACCTTTTTTATGTTTTCTTTTCCCCAGGATATACATAAAGGTTTTAGGTAAGAAAAAAAGGGGGAAGATATTTATGGGAGATGTTGATGATCTTTCACCACGATTAGAAGATTACGTTCCATGTTTCCAAAGACACTAAACTATTACGATCCTTATGTGTCTGTTTTTTTTATGTATTATGTATTCCGCTAAAGTAATGTAATGTCCATGTACGTTAAGCTTCGGGTCCCTAGAATTCTATTCTTCCATTCATCCACCCCCTTTTGTTTTGGTGTGTATATGGAACTATACTCCTGAAAAATTCCATTCTTCTAAGGATAACTTTCAAATTCTCCATTCTTATACTCATCACCATTATTAGTTTTCAACTTTTTCACTGAATACTCACTTTTATTCTTATATTTTCTCCAAAAACTTTTAAACATTCTCAGATCATATTATTTATGTTTCATATTCATAACACAATTAATGTGATTAAATTTATCAATGAAAGTGATGAATTAATTTTCATCATTTTTTTATTGTTTTCTCATTGGTCCATAAATGTCGGAATGAATAAGTTGCAAGGATAGTTTTGAAAAAATCTCAACTTTCATAAACACGGACTTTGTAATTTTTCCCCTATGAAAAATAGTGCTACAAAAATCTCTTATTCATTGAAAATAAAGAATATATTGAACACAATATTGTTTTAATAACTTACTTTTTTTATTTGACACATGTTTCCCATCCTTTTATGCCATAATTAATTTTCTTCTACCATATCGAAGTAAAAAGAGTTTTGTTCCTCACCAACTTGAAATAACTTTCCCTTTGTATGTTGGCCTCTTGTAAATATATTTTCATCCTTATCAATTTTAACAAAAAATACATCTTTCCTAAAGGTAACTTTGTAACCTTCATCACACAATTTTGAAACACTCACCAAGTTATGTTTCATCTCATCAATATATAAATATTTCTTAGATTTAAACTTTTCTTTGACAATGATAATTGATCCATCACCTTTTATTGTTATTGTTTTATCCTTGTTGAATTTCATAGTTACCTCTTTGATGTCTTTTAAATTATTCAGAAATTCTAATTATCCTTTCATGTGTGAGGAACAGCTGCTATCAAGAATCCATGGTTGTTCACGTTTAAATGATTTGAGGGTAGTTTTAACAACAAGAGACTTTTATTTCATCACCTTCGGCATATGAGAAATGTTAAGAAAAATATATAGGGCCAGTAAAAAAAATAAAAACCCTTAGAAAGATTACCTGGTTGTTCACATCATTCACATAATAGTTTATTGGCGTTGGAGCCTATTTTTAATTTTTAAACCATCATTGTCATGTTTCTTTAGAACTTCTTTTTCATTCTTATTCTTTTGAGAAGATTGACTCCCCCTAAACCTATGACTTTCATAACTTAAAGAATAGTATTATTATTGTTGGTTGAACCAACAAATATTTGTTTTATTTATGATTCAATCAGAATACGAGTAGTAACCGTAGAAGGAATATTTTCCTCTATAGCTTTCATACTGACTGGAATTATGAATATTTTTTTAGCAACCTTCTTCTCTGAATTTTGTTGACCACCAACCTTTCTGTTATCAATCATAATATTATTTTTTAGCTTATTTCTCCTTTTATCCTTATAATAACTAGAAATAATAGAAATATTTATATATTCATAATTTTTAGAAACATTTTTAGACATAGGTTTTTCAAAAACTTATGAATTCTCAAAATTGTTAATCTTAGCCACATACATAAATTTCTATGCTTTATCATTTCCAGAAATAATTCTATCTTTCCTATGAACTTTTGATGGTTACTTTTTTTATCCTTCTCAGGATTTTCCTTATGAAAACATTCACCAAATTCTTATATTGAATTTATAGAAAATATAAATTTATTTTCATCATTACAATGTTTTTACTGGATAAGTTCAAACTATTATTTTTATGCCTTTAACTTCAATTCCATATGTTCATTATGAATCTTTTCTTCCTTAAGATATTTTTTAAAATCACTAATATCCAGTTGCATCTTTATCTTCTCATCTAAAAAATTTTCATTAATTTTTTATGAGGAACATTCATCTTAAAACTTCTTGTTTTGTTTTTCAAGACTTATAATATTACTCAAATATATTTCAAATATTATTTTAAATGAAATTTATTTTGAGTTTCTTCTTAATTAGAACTGATGATTCTGAATTTTTCATCATTAATTATTACACTAAAAGTATTCATACCAACATACTCAATAGAATTTTTGGATTTAGCTTTACTATATTCTTATTATTTATCTTTAGATTAGAAAATACACCTTTTAGATTTTGAGAATTTTTTACCCTTCCCAATGGAATAAAATTTTCCTTTCCACCCTATTTATTCCATGTCCTTCTAGGCCGTATCTCTTCTTTATCACCGTCTTTTTCTTTGTTTCTTTGTGGAAATTTTTTTATAAAGTTCCCAATGAATATATATTCATAACATTTCAAGGGATAATTCCCTTTATATTTACCTATAACTCTTCTCACATTTTTAGAAAAAAAGGATAAAATATCATCAATATTTTTACATACCTCATTTTCAGAATCAAAATAACCACCTTCTTCTTTAATAATAATCTTCTTTGAAATCACTTTCTTCTCAGTATTGAAAAAAATTTATATATAAAAGTTTATTTTTATATTAATATCTTTATATATTATTATTTTATATGTGATGAGATTTCTATGAATATCATCTATAGATAATTGTTTATGATATCTATCTTCTAATTAATAAACATTAGCATAAAACTTGTTGGGAATAATTGTTAATATCTTTTCAATAACTGTAGAATCCTTGAACATTTAACTAAGATGTCTAATAGTGTTGTTGATGTTATTTATCCTAGTAAATAAGTCCCCAATAGATTCATACCCACCCATTTTCAAGTCTTCATACTTCAGCCTCTAAATTTGTAATTTTTGTTCTTTACTTTTATATTGCTTTCATATAAGTTTTTCAGGTTATCCCATATACCTTTAGCTATGGAAACACCCTTCAACCTTAAAAAATTCACTTTTAGAAAGTGATGATAGTATATAATTCTTTCCCCTTCCAACACACTCATGATTATTCTTATCAATAGATTAAGATGAACTTTATCATCAATAAGAGGAAATACATCTGTTGCTTATTCAAGAAAATAATA
Organism: Viscum album; assembly: GCA_963277665.1. Lineage (NCBI taxonomy): Eukaryota > Viridiplantae > Streptophyta > Magnoliopsida > Santalales > Viscaceae > Viscum > Viscum album. Next base: position 983,826,841 of record OY728148.1, on the reverse strand, counting down.
TATCATAGTCATAAGATGGTGAAACGTTATATCTTTCTATATATGATAATTTTTACCATCGAAAAACAGGATTCCATTATTGTTTACACAATTCAAATTGTCCATTAACTTCTATTCAAAACATCAATAAATAATAAATGATTGGAACCTATATATGATACTAATTGTAATTACCCATTCATGATAATTGTATCACTGAGAGGGGGAGGGGTGAATTAGTGATATATTTTTCTTTTATATTTCCTTATTTATTAGAAAACATTTTCCTCTGGTTAAATATTTCTTTTCCTATTGAAAATAATTAAAACCCACATCTATAAGAACACGAGAATTTTCAAGGTTTATTATTCAACAAGAATATCTACATCCTTGGTATTATTTGTAAATGATATAATACAACACAATCCAATAGAATAAAATCATGTTGTTTGGAATACATTGAGTAAGATATGCCCTTTCACTTGTGTGTCACTATGTAAACAATTCAATAGTGCATATTATACCTCAAGAACAAATGATGTAATACACATTTTTGTAACAAAACAAGTTATGATTATTTTTTATCAATATTCACAAATGTGTTCTTTTTTATAAAAAATATTTACTTCCTTACCTAGAATTTGGTAAGAACTTTTATGGACTTTGTTATAAAACTCAGTCCAATTCTCCTAGTCTAATTTATCAATATGATAAATATATGACATTGTTAGAATATATTTGAGAAAATTCTGAACCATTTCTTCTTCAATGTAGAAATCCCAATACAATTTGTCCAGTCTGATGATTCATCCCAAAATGATGACCAGTTGAATACAATCTTGTCTCTTCTCATATTATTCTTCTATACGATATACTTCTTCAACAAAATTCAAACAAGAAACCTCTTATTCTCTCTAAATCTCTGCCTTGTCTCTTATTCATCATGAATAGTACATCTATCATAAATTACAAGGTAATTTCTCTTTTATACTCACCCAAAAATGGTTTTGGTGGGATTCCTGAAAATTTTTCCTCTCAATTAAATTTTATGAATCTATATATTCCTTTCAATTTCATGCGCATCTTTCCTTCATAAAATCATCTCAAAAATTCTCGAACCATCATGAATCATCAAATATATTTGTCTACACATTATACTTTCTTTAAAAACATTAGTCTGATTCTAATTTCCCTTTCTGATTTGTCATTATGATCTGCCTCATTACGATGAAGAAAAATGTAAAATAATATATTCTTTTTTATCTATTGTCTAGACCCACGTGAATGATAAAAAATGTTATTAAACCTATTTTAAATGGTTGATTAAATTATTAATAATTCTCTGAATTTATTCTTCATTTTGGCCACCACATAATTTTCATTTTCTTTACATTAATAAGTTTCAAACAATTCTTCCTCTAATGATTATGATGGCATACTGAGTCTGATGGACCGGTATTAGCAGCTTCAACTTCAAAAACTTCTTTCTCTTCCAAATATGATACCGATCAATTTTTATCACAAAAAATTAAACATTTGATGAATACGATGACATACTATATCCAATGGATCAATATTAAGAGCTTATTTCTTTTTTGAATATGATGCTCCCTAACTTATTTCTTTTAGGATTTATATATTTTTGGCATTTAGTTTAACTAAAAACTAGCACCTTCATTATGTTCATCCTCATTTTTCATTAAACAATTATTCATCCATAAATATCATTATGATGATCTTGAGACTAGAATGATTCAAATTCATAAAATTTATTCTTTCGTAAACTTTTAGCAAGTACCATTAATTCCTTCATAACATTGATTGTGTTGAATATCAGCTTCATTATCATATAACCTACCATGTAAAGTGTTGCTACTTACCAATATTTTATCAACATCTTTCTTTCCTTCTAAACCTGAATATGATTGGTATGATTATTATCAAACTAAATATTATTGGTAGAATCTTTTTCTTCTCTTTATTTTATCAATCAGTCATCACTAGTTTTATAACTTTCTAATGATTTATTTGAACTCCAAGATCATCAAAGCATCATTATATTTTCATCGAAGTCAGGAAGACTCTGATTTTCCCCATTTCAATTAAACCTTTCATTCTATAATTAGGGTGAGTATAATGATCCTCTTCATCCCGAAAACATATTCCCAATACAACAGACTTTATTAACCATTGTGAGTCTTATTTTCTTGTATACAATGGTCAATTTGATTTTCACCAAATAAAAAGTGAGGTTATTTATTTTCTTCTTAAAATTCCTTGACAAAAAAATAATAATACCTAAATATGATAGTCATCCTTATCATCTTAGTCTTAACATGTACTCACACTACCAATAACTTGATAAGGTTTTGTGATATATAGAGATGATTCAATGAAAGTATTGGGTTGTGTACTCACGTAGATTGATAAAGTGATATTCTATTCCTCATGATAGTTAAATATCCATGAGAAGAACTACCTGGCGCATGATCTAGAGTTAGAAGATTTGATCTTTGCTCTAAATATTTGGTCACACTATTTTTATGGTGAGAAGTTTGACATATATACCAATCATAAGAGTCTAAAGTATATATTCACATAGAAGAATATCAATATGAATCAAAGAAAATGTTTTGATCTACTTATGGACTACAATTTCTCTATTCACTACAATCCGAGAAATGAGAATAAGGTAGATGATGCTCTTAACAGATAAAAACATACTACTATATCCATGATGCAAATTGAGAGAGACCTTATATTATTGTATAAAAAATCGATATATATTGAAATCATAACGATATGGAATACATCCTACATCTCCCAAATGATTTCCCAACCATCTATCTAAGAGAAGATCAAGGATACATTAATGGATGATCTGGATCTAAAAAAAGTTGAAATAAATAAAGGAAGGCGATCTATATGAGTTCCATGTTGATGAGGATTGGGTAATTTAGTTTTTAATGAGTCTTTGTGTTCCTTAATCACCTCAGATAAAGACCATGATATTGAATAATGCACATAGCCTATCTTTCTACACCACCCCAGAAGTACCAATATGTACCATGATCGTTGAGAACACTTTTGATGGGACTACATGAAGAAGGTGATAACAGAGTATATATCAAGGTGTCTGGTATTCCATCATGTTAAAGTAGAGTGAAAAAATTCGAAAGGGATGATGAAACCATTTCTTATAACCATGTGGAAATAGGTGAATATCACCATGGACATTATCACCAGTCCCCCAAAAACATCCACAAAATGAAATACGATTTGGTTTGTGGTGGATTGACTCACCATGACTGACCACTTTATAACTATTTGGTAAGATTTCTCACTTGAAAAAATTTCCAAGATATATTTGAAGGAAATTTTGAGGTTTCATGTCTTCCACTTTCGATCATATTTGATTGTGATCCATGGTTCACCTCTAAATTCTATAGAAGCATTCAATAATATTTTAGTACTAAATTAAATTTTATCTTGACCTATCACTCCCAAACTGATATAAAATCTAATGGGACTATTCCAACACTTGAGGAAATGCTAAGATAACACTTGATGGAAAATAAATAAGGATGTGATAAACATATCCCATTGGTTGAGTTCTCATATAAAAACAACTTCCACTCGAGTATTTAAATCGATCTATATGAATCTTTGAATGTAAAGCAATTTAGAACTCAAACTTTTTTGGGATGAAGTTGTGGAATGAAAGATACATGGACCTAATCTTGTTAAAGGGATGATAAAGAAGTTTCAATCCATACAAAAACATATAAAATTTACCTAGAGTCATTAAAAGAGATAAACTGACTACTACCAAAGGGACATTAATTTTGATGTTAGAGAAAAAGTTTTCCTTTGAATATAATCATGAAAGTGAGTCATACACTTTGTAAAGAAAGTGATGTTTTAGCCCGAGGAATATTGGACCCTTTGAGATCCTTGATCGCATTGGATTAGTGACATATCAACTTTCATTTCCACAAAGTATGGCTCAGGTTAATGATTTGTCCAAAACTAATTTTATGAAAATAATTTGTCCATTAAACTTTCATTTTTTAGTTTGGTTGGTTTTTATGACTTTTTGTTAGGTAAAAATGTGGGTAAACCTAACATGTTTTAAAAATACCATGTGATTCCTTTCCCCCCTTATATAAAGTCACAACCTTTCCTCATTCCTCACACCTCACAAACCAATTAGTTTCATCCAATATCTTCCCATATAGATTCCCAAAATACCTACCCTAGACCTTGAATCCTCTATTTGGTTAGAAATCCTTACAAGGAATCCTTTTGGTACAAACCAAAATAGTTATCGGATTAAGAGGTAACATATTCTCTCAAGATTTTTAGTTTTATTTCCATTATCCAACACCTCATATCTTATTATTTGATTCTTGTATAAAAAACCATATCCTTAATATAATAGTATGTTTTATTCTAAGGGTAATACCTACACATACACATACTTACATATAATGGGTAATGAACATATTGTGTCAGTGTATATTGAAATACCGCCTCACAAAACGACGATTATTCATTTCACATTACCAACTTTCATAGTTGGCCATTATGATGGAAAATATATTTTTATATAATATAAATGATATTTATTAATTATTTATTCTCATTTAATCCTTTTACAATACATACCTTTAATACTTTCCATTTTTAATTAATATGACAACATCGTTTGAGGAAGTGTGGACTACCGCCCCCTCAAAGCAATGTGATTCATTCACCCGATCCATGGAATGAATAAATAATGATTATAATTAAAAACATGTACAATAGACAACCTATATATGATATAAATAAAATAATTACCTTTTTGGAAGTATACTATATATATCTATATCAATTTCATTATTACCCTTTCACACACTTAAAAAGTGACAATGTCATTCATAGATGTGTTGACTATTGCCTCCTCGACATGATGTGATTCCTTTTTCACCACAATAATTATATAAATAAGTATATATGATTAAATAATAAATTATTTATGTTATATTGGTCATTCTGAAAATATTTTTTGTTACTTACCTACTTTCCATAACGATCATTGAAAAATAAGAACGTCACTCATGCGAGCGTACGGCCTACCTTCACCATGATTGTAATGTTGGTTCATTTTTCATAACCATATTTAATAATTTATTTTATAGGAATAATTAATGAATGAATATGATAATTATTTCATTATTATTATTCTTTAGATGTAATACAATGACCCCTTTCACAATAGTTGACCTACCAATGTTGTTTTTGATGCATAATCTAAATTTGGTGTAAACAGGCATTGTAAATATAATTGTTTAAGTAGTCTTATACAACATAGTATAAAGTGAAATAAAATTAATTGTAAAAATGAAAATGTTTCTCAAGAAATTAGAAAACTAACATTGGTTTATTATATAGGAAGTCAAAGGACGTTCACCGAAAATGAAACTCAATGTAAGGTATTTACATCTAACATTTTACATCTATGAGATAAATGTCATTTTCACTATTTAATTATTTTTTGTGGTATATATACTACCCATTTTGATATATTATATCATTAATTATTTTATCTTTATGGTATTTAAAATATTCATTCAATATTATTACTCCATCAGGCTTATGATTTAAATTGTTTTAGAGTGTTATTGGACACTTTGGGATGTTTAAATATTATTTCCCTTATGACTAGTAATAATGATCTTTCTATGGAATTTCCATTCTAGGATATTATATATCCATTTTTCAATAAGGCCTTTCATTATTATGTAGTTATTATTGACCATTATCAAGTATTAGTACTATTTTTTCCACTCTTTGGTACTCAAAATTTATTAGAAATTTTTTTAAGAAAACTCAACTTTATTTCTCTCTTTAGTCAGAGAACCTGTTTTCTTCTAAAACCCATTTTTTAATATAAAAATTTAAAAATGTTTTAAAAATTATTTTGTAAATGAATTTTTACCCTTTTTCTTTTACCATTGTTTTCAAAGGAATCTTTTCATCACTTTATGAACAATTCATTTTTTTAACCATTACCAATGAAAAAAGAATGTTCTATTACCTCTTATGACAAGTACAGATTTAACCACCATCCTTTATTTGAAGATTCCTTTTCATGTATAAAAGGTTAATTTTTAAAGAAATTTTTTTTAAATTTGATTTTCAAAGAAAAAATTGTCCAAAATGTTTTTCATAAAAAAAGGATATTTTCCTCTAGGATTTTTTTAAATATCATTTTATAGTATTTCTATTCATCATCAATAATAACCATTTATTTGTACTACACATGATATTTCATTATTGATACAATCCTTATTCATTCTCTCGGTGACTTATTATTGATTTTTCCAAGGATAGTATTCACATTCACTTATTTGAATCATTTGTTATTCCCCTTGAAATATTCAATCTTCTATGATCATTTAACATTTAATTTCCCCTTAATTATTCATTTCATTCATCAAGTATATTACTATTACCTAAACCATATACCATTTTACATACAATGCCTTCTTTCATAGTTATTTTATTATTTGGGAAAATATTGATAATTTCATATCTATTATTCAATATAGATATTTGGTAAGTAATATTTTTAATTTTGATTATTAGATATGAGAAATGATTTGGACATGAAATGAGGGAAGGAGCTCGAAATTTATATAGGTCCTCAATGAGTCGATAGGTTCTCATGAGAAAAATTAGTTTCACAAATTAATTTTTTTTTAAACAGTCTTGTGAAAGTTATTGATGGTATAGGTTTTCATGTGCCTCAAACATGATGTCTATAATGAAATCATTTCCCTATTTTAGTTTTAGTTTTTATTCATCCATGATATTTTACATCGGAATATCTATGGACACATTTCATTTTCAGTTATTTAGATAGAATGTGTTTCAGTTTCTTAACATTCCATATTTATTTTTCCTTATCTAGTTATTTTAATGGAATGTGTTTTCAGTTATTACATTTTCATAATTTTTATGAAATTCCTTCTCATTTTATTGATTATATAGTGAATTTCCTTCTTAGCATACTGATTATATGGAATGTGAGTTCAGTTATTCACCACGTCATAATTATTATTCTCATTGATTCATTATTACTTCCGCTATATTTTTCCCTTAATAAGAATTTGAACTCATCGTTTTTATGTTTATTTCCTTAGGATTCCAAGAAGCATACTTTGAAAGATATACAAGGATTTAGTAGAAGGATTAGAATTATCCTTTAATATATTTCTTTAGAAAGAATAAAAAATTATGTTTTAATTAGTGTATTCTTTTCTCATTTATGTGTCTCGTTTACCAAGAATACTAAACTCTCGATCCTTCGGGATTTAATTCCTTGAAATATTTCCAATGTAATAGTAGTAGACACTGAATCCGGGCCTTCTAGGGTCAGGTTAATACTGTTGGTATCAGAGGAAGTTTAGTATCATGATTGGGAACTAGATTTAGGAAAACATAGGTTATAGAACATAGACATAAGTTATAATTTGAGGATAAGTATAGAATAAAAACATAGGATTTTGGTAAGGTAGATATTATGTGGTTCTTTCTAGCAATACATCCATGTCTTGATAATACAAGTGTATGTGGTTTTGATACATAAGTAGCTAGGATTAATAACTATGACAAGGTATTTTGAGCCTAACTTGAGGTAACCTGGTATACAACAACGATCCTTACTGCACAACTACTTTGACATTCTTGGGGGATATGTTTAGGATAATTTATATTTTCTTTAAAAACCACCATGAAGGATTTTGACAATGAATAACCTAGGTTAAAACTGGGGTGTTTAGATTGAAAATTGTGTATCATGATTTAAAAATCCTATAAATGATATTATGGATAAACTCTAGAGTAAGAAAAGATCTAGGAGGAAATAAGTGGATAAAGTATTTATGTATTTGGGTTGTATTGAAAAATTTAGTTAAAAGTATATTTTGTGATTAACCTAATTTAAAGGATTTCCAACATATTTATTTTATGAATTATATTAAATTTTTTAGAAAAGTATGACCTATATGTTGGGTGATAACCAATCAAATCTGGCAAGGCTGTGGGTCTTAAACCCATGACCAAAGGATGATAAGGGTCTCTTTCCGACCACTAACCTATGATATTTCCTGGTTATTTTTTCATTGTTTTTAGTTAAACAACTTGATGAATAATTGTTAATGATAAACAAGTAGTTTCATTATATTAATAAGTAGTAAAATAATTACCCAAAATTAGGAAAATTTCTTAAAAATAAAATGTTTTCCTAATATCATAATTTCTATTGAATCTATAGTCTTCTAAATGATCATAGATTTATGGATTTCAGGTCCTCAACTTTCCATTGATCATTCACTTTTTTGTGATTAATGACACCATTCACTGCAAGTACTTATCTCTACTTTACACTGATGTTATCCAATTAGAGACATAGTTACATGGTAGTACATGTGATGTATATAATTTTTATTCTCTCTTTTATAGAGGATGACTTATAAACCCTTCTCAGGATGTGGGATTTCAAACATAGGAAGTATCAAACAATCAATCACCATGATCGATTTTAAATTGCGAGGATGTAATTCAAATAAGGTTGGGAGAATGTGATGAACTGAAAATCTAAAGTAAGAACCATTTATTGGATAGCATGTATGACACGCGACACCGAACACATAAGGTAATATAATATCTTTATACTTTATAAAATATTTACTATTTAAAATAGATTCTATGTATTTCAATACATACAACACTGAGTTAGCTTGTGTTTCATGCAAGAGATGCCTTCCATGATATATTATGTTACATGCAAGAGTGGCCTTCCTCAATAGCTTGCGTTACAAGCAAAAATGACCTTCCTTGATAGCTTCCATTACACAGAAGATCGATTTTCACCAAATAATAATGTATTATTAAAATATTATTATTTAATATAATATAATATAACCTAGACATTATGTTAGCAATTATAAATAGTATTAAATAACTTATGAAAATTTATGGTTTATATAAATATTAAATGAATTAATTGGTTAAAAACTAATGATAAAGGAAAATAAGAAACAATTGGATATAAAAAAGAAATATTATTATTTATATACATCCAAAGGAGTATTGTCTTAATAAACCTAGTTAATTAAAATTAATGAAAGATTTTAATGAAATATATATTTTATATATTAAATATAATATTTTTTATATTAATACATTATGTTTGATATGAATAAGATAATAATAAACCCGATTTTACATATAAAACCTATATTTTTATAAAGGCAATTTTACCACCTTTAAATAGAGAACCCATTTTAAATTAGAATTTTGACACATTAATTGATTTAATATGTAAAAATAAACATAATTTGGAAATATAAATACAATAATTATTTTATGGTAAATTTTTTATATTTTTCTGAAACATTTCATATTTAATGAATAGTTAAAAATACTGAATTTTAGGTCAAAACATCTTTTTTATCTAATTTATTTATAAGGTTAAATTATATTTCTAATTGGTTTTATAGTTTAATTAGATAATATTTTTATAAATTAATACAATTTATGTCATTGTAATAAATTTTAATTTTAATTTTATTATAAAAAATAGAAAACTTTTTAACCTTTTTACATTAAAAACATGCATTGCCGTCACATCTTCGGGATTAAATTTAAATTAATTACTACCACTTATCTGGTTTGAATTTGAAAAATGGATTCCATATTTGGAATAAAAATAATTTACAATTTATAATAAGACCAAATTTGTTTTTAATAAAAATATTAGTGAAATTAATTAAAATTAATTAAAATTATTAAGGTAATATTAAGCTTAATAATGGACTAACCATTATCTTAAGGGTCAAAATGACCTAGAAAGCTCTCCAAAGCCCCTTTTGTGGACATAATTATGACATTAGACTTCAATTATTGAATTTGGTTGGTTTCTTATGAAATATTTTGGTTAAAACATGGGTACACCTAACTTGATTTCAAAATACCAAGTGAGTCCTTTTCTTACCTTATAAAAGGCCGCCACCTCTCCCCATTCGTGAAACATCTCAAAACACTTATATTTGAAAAATATATTCCCATATAGATTCCCAAAATCCCTCCACTAGAACATTAATCCTCCATTTTAGTATAAATACTTCCAAGGAATCCTTTTGGTAGAAACCAAAAGTTGTTGCCCGATTAAGAGGTAATGTATTCTCTCAAACTTCTTATTTTTATTTCCATTCTCAAACCCCACATATATTATAATTATATTATATTATAAAAATACAATTATACTTAATATAATAGCATTTTGTTATTCTAATGGTTATACCTACACTTACACACACTTCCATCTAATGGGTAACGAACATATTGTTTATGTGTACGACAAACTACTGCCTCACATAATGATGATTGTTCATTTCCCTTTTCCAACATTCATGGTTAGAAATTATGATGGACACTCTGTTTATATATGATATTTATGATATTTATTAATTATTTATACTTATTTAATTTTTTTATAACACATACCTTTAATTCTTTCCATTTTTTAATACGATAACTTTTTTTGAGGTAGTATGGATTACTGCCCCCAAAAAAGCGATGTGATTTGATCACACGGTCCATGAAATGTATAAATGATAATTATAATTAAAAATATGTGACCTAGAAAAACTTTATATTATATTAATGAAACAATTAACTTTATGTATATATACTATATATATATATATATATCATTTTCTTTATTACACTTTCACACACTTAAAAAGTGATAATGTCGTTCGTGGACATGTGGACTACCGTCACTTCAACACGATGTGATTCATTTTACATCAAAACAATTATATATAAAAGTAGATATGATATTATAATATGTTATTTATGATATAATGATCATTTTGGAAAGATACTGTGTTACTTACCTTCTCCCCGTAACAATCATTGAAAAATAAAAGCATTACTCATGTGTACGTACTACCTACCATCTCCATGATTGTAACGTTGGATCGCTTTTCATAACCACATTTAATGATTTATTTAAAATGCATAATTAATGAAAAAATAAGATTATTATTTAATGATTATTATTTTTGAGATGTTATATAATGACCCCTTTAACCATAGTTGACCTACTAACGTTGTTTTTGACACATAATCTGAATTTGTTCTAAACACCCAATGTAAACAGAATTTTTCAAGTAGTTGTATAAAACATAGTAAAAAGTGAAATAAAATTATTTTTAAACTTTAAAAAGTTTCTAAATAAATCATAAAATTAAAATAATTTCATTATACAAGAAGTGAAAGGATGTTCACCCAAAAGGAAACTCATGGTAATGGATTCTCATCTCACTTTTTACATCTATGAGGTAAATTTCCTATTCAAAATTTGATTATTTTGTGTGGTGTATATACTACCGATTTTGATATATAATATCATGAATTAATTTATCATAATTGTATTTGAAAATTACATTCAATATTATTCCATCATGAGGCTTATGATTTAAAAATTATCAAAGTTGTATAGGATACCTTGGGATGTTTAATGATTAGTTTCCTCAATAATAGTACTAATGATCTTGAAATGGAACTTCCATTAGAGGAAATTGTATAACAATTTTTCAACAAACACTTTCATTATTATCTATTTATTAATGACTATTTTCATGTAATAGTACCATTTTTACACTCTTTGGTACTGAAAATGTTTTAGATTTTTTTTAAGAAAACCCAACATTATTTATCTCTTTAGTTGGAGAACCTGTTTTCATTATAAAAATCATGTTTTAATAAAATGTTTTCATAAATATTTTTAAAATTATTTGGTAAAGAAATTTTTATCCTTTTTGTCTTTTAGAATTATTTTCAAAGGAATATTCTTTTCTCTTTTCAAACAATGTATTTTTCTATCCTTTAACCGTACAAATAGAATGTTCTTTTACCTCGCATGACAAGTATAGATTTACCTATCGTCATTTTTTTATGCTTCCCATTCATGTCTAAAATGATACTTTATAAAGAATTTTTTTCAAAATCTATTTTCAAAGAAAATTTTTTCCAAAAGGTTTTCATTATCATAGGATATTTTCCCAAATTTTTTAAATATGGTTTTCTAGTATTTCTATTCATCGTCATCAATAGAAACTACTAAAAAATTATGTTTATCCAATACTAGGGCTTTAACAGTGCTAGATAAATATGTTGTTAAAGTCCCCATTTGTTAATGCTAAAAACATTATTAAAGGAGGTCTTTAATATTGATAAAAAGACATTGTTAAAGGGGGACCTTTATTAGAACTTTTAAAAAAGTACTGATAAGTGGGATCTTTTAACAACACTTGTAAAAAGACACTGTTAAAGGGGGGTCCTTATCAGCGCTTTTCTAGAAGCACTGATAAAGACCCCTCTTTATCAACGCTTTTTTAGTAGCACTGATAATGTTATACTTAAAAAAATTCATTAACGATAATATATTAATATATAAATATATTTATATTGATATAAATATAATATATATATTTTAAAATATGTTTTAGTTAAGGTAAATAGAATTTTACACTTAATATATAGGATATTTTGTGAAAATGGATTACAAAATAAATAAAAAAATATTTTTAAATAATAATTTTCTTATTATTTCCGATTAATAGTCATTTAATACAAATTTTAAGATAGAAAATCAAAAAAATAATAAAATATATAAAATATGTTGAAAACGTAACTCAAACTTTTAATAGTGATAACTTTTGATCTGGGTGTCCATTTATGCTCTACCACATATGAAATAATTTTTTTGATGAGATCTATACCCTTACTGACAATGGTAAACCTCTATCACATTTTTAATGGCCAAAAAATCTCATAAGATCTCAAAAATAGAATTTTTAGTCAGGGTACCCTAATTTTTTGACATTTGATGGATTTTCAACCAATTTTAAGGAGGTCTTATTGTCTTTTTGGTGGTGACTAATTTTATTTCTAGGTATTACATTTATATTGATATTATGGTTTTGAAATTTTATCATTTTTCATAATTTAATTTTATTTATAATTAGATATATGCATGTTTCTTATGTTTACTTATAATAAATCACTCATATAAATACATATATAAACAAATATTTGTAAAAATGTATATTCTAATATATGTAAATAAATACATATTCTAAAGATGTATTTAAAATAATATCTAGCCATTTTTACATTATATATACATATACATATTTGTGTATTAATAAAGAGATATATATTTATATTCTATTCTATTATATATAAATAAATATAATATATAATATATTTAAATAAATATAAGTATATATATTTCACTCACACACACACATATATATATTGTATAAATTTATTTTAAAATAATTATATATATATATATATATAAACAAAAATATCATTAAATAGACATCAAAATAATATAATTTTACCCCTTTAACAATGCTGCCTTTATCATCAGTAAAAAAGTGTAATTAAAGGCCCCCTTTAACATCACTAAAAAATTGTTGTTAAAGGACCCTTTTAACAGTGTTTTATTATCATTGTTAAAGGGGGACTTTAACAGTGCTTTTTTAGCACTGGTAAAGTTTTGAACTTTTAACCACGCTCATATTGTTAGTGTTTTATTAGAATTGATAAAGGACTATTCTAGAACTTTTAAAGGCCTATTTTGTAATATTGAACCCTTTATTTTTACTCCACTTAAGATTTTTTTTGTATTGATAACATCTGTATTCTTCCTTTGAATGGTTTATTGTTGATTTTTCTAAGGATAGTATTCACTTTCACTTCCTTGAATTATTTTTTATTCCCCTTGAAATATTCAATCTCCTTTGATCATTGAACATTCAATTTACCCCTAATTATCAACTTTATTCATCATGAATGTTACTATTTCCTAAACCAGATACCATTTTACATATGATGTCTACATTGATAGTTATTTTATTATTTCAGAAAATATTGATAATTTCATCTTCTTTATTCAATACAGATATTTGATAAGAAATATTATTTATTATGATAATTCAATTTATAGAATAATTTGGAAAATAAATTATGGGTGGAGACTAAACATTATATAGATCCTAAATGCATCGATAGGTTCTCATGAGACAAATTATTTGTGCAAATCATAATATTTTAAACGTCATGTGAATGGTCTTGACGATATAGGTTTTCATGTTCCTTATACATGACATCCATTAAGAAAGAATTTACCTAATTTAGTTTCATTTATTATTCATCCATGAGATTTTGTGTCAACATATCTATGGATACATTTCATTTTTAATTATTTAGATAGTATGTGTTTTAGTTTCTTACCTTACCATATTTACTTTTTTCTTGTCTAGTTATTTTAATTTCATGTGTTTTCATTTATTACCATGTCATGTTGTTTATGCACCTCTTTCACAGTTTATTGATTATATGGCATGTGAATTCAGTTATTCACCACCAGCATCACCATTATAATTTTATTATTATGAAAAAAGGCTACAAGAAAAGAGAACAGCAAGGACCTATGGAGGCCAAAAGTAATGAAAGCCAAGGGCATCAGCCTGAATCATGTTCACCCCCTTGTGTTTAAGTAAGAATGCATCCGAAAGGAAACAAAACAGGGTACCATGAGAAGCCAGGGAGTCCAAATAGTCTGCCACTTTGTTCCCCTCCCGCCAACTGTGGGTGACCAAAATGTTGTGGCTTAGGAGGGCCTTACATTGGTGAATGATGTAAGAGATTGAACCAGGGATGGAGACTTTACCAAGTAAAGCATCACGGATAATCATAGAATCAGTCTCTACCTGGGAAATAGAAATGTAACATTCCCTGTAGATAGACAGACCTGAGAGAACAGCTCTAGCATCCACTCGAACAGAATTTCCATGCATAAAGTGAGCTGTGAATGCCAGGACGACACTTCCCGAACATCACAAACCACCCCACCACCACGCATGTCCCCCAGGACACATGACCCATCTATGTTGAGCTTATGGATTAACTTAGGAGGAACTCATCGGACCCAAAGTCCCGTGGAAATAAAGGGAAGAACTGTAGCCACAGGGACACCCAAGAATTTAATGGACGGAGTCTCCTTCCAGTTACCAGAATGGAAAATCAACTCAACCATCATTCACCAAACTCTTCCCACGATGGGACTACTAGTGGAACAAATCCCCTCGAACCAGGCTCGGTTCCTAGATTTCCATAAGCACCAGCAGCCCACGTTATAGATTAAGGAGTGTTCCATCATTTCCACATTTGAACACTTGGACTCTAGAAACTAGAGCTATAGGAAGACATCAATGACAGACACATGCGAAGATTAATCTGTAAAGACCCCAAAGTTACTCCAAACCATGTGCTCCCAACCCCCTTCAAAAAAAATATGGCTCGTGTTCTCTTCTTTTCATTCCAAACAACACCGACAATAGGAGGCCATGGAGATACTTAGGTGTTTGACGTTGGAATGAGACGCTACAACATTGTTCCGAATTCTCTAGTAGAGAAAGTTGAGATTAGTAGGGATTTTTTTTCACCAGATGATCTTAATCCATATATTATACTGATCCTGGGAGACGGTCATCCTATGATAGTCCTTCGAGTTAAATTTACATGAGACAGATGGTGTAAAAACACACATATCCTGCTCCGAGGTAACGAGAATGTAGTCAAACTATTACTGTTGATATGTATTCAAAACTGATCTAAAAAATTTTGGATAGTGGATCGATTCCTTGAAGGAGATCATAGGAGTAGGACACCCGAGAAAGGCAGGCATGTTACCCGACTTGTTATGAAACCAGTAAAGTATGTTGCCTTCAACAATGATCCATTGGGAATGAGGAAGGAGGCTAGAAATGATACTACATATAGAGGACCATAAGAAAAACCCATTTGTGGAAGGAGAAACAGAACTGGTTCAGTGCTTTTGGGACATAAGTTTCCCCCAAAAGGTACCCTCCTTGATAATCTCCCAGGCAATCCTCGCATGCATGAACTGGATTGTGACTGCCATGCTATTGACACGGATCCCCCCCTCACGAACTGGACTCGTCGTCTTCCTCCATGCGACCCAATGTCTCTTCCCTTTTGAATGGGCGTCCCAGATGAAATGATCAATGAGCCTATCAATGGACTGTATGACACCGTTCGACACATTAGAGGTGGAAAGATCATGCACTGGAATTGCCGAAAGAACACTGTTGACAAGAGAGATGCAGCCGCTGAAGGATAGGAAGTGTTTTTTCCAGTTGATAATACGGCCGGTGATTTTGTGCATCACTTTGTCGAAGTCCCTGATACAGAGTCTACCTGGATACATAGGGGTGCTGAGATACTTCACGGGGAAGACTCCACAGTGCATGTTCAAACTAATACTTAGATCACGTACTCTTCTTTCATAGCATGAATCAGAAACATAAAAGTTTCTCTTCTCTCTGTTGATGATCTGGCCACTCCAAGAGAAATATTCATCTAATAATTTGTTAATTCCTTGGACAAGGCTCTTCCCTGCATTCATGAGGATAACTGTATCATCAACAAACATCAAGTGCGACGTGGAATGGAGCCTAAACTTCCTACGAAAGGGAAAGATGACCCCATCATAAATACCCTTGTTGATCAACCTACTAAGGGTATCTTTCATGAGAATGAAGATACTCGGAGACAGAGGGTCGCCTTTCCATAGACCTCGGACGTCCTTGAAAAAGCCACGAGTAGGCCCCATGAACGAAACAACCATCCATGAGGAGCTAACTCATCTGAAGATGAGGTCAGAGGCCCAAGATGAAAAACCAATCGTTTTAAGAACCCTATTGATAAAACCACATTCCATCCTATTGTACACCTTTCTCATGTCCATCTTAATGACCATGTTGGAACCTCTATATTTGATGTTAATATCTTTTATCATTTCTTGTGCCAGTGCCATCGCACCCTTAATGGAATGTTCCTTCGAAAACCCATGTTGCTCCATGGAAATCCACCTCGAAAAAAGTCTAGACAACAGCCTGTTGAGGATAGATGACAAGATTTTTTATTGGAAATTGCACATGCTTATAGGACGATAATGGTGGAGAAAGGAAGGATCTTTGATATTTGGGAGAACCATGAGGGTCGTAGTCGGGGCGATCCGAGGAAGGCCACCCCCACGGAAGAGGTCCTGGATAGTGTGGATGATATCACTCCTAACAACTTCCCAAGAGCCCCTATAGAAGGATCCAGGGAAAACATCGGGACCTGCTACACTCTCTGGATCCAGGCTCAGCATGGCCTCATGAATCTCCTCCTCCACAAGAATACTTTCAAGCATGCTATTTTCCTTGGCAGACACGAGTCTTAGAATCCCCTCCCACAATGAGGATTCCCCAGAGGGATACCCTTGGGACATGAAATCAGATTGACTAGCAAGAAGTTCCTTAAAATGATAAAGAGACAATCCCCTGACCACCTATCTTTCATCTGTGAATGATCCATCCACTAGAGCTAGGTTTGGTTTGATAGCACGCCTCCTCTCCCGAATGAATGCATGGAAAAAAGTGGTATTCTTGTCCCCTTCCTTGAGCCATTTGACCCACGAGCTTTCCCTTGCCTTTCGCTCCTACGAGACAACCATGACCACCATGTTTTTCCTTTTCTCCACAAGTTATCCAAAAAAAAGTCATCCCAGAGCACCTCAAGGCTGGCCTCAAGCCGATTGACTTCAAGCTTGAGCTCATCTAACTCCTGATCCAAAGAATGATGGGACCAAGCCCAGATTTAAAGTTCCCTCTTGAGGAGCCTTAACTTGGAATGAAAACCTAGCTAGGAGTGGCCCTGAGACAGTTTGGCCTAGATGTTCCTAACCAGCCAATGATAGCCAGTGAATCTCGGCCACTGGCTAGAGAAGTAGAACCTCTCCTGCAAAACCTCCCTCCTGAACAAGGATAACAAGAGCGAGGAGTGATCAGAGATGCTATGAGTCAAGTGGGCCACATTTGCATTTGGAAACAAGTAAATGGCATGGACTTTGGCGATACAACGGCCGAGTATACTCTAGCTTCGACTGTCACCCTTGCGGTAGTTGCAACGAGTAAAGGGGTCTCTTGAATAGCCTATGTCCGACAACCCTTTGTGAGCCCTGAATTGAGAGAAAGACATGCTATCCCTTCTTGGAAATTCCCCACGATCCTTCTTCTCATTTGGGAGGGAAACAAAATTAAAATCCCCCCCCCACCACCCAGGGGTGGTCTCCAGGATCGAAAGCATTCTGGTCGAACCCCAAAACATCTATTCTCTGAGCGTCGTAGCTTCCATAGACAAAGGAGGAAAAAAGGGAGGCCCCGCCCAACGTAATTTTCATAGTTATATATTGGAATCCCGCAAAGACCAATTCCAAATTAACTTCCATGTGCCAGAAAATCCATATAGGATTTTTAATCGGGTTCGCATGCATGGACACATGTATTTTAACCTTATGAGTGAACTCAGAAATCTTGGTAGGGGCCTCTCTTTGTTCGAGGATCGCTGCCATGTTGGCTTTGTGTCTTTTTGATTTTGAGGACATGAAATCTGTTTTCACCTTTGCCCCTATACCTCAGGCATTCCAGATGAGAATTGAATCTTTGCAACAAGAGAGGCCCGACATTGGCCACAGACACTGTGGTCTCTTCCAGGAGGAGTGAATGAAATTCCATATCCAACATCTTCTTTAACATAAACCTTGTACGCACCCTTGGACTCATATTGTAGAGATCAAGAGATTTTGAGAGGAAACTAGAAGAGGAATTAGGGGATTTTCACCTTACCTCGTAGGGTGGAAACCCTGCCTGGGGACCCATTTCCACTAGTAGACGAGTGACATACGTAACAGAGGAAGAAGAACTGGCACTTGGAACCAAGGAATCTGACTTTGAGAGAGCCCGGTCACCGATGGCTTTGCGATCTCTACTTTGTCTCCTCCTGTGACTAGGGTGAGAATCCAAAGAAAGGAGGCCGACTCCCTGAACCCCATCAACCATGGCCTGAAGCGCATGGTGAGAAGCCGGAGATGACAAGGAAATGGGCCAGAAAGAAGAAGTCAGAGACCTCAAGGAGGACCGTAAGAAGAATTCCAGAAATGCCCCTGCGAGCAGCAACTGAGAAGAAGCTGACAACCCCTCTAGAGGCACCAAAGAACCCAACCACCTGCCACTCGGCTTGGGGGAAACCAGATCTAGACAAGGGAGCACCTCTGAGCTAGGGGATGGTGAAACGGCCTACAACAGAGGACAGGCCACTGGGGGGAGAGAAGAAGAGCCAGACGCCAGGCAAGTGGGAGAGGGCATGCAGTTGGAGGGAGAAATAGGAGAAAAGGAGACATCTGAGGGAGCAGGCTGAACTGAGGCAGAACCAGACCCCTTGCAAGGATGAGGGAGCAGAGCGCTAGGCATTGAGCCACTAGAACAAAAGAGGAGACCACCGAGGGGATGTTTCCTGCAGCTCAGGGCCGAATTACCCTGGATAAGACACAACGAGCAGAACCTAGGAAACACTGGTAAAACAATGTCTTGGGACCAGTCTGCAAAATCCGGCACCTTCAGATAGAGCTTCTCCGGGATCGGTAGAGAGAGATCAAGATCAACACAGATCCGAGCCACTTGATATTCCTCCCCGCGGTGGGTGCACTCATCCACACAGAGAAACCCCCACATTGAATCACCAATGGCCCTGACGAACGTTCCATTCTGGAAAGGAAGAGGGAGCCCTGGAAGGCTGATCCAAACCACAGACCACGAGCTTTCGTATTCACCTCCATAGATTAGCGCGAAATATTGAAATGTCATCGACCCATATCCCGAGGGGCTTTGCACCAAGCCTGAATGAAATTCGCCTCAGAAGTGAGAACCAGACAGAATGACTTTTGATGAATCCCTGAGAAGCGAGCCGCCTCTTGCAAACCCCCGGAGGCCATGAACCACTTGAGTGTCGAGAGGGGAGGAATCCCCACACCAAACCTCACCACAAGATTCCATTTCAAACCAACTGAAGAAGTGGTGAATGAGGAGGTAGGGGAGACCAGTGACAGGTGCGAACCCTCCCTCAACACTGAATGAGAAAACAGATCAATATCCTGGAATCAAGGGGGAGCAGCGCTATGAATCTATTCCCCTTCAAGATCGCGTCGTCGTCGGGCTCCTGGACTATCGTCACTTCTCTCTGCGGTTTTCCAACGATGACGATCTTGCTTCATTTTGGTCTAAAGGTCTTCGTTCTTGCGGGGGTCTACGTTTCTTTCTCCTTCGGTGGAGCTACGACTTTCATTGGAAGAGGGATTCACCATCTGCGGCCATCTGGGTGAGTTTTCCTGGTCTTCCCCTTCCCTTCCAGAATCCTGCTATTCTGCAATTCTTAGGTAATCTGGTTGGACGGTTTTTGGCCTTTGATGAGCGATCGAGAACACTGTGCCATCCGATGGCACCCCGAATATGTGTGGAAGTCGACGTATCCAAACCGCCTGTTGAAGAGGTATGGATTGAGGTGGAAAATGAGCTTCGGTGCCACCAACCGGTGTCCTTTGAGAACTGGTATGACTACTGCACGTCCTGTTGCCGTCTGGGCCATCTTGAACAGGGCTGTCGTAAAATGTTTTAGAAGTCTTCAACCTTGGCTGATAACAGAATTGCCCCACCAGAGTTGCAAACAGCGGGCATCGCGAAACCCTTTGGCTCTAGTGGTTCACTGCAGGAGGATGCGGCTGCAACACCTGTGGACAATGGCGTGAGCATGCTTGAGAGAAATTTGGCTTCTCCTTCTAAGCAGGATACCTCAATTCCTAATCGCAGTACCCAAATTGAAGAGTCTTCAAAGCCAGCTCCTACCTCACCTGAAGCCAGGGTCAAGGATGTATGCAACAGGTTGATCGGAGATCTTAATGGTATGAAACAACCATTGGCACAGTCTTCTCAGTGCAATGCTGCGGGTATGGACGATGAGTCTGGTTTAAATGGTAACCATTCCGAGATGGTAAGGGTTCATGTGGAAACTCAGAAGGGAATTCTCATGGCTCCTGGTTCTGGTCCTGATGAGGAGGCGGTCTGTTCACCTAGAAATGATAAAGGTGCTGCTTCTTCGGGAGGCACCAAGACACCAGCAGGGAAGTGCTGGACCCAAAATGGTGTTGACACATTCAATTCCTTTGGCTGTTTGGACTCCATTGAGCCTAACCAGGTTGAAGGGGATGGGCAGACTGAGGGGGGTTCGGGAGTTGACAAGGTCCAGGAGGAGGGGATGTTACCTAAAAAGTTCAAAGGGAGAGAACGCAAGGATTACTCATTTTTACCAAAGCCGATGGAAACACGGTCAGGTAAAAAATCTAAACTAGGTGAGAAGGAAACATCATCTGACAAGGTTCTCATGCAGGAGGATCCCCAGGTTGGGGCCAAGGTGAATAATAATGGAATGGGCAGCAGTTCTAAAATGGGAAAAAGCATTAAAGATCCTATCATCTGCTCTGAAGAGGATATGGTAGAGGAATTTCTCTATGTCAACATCCCTCAGGAGGAGGCCGATATGATGGGAAGACCTATCAAAGTGGAGGTCAACAGTGAGCAGGCCAAGTGGATTGACAAACAGGATCTGATTCTAATGAGAGGCTTCAACAATCGGAAAATCAGCAAAGTTGAATATATCCGAACATGGGACAAAATGGCGGACCGATTTGAAGACATCATTGGGGAAGACCCTGGTGCCAAGGTATGGTTGATGAAGTGGAATCTGTATAGAGAGGAAAGCACTAACAGACTTCGATTATGCTTTGGTAATTTTTCATATTCCTATGAGGCGTCACCTCCGGACTAATTGGGTTTGTTTTTCCTATTGCTTCCAAGGGTTTGGTGGTTTTCCTATGTCTACGGTTTGTGTGGTTTTGTTGGCTAGCCGCAGGATCTCCTTGGTAGGCTCGGTTTCTCTGCCATCATCTTTGTAGGCCATTTGGGACATGGCTGTTTTGGTGGGATGGAAACATCGGGAGGGACCATGCTTGCATGGGATCGCCGAGTGTCCTGCATGGGGATGGTGGTTGATGCTGTTGCTGGAATGAGGTATCCTGTTTTTTCCTGTTTTGTTTTGGAATGTTTGGATTTTTGCTGAACTTTGGGTTTCTCACTTTTCCCGTAAAAGTGTTGCTTTTAATAAAAAAAATAATCTTCAGGAAGGGGGAGCAGCGCTAGAGGTCTCCCCACACAAAGCCTCTTTGAAGGACACCACCAGGTGCCAGTAATGAGGAAAAGGTCCGGGGGACCCCTGGAGAGAAGGGGAGGAGATTGATTCCAGAGGCCCCGAGCCCGGATCGATCGCCGGACTCAAGGCTGCCAATGATCCGGGGGCGGAAGAAGCAACGATCATAAAAGATTCAAAAACTGCGAGCACGTGGGGCACATTCGTTGGGAAGGCCATATCCATCATAATTTACATTTTAGTTATTCACTGTTTCATAAAATATTATTCCCGTTGATTCGTTGATTCTTCCACTATATTTTGACCTTACTAATCATTTTATCTCAATGTTATTATATTTATTTACCTACAAATCCCAGAAACATACTATGAAAGATATGTAGGGATTTACTAACTAGATTAGAGTTATCCTCAAAGATATTTATTTAGAAAGAAGAAGAAAAATATGTAGTATTTAGTTTATTATTTTCTCATGTATATATCTATTTTATCAAGACTACAAAACTCTCAGTCATTTGGGATTTAATTCCTCGTAATCATGTCAATGCAATAGTACTATACACGAGATTTGGGCCTTCTGCGGTTTGGTCTCTACAGATCTCCTCTTAAAGACGCTTGGGATAGTCTTTTGAGAAGACCATAACCTCTAATATGTGTATATGGAAGTTATGAAGATAAATGGGTAGGGTTTGGTCGATTTATAAGGTTCAAATTGGTGTGAGGAAGTGAGGTAGAATGTTCCCTTTTATAATATAGGTGTGACATTTTAGGAAAATCACAAAATATTAAATTACAATATATTATTTTTTAATTAAAAATCTATTAAAAGTGAGTTATTTAATTCTTAAGATGAGTATGGGTCTAAATCCTCTCAAAAAAATGTTTTTAGACATGTTTAGGCCACAATGTTAACCATATCATTTGTCTTTAACCCTTAGATAAACCCTTTAACTCTTACCACGACAAATTTTTTTACTCTTTAGGGTTAATATAGTTACTATATAATGTTAAACGAACCCCAAATGGATAATTGATGACATATTTAACATTATTGTAGTTATCTGGACGAATTTATATTTTTATGAATTTTATATCATTTAATAAAATATTATTTATTTTAAAGTATAATTTTTTTCATTTTTGATAATATTCAATATTTTTCTTTTTAAAAAATATCCTAACTTCATGATAACTTCAAACCAAAACTTATAATATATCTCTAACATTTCTAATTTATCTATAAAATTCGTGGATATCATTAATTATGTCAAATTTTATTTATTTTAATTTTTTAAATATCATTTATTTTTTATTTCCATTAATTAAACAATTACTACGTCATTATTATTTAAGCAGTTAATTAAATTATTTCTTCTCTAAAAATTTTAAATAAATTATCATGATGAAGATAAATTTATTATCTTCAAAATGAATATGTATAGTCTAGTTTATCTTTTCTATAACTATGTATTAAAAATGTAATACTTATTAAATACATGAGTATGACATTTTTAACTTATCTTTAAATAAAATATAATAAAAATCTTATTCTCATCCAAGATTCCTAAAAAGAGTATAATTTAGGGCTAATGATGATTTTGGTAAAAAATCACTCATTAAATAAATTAGGAAATGTTTTGGGTAATTTTGTAATATCATTTATATCCATAATTACCTAATTTACCTTTAACTGTGGTAATTAAAATATTATAAATTTTACTATTCATATGACCAAAAATATAATAAACCTATTTACATAACTTGGACCCACTAATTCCAAATATATAATCCATTCTTAATATTTCAAAACATATAATTTTTAGTAATTAATTTAAATTTAATCTTGTTGACGGCGTGAGAAAACGAGTTATTAAAGTTTAAACCTGCAAAAGATTGAATAATTTTTATTTCTAAATTCATTGTAAAATTGATTACAATAACCTAAATTGTATTAAATGATAGAAATAATCTATTTATTATTTAAAATAATTCAATAATATAATTTAACACTATAAATTATTTTGATGATAAAAAGTTCTTTTCAATTAAAATTTAGTATTTTCACTATTCATCTAAACATGAAACTTATCAGAAAAATACAAAAAATTTAACTAAAGTAAAATTTAATATTTATATATAAAATATGAAGTTTATTTTTTCAAATAGGACTCCTAAAATTGACAAAAATAGGATTTAAAATAGGTTCTCCATTAAAAGATGATAAAACTGTTTTTAAAAAAAATTGGTTTTAAGTGTAATATTGGGTTTGTTATTATCTTAAACCTCTCCAATATATTATATGAATATAAAAAATATTTTATTTAATATATAATATATATATATTTCATTAATATTATTCTATAATAGTAATTAATTTAATTTCATTGAATAAAATGACTTTGTGAGCATAAAAATAGTTTGTTAAAAAAACATCTCATATATATTCAGTTGGTTACTATATTAATTTTTAATTAATATAGAACAAATTACTCCAGCCATATATTTTCATAAGTTAGTTAATACTATTCATAACTACTAACATAATGTCTAGGTTGTATTTAATTATATTAAATATTAATATTGTAATAATATATTGTTGTTTGGTAAAACACGGTCCTGCATGTAACGCAAGACAACTCAATGTTGTGTGTAGCATAAACATATTTCGGTATTGAATACAACATAATCTATCAAAGAAAATGAATTTATTTAAGAAGTGACATACTATAAAATCTTGGGATGTTACAGGTGATGTAGGGACATCGGGTGTTTATGTTAATGCATTTCATCTACAAGGTGGGGATTTTTTAACTTTATTCACTCATTATTGTAAATTAAATGATTTTAAATCCATGCATTATGTGAAGACCCGACCCTAGAAAAACCACGATTCAGTGCCTTCTGAACATGATGTGTCATTTTATAAAAAACATACACTGATAAACCCACATCATTCCCCATACAGAGGATCGAGTTCGGTTCGGGCTCTGGGAAACCGGTAACTTCAGAAATGTTTCATCTGATAAAAGTTGTTACCTTAAAAATTAAAATTCAAAACGTAGGGTGAGAATAAGAATGCCTAGTAAGGGGTTTCAAATAAACCAATGAAACTTTTGAAATCATTTTTTAAAAACTTATCCAATTAACATTCTCTTATAGAAAACTATAACACATGTAACAAAACATAAAAGTTCTCAACTAATATTTTCAAGGAATACATGAATCAATTAGGACATTTTCAAAAAGGGGTAGTAAAAGATATCCTTAACAAGTATGACATATGAATGTTTAAGCACAAAGTAAACCGTTAAGAGTAATACTTCATCAGAGTTGCGCGTGAAGGAAAAAACTTCAATTTTATATGTTGGTTACTATTTTACACGAATAATGCCCCAAACATTTACTTGTGACATCAACAAAAACATGATAAAAACATAAGGTCAAGAGTTGTGAAACAATATGCATATAATCATGAAATGAACTTGTAACATGACTTGAATATGTGGCTTCAACATTTCATTTATAAATTCATGAACATATCACCAAGGATCATCCCCATGGTGTCAATAAAGAAAAATTACGGAGGTTATTCACCAGGGTATCGTGAAGCTTGTAATATCTAGAGATTAATTCTTTACCCAAAGCATTGGAGTGCTATCAGGGTGCACCCTTAATATGTCTTTACTTTCATGTGAGCCACATAAATCAATACTTTACTTAAATGGGGTTTTATATTCAAGATGTCCAATACCACCTTGAATAGTTCATTCATAGTAGGTCATAGTAGTTGAATTTACATATCTTATAAGTGAGAAAGGCATCAAGATGATTAAAATCCAAGCTAACAATCATCTGGCTGTTATTAAAAGGAAAGATGAAAGGAAGATTATGGCACATACATTGACATCTAAGGTACTGAAAGAACAGAAAAATAGAATTTATCACATGCATGTTTGTTCATGAAATTCTAAAATTTTATCATCCAATTGATTACAATGGGAAATAAAAATCTCAAGTAGGGTTTTGAGCTTGCACATGCTAAAACATTCAATATTTTTATGCCTTTTCATATTACTAAATAATGTCCATCATAAAAGGCATGAATCTTCACCATAAGAAACATCATTTAAAACATAAGGAAAATAAATAAGTTACTCTTAAATGTGGATATATGTTTTGTTTAACACCCTATTTCTTATGTTTTTAAAACTCTACCAAAACTCGAGACTTAATGTGTAAGGACCATAAGAACTAAAATCATGGTTCACGCAATATATAAACTATATGTATGTACCCAAAGTCAAACTGAAATATTGGCACACCCATGTGTGTTAATCACCTATGAATATTAGTTCAACAACATTTTGAATAGGGCAGGTCATTCCATTAGTCATAAAAATTTGTTTATGAAAACCTACAAAAAAATAATTTTATAAAAAGTCGATCATAAATATAAAAATTTCAAAATTTATTTATTAGTTAAATATGAAATTAAGTGTATGTGAATATGTGCAGTGCATGAACAATTATACACAAACTTCATATATATAACTGAAGTAGATAGGTCATGCCCATTACTGCATATAACCGACGTATATACATATAACCAAATGTATATATGTATTTTCAAAACAAAAAAATGAAGCTAGGTATAATCCTTACAGTCATTAAGCTATTTGAATGAAAGAGTACCCGAAGGCCTTGGTTAACCATTTAAGAACGTTTGGACTGAACTGTAAGGTTAAAAAAATTATATTTTTCAAATATAAAAGTGTATATATTCTCAATGAAGAAAAACAAGGAAAAAATAAAAACCCTTAATTTAAAAACCAGGGAAAGGAGGACTTTAGGGAGGGATGGTCGGGCTCGCTAGAGACTTGAATGGGATAGTAGAACGGAGAGGTCTTGATTATTTAAATACAAAATCTCACACACCAACTTCCACTAAAAAACGTACCCACTTTCATTGCATTCAATGGGGGGTGTCGTGCTTCAATAAAACAAGGAGACATGGGGGTCCCTAGTGGTCAGAGGTGAAGAAAAAGTGGGGTGTGTCATTGGGTAGGGTTACTGGTGTAACCCATGCATGGAGGAAGAAGACGACGCAGTGGGGAGAAATTCCGTGAAAAAATGGACGGTCCAGATCAATCCCAACATCGATCCATGGGATGATATGCGTCCGCTGTTTTAAAATAATTGACCAGATTAGATTAGATCTAAGTATCATTTGACGGTCTATGTTCGACGTGACAATTTAAAAACCTTGAACGACCGTGATTATATCATTCTGGATCGAACGGTTGAAAAAAACTACATAGAGAGATGTGGTCGCTGAGGGTCGAGCGCGGGATCAGAAACAACGGCCCGAATCGTTTACGACACGATCCAACGGTCTAGATCACGTTTCCCCTAAAAAAATGATTCCCACATCGAAACAGAGAGTGGTTTTCACGTCCCTTATAATCACGGTCCTCCCAACAAGTGATCAGAAATCACACAACACCCACGAAGGGGGCCCTACACATGGGCTCCCGCCCGTAGGCCTTGGCCTACCCAGACCCCGACACGGCCTCACGCCTGCACTGGTGCACCTATGCACTCTTGCTCGCTCCAGAGCGCCCTTCAGGGAACCTATGATCGAGCTCGGGTCGTCCATGGCTTGAGGCTGAGGGTCAAGCTCAGCCACATCATGTGAGATGCCTCCCTCGGCCCTAGCCAAAAATGGCTAGCCCTAGTGGGCCAATTTTTTTTTGAAAAAGCTACACAAAAAAAGTTTTATGTAGAGGAAATAATCCATTTATTAAAAATATATAGAATTTTATATTCTTAAACATTAATTAATACAAATTAAACTAGTTTTAGTTAGAAGTATTTCTAAATTTTAAAATACTAAACCCCTTTTTTTAACACAAAAAGTTATGAAAAGGAAAATTTAATAAGCCTACATTATAATTTATATACTAGTATCCCCGAAAACATAGCTCAATCAAAACATAATTTAATTTTAAAAACTTAAACAAAGTTTATAACATTATTTAAGAAATGAGAATCGTTACATTGTATTTGAAAAATTTGAAAAGTGTTTTGAATTCCTTAATTCATTTCAAAATCACTTAAAGGTGAAATAATGTTTTACACCATATCCTTTTAGTGTTTATAAATGATAGTTTAATTATAACCTTAATAATAACTCAATTATTTGGAAACTAATTGATATTTAAATATGTTCATTTATCCTAACAAGGTCCAACAACTAATTTTTTATAATCATTAGCTTCCAACGGTCTCTAGAGAAACGGTTGAAAAAAGTGTCCAATAAAACCAAACCTTACGGTGTCCTAAAACTCAAAAGGAAGAAGACTGGGATTCCCATTCCGATGATGCTCAACATGGTTTTTATGATCACATTGGTGATTTTTTTTTCTTTATTTGACTCTAAGGATCTCTTTTACTTACTAGGCCTGGTTGTGGTGATTGGGGCTCTTCCAGTAGTTATGATAGGATTTTTAATAGGTATATTTGGTTAGCATGATTACTCTTTTGATCGCAGTGTATTATAGACACTACGGTGATCTTATTTAAATAAAGAGACTTATGTTTATCCTTTAAAATTTTGTTCTATTAAAAGGTATTTAACAAATGTAAATGCATAATATCATCATTATATGATACCCAAAATTCGGGATGTTACATTACTCCCCCCATCAATGAATTGCATCCCCGCAATTCCTTTCATACAAACTTTATAAGAGGAAGCTCTCAGTAATTCCTACCATATCCTCCATCGCAGAGGATCCTCAGGTGCGTTCAACGGAACACCCAAATTGATGCTCAACTCATCTAGTTCTATGATCTAGATACACTTCGGGTAGAAGGGGTTGAACTCATGCACCATACACTCGGGCTTCAAGAGGGAGGTTTGAATGGTACAATGTTTTGAAATGTACATATAGACCAATGTACAAAGAACGTTGTGAATTATGTCTCGATCGAGAACATATATATTATAGACATTTCTGTATAGGCAAACGCTGAGGAGTGGGTACATGTAGGTCGCATAAACGTTTCCCTCTAAAGCACCCTATTGAAATTTTACTCTGGCCGTGTAGTTCCAGACTAGCGTGAAACACAGGAAGATCCCTTCGTGGTATTTTCCTCCCCACTTACGCTCAGGCAATTGTGCTGAGCCTTTGTGGTAGTAGATGGAAGCATTCCATTGATAGGTGTAGAGAATCCCCGGACTATTTGTCACCTCAAAAAATTTCCTGCACATTCCTCGTAGGTTTGCGAAGGGATGATACTCATCTTTAGAGGTTTTGATTGCAATAATATCAAGTATCTTAGAAGGAAGAGATAACATGTTGGTTTGCACTTCCATATGAATGACTAAAATGAGAGTTCAATCACTTAAAATCCATCCAAAAGTATAAACAAAGTAATGACATAAGAATGAAGAGATAAAAAAATATGTTCCTTATATAACTACTGGTGCACAATGTAAAACAGGGCTAATGGTTTCCTCAGTTCCATAACACAAGAATTCGAAATACAATATCAAAACTCTCTATCTCACTAAACTATATGCAACCCGAGCAACCAGGTTCGATGTCGTGGGAGCACTTATGGTATATCTATTGCATGACATGCGTGGTGTACAACTGTGAGACATCCCTATGTACTTATTGTCTATACACAGAACGAGAGGCTTTGTATTCAAGGATGAAAAGTCTATAATTTGACCAAAATGGCCATAGGAGAAGACTTGACACTTGTATGCTGCGTAGAGATCTCCCTCTACAGTAGCCTCTTGGAAATCCGTGAGGGACGAGACACTTTCCGCTACGGCGAAGCATCTAAAAAGTCCCTCATAGTACTTCCCCCATCGTGTGTAATATGGAAACTGGGCTTGCATAAAAAAGATGTAATCCAGACCTGCTCTTCGTTGGAGTTGAAGTACTCGGGGAGTGTTGGACACATCATAGAGATGTCTGCACGACATACGAATATGGTCATAGTTTATAAAAGCTTCATGGATGGCTATGGAAATTATGATTTCTAAGGCCTCATTGGGAAAAGAAAAAAGATTATTACCATCATTTTCCATCTAAAAATTTAGAAAACTCAATTTTAGTAATGATGAAGTAAATTTTTTATTGTTTATGTTCTGGATTTCTAGAGTTATCAAATATGAATCCTCTGATACCAACTGTGATGACTCGACCCTAGAAAAACTAGTAGTCGGATCCTTATGAACATGATATGTCTTTTTAAAACAGAAAAATGCACTGATAAACACACATCACGTCCCATACAGAGGATTGAGTTCAGTTTGGGCTCTTGGAAACCAGTAACTTCAGAAATGTTTCATCTGATAAAAGTTGTTACCTGAAAATTTAAAATTCAAAACGCAGGGTGAGAATAAGAATGCCCAGTAAGGGGTTTAAAATAAACCAATGGAACTTTTGAAATCATTTTTTAAGAACTTATCCAAATAACATTCTCTTATAAAAAACTATAACACATGTAACATAACATAAATGTCCTCAACTAATATTTTCGAAGAATAAATGAATCAATTAGGATATTTTCAAAAGGGGGTACTAAAATATAACCTAAAAAAGTATGACGTATGAATGTTTGAGCACAAATTAAACCATTAAGGGTAATACATAATCAGAGTTGTGAGTGAAGGGAAAAAACTTCAATTTCATATG
Source organism: Viscum album (assembly GCA_963277665.1). Classification (NCBI taxonomy): domain Eukaryota; kingdom Viridiplantae; phylum Streptophyta; class Magnoliopsida; order Santalales; family Viscaceae; genus Viscum; species Viscum album. Next base: position 983,795,912 of record OY728148.1, on the reverse strand, counting down.
TTGGTTACTATTTTACATGAATCATGCCCCAAAATTTTACTTGTGACATCAATATGAACTTGATAAAAACATAAGGAAATAGTAGTGAAATAATAGGCATATCATCTTGAACAGAACTTGTAACATGACTTGAATATGTGGCTTCAACATTTCATTTAGACATTCATGAACATATCACGGAGGTCCATCCCCAAGATTTCAATAATGAATAATTACCGAGGTTATTCACCATGGTACCGTGAAGCTTGAAATATCTAGAGATTAATTCTTTACCCAATGCATTGGAGTGCTATTAGGGCGCACCATAAATATGTCTTTACTTTAATGTGATCCAAATAAAGCAATAGTTTACATAAACATGGTTGTATATTCAAGATGTCCCATACCATATTGAATAGTTCATTCATAGTTGGCCATAGTAGTTGAATTTACATATCTTATAAGTGAGACAGTCATATAGATGATTAAAAACCAAGCTAACAATCATATGACCATTATTAAAAGGAAAGAAGAAAGGAAGATTATGTCACATACATTGTCATATAAGGTACTTAAAGAATAGAAAACTAGAATTTTTCACATGCATGTTTTTTCTTGAAATTGTAAAATTTTATCATCCAATTAATTACAAGGTGAACCAAAAATCTCATGTAGGGTTTTGAGCTTGCACATGCTAAAACATTCAATATTGTTAAGCCTTTTCATAATACTGAATAATGTCCATGATAGAAAGAATGAATCTTCACTATAAGAAACATCATTTAAATGATTGAAAAAACAAATAAGTTACTCTTAAATGTGGATATAAGTTTTGTTTAACACCCTATTTCAAATGTTTTTAAAACTCCACCTAAACTGAAGACATAATGTGTAAGGACATTAATAACTAAAATCAAGGTTCATGCAACATATAAAATATATGTATGTACATGAACTGAAACTGAAATATTAGCACACCCATTTGTGTTAATCCCCTAAGAATATTAGTTCAACAACATTTTGAATAGGGAAGGTCATGCCCATAGTTATAATTTTTTTTTATAACCTACAAAATAATAATATTATAAAAACTTGATCATATATATAAAATTTTCATAATTTATTTATTATTTAAATATGAAATTATGTGTATGTGAATATGTGCAGTGCATGAAATATTATACACAAACTTCATAAATATAATCGAAGTAGAATGGTCATGCCCTTCCTGCATATAACCGATGTATATATATATAACTAAAAGTATAGATGTATTTTCAAAACAATAAAATGAGGCCAGGTATAATCCTTACATTCTTTAAGCTATTTGAATACAAGAGAACCCAAAGGCCTAGGTTCAACATTTAAGAACGTTTGGACTGAACCGTAATGTTAATATATATATATATATATATCAAATATATAAGTGTATATATTCTCAGAGAAGAAAAACATGGAAAAAATAAAAAACCTAACTTTAAAAACCATGGAAATGAGGACTTCAGGGAGGGTTGGTCGGGCTCGCTAGAGACTTGAATGGGAGAGAAGAACCGAGAGGTCTCAGTTTTTTATATACAAAATCTCACACACCACCGTCCATACAAAAACGTACCCACTTGCATTGCATTCAATGGGGGGTGTCATGCTTGAAGAAAACGAGGAGAAATGGGGGTCCCCGAAGGTCATAGGTGAAGAAAACGAGGGGTGTGCCATACGGTAGGGTTATTTGTGTAACCCATGCACGGAGGAAGAAGAAGACATGGTTAGGGGAAATTCAGGGGAAAAAAGATGCTCTATATCGATCCCAACATCGATCCAAGGGATGAGATGCGTCTACTGTTTTAAAAGAATTGAGCGTCTTGGATTAGATCTAAGTTTCATTGGACGTTCTATGTTCAACTTGGAAATATAAAAACCTCGAAAGACCATGATTAGATCAGGCCGGATCAAACGTTTTTCAAAAACCATGGAGAGAGACATGGTCGCGGAGGGTCGATCGTGGGATCAGAAACAACGGCCCAGATAGCACGTGATGCGATCCAATGGTCCAGATTGCGTTTCACCTGAAAAACTGCTTCCCACATCGTAATGGAGAGCTGTTTTGCCTCCCTTATAACCCAGGGCATCCCAACGAGTGCTCATAAATCACACAACACCCATGAATGGGTCCCTATACATGGGCTCCTGCCCGTAGGCCTTGGCCTACCCTGACCCTGTCGTGGCCTCACACCCACATAGGTGCACCCATGCGCTTCTGCTCGCTCCCGAGTGCCCTTTGGGGAACCTCGTCCTGAGCTCGAGCCGACCATGGCTTGGGGCTGAGGGTCAGGCTCAACCACTTCGTGCGAGCTACCTCCCTTGGCCCTAGCCAAAAAGGGCGGGCCCTAGTGGGCCAATTTTCTTTTGAAAAATTTTAGAGTAAAAATATGTTTTAAGAAGAGGAAACAATCCATTTATTAAAACTATATAGAATTTTATATTCTTAAACATTAATGAATAAAAATTAAAGTTGTTTTAGTAAGAATTATTTCTTAAATAAATAATACTAAACCCATTTTTTATCTCAAAAAGTTACGAAATTGAAATTTTAATAAACCTATATTATAATTTATATACTAGTATCTTGAAAAACATAGTTCAATCAAAACATAATTTAATTTGAAATGTTAAACATAGTTTATTACATTATTTAAGAAATGAAAATCATTAAATTGTATTTCAAAAATTCGCAATGTGATTTGAATTCCTTAATTCTTTTCAAAATCACATAAGGGTGAAACAATGTTTTACACCATATCCTTTTAGAGTTCATAAATGATTGTTTAATTATAACCTTAATCATAACTCAATTATTTAGAAACTAACTAATATTTAAATAAGATCACATATCCTAAAAAGGTCAAAAAACTATTTTATTATAACTGTTAGCATCCAATGGTCACTAGAGAAATGGTCTAAAAAGTGTCCTATAAAGCCAATCCTTATGGTCTTCTAAAACTCAAAAGGAAGAAGATGGTGCTTCCCGTTTTGCTGATGCTCAACATTGTTTTTATGATCGTAGTGGTGATTTTTTTTGCTTTAGTTGACTCGAAGGATCTCCTTTACTTACTGGGAATCATTGTGGTGATTGGGGATCTTCAAGTAGTTCTGATTGGTTTTTTAATAGGTATATTTGGTTATCATGATTACTCTTTTGATCTCGATGTATTGTAGACACTACGATATTCTTATTTAAATAATTAGCCTTATTTTTATCCATTAAATTTTTTTTGGTTAAAAGGGATTTAGTAAAAGTAAATTTATAATATCATCATTATATGATACCCAAAATTTGGGGTGTTACACATTGTTTTTTTACTTGTCATAATATTCATTTTCATTTAATTTTTGGTATTTTAATATGTTGGATTTATGCATTATTGAGCCTGAGCTTCTTTTATTAGTTTATGTGGGCATTTTGTTCGGTTTATACATTGGAAATGTGCCATTTTCCTTGGTCTTCTTTCCCATATGATGTATGTCATCCTTATACCTGATGTTGAACCATTGATCGTAATGATCCTATGGTTTTCTATTCCTCCATTTTTTCATTCTTCGTGAAATGGATTAGCTTGATCTATGGGTGAACCTTGATAGCTTATCCTATGATGTCATATATCCTTATTTTGTTGTTTAATTGGTTATGTGGGGACAGTTATCTAGATTTTTTATATCCTTGGTTATATGCTAAAATATTCCTCTACCACTACTAGAAAGACTCTTCGATTTGGAACCTACATCTCCACTTTTGGGATATTTTGTTGGGTGAAAAATCTCCATGGTTTTGGGAGCTCTAGTTTTCCACGAGGGAGAAGAGTAGATGAAGGAGCACTGGTGGGATTCCTTGACTTACGAAAGAAGAAATAGTGATCCAGATAAGTTTTGATCATGTTCATCTATGCTTTGTGAGGAGTTCTGATGAGGTCCTAGTGTTTCTTGGTGTTCCTTTTACCTAGATGGAAATGACGATTATATAGGAGTACAATCTCGTTGACCCTAACAACAAGACCTAATTACATAGAGGATCTATGGAAACACATAGGAGAGATTTATCCCCAGTAAGGGTCCTTAGTATGGTATTCTTCTTCATTTCTATCTATTATATATGTCTTGTATTTGATTATTCTTTGGTTCTATGTTGTGTATGTTGTTTGAGTTTTTCCTTGGTGCACAGTATATGATGAATTCCCAACTTGGTTCTACTTTGAGTCCTTGCATTTCAAGAACCTGAAATTTTTATATTTTCCCCATGTGCCTTTTTCTTATATGGTTGTGTTTCACTATTTATCAAATATCTGTTATAATCCCATTTTTTCATAGTGGAATCATGGTACCCCTGCACCATGAATATAGTCCAAATAGATAAATAATGTTTCCGCAAATCTTTTCTATCTTCCAACCATGTTTCTCTTATATCTATGATTACAATTGAGGATTTTAACTATATTAACTTAACAAAGTTAATAAACTTCATCATAAAATTAACCTAATTTTCTTCAATATAAATTTTCTATATATCCACACTTCTTTCCTCCAACACATCTCAAACAATGTGATATTGAACCATAATGTGATTTATCTTGGAATGAGAAGATAGATTCCTTTTAATTTTCAAGGTGCTATGATTGTTACAAAACAATTGGATATACTTCTATCATTGTCTGGGATCCTCTGGAAACCTTCACATCTAAATCACTTCTTTGCAAGCCTATGTAGTTTTCATGTACTCTACCTTAGTCGTGGATGAATATATAACAAACTACAACTTTGAATTCAAGATCACAACTCATCCTATAAAATTAAACAAATAGCCTAAAGTGTAATTTCGTTGGTCATAATCACCTACAAAATCTGAATCTGCATAGGCTCTAATAGTGAAGTTTGATTCTCAAATACATAACACAGCATATGATATCTCCTTGATGAATCTAAGGGTCTTCTTTAATATGTTCCAATGCTCCCATATTTAATTCTCCACATACCAACTAACTTCTCCCACTACATGTGCAATTTATGGTCTCATATAAACCATAGATAATATCATACTACCCACTGTTGGTGCATAAGGTAATTGAGACATCTCCATCCTCTATACTTCACTGTTATCACTGTTAGGATTCATCATAGAGGATAACATAAAATTAATAGTAAGTGGGGTAAATGTAGTCTTATAATGTCGCATGTGGAAGTATTTCAAGATATTCCTCACGAAATTCTTTTTTGATAGATAAATCATAACCTTATTTCTATCTCATTAAATTTGTATCCCAAGATATTATTTTTTGGTCCTAATTCCTTCATATCATACTCACATGACAACTATCAACATGTCATCCACATACAATAGAAGAATAATAAAATCATTACCATCTGAACCCATGTAATTTGAATAAGTATCTTAATGAAGTATTTTGTGTCCAAATCACATGATATAGGAAAAAAATATCTTGTACCAACACCTGGGTGCCAGTTTAATACCATTAAAAGTTTTTCTAAACCTAAAAACCAATTTCACTTTTCCTTATTTTGAAAAACATTCCGATTAGAAAATATATATTTATTTATCAAGATCACCGTGTATAATAGTTATCTTCACATATACCTACTATAGAGTTAAACTATATATTGAACACATCCCCATAATTATCTGAACAATCGTTATTCTAACAATGGGAAAAAATATGTCCTTGAAATTAATTACTTCTCCCAATGCATATCCTTTGACCACCAATCTTGCATGATATCTTTACAATTATTCATTTTCATCCCAATTTATCTTAAAGAACCTAGTTTTACTAATATTCTTCCATCCATGAGGTAATGGATCAATATCTCAAGTCTTGTTATTGTGAAGGGCATCAAGTTTCTCCTGAATTACTTCCATCCATGTGGATATTTCTGAACTCCACATCACCTCCAAAAAATGATATGGATCACCGTCCTCCATAAATAAGTGGTAAAACATATTTCTCTCAGTGGTATATTTTAAGTGCCATATTGGTTCGCTATTATCTTGAGTAGATTGTCATAGTCCAAAATCAATCATAACATGATCATCATGCCCCTAAAAGGAAATTGGTTCTTCTATGGATTCTTCCTCCACCCCAACTATTATAGTATATGTGTTCTATTTCTTCAAGTCCCCATTAATCAAAACTTGCACCTTATCTTATAGACATATAACATCCATGCTGATGATAAGTCTACGGGTAGTGGGGTCGGACATACGATACACATTCACACCATCAACGTATCCTAAGAATATACATTCATTAGATCTTGAATCGAACATCAATCTTTCCTGATCATTGAACAATACAGATACATGACCTCCATAAGTAGGTAACCAAGAATTGTAAGTAGGTTTAACACTCCTTATATTCATTAGTGTTTTCATATCAATCATCACAAAAGTAAATCGATAGATCACATAACATGTTCTCTTCAATAAATTATCCCATAACTTCTTGAAAATTCCTACAGTCTTAAATATCTCCCTTGTTCTATCCATCAGGGTTATGTTCACCCACTTTTCCACTCCATTTTGTTGAGGAGTGTACGAAACAATGAATTGTCTCTTGATGCCTTCCATTTGAATTTTTTTTATCAAAATCCTCACTTGAATATTTTTCAACAATGTCAATCTTAAAACACTTGATCTTCTTTCAATATTCTATCTTCATCTATGAATTGAATGTTTTGAAGACTTTAAAAACACTTGATTTCATATTTATTGGGTACACCTAACATCTCATGGAATAATCATCAATAAATTATACAAAGCACATTTCTATTCCCAGGGATATAAACAGTGCTTGCAAAATATTGGAATGGATCAACTCTAAGATATCCTTGCTCCTCATTACTGACATCACAATATACAACCAATGTTGGTTGAAAAACTAATCATGCTCCCAAAATGGATAGGATACCTTTTTAATCTTGGAAGAAACATATGTTCAGTGAGAATCTCCAAGCTTCATTCGAACATAAGACCAATCTTTTGATACCATGCCTTCCTCAATGATTTTTTGAGGTAGTTAACAGGACAACTATTGTAATGTCTCAGAAATCCCATATAATTTTTTTAATAAAGTGGAATTATTTTGAGACCACAAAATTTGATGTCGTGTGATTCTGAGGCCCAAGGTGGCCAGAATGATCCTTCTATGTTTTTTAAGCATTAATTAGCACAAATAAGCAGTTTTCCTAAAAAAGAAGAATAATTCTTAAACGGTTACTCGAATTAAAAATCTGAGGGAATTTTGGCAATCATAATGGTGGGTTTACCCTAGGCACGACTTATGTTTTGTTAGTACAGGCCTCCTGTGAGAAAACCTGAAAAATGAGTAACCGTAAATAAAATAATTATATAAAACTATTTTATTTTCCAAATGCTTATAACTAACGAACCGTAACTCGAATAAAAAATCTGATACCAAGACTGAGTTTGTGAGGGTATTCTCTCTTTAGGAAGATACTTACATTGGCCAGTGTGGGCCACTAGTGAATGTTAGTTTTTTTCCATAAATAAAATAATTAAGTTATAGTTATTTTATTGTAAAATCCATAAATTTTAAAAGGTAACTCAGATTAGAAATCCGAGAGTACCGTTGGGTACGTTGGGGCGTGTTTCAATTAGGCAGATCTGAACCTCAATCGACATGGGTTGAGGGTGACTGTTAATAATTCTCCCAACTTTTTTTTGGTACGTTCATTAAACGCATGAGTGGAGTTTTCTAACTTTTGAACTGTTGTTTGGCGTAAACTTTTGATGGCATTGATGAACCTGCAGTGCCGAGATTCGATAAAAGAGGCATAACTGCGACCACAGTAGGTCGGGTGAAAAAATTTATTTTTGTGGACTTTTGAAAGATTAATAAAATAACATGATTTGTTATTTTATTTACCTTCTTACCTACAATGGACGAACGACGCTGGTAGGACCGACGATGTGGCAATCCAACAAATGGCTTAACTATTCTTTTCTTGTAACCACACCATTAGAAATTCGGGAGGATCATTAATTAAATGATCCTCATTAATTCTCCGAGCTTTATACACTCCTTCTCCACTCCTATTTTTATGGAGCTTGGGGAGGGGTGTTGGAATGTCTTCACAAAATGACCAAGCTCTGGCAAAGTACCATGATGCCAACCACGAGGAGGACGAGACTAGTTCCAACGAGCGGTGAAGAGCGCCACCGACTCACGAACTGACGACAATGATAAAGGAAGTTTCGTTGACCATCGTCAGCGGATGTCTCTTCTAGGTAGGGGGTTATTTTCATTTGTGCATTTTTTTCCTCTTTCACATTCTTGAAATTATATGAAGAATGCGGGTCAACTGACTAATGTGTTGACCCGCGATTCATCCGTGTTTGCAAGAGGTTATTGTAGGGAATCTTGTGGGGTTAATCTTGTGTTCAATACAATTGTTTATTGAAGTACCTTAATATCATTCATATTGCGAGTTAATGCGGAGGGTGCGGGTCTAAAAAACCCGGCCCGAAACCTCCGCTATCTTGATTTTCCGTGCACCGCCTCAGAAGACTGCGAACATGTCGACACATGCCACAAGAGCAGAGTCACGGCTCATCAGCCGCGATGAATGGAGGAGGCGGCTGGCACGGCGACCAACTACGGGCAGGAAGGTGACACGACCCCCGAACCGATGATGAATGGAAGATGCGATAGAGGATGAACCCAGCTACGGAGTATTCCACAACGCCCACACGGCACTGCCACCTCACCAAATGAATGGACTCCGGGCCTTTCAGGAATCCGGGTGACTGGGGGTTACACCCCCCCCCCACATCGGACTGAACTGGGCTGCAACCCTCAGGGCGGGCTGCCGCCCTTGAGTCGGGGCGCTTCCCTCACACCGGGTCGCCGCCCTCGGACCAGGCCGCCACCCTCGGATCGTGCCGCCGCCCCAGGGTCGGGCCGCCACCCTCAGACCGAACTACCTCCCTCGTAGTGGGTCGTCGCCATCGCATCGGGCCGCCGCCCTCAGAGCTGGCCGGTGCCCTCACACCGGGCAGCCACCCTCAAAGAGGACCACCTCCCTAAACCTGGTCGCCACCCCACGTGGGTCGGGCCATCTCTTTGTGGGCTTCCCCCTTGCGGGCCACCTTATTCTGGTCGGGCCGCCCTTGCGGGCTGCGGTGGGATTCCCTTCTGGACCACCCCTCTTGAGGCTCAGACCAAACATTTTCCCATTGGACCGAGACCTCCCCGGCCTGACCCAGAGCGAGTCAGGCTGGGTCGGTCCGACCAGGTCAGACAGGACCCAGGCCCAACCGGACCCTGGAACACTTAAAGGATAATATCTTGAGAACTAGACGTTGGTCTGACGAACCATCTACAGTGTTGGGATCCTTGTATTTAGACGGTCCTTTTTGTATTCTCCAATTGAGTTTTTTAGATAGTTGGTGTTAGGACGGGTTGGATCGAACCCAAATCCAACCGGGCCCCCGAAGCTAAAATGCTTATAACTCACAAACCGGTCGTCCGATTGACGCGTCTTCTATCACGTTATAAACCTTATGACATGGTTGTCCTTTGAGTTATTCCTTTTTGGATCTTAGTGGCGGTCGAGGTACGACCGATATCTCAAGGGGAAGATTCTATAGAACATGAGTGTACCAGGTGCAAGGAAACCTATGGCAGGCTGCAACATGAAGAAAGAACATCGATCCTGTGTGGGTAAGATCCTGTGTGGGTCAGTGCTCAGTGATTCTGTGCGGGTCAACACATATCGATCCAGTGTGGGTCAGATCCTGTGTGGGTCAACGGGGGTTAGTTACCTATCAATCCTGTGTGGGTCAGCAGTAGTGCTTCTTAATAAAATAAGCTTCTATATTTTATGACTAATCATCTATACTTCTGTACTTATGTTATATCGGATTGTGAGATGAGTCTTTTGCCTGTGTGGTACTTCTTTCTTTGTGGTGTTACTTGTGTGGTATTCATACCTTTGTGGTATTGTCTTTGTGGTGTTACATGTGTGGTATTTCTCTCTTTGCGGTGTTACATGCATGGTACTTCTACCATCATGGAGTTACCTTCATGGTTTTACCTTTGTGGTGTTACCTGTGTGGTACTTCTACCTTCATGCTGTATTCCATTTTTTTCAGTTGTATTGTACTACCAGTCGTACTTGTTCCTTTACAGTTGGGCTTGTATTCCAGACCCTTTTTACTTTCAGCCCTCTTTTACTACAACAGTTTACTTTGTGGTTGCATCTTATTGTGTTCTAGTCTATGTGGTTGCATCTTGTTTTGTTCTTGGACTGTGTGTCTATACATGTTAAAAAATCAATGTGTTCCCATTTAAGGGACACACATATCTGGTGCTAGTTGTCATTCTCTGGCCTATGGAAGACAAGTTTGGGTAGTCACGACATGGTCCTCGAGGGACGGGTCGTGAAAACTATCTCCACCTCCTTGTATGCTTCACCATAAACAACCCATAGATTCTTTGTGATATTCTTTGTCTTCATCACCACAAGAACACCCTTCACATTCTTCTCCACTACATTGTTAGTGTGAGTCTTACACCTGATGTCATCAAATCCAACCAAAGAAAATATGTTAATCTTCAGGATCATCGCATGGCCTACTCCTTAGGTGGTTTGAATTATACCATCATGCATCTTCTGTTCGTTGGTATTGACTCCAAAGATCTTCAAGGTGTGATTGTTCCCCATGTAAACAAGTATTTTTGAGATATGTTTATACTGATCAAACCTTTCCCTTTGAGCCATGTTTCTATTGAATCAATTATCCATGCGTTGTCGAGATTATGTCTACCTCCATCCACCATTGAAGTTTTGATGACAAGTATGTCCCCATTTCTGAAAGTACTCGTCCTATTTCATTGAGAGTTTTTTCCACCACTATTATTGTTCCAACTATTCTTTTTGGTGTGAACCTTATTTCCACAACCATAACATGTGATTTTGTTATTCTCCTTGATTTGGACCTTCCATGATTTTGGATCCCACATAGAATCATGCTCCCTCGTCCTTCCTCTCTCTATTGACAACATCTTCGATTGGTGCAATGTTTTTTTTTCTGTCACATTGCTTTTGCATTGAATTTTTCTTCAGGAACCACAGCTACAACGTTTTTGATCATAAACATTTCCATCATGATATTGTTGGTAAGGTTGATGATCAACTGATCATATGGATTTGTAAATATTTATAGCAGAATACCAGCACATTCAGTGTCCCTACTTTTGTAGCCCAGTGTCATGAGTTATGCGAATAGGGTATTGACAATGTTGATGTGATCAGTCACTGATGATTACTCTTCATCTGAATTTTGATGCTTTATTGAGCTACGACCATTTTTCCGCCCGCCAGACTTTTCGGCATGGGCCTGATTTTAATGTGTAAATCTAAAATAGATGTGTTAGGAACTATTATGGATGACATTATGTTCTTTGAGATATGTTGGTTTTTGTTGTCCCAACCCAAGGCCACCCATGGAACGTGCCGTGCTTTTGCTTTGAACTTGACCAGTGACGAAATACCCAAGGGGTGTGACCTCACGTTTTCTTAGTTTAAGGAAGCTCGGTTGTACCTAAATGATCCTGAATTACTTGCACATAAGATTAACGCATTCCTGTCGTGGGGCGTGGACAAAAAAAATTAAATTTTTCCTAGTGCAACACAATGGCTAATCGGGGTCATCTCCTTTAAATATCCTTCTCAATGTAGTCCACTTACTTTATCTAATTCACCAATTCTATCTCTCTTTCTGGTTTTGTTTATTAAATGAATGTGATGAAAATATTTTTGGGTTTTTTATTATTTAAAATAATGACATGTGAAACAAGAATTTTAAATTTATACTATGATGCAAGTCTTAAAATAATAAATTAATATTAAAGAACATGGTTTTGGGGGTTGGTTAAATGTTCAATCATTTTTATCCTTTATATGTTTTATTTCAGTTTGATAATCCAAACATGAAATCTCATTTTTGAACTACTATTCTTTATTTATAAATTTCGTAATATCATTGAATGTTTGAGCACACTCAATTCCACCTCCTCCTTTAATCCATGTTGGTGAAACACCTTTTTCTAGAATGTGTCGTCTTCCAGGACCTTGTTCAATCGAAGCCATTTCATCCATTGATTAGCTCAACTGAAACATGTGAAGAACTAACCAATGGAGAGAGGTAAAAAAGATTAAATAAAAGAATAAGGATAGGTTGAGTTTCATGTCATTCGAGAGAGTCACAAGATCGGGGCTATTCGCCTTACCCGTGCATGCTACTCAAATATATCTAAAAATATAAAATTAGACCTTAAATAAAATTCATGATCACCTTCACCTCCCCTCAGGCCAAGTCCCAGTGTCCTCCTCTAATTTAAGAGAGTAATAAATTACTTGGCAGAGTGAGTGGACGAAAAGAGAGAGAGAGATAGAAATGAAGAAAAGTGGATGGAGAAACAAAAATGTATGGATTAATAAAACTTAAATTTGAATTAAAATTGAAAACTAATACAAAACTAAAATTAAAATAAATTATAAATGAGGCGGGAAGAGAGTAGAAGTAGCGGCTCATACCGTGATGGGATCCTTCCTTAGTCGTGGGTGTCGAGTTGATGATTTGGTAAGGAGTCTATGGCCTCTTTTTATAGATTACACCATATCCCCCCCCCCTCACAATGAGTTATAGCTTGCTATGAATCATCCTCCTTATAGGTTGTAACTTGTACAACCTCTTCTTCTCTGTCTATTGGTTCCTCAAGGTATGCTTTATCAAAATAATAATCAATAGAAAATTCAGAGTGTGATTCAATTTGAATAATATTAAAACATGAAGTATCAAGATCAAATTCCTCCCCATCAAAGTAATAATTTTTTATCAATATTTCCTAAGTGAATCCACTATAATCTCTTCATGAAATTACTTCAATTAATATTCAACGTGTCCAGGGAGCTCTATATGTTCCTCAACATGTGCACATCCTGGTTCTTCTTCGTCCTCCAAGGCATAATTGAGATTGTTAGATTCTGTATAATCAAAACCACAAGGAGTGATGATGAATTTAGATTCAATAAAATTAGAAAGTATAGAGTCAATAAATGGTTCAACTACCTGAGTCGGTTCAGCTTCATTCTCTACCTCAGTGGTAAGTTCCTCTTGGAGTAGACTCTTTGAGGATGGAGGCAGGTAGTCAAGCTCCTCAATCTTGACTTCAAATTCCTCCACTTGGGTGGTTTCTTCCTTCAATGTTGATGATTCTTCTTCTTTTTATTGTATGAGTAGGTCTGGTAGTTCCTCACATTTAATCAAGAATTCATCCAAATTTTTTTGATCTCGCACATTTAGCTCACCAGGTAAGTCTTCCTCTCTTGACTCCCCAGGTTCTTCAATTTCAAATATAAGTTGTGAAATTTCTTCAACCACTTTCTCAGGTTATTCCTTTAGATTAGGTTTGGGTTACTCCATTAGGTTTGGTTAATTTTTCAATGCATTCTCTGAGTTCACACACCAAAGCTCTTCTAAAATATGTATCTTCTTCTTGTTGTTGTTGCTACACCTGTGAGTAATTTTTCCATGCAAAATATTCTGAATTTGAATACATCATGGAAGTTTTTTTTAGTTTTTTAAATGAAATGAAATCTAACTAAGATGTGAAAATAGAAAAGGTAAATAAACTAATGATTGTATCTGTAGAAACAAAATTAGTTTTGATGCATGCCTGTCGCGGGGCATGGACAAAAATAATTATATTTTTCCTAGCGAAACATAATGGCTGACCAGAGTCATCTCGCTTGAAGAGCCTTCTCAATGTAGTTCACTTACATTATATAGTTCACCTATTATATCACTTTTTTTGGGTTTGTCTATTAAATTAAAGTGATGATAATATTTTTGGTTTTTTTTATTTAAAATAAGGACATGTGAATAGGGAATATTAAATTTATACTAAGATTCAAGTCTAAACAAAATGAATTAATAAGAAGGAACATGGTTTTGGGGGTTGGTTAAACATTTAATCATTATAATCCTTTATAGGTTTTATTTTAGTTTGATAATCCAAACATGAAATATCATGGTTGAACTACTGTTATTTAATTAAAAATTGTGGTATATCATTGAATGTTTGAGCACTCTCAATTCCACATCCTCCTTTAATCCAAGTTGGTGACACACCTTGGTCAATAATGTTCCATCTTCAAGGACACAGTTCAATCGAAGCCCTTTCATAGATTGATTATCTCAAATCCTATGTGTGAAGAACTAACCAATGGAGAGATGGAAAATTGATTAAATAAAAGAATATGAATAGGTTTAGTTGCATGTCATTGGAGTCAGTCACAACCTTAGAGACATTCTCCTTACCTGTGCATGCTACTAAAATCTATCTACAAACATAAAATTAAACATTAAATAAATTCATGATCACATTCACCTACCCCCAGGCCAAGTCTCGAGGTTAGCCTCTATTTTAGGAGAGTAATACATTACTCAGTGTAGTGGGTGGAAGAGAAGAGAGAGAGGGAAAGAAATAAAGAAAAGTGGATGAAGAAACACAAATGCATGGAATAATAAAACTATAATTTGAATTACAATTGAAAATTAATTAAAAAAGAAAATTAAAATAAAATATAAATAATTAATTATGGGGGAAGGAGGAGAATAAGTGGCATGTTACCTTGTGGTATACCTCCTTAGATGTGGGTGTCGAGCATATGATTTGGGAAGAAGGCGAGGGCCTCCTTTTATAGCAGAATTCATTCCTCTGAATGTTTTCACATTTTTGGCCTATTAAATTTTAGATTAATGTGTGTAACCCTTCATAAAAGTTATTCAATAATGTCGTTTCCATTCACCCTCCAAATTTCAGCCCATTTACCTATAGGATTAAAGAGTTATGTAATTTTCATTGAATAATACTTTTTATGGATGAAATTTCCTAGAAGTTGTCTTCAAATTTATAACGATCAATGGAAACCTTAATGACTTCAAATTCCCCCCAAATTTGTTATAATGTCGTTCTTATGCGTTCTAGTGCTATCCTAGGTAGATTCACCAAAATATGAGGTGAGGAGACTGATTTTTTGATCTATTATAGTGGTGGGGTCCATTATATTTTCCTAGAAAAATTTCCAACTTCAATGAATTTTTTGGACTAATATATCTTTGAATCAACTCTATGTCCTTAATATAAAGTTGAATAAAATAAAATCATGATTCTAAGAAAAAAATCATGAATTTTGGAATTATATATTTTAAAAAATGAGAAAAGTTCCTTTGTAGTAAAAATATGTCAAAAATCCAAAAATATGTACTTTTCTCAATTTTTCTCATAATCATTCTAAAATTAAAATTAACCATTATTTTAATAATAATTTTAAATAAATTTGTTTTATCATTGAATAAAATTAAAAAATCCTCATTATTTGATCAAAAATATGCACATAAATTTTCTCTCTTAATTAACCCCACACATAAACCATGCTTATCCTCAAGCATAAAATCTCAAAATTGAAATTAGAGGACCCCAATGATAACAATATTCAAATTCCAATTCAATTAAATCATAAAATTTTCAATGTGAAATCAAACATTCAAAAAAAAATCAAAAATATAAATTTAATTTCCAATTTTTCAAATAAACAAATAATTCACATATTTTAATTTTACCACTTGAAAATTGTTGGAACTTCTGCTTTGATTCATTCAATCTCCTTGAGTCATTATTATTAAACATGCCAAGTCATGATTTGCCTCACATTTGATTATTTTCTCTCATTACTCATTATAAAATTCCAGTAGAGTTATGCTCATATCATACGAACATGCTCCTTATCGATAGGCTTGTAAATAAACTACTTTCTCCACTTCGTAAAGACAAAATGCACATAAAATCACAACGACATGAAATTAAGGTTCTTTTGACGCAGAGGTTTAAGGTTGTTAGAATTTTATTCTTTATAAATTAAGGCTCAAGGAGGAGGCTAATATAATATGTACTATTCATTATATCAAAAGTAAAAATATAATGAAATTGTCACCATCATAGTAGCAACACCCAGTTCCCAAAACTCAAAGAAAATGTTATGATAAATTGCGATAAATGAATGACTTGTTCACCCTCTTGAATATTTTTTTTTATTTTTAAATTTATTTTCTTTTTTCGAAAGATATTATTATATCAGACCTCACATCAACCACCTAACCATATACGCTCATAAGATCGTCGGTCTAGAAAATGGTGATTTTGGGTTTTCCAAAATCATAACCCATTTTTTCACTTTTTCATGGTTCTTTTTGTCATTTTGTCATTTTTTTTATTCATGAGGAAAAAAATAGAGTATAATGAGTGATTCCAAAAAAAATTACAATTACCACAATAAAAACTCTACACTTCTTCCTTACAATGTATATCACCCCATCCACCATGATTCTCTTTACACGCACACTTCAACTCTAAACTATCATGAAAATACTCAGAGGTGGGTAAGAATGGATAAAAATGGCTTGAAACATGACTCATTCCTATAAAGATCATTCATGGTCTCTATGTTCTAAAAGGAGGATTGATATAAAGGTAGTATTTTAAGGAAAATTAGCTTTTCAATGGAAGCATCAATCATTTTAAATGTGTTTTTTCATAGTCATTGATTTGACATGTTTCAATACAAGTTAAGGTTGGTTTCATGTCCCATGATTATTCAAGAAATGTGCTCAAGAATAAATAGGAAGTACTTGGTCTAGAAATATTCTCGGGAATGGGAAATATAACATTAGGAAATCACTCATGGCATGAATAATAAATCAATTCAAATGAACTTCAGAAATTCAAAGCATGAAGGATGGTAGGGAAATTTCATTTAAATGAATCAATTAATTCCTTCATATCATGAGTCATTACATCAATATCCATGCTTCATTTTAAAAATTCAATTATTAATTTCAATCATTAAATCATATCAACATTGAAATCTAAAACATGGCATCACATGATTCCTAAGAAACTCATGTCTCCTAGATAAGTCGAGTAAAACATGAATTCAAGTTTGGGAATGAAATTTTATCTTTAAAGCTCAAAACATTTTGTTGAATAAAATGTGGAGAGTTTAAAAGATAAAAAACTAAAATTGAACACCCTTTTACCATGAAACGTGGTCCTTCCCATTCACTGTCTGGGCTTCCATCTATCGTCATGATCCTACAAAAAAAATTACTCAATTAATCACAATGATAATTTCATTTAAGCTAAAAATGAAAAGATAGAGTGTCCCACTTGCAAAATTATTTCGAGGAAAATAAATTGATATCTGAATTTCTAGAAAGCAAGTAAAGATAAATCTTGGTATTATCTCCTAAGTCGGCCCTAGATTTTAACTACCTCTAGTGGGAAATACCAGCATTATCCAAAGTCTGATGGAGGATGATTCTTCTTTTATTTAAACCACTTCATGTGTCTTTTCCCATCTTGTTCTTCAACCTTATGTGTTAGTAATGATCCAGGGATAGAGTACACCATATCCCCACCCCCTTAACAATGAGGTATATCATTCATGTCAGGGGTAGGATGAATTATGAATCATCCTCCTTCTTGGTTTCTACTTGTGAAACCTCTTATTCTCTATCAATTGGTTCTTTGAGGCATGCTTCATCAAAAGAATAGTCAATGGGAATGTCAGAGTGTAATTCTATTTGAATAATATTAAAACATGAAGTATCAAGATCAAATTCTTCCCCATAAAAGTAAATTTTTTTATCATTGTTTCCTTAGGGAAATCCACTAGTACATCTTCATGATCATCCTTTAGTAAATATTCAACATATCAAGGGAGATCCATATGTTCCTCAGCATGCGCACATCTAGGTTCTTCTTTATCCTCCAAGGCATAGCTAAGATTGTCTGATTCTGTATAATCAAAACCACAAGAAGTGATTTAGAATTTAGATTCAAAAAAATTAGAAGGGATAGAGTCAATGAATGGTTTAACTCCCTGAGTTGGTTCAGCTTCAATCTTTGCCTCAGTGGTAAGTGCCTCCTGTGTAGACTCTCTGAGGATGGAGGCAGGTAGTCGGGCTCCACCATCTTGACTTCAAATTCAACCATTTGGGTTGTTTCTTCCTTTTGTGGTGTTTAATATTGTTCTTTGTATTGTATGGGGAGTTCAAGTAGTCCTCGCATATAATCAATAATTAATCCAAACTTTATTGATCTCCCACTTATAGATCAGTAGGTACGTCTTCCTCCCTTGCCTCCTTAGGTTCTTCAATTTCAAATATAAGTGGTGAAATTTATTACACCATATTCTCAGGTTCTTTCTCCAGTATAGGGTTGGGTTGCTCTATTAATGCACGAACATAATCAAAATCTCTATCAGCCTTTCTGGTTAGTTGATCAATGCTTTTTTTATGTTCATGCACCTGAGCTCTTCTAAAATATTCATCTTCTTCTTCTTGTTTTTGCTTCACCTATGAGTAATTATTCTATGCTTAATATTCAGATTTTGAATACATCTTGGAAATTTTTTTAGTGTATTAAATGATATGAAATCTAAATAAGATGTGAAAATAGAAAAATAAAAGGAACTAACGATTGAAACCCCAATAACAGTTTCAGTTTTGGTTCATGCCTGTCTTGGGGTGTGGACCAAAAAAATTATATTTTTCTGAGTACAGCACAGTGGCTGACCATCGTCGTCTCTCTTGAGGATCCTTCTCAATGCAGTTCACATTCTTTATCTAATTCATATATTCTATCTCTTTTTGTAGTTTTTTTATTAAATTATAGTGATTAAAATCTTTTTGGGTTTTATATTATTAAAAATAATAACATGTGAAGCATGAATTCTAAATTTATACTAAGATGCAAGTCTTGATAGAATGAATCACTACAGGAATTTTACACTTTACCAATGGTTGTAAACCATTGGTTAAGGCTTGGAAACCAATTGAATATAGTATATCAATGGTTCCCTCAACCGTGGCCATGTTAGGCATGAAAATAGGCCAATACAAATAGTTCTATGAAAACTGTTGTTATAAGTGTCAAAAAAGAAGGTATACCAACGGTTTGCTACAAACTGTTGGTATATGTGTGTTAAAGTAAACCATATACCAATGGTTTGTAAACCGTTGGTATATGTGTGTTATACTTATACCAACGGTTATAAACTATTGGTATAAAGGGGATATGGAAATCCATAAGGCTATACCAACTGTTTTTTATAACCATTGCTATATACCTATAGCAATGGTTATAAAAAACTGTTGGTATAGTTATATTATAGTATCTATACCAACTATTTTGAAACCATTGGTATACAATTGGTCACCTCCATAGCAGCAGGCCGCTCTCCCCTCTCCAGACCTGCAACAACACAGCAACCCCTCTCCAGACCTGCAACAACACCAATAAAAAAATCCCCATCCAAATTATTCAAAATATAGAATTCATTCTAGAATTTAGAAATTTAGAAATTTAGAAATTCAAATGAAATAACACCCATAAAAGAAAAGGCATACATGTTATAGGAAATATAATAACACCCATAAGAGTATTCCAAATTTACAATTCATTACTCACTCAAACCACAACCCCAACACACATAAGAGTATTCAAAATTTAGAATTCATTCCTCACTCAAACCACAACATCAATACACATAAGAGAAAAAACCTACATGTTATAGAAAGAACATGGGATGTTTAGTCATGGTCTTGGGTTGAGTATCTTAAAACCAACAGAAAAACTTGGGTAGAGTGGCAAGGATCATGACAGTGATAAGATAGACAGTGGTAGTGGTGATGTTCTTAGACCTAGGATGAGTTATAGGAATCACATGGGATGTTTATATTCCTCTAATGATTATGTATCCATGTATAAATGGTTCTTAATGTGTTAGTGGGAAACATTGGCCAATCTCGACATATGAGATGGGTTTCTGGAATAGCCTACATGTTTTTCATAGACTTTTCAATTAGAATATTGGGGTATGTGGATAATTGTAATTTGCTCTCCTGTGTGTGATGTGTGATGAATCCCCATCTTGGGTAGTGGGTATGAATATTCAATTAAGTCTTTAGTATTGGGTTCCCAAAGGGACATTGATTTGGTCCTAGAACCCACAGTTTGATGATGGGATTGAGGTGATCCATCGGGCTATGGTGTCACCATATGTATTCCTCACCATTGGGGTATTTTTATGAGACTTTGAAACTTATGTTTCAAGAATATATGTGTAGCCTTGTTGACCAATTTGTTATATGGTATGCTTGAGTGTTTATAGGATTCATATGAAATTAATATATGATATTTATTTGTTACATGTTATTTTAAAGAATGAATGACCCGTGATTGAGAAATAGAACATGAGTGTTGGTGCATGTTCACGATGGGATGTCGAGACTCATTCATAATATAATTCATGTTTTTTTATATATAATATGACTCATTGTGTTTCAATCTATGCCTTGTTAATTTTTTATTCTAATAACGTATGACCAATAGACCATATTTTATTTTTTTCCCTTAATTTCAAAATTATATTTGTATCCTTGTGAAGATTTTCTGTATGTCAATTGTGGTTTTCATTTAAAATGCTGTCCATTTCAAACAAAAGTGACACACTATGAGTGATACCAGTCACACCGTGCCTCAGATAGAGGTGGTATTAACTTGTACCCATCACAAATGATCGATGGATCATTGGGTGGGGGGGGGGGGCTGTCCTAGGGGTGCAGGGGGCTATCCAGGGGTGAGGGGGGTTGTCCGGGGGGGGGTGGCGTCCAGAGTGCATTTTTGACCACCGCGGTCACAAAATACCTCTGATTGATTTGTCGTCTAGCTGACCATTTCAAAATTAACCCACTCTTTGTTGTCGTCCGATTTCATGGTATTTTATGGTCGTTCGGCCAGTTATGACCACCCCATGCATGTTTTTCAAGCACGCTAAACACCTAATGAACTCATATTCTTACATGTCGCACAAACCGCACGTCCAAATGAAGTTTCTTATTTTCTTACACCTCATGAATAATAACTAGGGTGTTTTCATGTGATTTCAGGTCATTCTGATGTCGTTCGTTATGTATTTGATCGTAAAACATATGTTTTGGCCATTTACGACATGTAGAGTGTGTTTTCGGCCACTGTGGTCACACAACACCTCCGATTGGCATGTCGTCTAGCCAACCATTTTACAATTGACCCACCCTTTTTTGTCGTCCATTTTCATGGAATTCCGAGGTCGTTCATCCAATTTTGACTACCCCACGCACGCTTTTCAAGCGCGCCAAACACCTAAAAGACACATATTCATCCGTGTCGCACAGACCAGGCATATGAATGATGTGTTGTATCTTCATAAAAACCAAGAATAATAATTAAGATGTTTTTGTTTGATTTCAAATCATTCGATTTCGTTCAGTATGCATTTCCCCGTTAAATGAAAGTTTTGGTCATTTACGACACACAAAGTACATTTTCGGCAACCGCGGTCACATGACACATCCGATTGATGTGTCATCTAGCCTACCATTTCACAATTCACCCATACTTTGTTTTCATATTATTTCATGGCATCCCGAGGCTATTCAGCTGGTTTTGACCACCCTACGCATGCTTTTTAAGCACGCCAACACCTAAAAAACACATATTCAGTCGTACCGCGCAAACCGTAGGACTGAATGACATGGCATCTTTTCTTACAACTCAAGAATAATAATTAGGATGTTTTCCTATGATTTCAAGTCATTCGGATATTGTTCGGTATTTATTGGACTGTAAAACACTTGTTTTGGCCATTTACGACATGTAAAGTGTGTTTTTGACCACCACAGTCACACAACACCTCTGATTAATGTGTCGTCAGGACAACCATTTTACAATTCACCCACCCTTTGTTGTCGTCCAATTTCATGTGATTCTAAGGTTGTTCGACTAGTTTTGACCACCCTACGCTCACTTTTCAAGCACGCAAACACCTAAAACACACATTTTCAGTCATGTCGTGCAAAACCCACATCTGAATGAAGCGTCTTCTCCTCCTACAAATCATGAATAATAATTAAGGTGTTTTGTGTGATTTAATGTCATTTCGATGTCATTCGGCATGCATTAGACCTCTAAACGCATGTTTTGGCCATTTACGACACGCATAGTGCGTTTTTGGCCACCGTGGTCACACAAAACCTCTAATTGATATTCTATCTAGCCGAAAATTTCACAATTCACTACCCTTTAATGGCTTCTGATTTCATGGAATTCATTTTGAGTCAATAAGGCTTTTCATATGACTTTTCCATTCCTTCTTGTTTTGAAAATCACAAACACCTTATACATAAGCAAATCAATATTTTACTTCCATAAGGAAAATTTTCATCATTAAGAAAATTTACGCTAACCTATATTTTATTATACATAGCAATTTTTTCCTTAAGTAAAAAAATCAGATTCATACTCAAAACCCCGGAATCATATAATGTCAAGAATTGGAGCTTTCTGTTTTTAGGATCCGAATTCTGGATGTGATCTGTTTTGAAGTTCGACTCTGAACTTTCATGAGTTCGACTCCGAACTCTAATGAAGTTCGACTCTGAATTTTCATGAGTTCGACTCCGAACTATCATGAGTGCGACTACGAACTCTAATGATGTTCGACTCCGAACTTTCATGATTTTGACTCTAATATCTTATGATGTTCGACTCCGAACTTTCATGAGTTCAACTCCGAACTCTTATGTAGTTTGACTCTATACTTTTACTAGTTTGATATCGAACTCTGTATGTTCAGATTATGAACTTTGGTGAAACCAGACTCCGAATTTCATTAGAAATTCAGACTCCAGAATTCCATAGATTTCAGGTTCTGAATTCTTATAATATAGAATCCCAATATCATTTTTATTATAGACTCTGAATTCCATTTTTGATAGACTCCAAACTATTATTAGCTTACATTCTGAATTCAGGTTTTGCTTATGCTTAAACTTGTTTCATTATAAAATGATTTCGTGCATTCCTTTATAAATGTTCTGTTATAAAATGATGTCGTCCATTGTGTTTCTAACTAACTTCTTTTTGAGTGACACATGTACAGGTCCCTCTGAACATTATGGAAAATATGACCGTTGGAGGAGGGAGCCGATCATTCCAACCAAGACTATAAATATGATCTCATTTGAAAGAGCTCTATACTATAAATGATGTTTCTCACTCTAGAGAGCACACATTGTTAAGGTGATTTCTAGAGAGATAATATTTTCATGCTTTGTGCATATTAAACTGCTCGTTCAGAATTTCTTAGTGTGACTCCGAATGTTGGTGATTGCATTCGAGGGCTTCCAGAGATAGGAAAACATAGGTTCTGACTACCTTGAAGTTTGAGGGCTTCCGTGGTGAGTAAGACAGAGGTTCCAACTATCTTGAAGTTGAGGGCTTGTGGGTATAGCACGATAGAGACACAGATCTTCGTATCGAGGGCTTACCTTGGTGTGGGTAAGACAGACATTCTTTAAAGTATAAATCAGGGGACCTTTATCCAAGGTTGTTGGATACCCTTCTCTTTTGTTTAAAAAACGTTTATCCTGCTACTTGTATTGTTACTAATTTTTTTCGGATGTAAGTTTGTATTGTAAGGAAAGTGTAATTGCTTATATTTCCTTACACTTGTACTCTGATTCATTTAGATTCTATACTCTTTAAGGTCGAATCTCATTTTGTAAACTTTGATTACATTTCAATTTCCGTATCCATATTTCTGAAACCTATTTTCAGAATCACTTTCCAGATTAAAGCATGTGCATAGAACTAGAAGTTTGTAACTTCATAATTTGTCCCAATTTTCCATTGGTGATTAGAGGTGTTGTGAATTTAGCTAGTTTTACTTTGTTATACTTAGATCATTCCTTGTTTAAGGAAATTTTTAAAGTTTACAATTCACCCCTTCTTGTATATTGATCATCTACATCATTTTTTCGATTCTACCATTGTTATCAGAGGAGGCCTCTGAAATACATATACTCACATATAATTTTTTTGCTCACTTTTTCATTGTTCTTCAAACTTTCTTAGAAAGATAGTTTTGTTCTAAACTTTTTCATTCTGAACTTGTTCATTCCGAACATGTTCACTCTGAACTGTGTGATTACGAACTTTTCCTACTAACAAGTTTGTATTCCAATGTTTTATTAGAGATATTATGTATGAATATTGGTTCGATAGACAATATTAATCCTACAAGACCACCAATTTTTGATGGAAATGATTATTAATATTGGAAAGATCGAATGAAGACTTTTGTTATCATTACCAGAGTAGAAAATTTTGTTATGCTTACGGGAGGCTATAAAATTCATGATAAAGAAGTTAGTGCTTTCACAAACCAATAGAAGTATGATTATCAATTAAACTACAAGGTATGAAATACTATACTATATTCAATGACTATGAACATATATAGCCAAATTTCTTCATGTGAAACAGCTAAATGTATATGGAAGAAACATGAAGTCACACATTTTGGTACATCCAAAGTCATAGAGACAAGAAGAGCTATGTTGAGGGAAGAATATCATGGTTTCGATTTTCCTTATGGTGAACCCATTTGTAATGTACAACAGAGGTTTATGAAAATCATAAATAGTTTACAATCTATGGGAGAGAAAGGTCTGGATGATGATGTTCTTGTGGATAAGATAATTGATATTATGCCCAATGAGTGGCAATCAAAGAGAACATCTACTGATGAAATTAGGAAGGTCACTCAAATTTCCTCAGATGAACTATTTGGAACCCTTCTCCAACATGAAACAAGAATGAAGAGAGATGCTAACAACATCAATAAGAAGAATGGAAAAGGTACTATTACTTTTACAACAACATCAAATCATTTGAATGATAAGACTCCTGAGAGAGTAACCCTATCCAAGCCTAAGAAGGTTGTTATCCAATCAGAATCTAGTGATAGTGAATTCTTAGAAAATGAGTTAGAAAATATTGCTCGAAGGATGAACAAGATAGCTGGTCAGAAAAATTTCCAATCCAAGTATAAGAAAAAGGAAAGGAAAGATAGGAAATATGGAGAAGTTACATGTTATGAGTACAAGAGAGCTGGACATATTAGACTTGATTTCCCTTTGCTAAAAAAGAAATAATGGAATGAGAGGCATTCTGAAAGGAACACAAAGAAGTATTATAAAGCCAAAGCTATGAATGTTCTGAAAGCTAATGACACCTGGAGTGCAATTGGTGGTGACTCTTCAGATGAATCTTCTGATTATGAATCTTCAGTACAAAAGAATCTTGGTCTTATAGCCAGACTACCTATTAACAATCATTGCTTCATGGCTAAGGTATGAAATGCTGAATCATTGACAAATGTTTCCTTAAATTCTAATGATAGTAAATATTATAATTCTTCAGATGAGGAATCTTCTTCTGATGAAGAAAATACTTTACCTACATATGAAGAAGTTTCTAGGTTTTCTGAACTTCTTGAGATTAAGTATTCTAAACTCAATAAAAAGCATGACAAGGGAAAATCTAGGAATACTATATTAACAAAAGATATATCAGATCTTTCTAAAGATCTTGATAGAAAAAATTATTATTTTATAAGTATTTCAAAAAAGGTTGAGGAAGTAAATTCTGAGAAGAATAAACATTCTAAAGTTCTAGAAAAAATAATTTCTTTGAAAAGTGTTTTTGAACCTAGCTTTATTTCCAAACCTAATGATTTTGAAGATAAAAACCCTATTATAAAACACAAGTCCGAAATTTTTTCTTTAAAGAAGTGTTTTTCAAACTTTACTCATGGTAACAAAATTTTTTATAAGATGTATTCACAAATACGACCTTTAGGAAACAAATCTGGATTTGGTTATACCAATGAAAAACCAACTTTTAGTAACAATTATTTTGTTCCTAAAAGTGCCCCATTTTGTACCAAGTGTCAATGTGGTGGTCACTGGGCAAAGAATTATCTTTCAAAATAACCCAATCTCTAGGTTTTCATAAGGCTTATTTCTCTAATAAGATGTGGGTTCCAAAAAATTTGTTATTTGAATATCTCGGATTCAAACATGTTTGGATTCCAAAAGTCTAATTCTTTTCTTATTTTCAGAAATATAAATGAAGTAACAATAATAATACTGTGTACATGGATAGTGGATGTTCCCAGAATATGACTGGTATCAAAAGCTATTTTGAAAATATTATCCAGACGAATGGAGGAAAAGTAACTTTCAGAGATAATGCTCAGGGAGAAATTGTTGGTATATGTAATATTGTTCTTCTTGGTAAAAAATTAAATTCAAATGTTTTGTTTGTTAAGGGTCATAAGAAAAACCTCATTAGAAAAAGGAAATTGTGTGATGATGGTTACCTTGTGAATTTTAGGAATGATAAGTTCTTACTACACAATTCCAATTAAGAGTTTATTCTCTCTGCCAATAGCCAAGTGAATGTTTACACATTGAACTTAGAAGACCTTAGGAGCCACTATTTACCTTTACTAAGTGCAATGAACAATCATTCTTGGTTATGAAATATAATTCTAGGTCACTGTAACCTTAAGAACTTATGTAAACTATCTAATAAGAAACTAGTTAAGGATCTACCGAAGCTTAGATTTGATTCTTCTAATGTTTGTGATCCTCGTCAATATGGAAAGCAACATAAATCTAGTTTTAAATCAATCAGTGATTTCTCAACAACTGATGCATTACAGTTTGTGAAAATTGATCTTTTTAGTCCAAAAAAAATTGGAAGCATTAGAGGGAAATACTATGTGTTTGTTCTAGTTGATGATTACACTAGATTTACATGTTTCTATTTTCTAGAAAAGAAGTATGAAGCTTTTTCTTATACAAAAGTTTTAGATCCCAATTTAAAAATGAGAAAAACCTTCCACTGAAAACTATTCATAGTGATCATGGGGGAGAATTTCAAAATTCTGATTTTGAAACAATTTGTAATAGAAAATGTATTACTTACAACTTTTCACCCCTAGAACTCCTCAAAAAAATGGTGTAGTTGAAATAAGAAATAGAATTCTTCCATAGATAACTAGATCCATGTTGAGTGAATATTCTATTGCTAGACATTTTTGGGCTGAATCTGTAAGTACTTCTTGTTAAACTATAAATCGTGTTCTGATTATACCTTTTCTTAATAAAACTCTTTATGAGTTATGGAATGGTAGAAAACCTAGATGTTCCTACTTTAAGGTTTTTTGTTGAAAGGTACTCATTCTGAATACTTAAAATAATCTACACAAATTCTCACCAAAATCTGATGAAGGAAATTTCTTAGGCCACTCCACAACTTTTAAGGATTATAGAGTTTTCAACAAAAACACTTGTAATGCTGAAGAAACAATTCATGTAAAATTAGATGAATCTGATCATTTTTTTTTATACCATACCAAACTATATCCTCGGATGTGTTTTCAAAAACTAGTAATCAACCATTGTTATAAGATCCTTTTGATAAAGAAAACATTCATGAAGATACTTCTGAAACATTTACCCCAGAAGACTTTTTACCCTGTGCTGATGGTCAGGTTTAACAAAACCCATGTCAGGTGTTTCTTAAGAATCATTCCAGTGATAGTATCATTGGTGATTTCAATTAACCTGTAAGGACTAGAAGTTCCTTAAGGAATGAAGTAGATCATCTAGAATTCCTTTCCCAATTAGAACCAAAAAGCAAGGATCAAGCTTTAGGTCATGATGATTGGATCAAAGCCATGGAAGATGAACTAAATGAATTCGAATAGAATAAAATCTGGACCTCGGTTGAAAGACCTAAAGAAACTTCTGTTATTAGAGTAAAGTGGGTCTTCAGAAATAAGTGTGACAAAAATGGAGTCATTTTAAGAAATAAATCTAGACTAGTTGCTAAATGCTATAATCAGAAAAAGGGAATAGACTATGAAGAAACATATGCTCCAATAGCCAGACATGAATCTATTCGTATCTTACATGCCTTTGCAGCATTCTTCAAATATTAAACATTTTCAAATGGATGTAAAATGTGCTTTTCTTAACGGTTATGTTCAAGAATATGTTAATGTTGAACAACCTCCTGGCTTTGAAGATACAAAACATCTTGATCATGTTTTCAGACTTACTAAAGATTTGTATGGCCATAAACAAGCCCCACAAGCCTTGTAAGATAGACTAATAGGATTTTTGCTTCAAAATAACTACATTAAGGGAAATGTAGATCCAACTCTTTTTATAAAGAAAGATAAGAAAAATATTTTGATTGATCAAACTTATGTTGATGACATCATATTTGATTCAACTCAGCAATCCTTAACTGATTCATTTGCAAGTATATTGAAAGATGAGTCTGGAATGAGTATGATGGGTGAGTTAACATTTTTCCTTGGTTTTCAAATCTCTCAAAAACCATAAGGATCCTCTATATCTCAACATAAGTATATTAAATATCTTCTTAAAAAGTAAGGGTTTGAAAACACTAAGTGTATAAGTACTCTTATTGGTACCTCAAACACACTTGATCTTGATGAGGCTTGGAAACCAGTAGATAAAAAATCTTTTAAAGTTATGATAGGAAGTCTACTTTACCCGACTTCTAGTCAACCATACTTAATGTTTTCAGTATGCATATGTGAAAGATATCAATCCAATCCTAAGGAATCTCATTTAAAGACAGCGAGAAGAAATTTTCTCTACTTAAAGGGAACCATGGAACTAAAGAGTACACACGAAACTTGTCATTTCTTTGGAGATTCATTAGTTTCTTGGTCATGAAAGAATCAACACCCAGTAGCACTCTCCACTACTGAAGCTGAATATGTTGAAGCTGGAAGTTGTTGTGCTCAAGTGTTGTTGATGCAACACTTACTCATATATTATGGCTTGTTATTTACTAATAATCAAATTTTTTGTGATAACACAAGTGCCATTGTCATTAGTAAAAACCCTACACATCACCCTCGTGCAAAGAACGTAGATATTAGGCATCACTTTCATAGGGATCACACACTTAAATGAGATATCATTGTTCAGTTTATCAGAACGCAAGATTAACATGATGATATTTTCACAAAATCATTACCCTCCAATAGATTTGAACACATTAAATAGAAGATATGAATGATAACCGTGAGGTAATATTTCTTCATTAAATTCCTGTTGAACAATTCTCCTTACAGTAATAAACTCCTTTTCAAAGGGGGAGTACATTTGTGTGATAGTATAATCAAATTTTTTATTGACAGTTATTCTTCTTCTTTTATAACTAAAATTTTTCATAACACGTTTATGAAAATTTTTGGAATGGAAATTCTCGGAATAGAAATTCTCGGAATGAAAATATCTCTTTAGAAATTCTCCGAATAGAAATTTCCATAATGAGAACTTTTGTAGTGAAATTTTCATAATGAGAATTTTCATAAAGAAATTTCCATAATAAGGATATTTTGTAATGAGATTTTTGGTAATGAGGATTTTTCGTAATGAGAATTTTCATAATGAGATTTTTCGTAATGAGTTTTTTTTTCAAGAAGAATATTACCAATTACGAACAATCTTTCTAGCCAATCCAAATCGTATGATTTCCTTACATAAATTTTCGTAATCATATTTTTCTTGCTGGTATATTCCTGAGTTTTAAAATTATTCGGACTCTAGTTTTCCTTAAATCAGAATGTTTTTCTTAAAACCTCAAAAGATCAAAGTCATGTTTTCCTTATGGGATTGTTCTCAACCGTCAGATCAGATCGAAAAGTTTTTTAACCGTTAGATGGTTTTTGGAAGACCAAAGGTAACCGCCATCGCCTATTTAAAGGGGACCCCAAGGGTCGTCCCACATTGGTTTTTCAAGCTCTCATGTCTCGAAGCACTGCATCTCTTCTTAAGGACCATTTCGAACTTTCTGAAGTCGTTCTGAACCTTCCAGAATTATCCACTCCAAATGTATGTTGAAGCTACATCTCAAGACATGTCTACCTGAAATCCAATTTCATAGTGGTTATTGTTTAGGGAAAGGTTAGTTCTAATGGATTTATACAAGTTTTATTACCTTATAACAAAAAATATCAGATTGAATGGCTCGGATGATGTCTGTTTTTATAAGTCAGAGAAAGAGGATCTGGTTTATACAGATTTACTTATAGAGTTCTAAGAGTCTGTTTCCTTGAAATAGGAAGATGGCATAGAGTTATTTTCTTTCAAGTATTATGGTAATACATAAAAGTTATCCTACACCAAGGATGCATGATTTGTGGTTTTACCCTACGAAGGGGAAGCTGAATTTTGCTCACATAAGCTTCCGGATGAGCATGGAAGCTTCAAGAAGGTGAAGGCATTGAAATGTCTTGGACTCAAAGATACCAAGACAGCTAAGATTTCTCATCTCACTCCGAATAATCGGATTCTATAGTTGTGGGTACAAGGTTTTCTTATAATAAGAATAGGTGATAAGGATAATTTGAAGAAGAGTGACATCTATGTCCTAGATTTCCTGGTAAATCTAAGGATAATAAATTTGATGAGGCATGTATTGATTACGATTAAGAATATAAAAGAAGCGAACATGAGAGACCAAATAATTATGTACCCTTTTTTACTATCAAATCTAATAGTTCGGTACTTAGAGTCTTTCAAAGTTCCATGCAATTCAAAAGTTCAGAATTGTAAGCTTATGCTAGTTAGTGATGACACATTGAAGAGGATAAAGATGGGGTTTTCTAGTGAGTCCATAGAATTCTATCCTTTATCTGTGGAAGAGGCTAAGGCGGATCAGAAAGATTCACAAACTCCAGAACCATCTAAAAAGGAATGGAATAAGAGAATGCTTAAGTAAGTGGATACTGAAGACATAACTCTCAAAGCTAAGGAAACTCAGTCATCTCGCCCCAAGCCGATGAAGCAGAAAACATATACAGATGAAGTGGAAGGCAAGTGGATGGAAGACAAGGAAAAGAGGAAATAAGGGGATCCATAGTTTGGATTGGACCCTGCAGAGGCTAAGGCATTAAAAGATAGAGCTACAGATGAATTGGAAAAGCAGGCAAAAGAGATGAAGTTGAAAAAGAAGTTTTCTGAAACTGAGTTGGTGCAATCTCTGTCAAGAGATAATGAAATATCCTTTGAGAAAATTCCCATTCCAGAAACATTTGATGTCCAACCACATTTACCAAAGACTCCAGGTATCAACTATGTCACTCCTGAAAAATCCAAGGGTAATGAAGTGGATGAAGAAGTAGAAAAACAAGCTGGTGAAGAAGTATAAGAAGAGGTTGTCGAAGAAGAAGAAGAAGAGGAGGAAGGAAGTGATGATCTTGATGATCTGATAAAAAAAATAGAAGAGCATAATGAAAGGTCTGAATCTGCAAAATTATCCACTCTGGAAAAGGCAGTTGAGAATGAAAGTGGGAAAGATAATGTTGATGAATAGGAAGAAAAGGTAAATGTTTTGAATGATGAGGAAGAATCTTACGAGAAATATTTCCTTGAAGAAGGGGCAGAAAAGGAGAAACCAGATGAAGACCTGATTGTACAATTATCAGAAAGTGAGGAGGAATATCCAGATGAAAAACCAATTCCAAAAGCTAGCAATGGGAAGAATGTTCTGATGAATACTCCAACAAAAGAAATTTTCAGGAAAAAAGTGGTTGGTGGTTCATCTAGAAGGAAACTAGTCCAAGTTGAGGAAGAGAAATCTCCAAGAAAATTATAGGATTCGGAGTCATCAGCTCATGGACATGATTGTGTGGTTGAGTCTGTGAAGAAGTTGGTGGAAGCCATTCCAATTTTTCCAACTATAGACTCTAGATGACAGATGTTGCAACAGAGTATGAATCAGAAATCAGATTCCTTATCCATGGTCATGGATATGTGTGTGAAGATTGAAGCTGAACATAAATGTTTTCTTATCAATTATGATGTGAATATAATGTCTTGCAGATAAATAACTATGTGGTCTAAGAAAATTGAAGAAGAAATGGCTGATTATGATAATTTTCAGAATGAGGTGAAAGATGCTTTTAAAACTAAGGATAACAAGATCAGGAATCTTCAGGAAGAGTTGATAATTGAGAAAAGCACTCAGAATCAACAGGTCAGAGATCTGAATGGGAAGCTTAACTTTGTAGCTTAGAACTGGAAATGGGAAAGAGAATTCTGGATTGGGTTTGAAGACAAGCCGCAAAATCAAGAGGAGTTAATAAAAATGCAGGTAGAATCTATGAAGGCTCAGGATAAATCTTTGAAAGTTCAAGATGAAAGGATAAAAGCCTTGGAGAGGCAAGCTGAGGAGGACCAAAGAGATTTGAAGAAGATCAAAACATTGTTGAATAAGCTGATCCCAAAGGAAAAGGAAGACAAATGAACTCACTCCAATCTTTTGTTGTATTTTTCTTTCTCTGTAAAATATTATCAACTCTAATGAAATAAATGGTTTGTTGTATCTTGTTATAGACTAATATTTCAGGTACCATATTTTCTTTTATATTCCCTTCAATTATTTTTGAAAATCAAGAAGGGGGAGAAAGAAAAATAACTACTCCTAAGGGGGAGAAGGAAAAAAAACTACTCCTAAGGGGGACAAGGAAAAATTTAAAATGAAGAAGAAAAATTTCTAAGAGTAATATCCTTAAAGTAAGGGGGGGTTCTCATTATGATGTTTTTCATTCCCATGATAATGAAAACTCCACTCCAAAAATTCATAATACAATCTTTAGAGTTTCAATTCCTAAGGGGGTGTTTGTTGTATTCATTATCATCCACGAACAAAAGGAGATAAGTTTTATATTCAAAGTCTAATGAAATTTTTCAAATACCTTATATTCTTTTTCATGAGGATGTTTGTGCTTTCCAAAAAGGGGGAGACTGTTGAGTCAAAAAGGCTTTCCTTATGACTTTTCCATTCCTTCTTCTTTTGAAAATCACAAACACCTTATACTTAAGAAAATAAATATTTTACTTCCATAAGGAAAATTTTCTTCATTAAGGAAATTTACCCTAAGGTAGATTTTCTTATACACATCAATTTTTTCCTTAAGTACAAACATTGGATTCATACACAAAACCCCAGAATCATATAATGTTAATAATTGGATCTTTCTGTTTTTAGTATCCAAATTCTGGATGTGATCTTTTATGAAGTTCGACTCTGAACATTCATGAGTTTTACTCCGAACTCTTATGAATTTTGACTCTGAAATTTCATGAGTTCGACTCCGAACATTCATGAGTCCGACTCCGAAATCTTATGGTGTTAGACTCAAAACATTCATGAGTTCGACTTCTAACTCTTATGAAGTTCAACTATGAACATTCATGAGTTCGACACCGAACTCTTATGAAGTTTGACTCTAAACTTTTACTAGTTTGACTTCAAACTCTATTTGTTCAGATTCTAAACTCTGGTGAAACCAGACTCCGAATTTCTTTAAAAATTCAGACTCCGGACATCCATAGAAATCAAGTTCATAATTCTTATAAAACAGAATCCGAATATCCTTTTTATTATAGACTCTGAATTCCATTTTGGTTAGATTCCGAACTATTATTTAGTTACATTCTGAATTCTAGCTTTGCATATGCTTAAACTTGTTTCATTATAAAATGATGTCATGCATTCAATTATACATGTTTGGTTATAAAACGATGTAATCCATTCTATTTCTAACTAACCGTTGGTTGAGTTACATGTGTACAGGTCCCTCTGAACTTTAGGGAAAATATGACTGCTGGAGGTGGGAGCCAACCGTTCCAACCAAGCCTATAAATATGAGCTCATTTGAAAGAGCTCGATACTGAAAAAAAGTTGATCACTCTAGAGACCACACGTTGTTAAGGTGATTTCTAGAGAGAGAAGTTTTTCATGCTTTGTGCGTAATGAACTGCTCATTCAGAATTTATTAGTGTGACTCTGAATGTTGGTGATTGCATTCGAGGGCTTCCGGGGGTAGGAAGACAGAGGTTCTGACTACCTTGATGTTTGAGGGCTTCCATGCTGAGGAAGACAGAGGTTCTAACTATCTTGAAATTGAGGGCATGAGGGGATAGTAAGACAGGGACACCGATCTACGTATTGAGGGATTACCCTGGTATGGGTAAGACAGAATTTCTTGAAAGTATAAATCAAGAGACCTTTCTCCAAGGTTGTTGGATACCCTTTTCTTTGGGTTAAAATATGTTTATCTTCTTACATGTACTGTCACTACTTGTTTTTCCACTGTAAGTTTGTATTGTAAGGAAAGTGTAATTGTCTTATATTTTCGTACACTTGTACTCTGATTCATTTAGATTCTATATGCTTTAAGGTAGAATCTCATTTTGTAAACATTGATTAAGATTCAATTTCTGGATCCATATTTCCGGAACCTATTTTCGGAATCACTTTCCAGATTAAAGCAAGTGCATAGAACTAGAAGTTGGTAACTTCATACTTTGTCCCAGTTTTCCATTGGTGATTAGAGGTGCTGTGAATTTAGATTGGTTAACTTTGTTAAACATAGATCTTTCGTTATTTAAGGAAATTTTTAATGTGTACAATTCACCCCCTTTCTTGTATATTGAGCAACTACATCGTTATTTCGATAATACAATTCTGAGTTTGTTTGTTAGGTTTTGACCAGCCCACACACACTTTTCAAGCACGCCAAACACCTAAAAAACACATAATCAACCGTTTCGTGAAAGCCACGTATCTGAATGATGTGTTGTATCCTCATACACCTCAAGAATAATAATTAGGGTGTTTTTGTATGATTTCAAGTCATTCTGATATCATTTGGAATGCATTTGACTGTTAAACACAAGTTTAGGCATTTTACGACACGCGGGGTGCATTTTTGGATAGCGCGGTCACACGACACCTCAGATTAATGTGTCGTTTAGCCGACCATTTCAAAATTTACACACCCTTTGTTGTTGTCTGCTTTAATGGAATTTTGAGGTCGTTTGGCCAATTTTGACCACCCCACGCACGCTTTTCAAGCGCGCCAAACACCTAAAAACAAATATTCTGTCGTGCCGCACAAACCATGCGTCTGAATGATGTGTTTTATTCACATACACATTAAAAAAATAATTAGGATGTTTTTGTATCATTTTATGTCATTCTGATGTCGTTCAGCATACATTTGACCGCTAAATACATGTTTTGGCCATTTACGACATGTAGAGTGTGTTTTCTACCAGCATGTTCACACGAAACCTCCGATTGATGTGTTGTCCGACCGATCATATAAAAATTCACCCACCATTTATTGTGTTCCGATTTCATGGCCATCTGAAGATGTTTGTCTGGTTTTGACCACCCCTACACGCTTTTCAAACACACCAAACCCCTAAAAAACACAAATTCACCTGTTTCACAAAAACCACATATCTGAATGACATGTTCTCTCCTCTTACACCTCGCGAATAATAATTAGGGTGTTTTCATGTGATTTCTAGACATTCTGATGACGTTCGGCATGAATTTGACCGTTAAACACATGTTTTGACCATTTACGACATGTAGAGTGCATTTTCAGCCACCACGGTCACACGCCACCTCCAATTGTTGTTCCATCTAGCAGACCATTTCACAATTCACCCACCCTTTGTTTTTGTCTGATTTAATGGCATTCTGTGGTCATTCAGCATGTTTTGAAAACCTCACACACACTTTTCAAGCGCACTAAACACCTAAAAAACACATATTTAGTAGTGCCATGCAAACCGCACGTCTGAATTGATTTTCGTCTCCTCTTAGACCTCAAGAATAATAATTAGGCTGTTTTCATGTGATTTCAGGTCATTCCGATGTCGTTAGGCATGCATTTGACCATTAAATGCATGTTTTAGCCATTTATGACATGCAGAGTGTGTTTTTGGCCAACACGGTCACACAACACCTACGATTGACGTGCTATCTAGCTGATAATTTCATAATTCACCCACCCTTTATTGTCATCCAATTTCATGGAATTCTGAGGTCGTTCGACCGGTTTTGACCACCCCACGCACGCTTTTCAAGCACGCCAAACACCTAAAAAACATATTCAGTCGTGCAATGCAAACCGCACATCCAAATGACATTTTGTCTGCTCTTACACCTCCAAAATAATAATTAGGGTGTTTCCGTTTGATTTCATGTCATTATGATGTCTTTCTGCATGCATTTGTCCATTAAACGCATGTTTTGGACATTTACGACACGCTAAGTGCATTTTTGGCCATCATGGTCACATGACACCTATGGTTGAGGTGGAGTTGACTTGTACCCATCACAAATGAATAATATATCATTGTACTAAAGTAAAAACACAATCCGAATCCATTTGATTAGTTTTCCGTATGTCGGCTGTTGTTTTCACTTAAAATCTGGTCCATTTCAAATTAACGTCAGACACATTGAGTGGTACCATCCACATCGTGCGTCGGATTGATGCAGGGTTGACTCTTAAACATAAAAAATTTTCCATGGATCATTTTTCTAAAGTATCAACTGAATCCGAATATGTTTGGTCCATTTTCCATATATCAGTTTTTGTTTTCACTTAAAATGTTGTCCATTTAAAATAAAAGCGAGACACTTTGAGTGGTACCGGCTATACCGTGCCTCATATTGAAGTGGGATTGAGTCTTACTCATCACATATGATACATGGATCATTTTCCTAATGTATCAACACAATACAAATAAGATTGTTCATTTTTCCATATGCCAGTAGTTTTTACATAAAAGGGTGTCCATTTTAAAAAAAGAGAGACACTTTGAGTGATACTAGCCACACCATGCCACATATTTAGGTGGGGTTGACACTTAAATGTCACATATTACTCATTGATCGTTTTCCTAAAGTATCAACACAATCCAAATGCGTTTGGTTGGTTTTCCATATGTCAGTTAGGCAAATCACGCAACAATAGTGATAATATCTTATACTAAAACTATAGACATTGTGCAGGATGTGCATCCCCTGGTGAATGGTTATGGAAAATCATGCACATTACTTCTAATATATATCCCTATATGGTTGGTAGATACCATGTGGGATGGACTTATATTTTTTACTAACTGTGAGGCAGAGTGTTTTTTTACGTCGACTGGGGTTCTGATCTCCGAACAAGCGACATAAGCCCCATAAACCAATATAACATCATTAGGCTTCCATATTTGGTAAAAAATAAAGTGTTATACTGATTTCAAAAATATCAACACCAGAGTGAAATGCCAGGTTAAAAAATAAAGAGTTATACAAAATTCAAAAATGTAATGGATCAATCTGCCCCTGATCACCATCACCATCACCACTGTCATCATCATCCTCATCCTCTCTGCCATATTTGTCCTCATAGTCATCATCCCCATGCTCATCCCCGACTGCATCCTTGCCCTCAGTCCCATCTTCACCCTTGTCCTCATCCTCATCCTCACCCTCATCCTCTTCATCATCGTTGTCATCACCAAGAATGTCATCATCTCGACAGCCACTAGAACTGCCACCTGGTGCATAGGATAATGCATCCTTCGACGATATATATATCGGACAAGCCATGCTGGCCTCTAGTGGAATTGATGAAGATAAAGCTTTAATCAGTTTCATAAATTCTTTCTCCCTAATATGAACCTATTCTTCCAACTCTGTGACCCTTTTATCATAATTTCTTGCATGCTCCTTGACCTGTTCAAACTCGGTGGTACTAGAATGGATACCTGGAGAGGACCAATACCTCGTCAGGACTATATTCTTACCAGGTCGGCATGATAATGGACCAGAGTGATCATCTCCCAAAACCTGATATAAATGATCATGTGGCCCTAAATTGTAAGGGTCCTAGGAATCAAGGGCCTCTAAATCAGCCTGTTAAAAATATTAATAGATTATTAAATTTTAAAATAAATATTAAACTTTTAAATAAACAAATTAAAACATAAAATCATTTCTTGTGTCGGTTCATTGACCGCAGTTCCATCATTTTTTCTTCTACTCGAGAAAAACAATTTTTCTCGAGGGAGACGTCCTTCAATATTCAAATTTTGTTTATTTAATGAAATTGAAAAAATATAAAGTGAAAGTATAATCATATATTTAATATTCAATAAATCACATAATTTAAGTAGGAAACAATAAAAAGGGAAAGTCTTAATGAAAAATTATAAAAAACTATATCGTACCAGCTACCTCTCAAGATCTGACGTAGTAGTGCATCCCAAAGTGTGGAGGTATTTCTTTGAATCAATGTTTTTTTTTCAGAACATTACTAAATAATGTTTAATAATAAAAAAGATAATATTAATTAAAAATTTGAAAATTGTCATTTAAATACCTCAAATGGGATTAATACCTTAAATTTGGAAGCCGCCCAATGGGTAATCATTTGACGATATTGCTCTATTGGGAAGTCATCCATTATAGGTACTGTCTCCAACTCTGTGCCCACTCTATTTCACCATCAAACATACATCTCATTTTTGTAACCTCTCCAAAGCGCTTCTAGCTCCTTTAAACATGCTGTTCGTGCACCATCGCCATCAGGGATGTGAAACCGAAGCTGAAACCCAATAGATTAATTCATATAAATAATAAAAATTATACATTAAATAAAATAGATTTTTACCCCTATTTGTGCCCACACATTATCCTTGACTTCGTGTGGAAGATGTCTCCAAGAGAGAGGGCTGACCGGAATGATGTCAGAGTATTTGGCTAGCATCTCCAAAAAACCCAGACATTCCTACCTAGATTTATCAGTCATTTGTCATTCATCATTGTATTCAACCATCAACTATGTCTGGTGGTTCCATACCGCACTCAAGCGAGTACTCCCCCTCCCCTGCCTCCTATAAGTAGATGAATCTGTTTTTAAGGATAAAAATATTAGTACAAGTTATAATAAAAATAAATTTGTGGTATAAAAATTGGATAGAGTTATATAAATATACATGTGGTAGTCAAGTCAATGGGCGTCACTTGATGTGAAGAAGCTGAAGGAATATCCTATACAGGTGGAGTGTCCCTCAGTGTACGCTCCTCAGCCACATACTATGTTGGAGCAGGAGTCGAAGAAGATGGAATATAATAGCTCAAAGATAATGAACCAGTTGCAAAAGATGATGGCACAGACATCATGCCAACTGGTAGTGTAAACATCGGAGGCCTAAATATCTCATGTGTCCCTAAATACACACCAGAATCAAAATGGGGTGTAGAAGATACGTCTGTGGTAAAGGCATAGTCTAATCGGATATGACCAGTGGATCGTATAACTCCCACACCACATGCCCTCGTACCACCGACCTCAGTATCGGGATCACCATATGATCGTCTAACTTTGAAACCACCCAACTCCTACCACCAGCCTCTGTACTAGGAGTAATATCAGGCTCCTTGTCAGATATCTCTCATCTAGGGGGTAGATCCTGAAAAAAATTTCAATAAAAAAGTAAACACATGATATTATAAGTTATTGAAATATATATATTTGAAATAAAAAAACAGACAACATGGATGAGTGGAGGAATGCCCATTTGTGTCATGCGATGATTATTTTCTGTCATCTTTTTCCTCCACATCTCTTTAATGGGTTCCAGTTATGCAATGAAAACAAATATAGAAGTAATTAGAAACAAATACCTAATGTGTAACCCAAAAAACATAATATATAAAATCCATTATGATAAAAAAACATAAAGAAACAGAAGATTTATGGTGGTTTGAAGGTATGTACTAGGATACACACCCTGAATGTTGTAGGTTTATTCATTGAATCATGTCCCAATTGATTTTGGAGAGGGACATTAAATAGTTATAGGTATGGATTTGATTAGAAACACCTATAAAAATGAAATCCATGAATTGTGACGTCCCAAACCAGGATGCCACTCATTACTGACCCAAACCCAGATGGCCACATGGCCTCAAGCACATCTACAAAAATTCCAAATGTTATTGAATAATAGTGAGGGCCTTTGATGTATTTGGGGGGGACTATTCCTTCTTTACCTAAGTTACACAATTTTAATATTATCAATTAAAAAGTGGAAGAAAGATAACAATGGGAAACTATTGGAAATGGATGAAAATAACCAAATCAGTAATACCAACTAATAATAGAATCATAAATTTAATGATGGTAATGTATGTCATGTATCAAGAAGAAAAACATAGTTACAATTATTAGGATATAGTACTATACAAGAGGCTCAATAAATTCTAAAATTAAACCAATCTTCTTTAGATACAACCCAATCATCTGGTTCATTGATGGAAAGTGTGGGAGTCATGTCAATAACTTGAAATTCAAATTCATCAATAAAGGTGCATTTCCTCGGCATTGAATCAAACCATTAAACTAGGGAAGAGTTTTACCAATGGTTGCACATAACTATTGGTAAAGAAGGACTTCAAGGACCCTTTATAGGCATCCCAAATAGAGGCACATGCCTCATGCCCCATTATGTGTTACAGGCATCCCAAATCATTCACTCATGTTTAATAAATCATTCTTGGCTCCTATATAGTGATACCTTTCATTACCCAATTAGTTCCTCAAGTCAAGCGCACCCCATGGGTGGATAAAGTTTAGGTTTCTACACTAATAGGTTGTTCATGGCTTGTAAAAAGGTTTAATTTCATAAAGTATAGACACAAACATTTATTTTTGAATTTGAGAATAATAATAATGCATGTTAATGATAACAAGATTACTAATTTAATCTTGTGACTTATCTAACATTATTATAGATGTATACACATGCCTACATGGCTATTGAAAATCACCACACCATCATAAAAGTGAGTATTGGTGAAGACAGAGACATAATATAAAATGTACAGTGAGAACCATATTTAATTGGCCCGAAAGTTATATTGTTACAGTCATCTTAGGAATCCAATTTTCACTCATCACTAACCATGCCACTATAAACAACCTAGAGTGTATGAGTTTTCTCTTTGATCTTAACAACAATATCACGCATTCTTACCATGATGTGAATCATGTGGAAGATGGATGATATTAACACAAAATTCCTAGCAATACCAAGCCTTCTAATAACTGAAAATTTATGGATGATATTAACACATAATTCATTTTGAATCAAATTTGATTCACTGTCAAAGACCAACACACACACCCAAATCAAATAGAAAACAAAATTCATACACACTGAAATCAGAATAGAAAAATAAAATAGTAGATTTAGAACATTTAAATGAAAGTATCACTTACAAATTATATGTGTAGAACTAATAAATTTTTAAATTGGATCAGAACGAAGAATTTCTACATTAGGGTAAAAAGAATCCCTATTCTCCACTTCACCCAAATGAAAACATAAAACCATAATAGTAGATGAAGTATCACATACATAATACAAGTGAAGAACTGATAAATCGTAAAGATAGATGGATTTCAGCCATAGGGGAAGGAAAATCCCAATTCCCCCTTCTGTTTAGGGCTGTAGTTGCGTAGAATGGGGGAGTTCGAGCGTCTCTGAATTTGGGGCGAAACACTCCCAATGGTTTTTAAAAACCGTTGGTAAAGGATGATTTAATCCTATCTATACCAACAGTTTAAAAAAACCGTTGGTATAGAGTATACTTTTCCCAACGGTTTTGAAAAACTCTTGGGAAAGTATTATTTAACCATCTTTTACCAATAGTTTCCTTAAACCATTGATAAAAGTACTCTACAGGCATTGGGAAATCCACCCATTCCAGAAGTGAATTAATCTGAAAGCATTTGGTTTATAGGGTTGGTTA
Organism: Viscum album; assembly: GCA_963277665.1. NCBI lineage: Eukaryota > Viridiplantae > Streptophyta > Magnoliopsida > Santalales > Viscaceae > Viscum > Viscum album. The sequence continues at coordinate 983,754,156 of OY728148.1, read as the reverse complement.
AATGATCAATCATTATTATACTTTATATGTTTTATTTCAGTTTGATTATACAAACATTAAATCTCATGTTTTAACTACTATTATTTATTTATAAACTGTAGAATATCATTGAATGTTTGAGAACACTCAATTCCACCTCCTCCTTTTATCCATGTTGGTGACACACCTTTGTTTAGAATGCGTCTTCTTCCAAGAACCGATTCTATCAAAGTCGTTTCATCCATTGATTAGATCAACTCCAACGTGTGAAGAACTAAACAATAGAGACAAGGAAAAATGATTAATTAAATGAATAGGTATAGGTTGAGTTGCATGTCATCAGAGGTAGTCACAACATCGAGGACATTCTCCTTACCAATGTATTTTACTCAAATATATCTACAAACATAAAATTAAACATTAATGAAAATTCAGGATCACTTTCACCTCCACCCTGGCCATCTCTCATGGTCAACCTCTCATTTTGTACTGTAATATATTACATGGTGGAGTGGCTAGAAGAGAAGTGAGAGAGGTAACTAAATCAAGAAAGGTGGATGGAGAAACACAACGACATGGATTAGAAAAACTAAAATTTGTATTAAAATTGAAAACTAATAAAAAATAAAATTAAAATAAAATTAAAATAAGAAATAAGGGGGGAAAAGAGGAGACGCATCCGTCTGTGCCCTGATGAGATCCCTCCTTAGTTGTGGGTGTTGAGCGGATGATTTGGGAAGGAGTCGAGGGCCTCCTTTTATAGGCATAATTCTATCCTCATAAATTTTGCGTTTTGTTGGCCCATTAAATGGTCAATTCACAAGTATACCCCTTCATAAATTATTTTCATAAATTTGTTTTCCATTAACCCTCTAACCATCATCTCATTTATCCATATGATTAAGGAGTAATAAAATTTTCATTGAATAAGTATTTTTATGGCCGAAATTTCCAAGAAGATTCCTTCAAATGTATAATGATCAATGGAAACCTTAATGACTTAAAAACTCCCCCAAATTTTTTTTAGAGTTGTTCTAATGTGTACTAGTACTATCCTTAGTGTAATAACCTAAATGGGAGGTGAGGAGACTGATTTTTGCATCTGTTATGGTGGTGGGGTCCATGCTATCTGCCCAGAAAGGTTTCCAGATTCAATGATTTTATTAGACTAATAGATATTTGAATGAACTCTAGGACCTGGAGAGAAATTTGAATGAAATAAAATCAGAATTCAAAAAAAAAAGAAATTTTGCAATTATATTTTTTACGAAATGACAAAAATACCCTTGTGGTAAAAATAATTCAATAATCCAAAATTATGCACTTTTATCAATTTTTCTCATAATCATTCTAAAATTCAAATTACCCATTATTTTAATAAAACATTGAAATTCATGAGTTTTTTCATTGAAAAACATTAAAAATCCTCATTATTTGATAAAAAATATGCACACAAATTAACTCTGTCAAATACCCTCACACTTAAACCATGCTTGTCCCCATGTATAAAATCTCAAAATGGAAATCAGAGGACACCAATATTACCAATATTTAAATTCCAAGGTAATAAAATAAAAAAAAATCAATATGAAATCAAACTTTAAAATTTTTTCATTAAATATCAATTTAATTTCCTATTTTTCAATGAAACAAATAATTCACATATTTTAATTTTACCATTTAAAAATTTATGGAACATATCCTTTCATTCATTCAAGATCAATGATTAATTATTATTAAACATGAAAATTCATGTTTTACATCACTTTTGATTCCTTTCTCTCATCACTAATGATACAATTCAAGTAGAGTTATTCTCATATCACAAGAACATACTCATTGACCATAGGCTTGTAAATGAACTAATTTCTCCACTTTTTAACGAAAAAACGCACATAAAATCATGAGGACTTCCAATTAAGGTTCTATTGACTCTAAGGTTTATGGTTGGTAGGATTTAATGATTTAAAAATTATGGCTCAAGTAGGAGGCTAATCTCTTAAGTAATATGCATGACATCAAAAGATAAAATATAATGAAATTATCCCCTTCAAAGTAGAAACACATAATTCCCAAAACTCAAAGAAAATGTTATGATCAAGTAATAATAATGAATGATTTGTGCACCTTCTTGATTTTTTTTACTTTTTATTCTTTTTTCGAAAGTTATGATTATATCAAATCTCACATCCATCATCTAACAACATACAATCATAAGATCATCGGTCTAGAAAATTGTGATTTTTGGTTTTCCCAAATCACAACCCAATTTTTTCTCTTTTTGTTGGTTCTTTTTGTGATTTTTGTTATTTTTTTAATTAAATATGGATTAAAATATACTATAATGAATGATTCCACAACATTTTACAATTAACACAACAATACCACCACAATTCTTCCTTAAAATGTATATTATCCCATCCACCATGATTCCCTTTAACCCCACACATCAACTTTGAAATATCATTCAAATACTAAAAGGAGGGTAGGAATGGATAAAAATGGCTTGAAACATGGCTCATTCCTACAAAGTTCATTCCTGGATTCTATGATATAAAAGAAGGATTGATGTAAAGGTTTACTTTTAAGGAAAATTGTCTTTCCAACAGATTCCTCAATAATTTTAAATGTGTTTTTGCATAGTCATAGCTTTTATATGTTTCAATACAAGTTCTTGTCGGTTACATGTCCCAAGATCATCCAAGATATATACTCACGAATAAATAGGAAGTACATGGTCTATAAATCCTCTTTGGAATGGAAAATAAAACATTGGAGAATCACTCATGGCATGACTAATAAATCAATTCACATTAACTTCAGAAATTCAATGCATGAAGGATGGTAGAGAAATTTAATTGACATGAATCAATTAATTCCTTCAAATCATGAGTCATTAATTCAATATCCATGCTTCATTTTAAAAATTAAATTATTCATTTGAATAATTTAATCATATCAACATTGAAATCTAAAATAGGGAATCATAGGATTCCTAAGAAACTCATGTCTCTTTGATAAGTCAAGTAAAACATGAATTCAAGTTTGGGGATACAATTTTATCTTTAAAGATAATAACATGTTGTGGAGAAAAATGTATAGAGTTTAAAAGATGAAGAACTAAAATTGAACACCCTTTTTCCATGAAACATGGTCCTTCCCCTTTACTATTTGGGGATTACGTCTACCGTCAGGATCCTATAAAAGAAAATTACACCATTAATAACAATGATCATTTTGTTTAATCTCAAAATAATATAGGGAGGAGACCACATGCTAAATTATTTAAATGAAAATAAATTGAAATATAAATTCCTCAAAAGAAAGTAATGATAAATATTGGTATTATCCCCCAAGTGGGCCCTGAATTTTGACTGCCTCTAGAGGGTAGTACCTACTGTAATCCAAATTCTTATGGAGGATAAACCTTCTTTGATTTGAACGACCACATGTCGCTTTTCCCAGCTTTTTATTCATCCTTCTAGGATAGAGTAAACCACATCCCCCCATTACAATGAGTTATAGCTTACATGGTGGGGGTAGGATGAAGTATGAATCATCCTCCTTCTTTGATGATACATTTGAAACCTCTTCTTCTCTTTCCATTAGTTACTTGAGGTATGCTTCATCAAAATACTAGTCAATTGGAATGTAAGAGTGTAATTCTATTTGAATAATATTAAAATATGAAGTATCAAGATCAAATTATTCACCATCAAAGAAATTTTTTTCATTATTTCCTTAGTTAAATACACTAGCATCTCTTTATGAACTTCCGTCAATAAATATTCAATGTGTCTGGGGAGCTCCATATTTTCCTCAGCATGTGCTCATCGAGGTTCTTCTTCTTCCTCCAAGGCATAGTTGAGGTTTCCTAATTCTATATAATCAAAACCACATGGAGTGATGTAGAATTCATATTCAATAAAATTAGAAGGGATAGATTCAATGATTCTTTCAACTCCCTGAGTCGGTTCACCTTTAATCTCTGCCGTTCTAGTAAGTTCATCTTGGAGTATACTCTCCGAGGATAGAGGTAGGTTATTAGGCTGCTCCATCTTGACTTCAAATTCCACCACTTGGGTGGTTTCTTCCTTTAGTGGTTCTGAATATTATTCTTTGTATTATATGGGGAAGTTAGGTAGTTCCTAATATTTAATCAATATTTCATCCAAACTTTGTTGATCTCCCACCTGTAGCTCAGTAGATACGTCTTCCTCCCTTGCTTCCTTCGATTCTTCATTTTCAAATATTAGTGGTGAAATTTATTCCACCATTTCCCATGTTCTTCTTCTAGATTCGGGTTGGGTTTCTCTATTAATTCATGAACAAAATAAAAAACTCTATTAGCCTTTATGGTTAGTTTTTCAATGCTTTATTTAAGTTCTTGCATCTGATCACTTCTAAAATATTCATCTTCCTCTTGTATTTGTTGCTGCATCTGGGAGTAATTTTTCCATGCATAATATTCTGAATTTGAATACCCCATGTAAGTCTTTTTTTAGTTTTTTAAATAAAATTTTATATAACTAATATGTGAAAATAGAAAAAGTAAATTAACTAATTATTGGATCCCCATAAATAGTGGAAGTTTTGACCCACGTCTATTTTGGTGTGTGGACAAAAATAATTATATTTTTCCTAGTGAAGAACAGTGGCTGACCAGGGTTATCATTCTTGAATATCCTTCTCAATGTAGTACACTTAATTTATTTAGTTCATATATTATATCTATTTTTGGGATTTTTTTTATTAATTGAAAGTGATTAAAATCTTTTTGGGGTTCATATTATTTTAAATAATGATATGTGAAGAAAGAATTTAACATTTATACCAAGATTCAAGTCTAAATAGAATGAATTAATAAGAAAGAACTTGGTTTTGGGGGTTAGTTAAATATTAAATCATTATTCTCTTTTATATGTTTTATTTCAGTTTGAGAATCCAAAAACGAAATCTCATGTTTGAACTACTATTGTTTATTTATTTATTGTGGAATATCATTGAATGTTTGAGCACTCTCAATTCCACCTACTCCTTTAATCCAAGTTGGTGACACACCTTTTTCTAGAATGTTTCATCTTCCAGGACCTAGTTCAATTGAAGTTGTTTCATCCATTGATTATCTCAACTCCAATGTGTGATGAACTAACGGATTGAGTGGCGGAAAATTTAATAAATAAATAAATATGGATAGGTTGAGTTGCATGTTATCGATGGTAGTCACAACATCAGGGACATTCGACATACCCATTCACGCTACTCAAATTTATCTAAAAACATAAAATTAATCATTAATGAAAATTCATTATCAACTTCACCTCCCCTTTGGCCAAGTCTTGGGGTTATCCTCTCATTTTCGAGAGTAATAGATTACTTAGTGGAGTGGGTGTAAGAGAAGAGAGGGATTGGGAAAGAAATGAAGAAAAGTAGATGGAGAAACACAAAATCATGGATTGATAAAAATAAAATTTGAATTACAAATGAAAAATAATAACAAAATAAAATTAAAATAAAATAAAATAAAGAAATTGGGTGGGAAGAGAGGTGTTTCATCGTCCCATGCCTCGCTGGGAACCCTCCTTGGCTCTTGGTGTCGAGATGATGATTTGGGAAGGAGGAGAGAGCCTCCTTTTATAAGAAGAATTCTATCCCATAAAAGTTTTCCCATTGTTGGCACAATAAATGGTCAATTAACACATGTACTCCTTCATAAAAGTTGTTCCTAAATGTATTTTCCATTCAACCTCCACATTTCAGCTCATTTAGACATCATATTAAGAAGGTATGGAATATTCATTAAATGCGAATTTTTATGGCCGAAATTTCCTGGAAGATTCCTTCAAATGTTTAACGATCAATGGAAACCTTAATGACTTCAAAACTACCACGAAATTGTTTTAGAGTCATTCCTATGTGTCCTAGTGATATATAAGGTATAATAAACTAAATTAGATGTGAGGAGACCGATTTATGCATCCATTATGCTGGTGAGGTCCAGGCTATCCACCCAGAAAAGTTTCCAAATTCAATGAATTTTTTAGACTAATAGATCTTCAAATCAGCTCTTGGTCATAAAGATAAAGTTGAAAAAATAAAATCAGTATTATAACAAAAAATTAATCAGTAATTTTTTATTTATATTTTTAATAAAGGACAAAAATACCCTTGTGGTTAAAATCTGTTAAAAATCCAAAATTATGCCCTTTTCTCAATTTTGCTCATATTCATTCTGAAACTCAAATTACCCATTATTTTAATAAAACATTGAAATAAATGGGTTTTATAATTAAAAAAATAAAAAAAATCCCCATTATTTGATAAAAATATGCACATTAAGTTTCTTTGTCAGAGATGTCCTACCTCCTTGTCTTGGGTTATCATAATATGTCATGCCTAAATTATTTAAATGCTTAAATGGAACTTGTTAAACGAGTGGGTATACTTATTAGTTATTTTTAGATTGCTGAAATGGTTTTTTGGTAATTATGATTAATGGGTGAGTATATCCATGTGATGTGTTAAATGTAAATTGGTGATAAGTGGGTGGGTATAACCATGTGACATGATTAAATGGATGTGGAGTACATGAGTGTATATACTCATGAGATGTATTGGTTTAAATGAGTAGGTATACATGTTGAATGTTTTTGAATGCAATTGTTTATATGAGTGGATAGAGTCATATAGTTGGAAATTGTTAAATGTATGGAATGGATAATGATTTACCTAGATTCCAATGATGGATCTCAATGGATTTGGAATGTAGTAGTCGACACCTTGGTTGAGTATTCACTTTGGGTCTTGATTCTGTGGGATGTCTTGGGATTTGTTTTCCATTAGATCAGGCTTGATTGGACTCACGTAGGAGATGCTGGTACACATGCTCCTAGGACTCCAACCAGCTCATATACTGTGTTCCTATCGAGATTATACTAGGACTTGATGATGATGCCTTGGTATTCAATACATTGGATTCAGCCCTTTATGGTCTACACGTCATTATATGGAACAATCGTGGGATATATGAATGTGGTTGTATGACAAGGTCATGGGTTTTTTATATGGTTTTCTTTATAGAGTAAGGAGGTGTGGACATGATATGGATTGGTTTACGATAAGGTTGTGTGGTTTGTTTATATTTACTATTGGTTCCTTGTTAGGAGCTGTCACTTGTTGCATGGAGCCACAAGAGTCTATTCAGTATAACCTGTTTGCGTTGGTTATATGGCGTGAGATTTCACACATACATTAATACTTACTTGTACTTGTTTCAAATATTTCAAAGTACAACTTAGAATTGTATAGATCATTTGGTGGAAACCTACTGGGATGTTTATCTCAAACATTTTTTGGGCCCCCTTGGGGACTCAAACAAATTATATGGTTTCAGGTGAGAGTAGGGGAATGTTCCCTAACACTAGTTGTTGTCATTTCTTTAGAGAATGGGAGAATGATACCCAGCTGAGGCTTGCGATTCTACTGTGACACTTTTTGATCTTTTTGGATTTTGGATTCTTATATTGTACTTTATTTCCATGTATATATTTTTGTTGTCTTCTAGATACATGTATCATATGCATCATGGTATATGATGAACTTATGGATTGTTATATATTACTTTCTTGCTTATCTATTTTACCTATTGTTTGCTTATTGTATTTACTTCTGATATTGAATTTGATTGACATCCACTATGATATACTCTGGTAATGATGGAATAGTCTCCCCAATAACTCCACTAGGCCCTCACCACTTGTCAGAAGCATCTGGCATTTGAGGAGTGTGCTTGAAGCCATGTAGCCAACTGGGCTTGGGGCACTATTTAGTGGCATCAGAGATCAGGATGTTACAAAGTGGTATCAGAGACAATTTCATTTTTGGTTTGATTTACTATTTGGAGAAAATAGAATGGGATATGAAGGAAAATGTAATTTGTTAATGAGCTATGCTCGAGCATAGCTAAACCGTGTATTAGAAAAATCCAAATTACCCAAAATGAAATTTCTATTTTATGGTTTTGACTATTACAGTTTACTTGATTTCACCATTAGGAGACACATATGATTTATTCTGATACTATTGATGCAATTGTGGGTTCTATTTTTTTGCAACCCGATGAGATGAGGGTATTCCATCTCATGATTCATATAGTGGATTGTTAGAAATCATATAACATGCACTATGTCATTCCATTAAAGATGAATTATTTGACGTGTTCTATTGTGATCAGTGCTCTAATAGTTTTTCCTGATATTGGTATAGACTTTGTTTAGAAGATAGTGAAGTGACGACATCATTCAATTCATAAGGTGTGTGGGACCTTATGAATTAGAAAATGGCGTACCATTTAAATTAAAATTTTAAAGTGAATTTTATGTGTATGGATTATATGGTCATCAAATTTTGGTTCATGAGGTGTTATGTGTCCTCAAGGATTAGAACATGGTGGACCATTGGTTAATTCATGCCAAATAATGATTGTTAATTGAAAATAACTGGAAATAGAGACTTGACCTACACCCGGATTTTTAGTGGGTGAGAGGTAGTGCTTCTAGTTGTGTTGTGGTTGTTCTTTATAGATACATGGATTTAGGATTAGGTTGTGTGTTATGACTTGTTTTTAGGAGGGTTTTGACATGTCCTACGGTTTTGAGATGCGACATTGATATCATTCCATTCCGAGGTGAGTGTTTGGCATTATAGAGGCATGTCCCCATGAAGACCTCCAATGGTATGCCCAGAGAGTGGGAATGACCATCCTTTTAAGGTTGTGGTCCAGGAGATACTAGTGGATCCTCTTTTAGTGCTTTTTGTGTTAGAATAGACTATTTCAAACATAGGTGCTGAGGCATAGTTCAATGAGGTGTTATTTTGCTATATGAAGACTTATCAAGGAGAATCGTAGCTTACCATGGCTATGTCCAAGCTGACATGGGTGTTCTAGCAGCAACATATTTTCATGTTTTTGGGGAATGATGGTCCACAAGCTTCTGAGTTGTGGCTTCAGACCACACTAGATTTCTTTGAGCATCTGGAGACACATCTTGAGAGGAGGGTCAAGATCACCCCTTATATGATACATGGAGTAGTAATGTACTAGTTGGATGTTTTGAACTAGGCTGAAAGGCTATGAGATATGGGTTGGATTGATTTCCAGACCTACTTCCTTGACTACATTTACCCCAAGACACTATGGGAAGAGTGAGCTAGTGAGTTCATGCATCTAGAGCAGGGAACAAATGACGGTTATAGAGTACTCAACATACTTTATAGAGTTTCATAGTTTTTCACTAATGTACCTTACTGATGAGATGTCAAGAGTGAGATGCTTTGAGGAAGGCCTCTGACATACTATCAAATCCCAGGTCAATGTGTTTAGGTTGACCTCTATCACTATGATTGTGAATCAGGAACTGATTATAGAGTGGAACCTGATGGAATTTGAGGATATAGAGCAGGGAAATATTTCTTCTCAACCTAGTAGTTCTACATCTTCTGGATGAAAGAACCATTTTGATGCTTCCCATGAGATGAGCATCAGCTAGCCTATGAGTGCTAGTATCTCAGTGTTTTTTCAATAGTGTGGAAGGAGAGGACACATGAAGAATCAGCGTGTCTGCGACCCTGTCGAGTGCTGAGCTTTCGAAGGGATGGGCCACACGCAATGGTTTTTCAGGACCTTCCCTCTAGTTGTGAGTGGTAGGGGGTCAGCTCCAATGTCAGTTTTAGGAGTAGGTTTCTAAGATCTATGTGAAGTAGGGAGCTAGAGCAATGCAAGCCGATCAGGCTGCAGAAATAGTGGTCTTTACTGAGGTTTCCATACACCAATTACTCATATACATTGAAGGGGACCTACTCTGAGCAGTGAGGTTGTTTCACATGGTCATGGTATAGGTCAATTACATTATGTACATCCAACCCCTGAGGAGCAAGGATTCATACTGTCTACCGTGAGAGGAATGATCATAGTAGCCTCTACTATTGCATCTTCTCTTTTTGATACAGGTGTATCTCATAGTTTCATATCTGAACATATGGTTGAAATCCATAGGCTTGTTGTGTGGTATTTTGAAAGCATTTTAATGCTAGAAATACTATTGGGAATCATAATGGATGATGTTCTCTAGTGTAGGGAGTACACCCTTGTGGTTAGTGGGTGTCACTTCATTTGAGATATTTATTTCTTTGAGATGATATGGTTTTATGTCATTCTTGGGATGGATTGTTTAGAATATTATCGATCTTACATTGTCTACTATTGCCTAAGGGTGACTTTCACATCACCAGAGGATGCGGTGTTTACTTACGAGGGTGAATGGGGTGTCCAGGTGAGTTGAGATAGACTAGATCATCATGAGTTGGGCAGAATAATAGCCTAGATTGATATTGTGTATTTTGGATGATCAGGAAGTGAGTTAGGTAGAATTTCCACTAATGGTGGATCGTTTCAGGGACATGTTCCTAGATGAAATTTTTAGTTTACCTCTCGAGGGATAGGTTGATTTCTCTATTAAACTAGTGTTATGAGCTGAACCAGTATCCATTTCTACTTACTAGGTGTCTACGATGGAGTTATAAGAAATTAACTGGAAGCTAGAGTATTTGGAGGCCAATGGGTTTATCTGACCTAATACTTCTCTGTGGGGTTTTCCAGTTCTTTTTTCAAAAAATTTGGATATAACTCTTAGGAAATTTTGGGATTATCTTAATTTGAATCAGCTAATGGTTAAAAAATGATATCCATTTCAACATATAGATGAATTGTTTGATAAGATTCTAGGATCTTGAGTATTATTGAAAATTGAACTATGTTTAGGATAACACCTGGTACATATTTGACCCACAGACATACCTCATACATCATTTCATAGTAGGTATGTTTTATATGAGTACTTGTTTATGCCATTCAATCTCCCAAACATGATAGTAGTTTTCATGGTGCTGATGAATGGAGTGTTCCATCCTTAATTAAGACACATCAAGTATTATGATGGGAGTATTGCTGATGTAGGGGGATAGAGTTTTGTCATTGAGTCTCAGTTTATATGGCCACATGAGAGGAATTACCCTATGAATGATCATGAGCTTCATATAGTTGTTCATGCTTTTCATTATTGGAGACATTATTTATTGGGAGATCGTTTTTGGGTGTATACAGACTACAAAATCCTCAAGTATATATTTACTCAGTATTATTTGAATATGAGTCAAAAAAAGTTGTTGGAGTACCTACAGTCTTTTGAATTAAAGCATGAATACATGACTGGTAAAGGTAATGTAATGTTCGATGCACTGAGCACGTGGACTCAGAGACAGTCAGTGCAGCAGGTAAGTAGTGAGTGGAAACTTATGGAGTTATTATCTAAGATATATATGGAGGTGCACAAAATTTAGGGATAGACATATCTAACATCCATAGTTGTGACCTCAACCCTATTGTATAAAGTAAGGATGAGGCAGTTATCGAATTCAGAGGGTTTAGTCCTATGGGAGAGTGTGGAAGGTGAGGACCCTCCTCCTGGTTGGACCGTAGGTTTCGATGAGATCTTACATATCCATGGATGTGTTTGGGTTCCAGTGGATATACATGGGGATATTATGTGGGAGTTTCATGCTTCATCTTGGGAACTATATCCCAAATTCAACAATATGTATCGTGACTTTCATCATCAATACTAATGTACATGTATGAAAAGTGTGGTAACTAGTTTTGTTACGAGGTGTTACACCTGTCAGCATGTGAAAGAAGGAACATCAACGACCAGCCATGTTTTTATAGAATTTACTTATTCCAAAGTGGAAATGAGATGATTTCATAATGGATTTCATGACTAGTTTACTAAGGTCGCCTTGAGGTAACAATGTTGCGTGGCTTGTTGTTGACGGGATCAAAACGGATGATCATTTGTTACCGATCAAGGATACCTTTGATGTTAATGTTATTTGATGGTTGTATATCCATGAGATAATACAAAATCATGGTTTCTAGCGTAGTATCATTTCAAATAGGGATTGCTACTTTACATCTCTTTTCTTATAGAGTTTTTAGAGAGAACTGGGTACATAGGTGGTTCTGTGCACAGTCCACCACCCTTAGACTGATGTCCAATCAGAGTGTATGATACAAGTGCTAGGGAACATGATGATAGAATGTGTCCTAGATTTTGTGGGATCTTTGGAGAGAAACATTCATCTGGATATGTTCTCCTATAATAATAATTATCCGACAACGATACAGATGTCTCCTTACGAGGCTTTGTACAGTAGGCTATACCAATCACCCTTATGACAGCTAGAGGCAGGTGAGGAAGATTTACTGGGACCTTGTCTCATGCAAGAGAATTCTTGAGTAGATACAGTTGATTAAAAAGTATATGGCTATTATAGAATCTTGTTAGAAATCGTATGTCGATTACTGTTTATGGCCTCTAGAGTTTGATGTCAGGGATCAGATCTTTTTATGTGTTTCACTATAGTTGGGACATAGAAGGATCATGATATAGGGTAAGTATTCACCACTATATGTTGGGCCATTAGAGATTCTTGGGTGAGTTAGATTAGTAGACTAATAGTTTTAGTTACCTCAGAGGTACTGATCCATGCATGACGTCTTCCACGCATCACAACTACACCATTATAATTTGGACCCATCTCACGCTTTTCAACCCGAGGATGTTTAGCAACAACTTGATGATTCATTCAAGGAGCATCTATTTCGTATTGTTGATAGGATCATTATGTTTTTACTAAGCTAGTCAGTTCCTCTAGTACAGGTTCTATGGAAGCAAGACCGTTCACATGACGATACAAAGGAGCGGGTGGCCGACATACATGCTCAGTGACATGAGTTTTTTCAATTGGATCTTGACTACCTGTGAGAGGGAAATTTGGGGAAGAATTGAATTAAGGGGGGAAGATTGTAAGATCTTAGGTTTTTCATGAGGTATGAATCTTTTACATTCTTTTTTGGCTTAGACCCGATGCTGGGCCATTGGATGGTTGGGTAGTTTCTAGGAAATAATAGGCAAGAAGGTTTTTTACCAGTTGCAGGCCAATTACACGATGTGTAATTGGATTACACACTGTGTAATTAGATTTCATCACATATAATGGTTTTTCTAGGACCTTTCACGATGTGTAAGGGTTTTACCCCCTTAAATAAAAACCATGTATTACACACCATGTAAGGAAATTACTTGTCAGGTAATTCCCCGACTATGTTTTTTAAAAATAGAGGTAGGGACCTCTATTTTTTGGACAGAAGCCTTTTTTCTCTCTTTTGATGCATAAAAACTTTCTTATCTAGATTTTCAGATCTAGCACCCATTTGGATTCCATTTATTTCCCTATCATTTTTGTTGGAACCACGACTTTAAGATATTGATTCCTTTTTAGCCATTATTGATTCTTCAGAACAACAGTTGCATTGTTTAGATTTATGCTTGTATGCCCTAATTTCTTATTCTTTAGATTTATTCACAACTAGGATGAATTAAGACTTAATTATAGATGAGAACTCCACTAATGAGATAAGGAAGGTGGTCTATACTTTTCATTTGGCTTTTGATGCTTTATAGAGTTATTGACCTTTTTTCTACCCGCTGGACATTTTAGCACGGGCCTGATTTTAAAGTGTTAATCTGAAATAGTTGAGGTAGGACATGTTTGGGACTCCCTTAGTTTCTTTGAGATACGTTTGTGGTTGCTGACCCAGCCCAAGGAAACCCATGGGGTGCACCATGCCTTTACATTGGTTTTTATCATTGATGAACTACCCATGGGGTGTGACCTCGAGTTTTCCTAGTTTAAGGAAGCTTGGTTGTACATAAATGAGGCCGAATTACATACATAGGAGATATATTGCCCCCTAACCTTGTGTTATTATAATATTTCATGCCTAACTTGATTAAATACTTAAATGGAACTTCTCAAATGAGTGGGTATACACGTTGTCTATTTATAGATTTCTTAAAAAGTTTTGTTGGTAATTGTGATTAATGGGTGGGTATACCAATGTGATGTGTTAAATGTAAATTGGTGATAAGTGGGTGGGTATATCCATGTGACATGATTAAATGAAAGTGGAGTACATGAGTTGGTATACTCATGAGATGTAATAGTTTAAATTAGTGGGTATACTCATTGAATTGTTTTGAATGTAATTGTTTATATGAGTTGGTAGACTCATATGCTTTGAAATTGTTAAAGGCATGGAATGATTAATGATTTTCATAGATTACATGAATGGATCTCCATGGATCTGGAATGCGGTAGTGGACACCATGGATGATTATACACCTTTGGTCCTTATTCCATGAGATGCCTTAGGATTTTCTACCCCATTGATCCAGCTATCTTGGACTCACGTAGGACATGTTGGTACACATGATCCTAGGATTCCAACCAGTGCCTATACCAAGTTTTCATCAAGATTCTCTTGAGACTCGAAAAGGATTCCTTGGACTTCCGCACCAAAGATCTGGCCCTTCGTGATCTACAATTCATTACACAGCATGACTGTGGGATATATGATTGTGGTTGTACGACAAGGCTGTGGGTTTTTGATATAGTTTTCTTTATACGGTAAGGACATGTGGACATGATATGGATGGTAATTTGGAGAGGATGTGTTGTTTGTTTAAATTGCTTGTAGGAGACAAAACTTGTTGAAGGTAGCCACAAGAGGATGTTTAGTATTACTTGTTTGCAGTAGTTATATGCCTTGGACTTTCACACATACATTACTACTTACTTTCACTTGTTTAGAATATTTCATTGTACTTCTTATAACTGTATAGATATTTAGGTGGAAACATACAGGGATGTTTATCTCACGTCCTATTTGGGCCTCCTTGGGGACCCAAACAGATTATATAGTTATAGGTGATAGTAGGGGAAAGCTCCCTAAAACTACTTGTTGATCATTGTTTTAGACCATGGTAGCAAAGGACTACGATGAGGCTTGCGATGCTACATGGACACTTTTCGGTCATTTTGGATTTTAGATAATTGTATTTTATTATATTTCTATTTACCTATTTTGGATATTTTCTAGATAAATGTATCATCTGATTCATGGTATATGAGACACTTCTGGATTGTTACATATTCTTTTCTTGCATGTCTATTTTATCTATTGTCTGCTTATTGTATCTTCTTCCACTATTTAATGTGATTGACTTCCATTGTGGTAAATTATGGTAATGGGGGTATAGTCTCCCAAATTACTCACCTAGTCCCTAAATGCTAGTCATAAGCCTCTGGAATTTGGGAAGATGTTCTTAAATCCATATAGCCAACTGGGCTTGGGGCACAGTTGACTGACATCCGGGTTCGTGATGTTACATTTGTACAATGATTCAATGATTTCATTTAAAAATTATTTGATGTCATATGAATATATAATATGACGTTGGGCATGTATGTACTGTATCACATTTATGTAAAATCATGGGACAACCACCATTGTTTTATTTTTGATGTGTATGTGTAATGTCAATCTGAAGTGAAGTGTGGTTAGAATGGCTTAGTAAATATTTTTAAAGGTACCGAAGCATTTAAAAACAAGTTTCGGGGGGTCAAAACCATAAAAATGATGTCATATTTCCATGAAATCATAGAAAAATTACCATAGATTTATTTTTGAAATGTAGGAACCGACATAACATCATTTTAAGTTACGGTTTTCCTAGGATGTCTTTAAATGGATTTTTAGTGTTTTAAAACTCATAAATGTGTGTGTAATGGTAAAAACCATAGAAAATTAATCAATATTGACATGAAATCTTGGGAAACCCATTGCTGAGTTATTTTTGATGTATACATATTGACAACTTGTCAATCCAACAAGTGTTGTGGTCAGAATGGCTTAATAAATAGTTTATTAAATGTATCGAAGCCTTTGAAAACATGTGATGGAGGGTCAGAACTAGGAAAAAATAATAGAATTACCATGAAATAAACATAAAACAACTATATATTGATTTTTGAAATGTAATAACTAACGAAACATCATTTCAAGTTACCATTTTCCAAGGATTTCTGTAAACACATTTTTAGTGTTTTAAAAAGCTAAAACATGCATGTAATGTTCAAAACCATAGAATTCGACCTCAAATTGATATGAAATCGTGGTAAATCTATATTTTAGTTATTTGTTATGTTTACACATAAAAAAACATCAATATAACATGTAGTATGAACAGAATGGATCGGTATATAGTTTTTAAAGGTGCTGAAGCCTTTAAAAACATGCAACAGGGGGTCAAAACCAAGAAAACATCAAATAATTTCAATGAAATCATAGTAAAATGACCAAATATTTAATTTTTAAATTTAATAATTGATGACACATCATATTTACTTATGGTTTTTCTATGATTCCTATAACATATTTTTAGTGTTTTAAAAAACTAAAATACCTGTGTAATAGTCAAAACCATAGAAAAGGACTACAGATTGATGTGAAATCATGGTAAAACCATCGTTAAGTTATTTTGGATATGTAATTGTAGAAAACATGTCAATCCGGTGTGTTTTTGGTCAAAATGGATCAATAAATAGTTTTTAAATGTTTTGAAGCCTTTAAAAACGTGTATTGGGGGTTCAAAACTACATAAACATCCTTAGATTACCATAAAATCAGAAGAAAATGACCATTTTTTTATTAAATTTAGGAATCACAGTAACTCCATTCCAAGTTAGGTTTTTCCAATGATGCCCAAAAATAATTTTTTAGTGTTTTAAAACACATAAACTTGTAGGTAACCATCAAAACCATAGAAAACAACCTCAAATTGATGTGAAATCAAGGGAAAAACACCATTTTGTTTTTTTTCGATTTTTAAGTGTAGAAAACACATCAATTTGACATGAAGTGTGGTCGCAATGGCTCAGTAAACAGTTTTTAAAGGTATTGAAGACTTTAAAAGCATGCATCGAGGGGTTAAGACTTGGAAAACATCCTCGAATTGCAATGAAATTAGTGGATAATAACTATAGAATGTTTTTCTTGAAATTTATGAATTAACAACACATCATTCAGATTTATGGTTTTCCTAGGATTCCCATAAACACATTTTTAGTGTTTTAAAACACTAAAACATGCATTTAATGGTAAAAACCATAGAAAAAAACCCTCATATTGAACCACCATTTATTTAGTATTTAAATATAGTATATTATTTTATATCAAATTCTTTAAAAAAATATTAAGTAAAATTTAAGCACATTAAACATCAATTTAAAAATCAATTAGAATTTTATATACTTATCCCTTTTTTGTTTTAAGTGTTAAATCATATTTTAAATAGTAAAATTTATGTTTTAAAAGTGTTTTTCATGGTATATTATTTTTTTTATGTTAAAATGTCTTCTGTTTGATTAACAAAATAAAAAATTTTATGTGAAAAATTATAAATATGTTCAATTTCTTTTCACTTTTTCATTTCTTTTCTTAAATGTTATGGTTTTTATTGTTGGTGATAGATGTTAACCGAAGAGAAGAGGTTGACCATTCCATTCAAGAAATTATTTATAAGGTAGTGGTGATGGTTCTTAGTTTCTTTGGTATGTCTAAATTTTATCAATGATTCTATTGTAATTCTGATTTATTATGTTTAGTTTTAATTTCTATATTTTTTATTACAATAGATGAGATTATGTGGTATGTTTCAATTGATGAGATGATGTGGAGGTAGAAGGAAGAAACATAGGTCATTGGGTCAGAATATATTTTGCATGGGGTATTTTTGGACATATTTTATATGTATATATTGATAGTTGAGGTATGGGTTGACTCAGGTAATCAATTGAGTGAGGTTATGATGACTATGAATGTATATGTATATAACTATGGATGTATCTTGTTTGATGTATGTATGATGGGTTTATAGTTTATTTATGTTTTAGTTTATTACATGTTAAAGTTTTTATTATTATATTTTTTTATTAAATATTTTTAAAAATTATATTTTTTTAAAAATATTGAGAGGTGATTTTTAAGAACCACTGTTAAAAAAATGAATTTGAATAATAATTAACAGTGGTTAATATTAACTACCAATAAACCTAACATCCACTGACATATTTATTGGTTGTTAGGTCCATCTTATCTATTTTATTTTCATGTTTTTATTAAAAAATCACCATTAATCAAAATGAAAATCATTGCTAAATTCTCAAAAAAATAACATAAAATACCAGAGCTAAATGAATCAAACTATTGTGAAATGACTAGCGAACATGCAATGCAGGGATATTTTAGTAACCACTGCTAAATAATTAGGAAAAGGTTAAGCTACACCACTAGAAGAAAAAACCACTACTAAGAACGATATTTTTTGTAGTACGAAGTCTTTTTATAATGGTTTTTGTAATGCCTTCACCTAAAATGTTGGGTTCGAACCGGAGTCCTACAAGACCTCATGAATGCCTCCCCACACACAAGAGGTTTCTGACTATCAGTGAGGGTCTAAGTCCATCAGTGGGGAGACTATACCCATAGTATCATGTCAAAATAAAAATAATACAACATAAATAATATAATAGAAACTTGATTAATTATGTGGAAACATAAAGATGAGACACATGTCATACAATAATAAATGGGATTCTAAAGAGGAAATCCAAACTATAGTAATAATAGGAAGATAAATAAACAAATAAAACATCAAGGTCCTCTAGAGTCCATCTCAATATAATACCATCTCTATTCTCATTTGTTCAGCCATCATCCACATTTCCCTTTTCCGTATCCAAATCCCTAATCATAAAATCTGGATGTGCATCGATATTTTTATGCAAGATATGAGTAATAAAATTCAGTAAGACACCACTAATTCATCCTTAACAAGTGTGAGAATGATTAATTGGTGTATTTGGGGATAATAATAAATTAAAAATAAATCATAAAATCTAAAATCACATAATGAGTGGTTGTGCGTTAACCAAGCTTCTACAACCCCCAACCGTACTTGCTTCAACTCCATGTTGACTAGAAAGTCAATATATCGAATGTAATCAAGATATGGCCATGAGACTAATGACCATACTAATTTTAATTGTGTCTACGTACAACTCGACATCCACTGAGCTCGAACATTAGTCTTTCGTTCCCACATCTCCTCTTGGATCGATCCATACTGCCAAAGGATCTAGAAAAGCGGCACCTTATGATGATTCTAGGAGTAGTGGAATCATGTGGTGGTGGGAAATATATTAAAATTTCTTTTAATGTTTACATTCTCAAAACCAAGAGTGAGGATCTTGAACATCAAATTTTTAATTAATTTATTTAATGTCATAAAAATGATAACGCTATCTTAGGAATATTTCTTCATTAATGATGTTAATCATATGAAAATACCCTTTCAAATTGCCTTCATTGTGCAATGAGAATCGAAGAATAGAATCCCTCTAGCGAAAATCCACACATGCTCCATTGATATTTGATAAATGTTAAATGATCTCTATGTACTAGTGTGGGGAATAAAATGTCTTATGTTGTTCATTCTGGATCACTCATTCTTTAATCTTGAATAAATCTCTCAAATATTTATTTTTCATGAGAGGGAGAGAGATAGAGGAGTTAAAATAAAATTCATTATTTGAAATAATTACATATTTTCAATTACATTCACAATAGTCATTACATGCTATTTATTGAGGTAGATTTTAGGTTAGGATATTTTTTTATTGCATTATGGCCCTTAATAAATACTAAAACCTTTAATAAACCTCATATCATATAATAATAATATTCTTATTATTATTCTATGGTGTGCTCCAACTTGAGCATCGAAAAATATTATCTTACCATATTTTTAATTAATATTATTTATTGGATATAGTCTTGGTCTATTCAAACTCTTATTTTATTTAGTAAATACCTTAATATATAATTAATTTAAATATTTCATTAATCAATATATATTTTTTATCAATAAAAAATGAATAAAATTATACCTCAGCCTTGAGAATAATATTTATTAAAATAATTAAATTCAAAATGTATTTAATCATGATCATCAGAAACACTTAGTGTTTGACCCTCTAGGATTATATCTAATTGGCATAATGAGAGCTTGCCTAATGTCCAAAATTACTATCTAGAAATGAGTCAAGTTACCCATGAGAAATAACTTAATTTTGAAATGATGAACAGCAAAAATGAACACTCATTGTATAATATAATCCCTTTATCATAATATCTCATCAAGAAGATTGCACATCTATGTCACCAACCTATTTTCTTGGTACATCTTTCTTTAAATATCTAAAATAAACACATCGTTACACCATGTACCTGGAATTTAATGCAATGGTTCTATTTCAATCAAATGGATGAGATATCTTCTTCCATAAATATGGAAGGGATAAATCCTTCTTTAACATATTCATTAATGACATGCGAGTCATGACAAGAACAATGTAATCTAACATACCATGTATATATGTAATATTGGTTTTCATCATAAAATCAATGTACATGAGTTATAAAATTCATTAATGATAATTTTAAAGTCCATGTACCATTACACATGCTCACATATTGGAATATCTGATGACACCAAATCATATGGATTTCCTAAAATTGATTCTTTCTTGTAATCTCCCATATTCATGATTACCAAGTAAGAACTTCATGATACTAAGACTCACCCTCTTATGAGTGCTCTCATATAACATTCTATGAACTATGTGTCCCATCATAGTACGTTATCCAAGAGAGGAACATTTTTTAAGAATATCATCATAACACTTCAAGGTTCTCAATATAATAGAGAAATGCTATTACCTTATCAATGTTACATATACTCTAGGAAATTATTAAATTAGAGTCTAACAGAACAATGGTCAATATGTAATAATATGTTTTATTAATACTCAATATATTGAACAAACTTGTAATTAAAGTACAAATAGCTAATCCAAGACACCAACTCCAAGAAACTCCCATGAGGACTAGATCCAACTACCTATAAATTTCAGTCCAATTGTAGTCACTTAATAATCATATTTATGGTGAGTCATGATTTTAGTTAAGGGGTATGATATATTTTCTTCTTTGGAAATACTACTCACTAAAACCACACCTCTCTTAGAAAATCCCTCAAGAGATGATACTTCCAAAGTACGTGCTTCGTCCGTTGATGTGTACTTGGCACTTTTACAAGAGACACCACTACAATATTATCACAATAGAGTGTAATAGGATATTTACTATTATATACCTATTCAAGATATTGGATGATTTTTTTGCATCCATAATGCTTATTTATCTACCTCAGAATTCACAATATACCTGGACTCTACTGTAAAATCTATGACCATAGCCTTTTTTGACCTCCTCTAGCTCCCAATACCTCCATTCAGAGTGAATATGTATCTCGTTTGTGAATTCATGTCATGTTGATAAGTTTGAAAACTATAATCTTAATATCTTTTGATGAATGGTCCCCATATCCTCCATAAACTAGGAATATATCCTCAGTAGACCTCAAATAATTAAAGATACCCTTGACTTCCATCTAATAGAGGTCAACTGGATCATCTTGATATCTTATAACTACACTTGATGCATAGGAATATTCTATCCTAGTACATATCTTAATATACATGAATGACCCAATCACTGATGTATATTAAATCCTTTCCATTCTATTTATTTCCCCATGTATTTGAGGAAAAATTTTCCTGGAAGGATGAATGCCATGTGACATTGGAAACAATCCCCTCTTGGAATATTCCATACCAAATCTCTTAAGTATCTTATCAATGTATGTACTTTGAATTATGATGAGCAACTTCTTAGATCTATCATGATAGATCTTGATTTGAAATATATATGATGTTTCAGCCAAGTCCTTCATAGAGAATCATTTATTCAACCACATCATAAATAACTGTAATACTGGTATTTGATTTCCTATAAGTAATATGTCATCTACATATACTATTAAGAAAATGAATTCAATCCCACTAAATTGATTGTAGACATAAGGATCACACTAATTCTTTATGAAACCACATTCTATTATAGATTCATCAAAATGAATGTTCCATATCCTAGAAACTTGATTTAATACACAAATGTAATATTTTTCAATTTGTATATATTTTCATCATTTGGAGTCACAAACCCTTCAGGTTGTTTTATATCAATGTCTTCTTGATGGTTCCGATTAAGTAAGGTAGTTTTGACATCCATTTCTCAAATCTCATAGTCACAGTATGCCTCAATGTTATGTATAATTTTGATGGATCTCAACATTACAATTGGTGAAAAGGGTTTATCTCAGTTAATTTCTTGATGATAATTCAATCAATTTACAACTATTAATATGTTATAGGTACTGACTTTTCCTTCAATTTCTAGTTTCTTATTTAATAACCACATGAAACCAATGGGTTTTACATCCATTGTATGATCTACCAAAATACGGACTTGATTTTGGTAGATGGAATCCATTTTAGAATTGATGTATTATTTTCACATGTCAACATCTATTCCACTTAATGCTTCCTTTTAGGTTATAGTATCATTGTTATAAACTAATAATTAGTCACCATTCTTGGTGACAAGAAAACCATACCATTCTGGTTTTCAAACCTCTCTTGTACTCCCATACATTACTTGTGTCTCTAGAATAGTTTATTATTACATGTGGATTTATAGAACATGTTCCTATGACAAGTCTTACGTACCTTGAGTCTCAACTTCATCTAATTTTATCTCCATCCCACTATTACATTTAGAGATGTTTTCCCTCTCAAGGAATCTGGAATGTCTTTCCACTATTACTTTTTTTCTAAGGGTTCATATTGGTAATATCCCATTGTTTCTTTGAGTTATCCTAAAAAGTCACATTCTACACCTCAAGGTTAATGATTCCTCCTAAAGTAGGCCTTAAAAAAACATTCCAAACCAAAAAATTCAAGTATGATAACAAAGGTTTCTTTCCATTTCATAAATGGTAGGGTATACTGAATAACAATCGTCATGTTTTTTCTAAAAAGTAGTGTATTTTTAAAAAACAAATCTTTTAAAAAATAATGGTTTTTGAAAAAACTGGTGAATGTTTCTAAATTTTTAAACCTAAACATAAGTCAGGAGAAAAGTTTTGTTTTAGAGATATTTGTTTTCTGGATACAATTGATCAGACTGAGTAGAACCAAAAAAAAGTATTAAACTATGTAGCACTGATCAGAAAAGTTGTTAGAATAATAAATTTGATGATCAGACACATCATAGGTCTTAAATCCATTAGTACGATGTTCAATATTAATTCAACTCAGTGTTGGTTATAAATTCGTAATTTTGTTGAAGAGTTTTCATGAAGATGGTCATGTTAGGAGTTATAAAGTTTTAAACATTCTAACCTTCAGTCAGACGATGATTTTATAGTTTTTAATTCTCAAATATCATAAATTTTCTATAACAATTGTGAAACAATACTTATAAAGAAAACGGGGAGAATAGGTGAAACCATTCATATTGTGTTTTGGTTGAAAAAAAACAAGGTTTTTAAAGTAATAGAAGTCATAACCATTTCCTATGTAAGTCAGAAGGAGCTTTTCCAATTTTGAATTTATCATAAATCATGAAAATTCTCATGATAAAATATTTTGGGGAAATGGAGAAATCATAAATATTTTCTTAGTTATAGGAATCATGAAAAAGTTTGCATTGGATCCAGAAGTACCAAGCACATAAGTTTTTAGGTGTATTAATGAGTTATAGATAGTGAAATTTGAATAATTTCAAAGTTGTAGAATGTAGTTTCCATCGTAATAAGAATTCCATCATTTTGAGGATTCAATCTGACTAAAGCTAAGGATGTTCCATCAGACTAACTATGAGAAGGAAATTCAATCAGACTGAATCTGAGGAGGAAATTCAATCATAATGACTTTGAGAAGGAAATTCAATCAATATTTCCATTGAGAACAAATTTCAATTAAACTAACTCTAAGAAAAAATTCAACCAGACTAGCTCTATTGAGGAAAGTAAATTCAGAAAGAGACGAGGAAGTTCCATAATATTTAGTTGAGGAAGTTCTATCCTAATGAGATAAGTAAGTTACATCATAATGAGATAATTACGTTCCATCATACCGAAGAAAATTTTGGAAGTCTGATAATAATAAATACAAATAAGACTCAATAAGATTTCAATAGATTTGAGAAGAGTTTAAGTGGTCAAAATTAAATTTCAAATATGTGTAGATCTTGAAGTTTTTGAAATTAATTAGGTAGGAAATGTTTTCCAATTTCCTCCCTTTGACTTTCTGAGATTCCTTTTAACAGAAGCACAATACATTCGTACTATACAACTTTTTAATTTGATTGAAAAAGGTGGAGCACTGTAGAATTCATGTCAAAGTTCTCTTTTTGGACTGAGACCTCCATATAAGGTTGGACATCTTAATGTTTTGTTTACCAGACTAAGGAATATCTGACTAAAAATTTGAGAAGAGTTTGAGTAATATATATTGACAATTAGTTCATCTTAATGTTTCCATTAGACTAAATTCATTGGACTAAGTCCATTGAACCCATCCCCATTAGAATGAGAGAATCAGGCCTTGCCACATCAGACTAAGGATTCCAAATAGAGATTTTGTGGAGATGTTTCAAGAAATTCTTTTTCATTTTATTTTTTATCAATTGTTTGTAAAGAAATTTGTAATGTGATGAGAGTTAGTATAATAATTTCTACTGAGACATAGAAGCTGTCTAGCAGGAGTTGGAACGAGTTTTATTCACTTATTCATTATAGAGAATTTATATAGACCCAAAAGAGTGGATATGTAAAGTATGTAGGTTCTCACACCGAGGAAAAACTTTTTAAATATTACATTATTTACTTGATTTCCTATATTTCCATGAAAGGGTATTTACTAAATGAAAATAAGGATATAAACTTTAACAGGTTTCAAGGGTTATGATTTTTAAAAGTATTGCAACTTATAAAAGTGACCAACTAATTCAACCCCCTTTTAAGTTGTTATTTAATCCTTTTAAAATTTAATTGTTATCATAGGGAAGGTTCTCTTATTTAATCCTTATCATAGATAATATCAATTCTATAAATAGTTGAGGAAATCATACATTTGATGGAAAAATTACTGTGGATGGAAAAATTAGATGATTCTTTATCTCCGATATTTTGTCCTAGAAGTTGTTGATGCTACTAAAATTGGGTTTACACCTATTAAGAATGATTTTCCTATGTTTTTTACTAATAAAGTAAATATAGGAGTTGATGGAAAGGATAGAAATTCTATTCTTATGTCCTTATCAAAAAATGGTTATATGAAGGTGATGGGTTTTAAAACATCAAAGAGTATGTGGGATAATATGGAAAAAATATTCAATGTGAATACTAAAGTGAAAGTAGAAAAGATAGAAATTTATTATAGTAAATATGAAGACATAAGAATGAGATATGAATAATCCATTGATGAATACTTTATGAGAGTAAATGAAATTGTTTGTGTAAGATGCCGACCTTTCCTGAAGATGACTCGAGATTAATTTCAGGAATTTATTTTTTTATTGTTTTAGAATACATGGGTTAGGTATTACCTTGGGGTGTTTTGGGTGAAAATTTGAGAAAATTGGAAGGGAGAAGAGAAATTAATGTTTGGCGCATGGTTTTCCTAAACCATGTGCCCTAAACCATCAAACTGTGCAACACTAGACAGAGGAATTTCACAGTTAGCGCACGGGTTTTGAAACCATTCACCCTCATAGGAGAAACTATGCACCCCCCATAATAGAGGCGCATGGTTATGCTCATAGTTAGGGGAAACCATTCACCCCTTCCCAACTAACCATGCATGACCTTTTAAATAACCCAAAAATTATATTTTTAATCACTCAAACCTCCAATTTAACTTTTAATCGACCCCTATTCAACCCTAGATGATATTTAATGATTTTGGAGACTCCTAGATGTATTAAAAGTATTCATGACCTCCATTATTTGTGATTCAAAGAATATATCAAATATATAAACCCTTCTTAGTAAGAGGACCCCATCTCACTTGGTTTCTAATTCCTTCTCAATTCTTATCCTATTATAAATACGGTTTGTTATTCTTAATTTTTTTGGATATATACCTTGTGTTTTTGATCTAGATATATCATTGTAGATATATATATATAAGAGATCTTTATTTGTTCAATCATGATTTAGGGTTTTATATTCAGAACTTGTTCAATGTCGTTGGGCTGCACAAATTTTGGGGATTTCTGTTGGACGACCGCTTGTCAAAGAATCGTGTTAGTTGGTCTATAATCAAAATCCCAAAGTCTTTGTTTAAATAATTTATATGTTATGTTATAATTTTTATTAGTTTATTGGAAATTATGTTCTTGACTAAATTAACTAATTTGGTGAATTAATAAATTAAGGAAATGTGAAATTTGGGATTTGGGAAATTATAGATTGAGATAATTAATTGTAGAATTAATTGTGAGATATTGAGATTTGAGGATTGAAATATTTAATTTTTTTATTAAATAATATCTATTGAACTTGTTATTGAGATAATTAATTGTGGAATTAGTTATGGAATTTTGAGTTTTTGGATATTGATTAATTAATTGAAGAATTAATTAATGTGATTGATGTACTTGATTAATTGGGGAATTAATTAACTGTATTTATGTGATAAAATAATAGTTGAGTTAGTAATGAAATTTGTGGGGTTAGTTAATTGTTTAATTGACAGATATAATTTTAGTTATTAAATAATTGTAGTATTAATTAATTTACATGATGTGGTTAATTAATTTTTAAACTAATTAATGTTATTTTTGTGATTAGTTAATTATTGAATTAAATAATGGAATTTTTGTGTTTAAATAATTTTTGAATTAGTAATGGAATTTTTTTGGATGTTTAACTGTTGAATTAATTATGTGTTATGAATGATAACATTGAAATTTAGTTTAGAATTTCATAATTGGAACATGTTCATTCTAATGTGTAAGCTGTGAATGGTAACATGGTTATTTAGTTGTGTATAAAGAATGGGAACATGATCATTATAATGTGTAATGTATGAATAGTAACATGGTTTTTTAGCTGTGAATTAAATAATGGGAACAATGTCATTCTATTATGTGATGTATGAATGGTATTATGGGAATTCAAGTATGAATTAAGTAATGGTATCAATGACATTGTGAGATAATAAATTCATCGGACACACTTCAAGGTCCAGTATGAGACAAAGTAGGTATTGAATGGTAATAATGGAATTATGATAGTTGAAATCCTTTATACATACTTCAGGATTCAGAATAATCCAAAGCACACATTAATGTATGAGTGTCTATGAGAGTTTGGGGGTTTATGTTGTTAAATAAAGAATAATTGTTAATGTGATAAATATTATGAATTGTAATTATGTATTTATACAACTACATACACTTTCTGTTAACTATATATTGTTTTATACACCATTGGTGGTTGCCTACTGAGCTGTACTCACACCCAACTCATGCTGCCTTTTTAGTACCCAAATAGACTTTGTGTTTTCTGGATATGTTAAGGGAAAAATCTCATTTCTATATGGATGGTATGGGATATAGCATGGATGATGGAACTAGAAATGATTCGGGACCCAATTAGGGGTGTCATCACTGTAAGAACCCGGATCTCTTTTCAGGTATGTTTTTCCTTTTTTCTGGAGTTTTTCAGAAAAATGAATTTTCTGAAAATTTCAGAAGTACACGCCGTGTACTTTGATAGTACATGCCGTGTACTCTTTCCCCGGCTCGAAGCCATGTGCTGGTCGTGTCTGGGCCAAACACACGATGTGTAAGGCTGAGGCAAAGGCCTGTTATTTTGGAGTACGGAAAATTCAAAGTACAGGCCGTGTACTCAAAAAGTACACGCCGTGTACTTTCTTTTTTTTCATTAAACTAACCGGGGACGCGTATAACCCCCATATTCATCTTCTTCTTCAGTTTTTGAACGTCCGAGAGTGTCCATACGACCAGATCTTCGTCGAACTCCCGCCCCACCGTCTGTTCTCCGATTCGAGCACGGTCAGCTTTGTTGGAATCACAGCGATGAGTTATTCCATCTGCTTTAGCCTTGTTTCATGATTCCTCCTCATTTCCAAGTTATTGTGGGATGAAAGTTTTGTGCATTTTCTCAGATCTACATTGTTTTAAGAGGAATTTGTCATCGAGGTTCGTGTATATCGATCTCCTCGGATATAGGTAGGTGGTTTGTGCCTTTCCTTAGAAAGTTGATGAATATTATGTGAAAATTCCACCAATACCCTTGAACGGGGTATTGCGTGTTTCCTATTTTTTCCCTTGTTGTTTGCCTTCTTGGCTTGATTGCTTTAGTAGAGGTTAATGCTTGTGAGTAGAGTAATTTATTTTGTGCTCTGGTTGCTTTGCCATGCTTGTTTTCTTGTTGGGCGTTTTTCCAGTTTCCATACCTTATTGTAGGATAGTGGAACTGTCTCTTCTGTTACTGTTGAGCCTTAGTTGTTATCCAAGTAGTTTATGAGGTTTACTTCGCTGATACACGCATGCTGACCATGTTTTACCCTTTACTCAGGATTGTGAGAACCTAGAGTACTAGAACAAATGGTGAATTGACGGAAGGACTTCTTCAAAGTGTCTTTTAATTATGAAACGAGACTATAGGAGGAATTGATGTTGAGTGCTTCCTCAGATAGTCTGTAGATCCACGATGCGGGCCATAGGGGGAATTGACGCTGAGTGCTTCCCCAGAGAGCCTTTAGCACAATACAAGACTATAGGGAGAATTGGTGGTGAGTGCTTCCCCATAGAGTCTACATAAATACATAGCTCAACCAGAGGGGTGAGACTATGTGTGCCTCCCAGATGGTTGCTATTACTTAGAGGTTGAACCATAGGGGTTAGACTGTGTGAGCTACCAAGAGGGATACGAGTTTTCTTCTTGCTGTTGACTGCTTACTTGTGTGCTTTACTTGTTAGAATTGTGGATTGAAGCTGCTTGTGATTTTCGGTTTACTGCTTCTTGTTTTATTATTACCATGTATTCATTGACTATTAGGAATAAATAATTGGGTGGTTTCCTACTGGGATTGTATCTCACACCCTGTTTGGGCCATGCTTTTGGGCCCAAGAAGACTATGTTGTTGCAGGTACATATATGGGCAAGCGCCCTTCTACTTCGGGATCTTGACTGCATCAGGAGCTAGGGAGCTTGAGACCGAGCTGTGGCTCAGGATGCTGAGTAGCTTACATTGCTTAATTTTGCACGTGGTTTGAGTTGTATTTCAGCACATTGTTGTGTTTGATATTTTCCTAAGATCCTTGTACCTGCTGCATCATTGTCATCATAGCTATATATTTACATTTCTTCTGATGTTTGTATTCTGTATTATGAATGTTTTTTACTGCTTTCTCTATTTATTGTTGTTTCTTACCTTGTATACCTTACAGAATGAGGGAATATTTTCCCCACCGACTCACTAAGGCCCTCACTGCTAGTCGGCATCCTCTGGCGTTCGGGGAAACGAGCTTGAGGTCATGTGGAAAACCGGGTACGGGGCACCAGTGGAGGGGCTCCGGACTCCGGATGTAACAAAGTGGTATTAGAGGAGTTCTTTTCTCTTTCCTTACTGTTTGGAGAATTTATCCAGGGATAAGATAGATTCGGTACATGGCATTAATCTGTGCTCGGGAGTAGCTAACCCGTGTACACGGAAAGGCCATACTACCTCGTTAATTGTAGTTTTCTGGTTATGAGATTTTATAGTTGATCTGATTTCACCTAGAGTGATTCACATGACATGTGTGGTTATTGTTTTGATATTTCGTTTATATATCTACCGTAACCCGATGAGATGAGGATATGCCATCTCATGCATCATATAGGAACTTGTAGAAATCACATGTCAGGCATTCTTGCCATGCTATATAGGGTGCATTAGAGATTACATGCTGTTGTGATAGAATTTGTGTACATTATTCATGCTTTTGTGATAGTTGCTTGATAGATTTTATGCTGCTATGTTAGAAAACTTTTTTTTGTTACTTACTTAAAATGAACTCCAAATTTTGGTTCTTGAAGTGTTATGGTTCCCCCCGGATCGGAATTTGGAATCTTTTCCCTAGTTTTTAGTGTTTCTGGAATTCTATGCAGTTTCTGAGCTACTACCCAGAAAATCCCAGAATATATTGTGTGTACTTTTTGGATACACTCGGTGTAGTTTTCAAGCCGTGTCAGTGACCGTGTGGGCAGAACACGGTGTCATGGGAGTAACTTTGGGAACTTGCCATGTACGATTGGCACACGCCGTGTGAGTTCAGACTTTTGTACCCGGTCATGTCACTAAAAACACGGGCCGGGGAAGCTCGGGTAGAACACGCCATGTCCATAGGGAACGTTCCGTGTAGTATGTCTAGGTACCCGGTCGTTTCACGAACAACACGGGCCTGCGTTACCTTCTTTTCCACACGATGTGTTGTTCGGGACACGCAGTGTAGTCTTACCCAGGTACCCTGCCGTGTCACGATTAACACGGGACATTGCTTCCTTCACCTATGCACGTCGTGCTTGTTGGGAGCACACCGTGTAAGGTCCAGTTGTGTAGATTGCTGTGAACTTAACAACACGGCCCACTGAAGCCTTGTCTAGTGCACGTCGTGTTTGTTTCGAACACGTCATGTAGTTTCGGGTTGAGTCTGACCATTTGGGTAAAACGTGTAAGGAGAATTGGGAATGGGAATAGTTTTCAAGTACATGTCGTGTGGGGGGGTCAACACGCCATGTAGTTGAAGTGTACACAACTTGTCGGGTGATAGTACACGCCCATGTCAGTGGTTTAGGAAGACACGCCATGTAGTTTTATACACGCCGTGTAGTCGTGTTTTGCAATCTTTTGTGTTTTCTTCCCCTGTTCCCGTTTTGTGCTCTTGTGTTATCTGTTCTTGTTTTATTGATCTAAGGTGTGCTTTTGATCTTTCAGAGCTATGCCTCTGAGACGTCCTTCGGTTGTACGTCTGTCGTTAGGCAGTGATCAGACACCAGACATGGCTGATCAAGGACTTCCTGTTGATCCCCCAGCCGAGCCAGCCTTGGCACCGGTCGTCGTACCAGTTGCAGGCGCTGATGTGCAGTTTAGGGAAGGTTTCATGAGGACGATGCAGGCCATCCAGGGAGCACTGCCTCATACCTCGTCTATGGAAGACTTGACGTGGATTTTCCAGTAGTAGCATCCTCCCACGTTCTTGGGGGAGGGAGGACCTCAGGCTGCAGAGTCATGGATGGAAGCCATGATGACTATCTTCGAGCATCTGGAGATGCATCCAGAGAGGCGAGTCAAGCTCACCACCTACATGCTCCGAGACTCCACCAAGAGGTGGTGGGACGTGATCTCACAGGCGGGTTAGTAGCAGGCTATGACTTGGGATGAGTTCCAGCGCGTGTTCTATGACTACTTCTACCTGGAGACCATGAGGGCCGATCGACCCTAGGGGTTCATGAGCTTAGAGTAGGGTACTCTATATGTCATG
This sequence comes from Viscum album, assembly GCA_963277665.1. Classification (NCBI taxonomy): domain Eukaryota; kingdom Viridiplantae; phylum Streptophyta; class Magnoliopsida; order Santalales; family Viscaceae; genus Viscum; species Viscum album. The sequence goes on along the minus strand of OY728148.1, from coordinate 983,722,631 downwards.
GAGTATTCCTCTCGTTTCACTGGGGTGTAGCGTTTTACACCCCTTCGAGATGGGAGTGGGGTGTTCTTGGCAAGGAAGTTTGAGGAAGGACTCAGGCCGGAGATCCGCTCGTAGGTGCACATCTTCCAGTTGACTTCCATTACTTCCATCGTCAACTAGGCACTGATTGTGGAGAACAATATGAGAGACTCTGGAGCTGCGATCCAGGGCGGTTCCACTTCCAGAGCTAGCTTTCCTTTAGATGATAGCAAGAAGCACCGTAGGGAGCCTACGCGCGGTGATTCGAGGAATCAAGACGCTTCTTCCGGCAGCCAAGTGACATGATACCAGTGTGGCCGGACAGGGAACACGAGGCCGCAGTGCCAGAGGGACCCCGTGGAGTGCTGATCTTGCGGAAAGATGGGTCACCTTCAGCGTTTCTGCCAGGTTTTTCCACCAGCAGCAGGTCACCGGGGTTCTTCCATGAATCCTTGTTCAGGAGCAACACCGCCAGTTTCTCTCCAGTCGGTGAACTAGAGTTCTTCTGGACGTACGAGCCGAGGTGGAGGTCGAGGCCATGGTGGTCAGCCACTAGTTCCTCAGCATCAGCAGTGCGGTTCAGCTTAGAGAGGTCAGCCAGGGGCGCAGAGCCACGGTACATGCCAATCATTCACCGTGGAGAAAACTTATCATGAGAAGGATCCCGACCCTTCTACTGTTTGAGGTACGATTTTAGTAGCCTCACTTTTAACTTCAGCCCTTTTCGATACTGTTGCTACACATATCTTTATCCCTGTTTCTATTGTGGAGAGCCTTAGACTCTGCATCTTTTCGTCTGCTGACTCGTTGACAATAGACACAACCTTGGGGATGAGGACATCTAGTGTACGCCAGTGTAGAGAGTTCCCTCTCGAGGTTGCAGGGTATCACTTCTTTTGGTATCTCCATGTCCTGTAGATGACAGGATATGATGTCATTCTCAGCATGGACTGGATGATTCCCTTCTAGGCAGTCGTTGAATGTTATCGCCGTAGAGTTAGTTTCATTTCACCAAAAGGTGAATCATTCCTTCATAGAGGTGAATGGGACGTTTGGGAGAGTTGGGCGGGACTTGAGCATCTTGGGCTAGGAGGGGTGACAGCCCAGATTGCTAGACTTTATCTGGATGATCATGGGACTCCACAGTTGGACTTTCCTCCAGTGGTGGATCGATTTAGGGATGTATTTCCAAGGGAATTTTCGGGTTTACCTCTGGAGCATGAGGTATAATTCTCTATTGATCTCGTGCTAGGAGCGGAATTGGTGTCCATTCCCCCTATAGGATGGCCACACCTGAGTTTCAGGAGCTCAAGAAGCTGTTGGAGGAGCTACATGCTAAGGGGTTCATTTGAACCGGTACTTCTCCTTGGGGTTCGCCTGTTCTGTTTGCAAAGAAGGCAGACGGTACCCTTTGGCATTGTGTGGATTATCGGAAGCTAATCCAATTGATGGAAAAGAACTGATATCCCTTAACGTGGATCGATGACCTTTCTGATCAGCTTTGTGGAGCCCAGGTGTTCTTGAAGGTCGACTTTAGGTCCGGTTTTCATCGGTTGTGCATTAGACCATCAGATATACCTCTGAGAGCCTTCAGGAGAAGGTATGGTCTATATGAGTATACATTCATGCTGTTCGGTCTCACGAACCTGACTGCAGTTTTCATGGCACTGATGAACCGAGTATTCCATCCTTACATGGACTCATTCGTTGTGGTCTTCGTGGATGATATCTTGGTGTACTCTCATACTTGACACGACCATGCCACACATCTTGAGGTCATTCTGAGAACACTGATAGAGCATTGACTTTATGCTAGACTCTCGAAGTGCCACTTATGGATGGATCAGATTCACTTCTTGGGTCACGTCATCTTAGAGGCAGGAGTATATGTGGACCCAAAGAAAGTGAGAGCTGTATTTTCATGGGAGTAGCCGAAGAACATTTTTGAGGTACGGAGCTTCCTAGGGCTGGCTGGATACTACAGATGCTTCATTCATGACTTTTATCATCTAGGAGCACCTTTCACAGGTCTGACCAGGATGGGGGTGAAGTTATTATGGTCAAATTCTTGTGAGTCATCCATTCAGGAGCTGAAAGGTAGGTTGACGTCAACACCGATACTAGTCTTGCCAAAGCCAGGAAAGAGCTACACTATTTACTGTGATGCTTCGGGTATCAGACTGGGAGCTATGTTTATGTAGGGATATGGAGTCGTTGTGTACGGGTCTTGGCAGTTGAGGCCAGATGAGAGGAACTACCCTACGCATGATCTGGAGTTAGAAGATGTTGTTCATGCCTTGCGCTGTTGGAGACACTATCTTCTGGGAGAGCACATTGGGGTTTTCACTGACCACAAGAGTCTGAAGTATATATTTACTCAGCGTGATCTGAATCTGAGGAAGCGCAGGTGGGTCGAGTATCTTCAGTCTTTTGAATTCGAGATTTCCTATACACCGGGAAAGGGAAACATCGTGGCTGATGCGTTGAGCAGGAGAACTCAGATTCAGGTAGTTTAGGAGGCCAGTAGTGAGTGGCAGGTGATGGTTCTGTTCTCTGAGATGCATCTGGAGGTGCATGATAGGAGGGGACATACTTTTTTTTCTTCTGTAGCTGTTACCTCCACACAAATTGATCAGGTATGGATGAGGCAGCTATCAGACTCAGAAGGCTTAGTCCTGCGGGAGAGTGTGTCAGGAGGAGACCGTTTTCCTAGAAGGATAGTGGGCGATGATGAGATCTTGCATTTCCAGGGACGCATATGGGTTCCCGCAGACATACGTGAGGAGCTGATCCGGGATTTCCATTCCTTTGTTTGGGCTGTTCATCCTGGAGTCACCAAGATGTATATGTACCTTCATCGCCAATACTGGTGGCCAGGTATGAAGAAGGATGTTGATGGTTTTTTCATGATATGGTCAACTTGTCAGTAGGTGGAAGTAAAGCATCAGCGACCAGTGGGGCTTTTAGAGTAGTTACCCATTCCGGAGTGGAAGTGGAGCGATATTGCGATGGACTTTGTGACCGGGTTGCCGAGATCACCTCGGGGGAATGATGCTGTCTGGGTTGTCGTCGAAAAATATACGAAGGTTTCTCACTTCTTGCCAATCAAGAAGACCTTCAGTGTAAATTATCTGGGATGACTTTACATTAGAGAGATTGTCCGTCTGCATGGAGTTTCAAGCTCTATTGTTTCAGACAGAGATGTGCGCTTTACCTCTCGGTTCTGGCAGGGACATCAGAAGGCCTTAGGTATGTAGGTACTTTTGAGTACAGGATATCATCCCCATACTAATGGCCAGTCCAAGCACATGATCCAAGTGCTTGAGGATATGCTTCGTGCTTGCATCCTTGACTTTGGCATTTCTTGGGAGAATCATATTCCTCTGGTGGAGTTCGCCTACCACAATAGTTTCCAGGAGACCATTCAGATGGCGCCATACGTGGCTTTGTACGGTAGGCTATGCCAATCACCCTTATGCTGGCTGGAGGCAGGAGAGGTATCTTTGATGGGACCTCATCTTGTTCAAGAAACTTCAGAGCAGATAGAGCTGATTCAGATGAGGATGGCTACAACACAGTCTCAACAGAAGTCTTATGCTGATCAGCAGAGACGACCTCTAGAGTTCGAGGTCGGTGATCATGTTTTCCTAAGTGTCGCACCGAGGTTGGGACACAAGAGGATCCGGAGATAGGGTAAGCTTTCACCGTGGTACGTTGGACCATTTGAGGTCTTGGAGAGAGTGGGACTGGTTGCCTATCGGCTGCAGCTACCTCAGAGGTATCGTGCCATGCACGACTTCTTCCATGTCTCTCAGCTCTGACACTACATTTCAGACCTTTCTCACATCTTTCAGCCCGAGGAAGTCAAGCTCGAAGAGGATGCGTCATTCTAGGAGCATCCGATACGGATTGTCGATCATAGTACGAAGGTTCTCCGCGGGCGGTCTGTTCTTCCGGTACGAGTGCTATGGCCGCACGGGCGAGCACAAGACAAGACCTGGGAGAGGGAGACCGATGTATGATCACAATGGCCGGAGTTGTTCAGGGTTTCTCCTTCTTATCCTCGTTAGGGAAATTTGGGGATGAATTTCTTTAAGGGGGGGAATATTTTAGGAACCCAGATCTCTTTTCAGGTATGTTTTTCCTTTTTCTGGAGTTTTTGAAAAAAATGAATTTTCTAGAAATTTCAGAAGTATACACCGTGTACTTTCTTAGTACACGCCGTGTACTCTTTCCCTGGTTTGAAGCCATGTGTTGGCTGTGTCTGGGCCACACACACGGTGTGTAAGGCTGAGGTGGAGGCCTGTTATTTCGGAGAACGAAAAATTCGAAGTACACGCCGTGTACTTTTTTTTCATTAAATGGACCAGGGTCACGTCTAACCCCCATATCCGTTTTCTTCTTCAGTTTTTGACCATCCGAGAGCGACCGTACGACCGGATCTTTGGTGAACTCCCACACTGCCATTCGTTCTCCGATTCGAGAAAGGTTAGTTGCGTTGGAATCGGAGCGGTGAGTTCTTCCTTCTAATTTAGCCTTGTTTTGTGATTCCTCCTCGTTTCCTAGTTATCGCGGGATGAACGTTTTGTGTGTTTTCTCAGATCTACGTTGTTCTAAGAGGAATCTGTAGTCGAGGTTCGCATATATCGATGTACTCAGATAGAGTTAGGTGGTTTGTGTCTTTCCTTAGAATGTTGATGAATATTATCTGCAAATTCCACCAATACCCTTGAACGAGGTATTGCGTGTTTCATATTTTTCCCCTGTTGTTTGCCTGCTTGGCTTGATTGCTTTATTAGATGTTATTTCTTGTGAGTAGAGTAATTTATTTTTTGCTCAAGTTGCTTTTCCAAGATTGTTTGCCTGTTGGGCATTTTTCAAGATGACATACCTTGTTGTAGGATAGTTGAACTGTCTCTTCTGTTACTGTTGAGCCTTAGTTGATAGCCAAGTAGATTTTGAGGTTTACTTGGACAATACACGTGCGCTGAGCATTTTTTACCCTTAAATCAGGACTGTGAGAACCTAGAGTAGTAGACCAAAGGGATAATTGATGGAAGGGCTTCTCCAAAATGTCTTTTAATTACGATGTGAGACTATAGGAGGAATTGATGTTGAGTGCTTTCTCAGATAGTATGTAGATCCACGACACGGGCCACAGGGGGAATTGACGTTGAGTTCTTCCCCAGAGAGCCTTTAGCACGATACGAGACTATAAGGGGAATTGACGGTGAGTGCTTCCCCAGAGAGTCTGCTTAAATACGTAGCTGAACCAGAGGGGTGAGACTGTGTGTGCCTCCTAGAGGGTTTCTAGTACTTAGAGGTTGAACCATAGAGGTTAGAATTTGAGAGCTACCCAGAGGTTTACCAGTTTTCTTCTTCTTGTTGACTGCTTACTTGTGTGCTTTCCTTATTAGAACTGTAGATTGTAGCTGCTTGTGCTTTTCTGTTTATTGCTTCTTGTTTTATTACTGCCAAGTATTCATTGACTGTTAGGCACAAATCTTTGGGTGATTGCCTACTGGGATTGTATCTCACACGTTGTTTGGGCCATTCTTTTGGACCCAAGCAGACTATGATGCTGCAGGTATAGATAAGGGAAAGTGCCCTTCTACTTCGGGATGTTGACTGCATCAGGAGCTGGTGAGCATGGGCCCGAGCCGTCGCTCGCGATGCTGAGGATCTTACATTGTTTTCTTTTACACTTGGTTTCAGTTGTATTTCAGCACGTTTTGTGTTTGTTGTTTTCCATAGGTCCTTGTACCTGCTTCATCATTGTCGTCATAGCTATATATTTACATTGCTTCCGCTGTTTGGTTTCTGTTGTTATGTATGTTGTTTACTAATTCCGCTGTTTATTGTTGTTTTCTTACCTTGTATGCCTTATCGAATGAGGGAATAGTTTCCCCACTGACTCACCAAGGCCCTTGCTACTAGTCGGCAGCCTCTGGCATTCGGGGAAACATGCTTGAGGTCATGTGGCGAACCGGGTATGGGGCACCAGTGGAGGGGCTCCGGACTCGGGACGTTACAATAATTGAATTTGTTTTGTGTTTGATTTTATACACTTGACATATACATTGGAATATCATATTTTCATCTTTAGATTTGATATTGAATTTCCACTTTTATCCATCTCATGATACCTGTTATTTGAGGTTATGATTACATGTTATTTAGTTATTGTTTCTTATTTTCTTCTAGTGTATTTAATCTAATAAGAGGGGGTAGATCTCCCCATTATCGATATTTCAGACCCTCACTATTATTCGGTATCCTCTAGCATATGCGGAGGCACACCTGGGGTCATGTGACTGACTGACTCGAGGCACTGATTTGTGGCACCCAGGTCAGGACATTAAAAAGTGGTTTCAGAGTCCATTTTTCTATTCTTTTTTTATTATGTATTACTATTTGGTAATGGTAGACATGAAACTAGAATGAGTCGGGCCTTGGTTATGATCTCATACATGGGAGTAGCTAACCCATGTATGGGGAAGAACCCAAGTACCCAGGGTGGGATTGTTTTTATTCTTATTTGTTATTACAGTTGAATATTATTTCAACTTGGGTGACACACTTGTTGTGTGTTCTGATTGTTAATGTTAATTTTTTATGAGTTTTGCCTCGTGGACCAGTATGGCATAAGATTTGAGTTACATGCATCATTATAATAACATAGGATTATTGTGACATGCATCATTTTAGGAACACATAGAAAAATGGTTCATGGGTAAGTAATTGAACTTGAACTGTTTTCCTTGCTTGTGAAATTGAAATGAAAATAGCACATAACATTAAATTGAGAAAGATTGAAGAATGATATAAGATTAGAATAAATGGGTGTCCAAATGAGAAACATGAATAATTAGAATGTGTTTACCCTTGTTATCTAGGACTAAGGTGTATATTATTAAGGGTCGCGATAACACCTCAGTTTTGACAATGTGGTAGGGTTTGGGGAAATGACTTGTTGTGGAATATTGTATGTTACCTTAAATGTATTAATTTTGTAAAAGGTGTCTTAAGGTACCAATTTGTAATGGTATAGATATTTATCTATGATGGCTCTTATTAAGAATAAAACATGAGGATATGGATAGAGATGATCTACTAGTAGTAGTAACCAAGGAATCAATTGTGTCAGGTGAGGAATTCAGGGAGCAGTTCCAAGACATCATTTCCCACGTCATGAAATTCATGGTAAGAGAACCAGGGTGGGTTGTGAAGAGTATGTTTGATCTAAAAATGGAGTTACAAATTCATCACCCTCATGATTTTATTGGAGAGGGTGGACCTGAGAGAGATGATTTGTGGGTTGAGTCCATCGAGACTATAATTGACCACTTTGAGAATTCTGTAGAGAGGATGGTCATGTTGGCTGTTTACATGATACGAGGATAAGAAAATCATTGGTGGTATGTTTAGGCGTGGACTATATAGGCTAATGGTATGTTATGTATGGAACTGTTGGATACGTTTCTAGAGAACTTCTATCCAGAGATACGGAGGTAGGAGAGAGTAGGTGAGTTCATGATGTTTACTTTGGGGAGAATTTATGTGATAGACTATATTGGACACATTACACATTTGCAACACTTTTCTCTAGAATTGGCAGTGAATGAGATAACTACAGCGATACATTTTTAGGATGGTCTTAAATGTGATATTAAGTCCAATTTTTACCATTTTCATTTAAAGGACTTTGCCGAGGTGGTGGATAAGGATATCATAGATATGGGTAACCTGAAGAGGCTTCCAGTGTAAGAAAGGTGGTTCCATTTGGAAGATTAGAAGGTATGACTTATGAAAGTAGGAAGCATTGCAATGAAAACATCAACCAGGGAAGTGAGAAACAGAGTACCTAAAAAGAGGGATCAGTTACATAGGACCTTAATAGAGTGATTGATCACCAATGTGGTAGATTAGGAAACTTGTGAAGATAGTTACCTCAACCACCAATATAGTTACAGTCTTGCAGAATGATGGGACATCTTCAAATGTTCTATAGGACATAGTGATAGATGAGTAGTAAGGGTATAGCTAGTCAGAATCAGAGTGTAGGAACAGGATATTCTGCACCATATCAGTCATGCATCTGAAGTTCTACTGGACAAGGTGGTAAATGTAATGTCTGTGGAGCTTCAGGCTAAGAGTTCTCATATTAGTAAAGTAGTGCAATACAAGGGACATAGACTGCATCATGGGAAAGTGGGGTAAGACCATTAAATTCTATTCACCCTACACTTGTGGATATCAATGTTGGACAATTGACAGTGAGATGTACTATTTGTATAGCTTCTATGATATCTAGTGCCTTATTTAATATCAGTGCCTATGATTACATTGTTTCTAAAAAACTTTTTAATGGTTTGAGCCTGGTGATGGATTTTGTGAGTGGGGTGTTGACGACAAACACACCTCATGGAGTTTGGTCAAGAGACATTTTATTGTGCAAGTCATGTTCTCTTGAGGTCGAGTATTATCGATTTCAATGGGATCTCTATATCAATGACATGTCAGGCTTTGAACTAATTATGGTTATGGACTAGTTAGTATCATATTATCCCCCACAATGATTTTTTCCATAAGAGAGTGACCATTACATCTTCTAAGGGTTACAAATATGTTCACTGTGGAGAGTGGGATATCGAGGCGTTCCAAGTAGGGCCAAATACTCATCAAATAGGAGAGATCACAACATAGGTTTCTAGTTTATTTCTGGATGATGGAGGTGTAAAATGAGATGTCTTTCCACACATAGTGGATAGTTTTTAGGATGTGTTTACTTAATATTTCTCAAGGATAACACCTGAGAGATATGTGGAATTTAACATTGAGCTCATACCGAGGGAAGAGATGATTTCTATTCCACTATATAGAATGGCACTGAAAGATATTCAAGATCTCAGGACTCAGCTGGAGGAGTTAGAGGATAAGGTATCTATTTATCTGAGTATGTCACTTTGGGGTTCATTAGTGTTGTTTACAAAGAAGGATAATAGGAGTTTATGCTTATGTGCTGATTACCAAAAGTTTAACCAGATGACTGTGAAGAACCAGTATCCTCTCCCCCGTATCGATGACCTATTTGACTAGTTGAGAGTAGCTTGTGTGTTCTCAAATATTGACTTGAGATTACGGTATCATACACTGAGATTTTAGACCTATGGTATAACAAGAGATGAATTTAGAAGCAGGTATGGACTATATGATTTCATTATAATATTGTATGGGTTGACGAACACACCCGTAATGTTTATGGACTTAATGAACAAAATCATTAATCTGTACCTAGATCAGTTTGTGGTAGTGTTTGTGGAAAAAATCTTGGTACACTCCAAGACAAATGATTATTATGACCTACATCTTGATATCATCCTAATTTCACTATGAGAGCATTGGTTATATATCAAGATATCTAAGTACACTTTTTTGGATCGATCAGGTACACTTCATGGGTAACATCATCTCAGAGGAATGTTTGTTGGTAAATCTAGAGAAGGTTCAGATAGTGGTTTCTTGAGAGCATCCCAAGATCATGTTTGATATCCATCGATTTCTAGGATTTTCTGAACATTATTAGAGGTTCATTCAGGACATTTACCAATTGGAAACATTGCTGACGGGTTTGACCAAAAAGGGATAATGTTTTATTGGTTGTAAGATTGTGATAATTCTTTCTAGGATACGAAGAAGATTTTGGAATCAGTACCAATATTGATCCTACCAGATCAAGGTGAGAAGTACACTGTGTATTGTGACACTTCTAGGATTGTAATAGGAGTTGTGTTCATGCACAGAGATCAATTTTTTGTTAATGGGTCTTTGAAGTTGAGGCCCCATGAACCGAACTACCCTGCATATGACCTCAAGTTTTCTATAATGGTTTATGTTTTTATGTGTTGGGTACATTATCTATTGCTAAATTTTTTACTATGTAGATTGATTATGAGAGATTAAAGAACATATTTTCCCAATGAGATTTGAATCTTCGATAACAGAGATTAGTTGAGTATATGCCGCCATTCAATTTTGAGCCAGCATATATGCCAGGAAAGGGGAACAATTAGGATGATGAATTGAGAAGGAAGACTCAAACTCAGGTGGTTCATGAGTCTAGTGTTGAGTGGAAGATGATGGATTTACTTGTCGAGATACACATTGTGGTTTAGGAGAGTTAGGATTATATGACACTCGTAATAGTTTCATTGGATTATACATTTTTGAGATAGATCTAAGATAGGAAGTTTGTGGATTTATAATTTTTTACCATGAGGGAAAACCTTGAAGGTGGGGAGTCACCTTATTATTGGATCATAGATGAGGATGAAGTCATCTATGTCAGGAATCAGGTTGTCATACCTAAAAGAATATGAGACAAGATGATGTGTGAGTTTCATGACTCGAAGTGGGTGGTACATCTAGGTGTGACCAAAATGCACGGTGAACTACAAATATAGTTTTGATGGTAGAAAAAAAACAGAAAATAGTAATGTTTGTGACACGATGCAACACCTTTCAGTATGTGATGGGTGAGAATTAATGACCTATAGGTTTACTACAGTCGTTGGACATTATACAATGGAAGTGGGACAAAGTGACCATGGACTTTGTGGTGGTTCTCCAAAGGATTCCTTAGAAGAATAATTTTATTTGGGTTATTGTGGATAGACTGAAAAAGGTAGTGAATTTATTGAATATATGGGAGACTTTCTCAGTGGAGAAATTGGGATATTTGTATGTTTGGGTGATAGTATGTCTACATGAGGTGACACAGAATATTGTTTCAGACTGAAAGTTGTATTTTACTGCATGATTATTATAGGGATTGCAGAAGGTTCTTGGTATGTAGGTTTTATTGTGTATGAATTTCCACCCACTGATATATGGGTTGTCAGAGCATACAATACAAGTGCTAGAGGATATGATGTGATCTTGTGTTCTAAAATTTTGTGGGTCTTGGTAGAACCACCTAGAACTAGTGGTGTTCACAAATACCAATAGTTATTGGGAAACTATAATGATGTAACCATATGAGGCTCTTTATAGTAGGACATGAAGACCAACTCTAGTCTGGATGGAGGTAAGTGAGTCTAAGTTATTGGGACCGAGTCTCTTCTAGGACACATTAGAGCATGTACAGTTGATTCAAAAATATGTGGATATTACCCAAAGTAGATAGAATTCATACGTTGATTGAAATAAATGACACCTAGAGTTTACATAGGTTGATCATGTATTCATTTGGGTGTTTCCAAGATTCAATAACTATAGAATACAAAGACAGGGAAAGTGGGAACCCATGTTTGTTGGATCGTTTGAGGTGGTGGAGAGAATCAGGCTAGTGGTGTACCGATTGGCTCTTCCACAGAGATACATTGCTATGTATGATTTTTTCTAAGTGTCAAAACTAGGTTGGTATCACCCCAACCCTTCTAATGTGACCGATATGGATGGTTTTGAGATTGAGATCGATTTTTCCTTTGAATAGAAACTATTACATGTGTTGAATTGTAGTGAGAAAGTGTTGCAAGGAAAGACCATGCCTATAGTTTGTGTATTGTGGAAACACGGGAATGTCTGGGAGGAGACATGGTAATGGAAAGGAGATATGTGGGATCATTGTCCTAATCTTTTTGAATCGGAATCATAGAGATTCTTGGGAGTGCAACTCCATAATAAGATGTTATAAGGTGATGAGATGGTAAGATCTCGACCTTTCCGGAAGATGAAATGGTCTTAATTTCAGGTATTTATTTTTTCCTTGTTTCAGGGTACATGGGTTGGGTTTTACCTTGGGATGTGTTTGGGTGAAAATTTGAGAAACTTTTAAGGGATTAAGGTAGTGCATAGTTGGCTCACAGTTTTCCATAATCATGTACCCCTGCCCAGCAAACCATGCAACCTTGGATAGAGAGGAATTACATGGTTGACATGCGCTTTTTCAATATGTACACCCTATTATGAGAATCTATTAACCCCCATAATAAAGGGTCACATTTAGGTACACATTTTGGAGAAACCATTCTCCCCTACCCTACTAACCATGCATGAATTTTTAAATCACCAAAAAATATATTTTTAATCACCAATACCCCCATTTAACACCTATTTAATCCCCATTTAACCCTAGACAATATTTCTTGTTTTTGGATATTCCTATATGGATTAAAAGACATAAAAATCTATTTAATTTGTTATTTTAAGCCTGTATTGAAGATCTTCACCCCTCTCTGTAAGAGGATCTTACCTCACTTGGTTTCCAATTCCTTATCCTTTATTATCCTATTCTAGAAATGGGATTTTTTTCTTATTTTGATTGGATATATACATGTTTATGTGGATCTAGATCTAGTATTGTAGATCTATATCTATATTTAATAGATCTTGATTGATTTGATCTTGATTTAGGGTTTTAAATTTGAACCTCATTCTATATAATTATGTTTCTCAAATTATAAGGATTTACATTGGGTGATCGCTCATCAACAAATTGATGTAGGTTGTATATAATTCATATCTCAAAGTATTTTTTCAAATTACATGTATGTAATTGTATAATTTCTATTTGATGTTTATAAATTATGTTCTTAATTGAATTAATTAATTCAGGAGATCAGAAATTGTGGATTTTGGGAATTATAGACTGAGATAATTAATTTTAGAAATAATTATGAGATATTACGATTTTAGGATTGAGATATTTAATTGTGGAAATAATTATGATCTATTGAGACTTTGATTGAGATAATTAATTATGGAATTTATTATGTGATTTTTAGTTTATGGATATTTATTAATTAATTGAATAATTAATTAATGGGATCTACATACTCAATTAATTAGAAAATTAATAAAGGGGATTAATGTGATAAACTAATTGCTGAATTACTAATAAAATTGTGGTGGTTGATTAATTATTGAATTTACTAATATAATTTAAGTGATTAATTAATTTTAGAATTAATTAATGCATTTTATGTGATTAATTATTTTTTGAATTAATTAATATTATTTATGTGATTAGTTAATTTTTGAATTAACTAATGGAATTTTTATGTTTAACTAATTGTGGAATTATTAATGGAATTGATGTGGTTAATTAATTGTTTAATTAATTATGTGTTAATAATGGTAACATGGTCATTTAGTTGTGAATTAAATAACGGGAACATGGTCATTATAATGTGTAAGGTATGAATGGTAACATGGCCATTTTGTTGAGAAATAGAGAACATGAACAAGATTGTTCCAATGTGTTAGGTATGAATGGTAACGTGGTCATTTAATTGTGAATTTCAGAATAGAAACATGGACATTCTATTGTGGGGTGTATGAATGGTAACATGTGAATTAAAATATGAATTAAATAATGATATCAATGGAATTATGAGATATGATATTCCTCATACATACTTTAGGCTTCAACATATTTCAGAGTAGGTATTGAATGATAACAATGGAATTATAAGATATGATATCCCTCAGACATACATCATCCTCTGACATGAGTTGATGCAGGGATTGAGGTATGGGTGTCTACAGGAACCCAATGGTTTATACAATTAAATAAATATTAATTGATAATGTGATAACTGTTTAATTATGCATTGTAATTATTTCTTTATACAAATTCATACACTTGCTATTGATTAGATATTGTTTTAGTTGTTATTAGTGGTGGCATAATATAATGCATTAGATTTCCATGAACTATTTTTTTGGATACTATATAGATTATTTGTGAGACTAGGCTATGAGGCGATATGTGATTCTGAGGACATTGTTCCTAAAATAAATGATTTAAATATATTAAATATCATGCATGCAAAATTTTCATTAAAAAGTCAAATAACTTATAAATGGGTACCCTGATCAGAAATACGATTGTACTATTGAGTTCAGAATGTGAGGTTTACCCTAGGAATGACTTAACATTTTTCAGTGTGGGTCATTTGTAGAAAAGGCATCACCAGCGTGTAAATGAAAAAAATAATTTAATAAATAATTTTATTTTATTTTTTTGATGCAGTGATTGATGGACTTTAAATAGTTATTATGGAGAAACACTAAGGTTAGCTTTACGACCCTGGAACCATTGTAGAGCCATTGGACATAGCTTCAGTGAATCCTCTTAGACGAATGGTGAAAGGATCTTCGACCAATGATCGATGCAAAAACGATTCAATGTATCTCACCAAAAAACCAGACACAACCCCATTCTTCATTAGTGATCAATTTGAATCAAGGTAGGGCATGTAGTTTTATTTTATTCTTCCCCATTCATGATTTATACAATGTACATGAATCAATCAATGAAAATATTGATCTGTGGTATGATTAGTATGCAGGATGAGTTTATTTTATGAGGTTTTGATGGAAGAATATATTTTTAATTTTATTATTCAGATTTTCATTCTAATAATGATGGGTCAAGATAAACATGAACATTGATCAATGTTTGTTACTCCAATACTTTCTTGTTCTTTTCACCCCTCATTCATCATTCGTCACTAGCATTCTCGATCAATCGATCAATGTGTGCCCATTTCATGGTGCAACGATCCGATATCACAGATCTAAGATTGGAATAGCCTGACAGAGGTGTGATGATGGAGATACAGAAATTTAGATGACATAGGATACCCAATTTACTATTCTTCATCACACAATAAAGAGTTACAATTTGATTAATTTTTTGAGTATATTTGATGGCGTAATGAATTCTTCATTGACAAAAAATATTGGATGAGTTGGGATCCTCATTCTGATGGTGAAACGATCACTAGATCAAAATATAGAGGCATTGGATCAAATGCTGGAGTAGATATGGGATTCTGAACAATCATGAACAACACAACATTTAATCTGGATCTATACATTGTGTGGAGCCACAAGAGCTGTGATTAGGGTTTCCATAGGAAGTTAAATATCACATGGAATGTGACCCCTTTCACAGAGAATGTGGTATCACCTGGGTCACATGGCATGTACTCAGGAATCACACAGGCTATTTACTTGGGAAGATGTTCACAGGCTAAGCTGTGTACTGGTACTTGAGAATACATTCATAGGATGGTGACGTGTACCAGGAAAAGGTTATAGTAAATGGGATACGTACATGGTGTGTACTACTACATGGACATAGTTTTATGAGATGAGCAATTTACTCGGGCAAGTACCGGGTTCAAGGGACATGGAGTGTGACCCCTACTTCACACTGTGTACTCATTCATACATGTCTTGGAGCCCTTGTACTCTATATCTTGGAAAAAATTTGTTAGGGTTTGTTAACCTTATCTTTTCCACGAGGGTTAGTATGCAATCATTTTTTACTCCTAGGACAATGATCCAATCAGCATTAATTCCTAGATAGAGTTGTTGGAATCCCTCTGAGAGTCCCATAGTTAGATCCTCTATTCATATTCATGTCCTAGTTGGAGTTCTTGGTATTGACGTGACCAACACTACATGGGAGTCATTCCTATACTTAGCAGGTTAATCCAGATTGATTTGTTGGTATAGTGATCCTCACTTGTGTATTGTATTCGATTCAAACTATTATCATGCTCTTTCTCATGAAGAGACATGATAAGAAGTACCCATTGGACAGACATCATCGATGCAATCAGTTTCTAGATTGTGTTCTCTCAGGTGAGTGATTTGTGTAATATTCTATATGGAATCATAGAATAGTATAATATGGTTGTGACTTACCTCTAGAAGGTGTGACTTTGTTGAGTATATCATGATATTATTGTTATATGTGTTGTAGAAATATACATGTCTAGAGATGAATGTATTTACTTTTTTTGATGTGACGCATGCCTATCATAGGGAATGTAAAAAAGAAATTTAATTTTCCTAGTGTAGTATAATAGATAACCATGTTCATATCACTTGAGGAACTTTCTCATATGTTCACTCAATTAATCTAATTCACCTAAACTAATTATTTTTAATTGTTTTTTTAATTTAGGAAGGTTATGAATTTTAAATTAATGAAAATATTAAACTAACATGCAATGAAAAAATTTAATTAGTGAATAAAGAACATGGAATTTATGGGTTGGTTTACGGGTTCCATCATTCTATTTGTTGGTGTTTTAATAAAGATTGACAATTCAATTTTGATATCTCATTATTGAATTACTATTATTTTATTAGTTGGTGTGAAATCATGAATGCATTTATCAATCATAACTTCCCTTCCTACTTTAATCAAGGATTATGGAACAACTCAATCGTGAGTGTGAGAACTTCCAAGGCCTGGCTCTATCATATGCCATTTCAACCACTGAATGGCTCAAATACATCGTATTAAGAGCTTTTATTCAGTATAAGGGAGGGAATAGATTTAATAAAGTAATATAAATGAGTTTGAGTTTCGTTTCCAGGTGGGATATCACCACACCCGCGCACATCACTCTTTCTCATAAAAAACTTAATAAAAATTAAGAATTTTACCGTAGAATAAATGAAATTGTCATATACCTCCCATGAGCCAAGTATTGAGTAAGTACATAATTTTTTAGGGTAAGAGGTAATGGTGGATAGTATGAGAATAAGAAAAGATGAAAATAAGGATAATATATGGAGATGATATGAGGGTGGTTGGGTGGAAGAAAACAAAAAAATAAAAACCATGCATGAATTTATTAAAAATATAAATTAAAATTGAAATATAAAAAAATAAATAAAATAAACAAATTAATAATATGATAAGGGAAAGATTTTTGAACGTCCTACCTTAGTGGAGATCTCACCTTGGTTCCTTGTAATCAATGTGATGGAAAATGGGATGAGATGAGAGGTGGGAGCTCCCCTCCTTTTATAGGAAGAAATTGTCCTCCTCAAGTTTCAAATTTTTTGGCAATATAAATGGATGATTAACACATTAAATCCTTCATAAATGTTGTTAATAAATGACTTTTTCATTAAACCTCAAAATTTCATATTGATTTGACTCATCTGGAGGGATTTATGTATTTTTTATTGAAAATATATTTTTTTCTAGATGAATTTTCCAAGAAGTTTCCTTCAATGTATAACATCTCTTTGTAACCATAATTGGAGAAAAACTCCATGAAATTTATTTAGGTTTTGCATATATGTGTCCTACTTAATATCCATTTCTAATCAACTCCATTGTAGTTGTGTAGCCTGATTTATACATCTGTTACGGAGGAGGGGTCCACACTGTCAGCATAGACAATTTCCAAACATCAATGATTTTTTTGGGCCTTTAGATATTCGAATAATCCTCCAGTCTAGAAGAAAAATTTAAATGAATTAAAATAAGTATTATAAAAAATAAACATTCAATTTGGAATTATATTTCTATATAAATGACCAAAATACCCTTGATGTAAAAATTTGTCAAAATTCCAGAATATAAGCACTTATCACATTTTTGGTCGAAACACACCATAAATCAAAAATTGATCCATATAAGCTCAAATTGATAAATTAATAGGGTTAAAAAAATTAAAATTCATATAGAAAATTTGGAAAATATTAGTATTATCATTATATTTTTTAGTTTTGAGGTGTCCTACTAAGTATTCTTATAGACACCCATACATGGGGTTTTCCTTCATGTGTTGTGTCTTGTGTAGAAGATTGAAATTTTGATAGAATCATAGGAGGACCAGGACCATACGATGCTTAGTGAGACAAGAAAAACCGAGGTGTGTTCCTACATCTTTCTGAAAGCAGTCCCAATACTTACTTTTAGGTTGTACTTTTGTTTACAAACTCTTTGTGGTGGGCTTGTATTTGGCCTTAATTAATTTATATTACTTCCTCTTATACTCTGGTTATGAAAATTAAATGTATGAATGCATGGGTTTTCAGTTGTTATTACATTTCATCATTTTATAGGCTTGGAGATGTGTGTTTCTGTACAGGTTCTTAAGCTAAGGCCTCTCATGTCAGTGATACACCTTCTCAGTGCTAGGCACTATCCGCTAGCCTATTTGAGGTGGGATTAAGGAGTCGCGGCATGGGCCCCTCTAGGAGGGGGCATGACACCTACTGAGTTGTACTCTCACCATACTTGGGATTCCTGATCAACACCTGAAAAGAGTTTGTGCTTTCTAGAGAGGTTAATGGAAAATACCTTATGTTAGATCATTGATATGGGATGGAGCATGGATGAGGGAACCAGACACTATTCGGTAATTTCTTGGGGGATTCGTCAATGTCTTTATTTTTGGTTTCATTTTAGAAAATTGACATGTTCATTGGCATGACTTATTTTCTTCTTTAATTTTTTATATTGTATTTACATTTTTGGTCATCTTGTCATTCTGGTTCATCTAGGTTATGATTAAATGTTATTAATATATTGTTTATTATTTTTTTCATGCTGTATTTACTACGATAAAAGAGGGGAAAGTCTCCCCATGATCAACATATCAGACCCTCACTAATAATCAACTTCCTCTAACATATGGGGAGGCATGCCTGAGGTCATGTGACTGACCGATTGGAGGCATTGGTGTGTGGAACCTGGTCCGAGATGTTATAGTATTCAACATTAGAGGTTTTGGAGATTCCTTGTACGATTCTTCAATTGTGAAGAAAATCATGTGAAAATTTCCAGATAGGATTGATTCTAAAATTTTCTATTTATTAGATAAAGATGATTTATCTCTTGATGAATTGCTTAAATTTATTATTACTTATGAAATGAGAAAATCTTCAAAGTTAAAAAAATATGAAAGATGAAATAGATTATGAATCAATGAGAAAGATGATAATTCATGATGTTGGACATGATGATCTTTACTACTTTGAACATAAAGATGATGACAAGGTGAATCAAAAAATCACGTCTCTTATATCTATGTACTATAGTAGAGGAATATGAAATTATGGTGGTAAACATACTCTTAAATGTTTGTACTGTGGTGGAATTGGACACTTAACTATGAATTTACCTATGAAGAAAGTTGGTGAGTATCAAGAATATTCTAATAAAACACATTGATGAAAGAAGTAAAACCAAAGTTATAAAGAATAAAATTCATCCAACAAACACATTACGAAGTCTACTAGAAAAAAAAATATGATAAGTAATAAAGTTGAATCATACTCAAATGTGAACAATTACTCAAAATATGGAAGTTAAAAAAATTATAACCTTCATTGCAAAATTTTAGAAAATAAAACATTCCTCAGATAGTGAACAAGGTGGTGAAGAATCATATAGAGAGTATCAACTCAAAACATAACTTATATTATGTATTGAGAAAAACATAAATCTCAAGTATGAAATTAGAGTAATGAATAAATATTGTGAAGAAGTTTATAAATTAAGAAATTATGTCATCAGGTCTAAGGAAGAATACATTCAAGAGTTCTTTAGTTACAAACTAATAATCATTAAACATGGAAGGATAATTGAAGATCTCAATAAGAAAATGGAATATAAGGAAACCGATGTCAATATGTTTCAATATAAACTTCTTGATTCTATAAATACTATGATAATTATGAATGAAAACATTAAAAATTCTTTATTAGTAAAATATATGACTTATAAATTTGTTGAGAAATCTCAAATAAAGAATTAGGTGAATTCCTCACACACCAAAAATAAGGTTTCATCTGATTTTTCTAACATTTCATGTGAATATAAAATTAATAGCAATGTTTGGGTGGAGAAATAATGTGATAAACCTATCACAAATACAAAATTTTAAAACTCACTTAGAAGGAAATATGGTATACACCCAGAGTATGTTAGGGTATGAAGGAGTTATAAACCTCAAATTTTTTTTACCAAGAAATATCATACTTCCATAAAAAATTAAGATTTGATGGATTTTATTGGTGCTATAGAATATATGGGCACATGAATATTAATTTTTGGCATAACATATCACTTCCCAAAATAATATTTTAATAGAGTGGAAGAAATAGTTAAATTAGAATGAATAACTTTCCTAACACATAGGAAGTTAGAAAAGGAAAATCACAAGAAGATATAAACGTTCCAAAAAAAAATCAATTTAAATTTATGGAAGAAGTTTATGGAAGATTTTATTTGGCTTTTTATCATTTCAAAAGATGTATGAAACTACTTCTAGAATAAGTTTCTTGTGGGAGAAAAAGAAAACGAAGCTAGGATGAAGAAAGTTGAGAAAATATATTTTTTTGAGACTGCCTTGAAAGAAAGTAAAAAAGAAAAAACCATGGATACTTGATAATGGTTATTCTTCATGCATGATAGGTGATTTAAAAGTATAGGAACATGTTGAAAATCATGAAGGAAGTTCTATTACCTTTGGCAATAATATTTCATTAAAAATCATAGGAATCAAAATGACTGAGAATAAAGAATAAAAGTTGAAATCTTAAGAATTTTTATTTATTGATGTGCTAAAACATAATTTTCTTAGTGTATGTCAACTTTGTGATGACGTAAAAAAATTGATTTTCAGAAAATATTCATGTGTTATCAGAAGTGTGAAACATTGAAAAGTTATCACAAAAGGAGATAGAACTAGTGTAAATATTTTAAAGTTAGAGAATTTAAAAACTCATGTTATCTAAGTTCCAATGATGAGAATAAGTTTTGGGTCCAAACAGTTTTCAAATATGGGAATAAAATAATGAAAAAATTTCTAATGATTACTATGTACAAAATTTTCTAAAATTGAAAATAAGAGTGGAAGATTTTTTTTTACTTATTTGAAAGAGAAGATGACTAATAAAAGTCATAAGAAAGTTGAGATTCCATCTACCGGGCCTCTTAAAGTTATTCATTACAATTTATGTAGGACAATGAGAGATCAATAAAAAGAGGATATTTATAAATTATCAATTTTAATAGTGATTTCACTCAAATGAGAAAAATCATGTTTTTGAAACACAACTCAGAGCCGATAGAAATGTTCAGGTTTTTCAAAAAGGATGTTCAGAAAGAGATGGGGGTTTATATAACGAAATTGAGAATGGATAATGGTATTTAGTTTACTAGAAATACTTTCAAAACTAATCTTAGAGTTCATGGTATTAATCATTAGTATAGTTAGCTATATACCCAACAACAAAATGGAGTAGTAGAAAGGAAGAATATACGTTTGGTGGAAATGGGAAGAATAATGTGAGGAGAATAAAAACATTCAAATTTTTACTAGAGTGTAGTTGTTAGTATTATTTTACATGTTCTGAAAAAAACATTAATTTTGGAATCAAACATGAGTTCTTATGAAATTTTCTTTGAGAAAAAACTTTTATTGAACTACATTAATGTTTTTTGAATCCCATGTTTACATAAAATAATAAATTTGGATCGTGGAAAGGTGCATGAGAAAGATGAGGAAGGAATTTTTATTATTCACCCAATAGAAGATGATACAAATGCAAGAAGTTTTTAATTGTCATTATTTTATGAATATGAAGTTGTTTTTATTAGATAATGGGGGAGAGGAAAATAAATTTTTTAGAAAAATAAAAGTGAGAAAATATAAAAGTTAGGGTTATTTTATCTTAGCATTTCCGTACAATTTTCTTCTCACCAAGGGATGGATTTTTTTTAAAAAAAATACCTTTTCTATTAGTGTGGTGTCTAAACACTTCTTTAATAAAGTATGTGTTTTGGAAAAATTCAAAAAACATTAGTTTTTTTACAAAATATGAATTGTGAAAATTTTCATAGAGTTGTAAAAGTTATTAGTGAGTGTTGTTAAAAAATAAACATGGGGAGATTGAAGAACCTTTGTGATGTTTTTTTAATAATTTTTTGTATTTGTTGATAACTAATCTTTTATAAAATAATGTTTTTGAAAAACAAGTGAATGTTTCTGAATGTTCGAACCCAAACATATAGGGGGAGAAAGTTTTGTTTTTGAGAATGTAATTTTATAAACACAGAGGATTGAACTGAGAAACACCAGATGAAAAGTATCAAACTGATCACCACTGGTCATAGAATTCATAAAAAATTTAGAGTTTTTTTTCAGACACACCATCAGTCTCAAATCCATGGACATGAAGTTCATGTTTCCTTGGACTCAATGTTGGTTAGAAAGCTAAAATGTTTCTGAAGAGGTTGAATGATGAAAGTTATGTCAGGATTTGGAAATTTCATAAACATTCTAACCTTCAGTCAAATATTTTTATTCTAATTTTTAATTCTCAAATATCTTAAGTTTTCTGAATCACTTGTGATGTGATACTTATGAAGAAAAGGGGGAGAATAGGTGAAACCAATCATATTGAGTTTTGGTTGGAAATAAAGAATGTGTTTAAATTAATGTAATACTTAATACATTCCTATATAAGTAATATAGTACTTTGATAATATTGAAGTTCACATAAATCAGGAAAACTATAATGGTAAAAGATTTTTAAGAAATAGAGGAATAATAAAGATTTTATTGATTCTAGGAATCATGGAAATTTTTTTCATCAGATCCAGAAGTACTGAGTATAGAATATTTTATAAGTCTGAATGAGTTATATTTGATGAGGGTTGAAGTATTTCAAAGAGGTATATTGGAGTTTCCATCATAAATAAAATTCCATAATGGTGATAATTACATCATTATGAGGATTCCATTGGATTGAAGCTGAGGAAGTTCTATGAGGTATAATTTGAGGAGGAAAGTTAATTAAACGGACTCTGAGGAAGAAATTAAATCAAACTAACTCTGAGATGGAAATTCAATCAAGACCGACTCTGAGAAGGAAAGTCAATCATGCTGAATCTGAGAAAGAATGTTAATTACACTAACTATAATGAGGAAATTCAATTTATAATGATATGAAGATGTTTCATCATAATGAGATGAGGAAGTTCCATCATAATGGGTTGAGTAATTTCTATTATACTGAAAAAAAGATAGGAATTCTGAGATGAATTATTATAAATAATACATAAGAAGATTTCATAATATTTGTAAAGAGTTTATGATGTCAAACTTGAAATTACAATACGTATAGATATTTGATTTTTTTAAATTTGAGTAATTGGGAAAAGTTTTTTAGTTTCTTAAATTTGTCTTTTTTGGATGCCTATATATAGAATATATGTATATTCATACTTTTCAACTTTTTATGTCAGTGGAAAAATAAGAGCACTATAGAATTCATGTCAAAGTTATCTTTCCATATAGAAATATCATTAGAAGTTTGGAAATCTAAATTTTTTGTTTATTGGACTGAGTAATATCAGAATGAGCATTTGAGAAGAGTTTGAGTAATGCATATTGAGAATGGATTCATCAGACTGATTCCATCAGACTGAATTCATCGGATTGATTCCATCAGACCCAACCCTATCAGATAGAGTGAATTAGACACAACCACATCATAATGAGGATTCTGAGCGGAGAATTTGTGGTGTATTTTGAACAATGTATTTTTCTTTTGTTTTATCTCATTTTTTTTAATAAAAATTTATAAACCAATAAGAGTCTGTATAATCATTACAATTAGGATATATATAATGTTTCTAATGGGAGTTGGACAAGTTATTTTAAAATATTCATTTTTATGAATTTATATAGACCCATAGGAGTTTTTATGAATATGATATAGGTTCTCACACTGAGGTTGAACCTTGTAAATATCATGTTATTTACATGTTTTACTATTTTTTCATACATTTGTATTTACTAAAAGATGATAACGATATAAACTTTAACAAGTTTCAGGGTTTAATATTTTCAAAATTATTGAAACTTATAAAAGTGAACATATAATTCAACCCCACTTCTGAGTTATTATTCTATCCTTTGGAACGTCATATACTATTTATCACATTATTTGAAATGTTTTTTAATATTTGTGCTATTTTTTGTAATTAAAATCCCTAAAATATAATGGAATACTCTCATGACTCATCATTGATCTGACCATGTCCAATAATATGTGGTTCCTCCTATCACTTACATCATTACACTGATGTGTATAAGGAGGAGTTAGTTAATATAAGATCCCAAACTCTTATAAGTAATCAATGAATTCTTGATTGAGATAATCTCCACCAAGTTCTAAGAGGATTTTCTTAATCATATTACCAATTTGGTTCCCATATTCATTCTTGTATTTCTTGAAGTTTTCAAAATAACTTGACTTCTACCTCATTAAGTAGGCATATTCATTTCTATTAAAATCATCGGTAAAATTTATGAAGTATGTGAACCCACCCCTGCCTCAATAGTAAATGGTCCACACACATATGTATGAACTAATTCAAGAATCTCATTATAACATTCACCTTTTCTACTAAATGTGGCATTATTCATTAGACCATATAAACAAGTGTGACACATACCAATTGGTTTTAGTTCAAAAGAATCTAAATATCCATTTTGGTATAACTTAGTCAAGCCTTTTTCATTTACATGACCAAGCCAATGATTCCATAATTAGGTGTGGAATGACTTATGTGAAGTAGTTTCATTATCAATTTCCATTACTTGGTTTGTATAATATAATAAAAAAATTTGTAATTTAAATTCACCTTACCATAAAAAATGATATTTTTATAAAAGAAGCAACATTCATTTACAAATATTAAAATAAGTCCATTTATATCATGTTTAGATATATAAATAATGTTTTTTGTAATGGATGAAACATAATAACAACCTTTGAAAACCACGATCATTATAAGATCCCATATTTTTATAGGTACGTCCCACTCTGAGGTTTTCATTGAACATATTTTGTTGGGTTTTCGTTGGAAATTAATCCTTAGTGAATAAGTATTAATTGATGATTGAGATCCTTTTTTGGAGAAAATAACCTGAATTTGAGGCATTAATGTCAATTTAAATTAATGGATTCCATGTATAAATATGTTAAATGGGATTAATAGGGTTTTTTATGAGTTTAGAAGGATCATAAGTGGTTTGGTCACTTTTATAAAATTTAGTATAAAAACTATTCAATGAAAAATTTTATTTTGTGTACATGTTGCATGACATGTAACTATTTCTAGATGCAATTCATGAACTATTTTATGATGTGATGTGGTTACATGTCATAAACCTGATTCACATCGTGTAAATGTTGATCAAAATAAATATTAACCCGGGGAAAAAGGTTTTTCAATTATAACTTAAAAAAAGGAAATACATGACATGAAAGGATTACACATCATGTATTCCTCACACCCAGTAGTTTTAATTGTGTCATGTACATATGACTCTAATTATTTTTTATTATAGCCTCTACTCTCTCGCTCCTAGGGTGAACTCTAGGAAATTTTGAATTATCTTCCCTCCTTCCAGATGTCCCATTTGCACATTCGATCCTTGGTGAGTTTATTCACTTTGGTTTCCCTCTTCTCACCCATCATTAGATTTCATTGTATTGTACATCTTTTGAACATGTGTTTTGTTTTTGTATTTTATCTTGTTTTGGGTTAATATTGGTTATTCTTATGATCTTCTATGACTTATTATTTAATGGATTTTGTAATTGGAAGCATTGTGTTATTCATATTTTAAAGGTATGGAGACTAAACCCAACCCTATGGTATTTTTAATTGTAAATTATATGAAATATTTTGATTATGACCATGTAATGTGCACTATAATTAATATGTTGATTTATAGTAAATCATGGACTGTATTTTTTTAGATTCAATGGTTGATGCAACCTGTATTATGGATACCTGTTGGGTGAGAAAACATTTGATAAAATGAACTTGGGAAATGGATTAAATCATGGTGAGTATGACATGATACATTAGGTTATTTCTTGATATTGAATCCCTAGGTAATCTATTATTGATTATTGATATGAATATTGAGCATTTGAGAGATAAATGAAAGTTTATTTGAATGAATTACGGTAATTTTCATAATTAACCATTGATATTTATGATGTGATATTATGATTTCCATACTATTTTGACTTGTTGAGTTGGTGATGAAATTATTATATATAGGGTTATCCTAGTAATGTTTAAATTATTATATAGTAGTCTTGGCCCAATGATACATGCTAAAATTCATATATATAGGGATTTTCATGGTGGATGAAATGCTTATATAGTATGCAATTCCCAGTGATACTTGCTGAAATGCTTATATACCAGGCTATACCCAGGGACACATGCTAAAATGCATTTATATAGGATGATGATCAGAGGATGAAATTATTATACAAAGAGAGCTACGTGATTGTTTGATTTTTCCATGGTATAAGGATCTAGAAGGAATGGTTGTGTTACATGATCAGAGACATTTCATCATGGTTTTAAATAGGTTAATAGATATATTATATTAATTAGTTAATTAATACATCTATTTATCACTTTATTACATATAATTATTATCAGGCTAGTTGTGTTTAGGGATGGTGGTGTCGACCTATTGAGTTTTGTTCACACCCTATTTGGGAACTGTTTGGTACTTGAGAAGATTACATGGATGCCAGTTTGGACAAGGGAAAGAGACATTATTGTTGATTCTTTTTTTTTCTTGCTAGATGAGATGGATTTTGGAGATGGGTCTGATGTGGCGATCAGGACCAGAGCCTTTTGGGATTATTTAATATGAGTAGATTATTTTGTTTGTATTGGTTCGAGTTTTACTTTTAGATACATCTTAGCTTGTCATTACATTATTCATCATTATAGGTTCCTCCTTTTATTTTCCAACCTCTATGATATACTATTTCCACTATTTCTCTATTACTCTAATTTTTATTACTATGGTTTAATTCCACTATGTTCTACCAGGGGGTATATTCTCCACACTATAAATATCACAACCTTGCTACTAGTCAATATCATCTAGCATATGGGGATTCATGCTTGACATATAATAACCAAATCATTTTGACCATTGAGAGAGTATCAGATTGGGGGTCATTAAAAAGTGGTATTAGAGGATCATCTTGTTATTTTATTTTTCTTTTTTTTTAGAAAAAGTAGAATGGAGACTAGGATCTATTGGGACTTGGTTATGAGCTTATTCATTAGAGTAACTAAGCCATGAAAGGGGGAAAATTTGAGTTCCAGGGATTGGATTATTGTTTATGTTGTTCCCTTGTTACAATTGATGTTATTTCACCTTAGTTGATTTACATGTTGTGTGATTTTAATATTTTGTGATGTTATTGTTTATTGATATTTACACCCATGGACCAGTATGGTGAGATATGAGTATTCATGAATCATTATAGGAATATAGGGATAATATAAATATATATATATATATTTACAAGCATTGTTCATGACAGGGACATGTTTATTGCATGTGTTATATACTTTCCAATATGAATTGGGACATAATATATCTATTATATTTGATAAAGGGAATGAAATAAACTATTATTTCATTATAAAACACTTATAATCCATGGTTAGAGAGGCCCGAAGTAATGGCTCTCTACTGTCATCACCTCTTGAGGTTGTCTTTATTTTTATCCAAAGTTTATAGGAGTGTGTTTTTCTTGTAGATAAAATGACTCCTCTTCATCTTCGAGTTGAGTTATAAGAGAGTGGAAATCAGTTATCTCCTAACGTAGATGAACTAGAGCTTCATGCAGCTCTAGAGGATAAAATGGATGTTCACCTTTCTAAAAACATCTTAAGGGTTATGAAATCATTGCAAAATGAGACTATTTTCATCGTTCCTTTGATGTATGAGTTGATGGGAGAAATTCAGCTACAACATCCACCTTTGTTCACTGGGGAAGGAGGCTCCCTGGTAGCTGAGTTCTAGATTAAGTCAATCTATACAATCTTCAAGCATCATGAGACACCCACATATAGGAGGGATAATCTTGTTGTGTTTATTCTCAGTGGACCTACCAAACATTGGTCGGATATTCTAGAGCAAGATAAGAAGGAGTAGGAGTTATCTTGGAAGTAATTGAAGGTGAATTTATTGAGCCACTTCTATCCATAGATGCTGAGGGATGAGAAGGATCATAAGTTCATGCACCTGATATAGGATAGAATATAAGTGAGGGACTATGTTGAACATTTCACCAACCTTCAATGCTTTGTGCCATATTTAGCTATTGATGAGAACTCTAGGGGAATCATTTTCAGGATGGTATTCACTATGATGTTAGGTCATAGGTGAATGTTTGTATTATGAGTAGCTTTTTAGATTTGATTAATCCTGAACTCATCACAACAAAGAATCCGAGAGAGGACCCAAGAGGTAGCCAGGCTATTTCCATAGGGTAAACTAGGATCACTTATTTTGGTGGGAAGAAGTGATTCTATGATAGTTATTTCCAATGAAATAACATAAAGACCAGTTAAGGTAGTGGGAATCCATCTTAGTATCATATTACATTTTTGTGCATTAGTGTATAATGTTAAACGATAAGAAACCTTAGTTTTCATACACCACTTTGGAGTTCCATGTTTGCGGCAGGATGTGCCACCTTTATATGTTTTTTTAGAAATTATCATTGTATTGTAGTGGAAGGGGAGTAAGATAGGTACTAGAGTCTAGGAAGGACTCAACTACTCCTCGTCAGATAGGTAGCTAGAGTTCTATAGTATGTTTAGGTTGAGGCGGGAGATATGGTACACCATTGTAATGACATAATGCTTATTAATAAAATTTGTTTCTTGAATAAATGTGTGTTGTATTATATTATATATTATACACATAAAATATATATAGAAACTAATAAAAAACTATATTAATAAATATTGTTACATTAATCAGCAATGAAACCAATTAAATTTCCAAACATTACAACTGGAAAAAAGTATAAAATAGAAAAGATAAAATGAGAAAATATGGACCGACCATATCTACAAGAATTATTGGCCCCACTGCCAACACTATATTAAAGAAAAAAAATTATATTAAACCAATAAAAATTATTTAAAATTGAAATATATACACTTTAGAGGATTTTATTTGAATATTGAATGAAATAATTGGGTGGTATATATATAAGGTAATGTGACTGTTGGAATAGTAATGTGACAGTTGGAATAGTAACCAGATTGTTGGAAATAGTAACCTGACCATTGGAAGAGTGATTTTACCAAAAAATAATTAATTATGATATAAATAACATTTATCATGATTAATTTATGTAAATAAAAATATTATAATTCAATAAAATAAATATCAAGATTAAAAACCTCAAAGAAAATAAAGCATATTTTTAATAAACTGTATTTTAATGTATTTTTTAAAAATCATTATATTCCTATTAAAAATTATATTTTAGATATTTTAGATATTTATTTTTATTAAATTAATATCATTTTTTAAATGATCGTGTGAAAATTTTCCTTGGGTGTGTTTTTGGAAATTTTCTGAAATACTTCAATTTTTAGGTGAATAGTAAAAATATAGTTTTTTACATAATTGATGTATCTTAAGTTACATCATTCAT
Organism: Viscum album; assembly: GCA_963277665.1. Classification (NCBI taxonomy): domain Eukaryota; kingdom Viridiplantae; phylum Streptophyta; class Magnoliopsida; order Santalales; family Viscaceae; genus Viscum; species Viscum album. The sequence continues at coordinate 983,693,261 of OY728148.1, read as the reverse complement.
AATGTAATAATGTAATAATCCTTTATATAAATTTATTATCGGCCATTATATATTTAATTTCATAAATGAGTCATTAAAATACAATAAAATTAATTTTCAAAGCTAAAAATAACATTCCAAAACCTAAATTCAAAAGTGATTCTTTAAAATATCAATTTCTTTTTTTCTTCACTTTTATTTCTAATAAGTTAATTAATTATAATTATAATGAGTATTTAAATTCTTAAACCTGTTATATTATATTTATATATAATTTATTTTGTCAAAAATGCACTATTACATGTTTTTCCTTTGATATATTATTTTATTCAATGCTTTATTCTAAAAATACCCCTCTCTTAAAGTATAAATAATCCCTCTCCCTTCCCTTGGAAACACACTCCTCTCAAACATTACAAAGTACAATAACATCCCAAATACTCCCTATAAATCCCCTTACATTACTTAGGGACATTTTGGAGAAATCCAACTCTAATCACCAAGGGTGTTATATCGTCTTACAAGAGAAGCTACATTGAGGAGAGAGTAAGTCTCTATTAACTTTTCCCTTCTTTATTATTCTCTTTCTTATTTTTAACAATTAATTTAAATACCATACACTATAAAACTAATTATTCAATAATTTAAAATTATATTATTTATGTCAACATGATGTAATTGTCATATTGATGACAAAAATAAATGTTATAGTTCCCTTTCCCTCTCTTTTAACAGCGTCCCGTTAATGGTTGATTAACCACTTGAGGAGACATTTCTAAGACAATTAATATAACCACCTTCATGGATGGATATTATTAATTATATAGTATATAAATAATTAATTACATTTATTATAATCTACTAGAGTTAATCATACTTTTCCATAAATGAATCTGAATGAAAATTGAGAAATCAAAGTGAAACAAGAAATTTTTAGGAAAATCATGATATCGAAACACTTAAATTTCATCAATAGAAATTAAAAAATATAATAAAATTATTATAAATGATAAAAACTATATAAATTGATATAATTAACATATTTATTAGTTTTTTAATATATATTTTTTGTTATTCAAGAGGCGCAAAAGTGACGAAATAAAGGCAGAATTATGGTAAGGGGATTCTTGAACCCAACTCTTTTTCATTGGGTTATCCATATTTCATGACATATTTTCCTAAATATTCCTCTAATATTCCTTAAATACAATTTCATTATTCCTCCCTCTTCTTTTTTGGGATATACATGTTTTTTTTGATTTTATTGAAAATACAATGATTTTCTAAAATTACTCTTCTTTCCAAAACACATATTTGACTCCTCTTGAGTAGTTTATTCTTAAATAAGGAATGAATATTCTAATAGAAAATATTTTTTTTCAAATTTTCAATTCAGATCTCGAAGTTTATTTATGAAATCATAATTTTTGAAATCCTCATGAAACCCATTCCTTTCCATGGGTTATTCATGAAATGATTATTACACATTCTATGTGACATGCATGATTATGTAAATATTATGATGTTATGACTAGACCAAAATTATATATCCCTCTAATGCATTGGTTAATGTGTTGTATATCATGAGATAATGTTTATTATTTGTTAACACGATGCTAGAGTTTTTTACAGTGATGATGTTATGATTATTCACATGTGTATTGTGTTAACATGTTGTTAGCTTTATTCACAACTATATGTGGAATTTAACCACTATAACATGATGTTTCATTTTTATTCATTTCAACATTCTATGAATTTATCACATTTTTACCTCATGATATTGATAATGATCCTATTCTTATGATATGTTTATTATGCTCACCCATGTTATATTGATTCATGTTCCTTACTCATCCTCATAGAAGGCTTTTATCATACCCCTTTCATTGATGTATATCCTTAGGTAATTGCATGTACTAAGGATAATATGAGATTTTAGAATGATAAAGAATAAGTATTTAATAAATTTTTATGTTTTATTATATACGAGTTATTTATGAGCCTAAAATTTCTAAGACATAAACCTTTGGGTCATTGATTTGTAACTATATTTTGTTATTTATCTTTAAAATGATGTAATATTTATGTATGAAAAATTAGGATAACTATAGTTTGTATCTAAGAATGGATCAACTAATTTTGTAATTATGATTAGAAAACAAGAGTAAAAACAATTAGTATAAGTCTATATATAGTTAAATCTTCCTAGAAACTATTTTTATAAAAGTATAGACATATAGATCCCATAAGATATTCATTTAGTGTTAAATTCATAAAATCATAAATTACTCATGATTTATTGACTTATGTTTTGTTCTAGCATTTTTTATTCTAGAAAATGGTGGGAACTTGGAGAAACTAGGACTAAAACCTGTCTGAGTGACAATGAAACAATTATCCAAATAAGATCCCAAATTCCATGGGATGTTGAGTTAAAAAATCGATGGAAATGATTACCTAGTTGTCTCGAGATATGAATAATAACATGAACTATGTGGAATGTCCATATTCACCCAAGAAGGATCAATTATCCATTGAGTCCTTAATGAAAAAATGAACATCGATGTTTAGTGGATCTTCCAATCCAAATGATGTGGAATAATGGGTTAAATCAATAAAGAAGATCTTTTCTATGATCCATATCTCTAATAAGGAGATGATGACTCTTATAGTTTATAATTTATATGGAGAAGCTATTCAATAGCAGGAATTGGTAAAGAACAAAAATATAAAATATTAAATGGAAGAGATGGAGTGGGAAGAGTATAAGAAAATATTTCTTACAAATCATTTCCATTGAACTCTTCAAAAAAATATTGAATGAGAATTCATATAGCTAAAGAAAAAGGAAGGTGAAGTTTTCACAGCTTATGATGAAAACATAATAAGGTTTTAAATGTATTCCTTGTGTTTTTTATCAATAATGATAGAAAAATAGATAGGTTCTTTATTGTTTTAAAAATACACCTTTGAAATGATCTAGAAATATAATAATTTGGGAATTTTGAAGATGTAGCTAAATGTTCTCTTAAAGTAGATATGGAGTTCAAAGAATGGTCTCATGGGTGTGGAGATAATAATAGAGGAATGGGATTTCAAGATTGTGGGTCAATTGAAAAACGAGGAAATAAGATCCAACTACCCACATATCAAAAATGTGTTAAGAAGCATCATGTTAATTTCCTCAATGGGATAGGGAAATTCTTCAAGTGTGGGAGAGAAGGACACCAAGCTAATGAATATTGAAGATACATGAAGAAGCTAACCAATATGATAGAGGAAAAGAAGGAACATACTAATGCACCACCCATGGTTCAATGCTTCAACTATAGGGACCAAGGGTGTTATATAGGAAAGTCCACTAAACCACTTGTCCTTGAGGGCAACAGGTGTCAGAAATCACCAAAGCCAAAGGAACAAGGGAAGGATCATATCATCACTACTAATGAAGTGGAATGTGAAAATGAATTCATACAATGAATGATTCCTATTCACTAAATAATATAAAAAGTATTATTTGATTCTGGTTCTACTTATTCATTTATATCCTAAAGTTTTTCTAGAACTATTTAATTGAAGCCCCGATACCTTTAAGTGGTGATATCCATAAAAACATAGTGGTGCAATCATTACATCCCAAGTGTTGTACTCTTATCCTATAATCATATTTGTTATGATTCTTCTTTCAAATCTTATTATATTTCCCTTGATAAAATTTTATGCTATATTGGACATGTATTAGATTTCATTATATATAGGAGAAATAAACTATTGGAAAAAGTCTATTTTTATATTCTGAACCATCACATGATCCTCTAAAAATTCAAGGAAGATCATGAATCTTCTTTGGAAAATCCATCAACAGTGTTGGTGTTGATACCCTGTAGAGAAGCATACCTTGCCCAAATGATCGAGTCAAAGGAAGGTATTATCCTGGAGGAAATGTCTATTTTTAGGAAATACATTGGTTTATTTCCCAAAGAGTTACTTGGAATCCCCTAATCGTGAGGTAGAGTTATAAATTGATCTCATACACAGAACCACTCCAATCTCAAAATTCCCATATAGGATGGCCTTGATTGAAATGGAGGAGTTAAAGAAGTATCTACAAGGTAATTTGAAAAAATGGTTCATACGCCCTAGTACATCACCTAGGGGTTCACCAATGCTTTTTTTTCAAGAAGAAAGATAGAAAAAAACAGGTGTATATCAATTACCAAGATATCAAAAAGATCACTATAAATAAAAATTATCCTCAACCAAGGATTGATGACTTGTTCAATCAACTATGAGGAGTGAAATAATTCTCAAAGTTGTATCTTTTTTATGGATATCATAAACTAATGTTGAAGAAGGAAGATATTCAAAATACATCTTTCCTTACAAGGTATGTGCACTATGAGTTCATAGTAATTCCCTTTAGACTTACTAATTTTCTTACAATCATTATGGATTTGAGGAATATATTATTTAGAGACAACCTCAATAAATTTATGGTAGTGTTTATTGATTATATTCTAACTTATTCCAAGATTTAGTAGGAACATAAATAGAATCTAATTATTGTGGTGGTGATATCATGGAAGGAGAAAAGGTATTCTAAGTTCAAAAAGTGTGACTTTTGGATTAAAGAAGTCATATTATTTGGGAAAGTGATCATGTGTGATGGAATTTATGTGGAACCTTTAAAGACAAAGGCAATTGAAGAATAACCTAAAACCACTAGTGTCATAGAAATCTACAGTTTTATAGAGTAGCTAGTTACTATTTACATTTTGAGATAAATTTATGATTATTTTTTAGCCAACTAACTAATTTACCACAAAATGGGGTAAATTATTTATGGATGAAAGATATGAGGAATGCTTTAAGGAGATCAAGAAGAGGAAAATCAATGTTCTTATATAGTAATTTCCATGTCAAGATAATTGTATCACTGAGAGGGGGAGAGAGCGAATTAGTGGTATATTTTTATTTTATATTTCTTTAATTATATAATAACCTTATAATCTTATTAAATAATTCTTTCTCTATTAAAAACAATTACAATACACATCTATAGGAACACATGAATTTATAAGTATCACTATTCAATAAGAATAGCTACATCCTTTCTATGATATTGTAATGATCTAATACCACACAATCTGTTAGAGAATAATCCTTTTCTGTGGAATACAATGATTAGGATATTCCATTTCACTAATGTAGCTCTATATAAAAAATTCAATTGTGAATGTGATACTTCTATAAAAAATGATGAAATAAAAAGTTTTGTAACAACACATGATATGGTGATTCTTTATCAACTTTCACAAATGTATTATTTTTAGAAATTTCTTCAATTTCTTACCTAGAAGTTGGTAAAAACATTTCTAAATTTTATTACAAATCTCAGTCTGATTACCCAATCTAATTCTCCATGTCTGATTATCCCAATTGTATTTCTCAATATGAAAAATATATGAATTTTTCAGAATATGGTTGAGAAAATTTTGAACCACTTCTTATTCAATCCAAAAATCCCAATATGATTTTCCCTGTTCGATTATTCAGCCCAATACAATGACCAGTTGAATACAACAAAACAAAATATTGAAACCTCTTCTTTTCTCTAGAGTTACGTCTTCTCTATTCTCCTCTGTGAATATTACATCTGTCAAAAGTAAAAAGTACTTTCCCTTTTATACTCACCCAAAAATGGTTTGGGTGGGATTCCAAGAAAATTTCCCACTCAATCAAAATTCTTGAATCTATACGTTCCTTTGTTTTTTTTGGTCATATTAACTTCATAATCTTTTCCCAACACTTATTTAACATTCTAAAATCATCTCACAACCTCAACTCTGCTTTAGAATTTCTGTAAACATCATTATAATTCTGATTTCCCATTTCAATTTGTTCTTACGACCTAATTCATTATGATGAGTATAAATTTAAAAAAATATGTTATTCTTCATCTCTTCTCTTGACCCACTTGAATTATAAAAAAATTAATTCAAACTATTTTAAATTTTATTGACTAAATTATGTATATAGATATTAATTTCATCTTTATATTGGACACCACATAATTTTCTTTTTATTTTCATTCATCAGTTCCAAAAAATTATTCCTCCGATGATTATTATGGCATACCGAGTGTGGACCGGTATCACAAGCTTCAACATCAACAAATTAGTTCTCTTTTGAATATGATACCAATCAATTTTTATAAAAATCAATTCTACCTATAATTAATATGATGACATACTGAATTTGATGGATCAACATTAGTAACTTATTTATTTTTTGAATACGATTCTCAAAAACATCTTTCATAAAGGATTTAAATCTTCTTGATTTTGGTCTGGCCAAAAACTAGAACCTTTATTATGACTATCCTACCCTGCCTTTAAACAAATCTATATCCAGAAATATCATTATGATGATATTTAGAATAGAACGATTAAAATACATAAACTTTCTTCTTTTATAAACTTTTTACAAGTATCATGCCTTTGTTTAAGATTTTATTACTTTGAAGATCAACTATATCATCATCTCACATACCAAGTAAAGTGTTGCAACTTCCCTATCATTTATAAACATATTTCTTTCCTACTCATCTTGAATACAATTGGCTTGATTAAAATCATACTGAATATGATTGGAATAATATTTTTCTCCCATTTCTTTCATTAAGCTTTCATCAAAAGTTTTTCAACTTACTTATGATTTATGATAACTCCAATATTAGAAAACAAACATCACATTTTCATCAACGTTAGGCAGACTCAAAATTTTCCCCATTATGATCAAGCATTTCATTCCAAAATTTGGTTGTGTTTGATGATCCTCTTTATCCAGAAAACATATTCCTAATGTGATGGAATTTCATTACCATTGTGAGTCTCATTTTTTTGAACATGGTGGTCAGTCCAATTTTTATCAATTACAAAGTGAGGTGATTTATTTTCTTTCTAAACTCCATTGAAATCAAATGAAATTACCGGAATATGATATTCATCTTTATCATCTTGGTCCTAAAAATATCTAACTTTGGATTTTTTTTTTCAACCAAGGTTCATAAATCACAGAACTTTTTATCCTCAAGATATGTATTACATATCAATAATTATAAGACTACATGTGCTAAATCATTGTAGGAAACAAGAATTATTAACATAAAATTCATGATGTCCAAAAGTAGTGATTATGAAAATTTTCCTCATCTTTTCTTCCTCAAACATTAAACCTCCATAGAATACAAAAAAAATTGTTTCCAACACCCACTCCAACAAACAGTTAGAATAGTTCACACACTTACAATGATGAATTCACAATTTACCCACAACTCTCTCTATTTACATGATTCTATAATGATAGATTTATAAAACAATTACACCTATTGAAAACACTTTTCAAAGATAAGATGATAGGGGGAATAAAAACACATACCTTAACCATGGAGGGAAAAAGGTTAGATGACCTTGTTCAAGATCAATTTATATAATGCTTCATATGGTAAAGGTTTTGTGAAAATGTCGGCAGGTTTTTCCGATTTAAGAACATAATCCAACTTCATATCATTATTACACACATGATATTTGATGAAATAATTGTTGATATCAATATGTTTTGAATGATATTGTTTCACCAGATTCTTGGAAAGGTTGATTTCACATTGATTATCACAACCCATGATTAAGGGTAACTTCAATTCAACAAGTTTGTATTCTAACTGATTATACATCCACAGAAGTTGGGTAGATGATTGTGTAGTAGAAAAATATTCAGATTCAGTTGTAATGAGAGTTACCGAATTCTATTTATTTATATTCCAAAAAACATAAATTTTACCCAGAAATAAAACTCCACCTTATTTGAGGATTCATTTTCTAGAAAGTAAATTTCATTATTTAGGATGACTATAAAATCTTTCACATAAAGTAACATAATAAACAATTTTGGGTCCAAATGTAGTAAAATATAAAAATATTCCAATAAACTTTTGAAACCGTTTCTAATCAACTTTCTTTCCTTCCCCATCTTTAATCAACTTGGTTTCCACTAATATTTAGGTGTAAACTAGTTTCAAATTATATATACTGAACTTTTTAAGAATTTCATTAGCATACTTTTCATGAAAAATAAAAATGTGTTTCTTCTTTTATAAAATTTGTAACCCAATAAAGTATATTATTTTTCCCAACATGGAAATCTCAAACTACTTTTTCATTTATTTAGAAAACATTTCACAAGATCTTTCATTATTCCTATTAAATAAAATTTTATTAATATAAAAAATTATAATTAATGAAAACTCTTGAATTTCATTGATGTAAATATTTTTATCAACTCTACCTTTCTTAAAAATAAAATTCCTTATTAATGTATCCAGTTTTAAATCAGATGGACTAATAGATTTCATTAGTGCATACAATGATTTGTTAAATATGAACATATAACATTCCACTTTCGCAACAACAAATCCACAAGGTTGTTCAATGTAAAATTCCTCATTAAGGTCAACATTTATAATTGCAGACATTACAACCATTTGAAAAATTTTGTAACTCCATTGTATATAAATAACAAGAAATATTATGATTGTTTCTAACATTTCCACCAGAGAAAAAGTTTCATCAAAATCAAAACCTTCAATTTTAGAGTAACCATTACATACTAATCATTCCCTGTTTTTTATCACTTCACCTTATTCATTCATTTTGTTTAGGGAAACCCACTTTGTAACAATAAAATTTTAGTTATCTAGATTAGGTATGAGTTCCTATGAATCATTCTTCTCTATCTGGTCTAACTCTTCATTCATGGACTGAACCCATTCTGGATACTCAAAATCTTATTTCACACCATTCGGCCCACTTTTTTAATACAAATAAGTACGTGTAATAGAATATGTTGTTCTTATTGTTTAAACCTTTTTATGTTGATCACCAATAATGTTATGAGTTTCCCCTAGCTTCCTTATCTTGGGATGAGATTTTAGAGATTCTTCTTCATCACTTGAAATAGTTGTGTCTGATTCTTGTTTTAGAGTAGGATTACAATTGGATGTATCGATATAAAAAATATCGACAAAACGTTCTTAATCCTGCTCAACATTCTTATATTTTTTATTATATTTATCATTAATATATTTTTAAATAACATTCAAATTATTAGAATAAAAAATTAATTCTATTTTATTGTTAAAAAATCTACATCCTCTTCTTTCTAGAGCATAACCAAGAAAAATTCCATCTTCACCTTTCTACTCATACATTCCCAGATTTCCACCATTCTTCTTTATAATGCATGGACTCCAGAAAACACTTAAGTGATTCAAACAGTTAGTTTTTATATGAATTTTTTTTATGGAGTTATATAAAAACATGGCCTATAGAAAACATCAATTTTGAATATAAATAACTGCACTCATGGGTTGCCTCCAATACGAATGAGAATGACCTTGTTCAAGTAACATAGTTATTCCAATTTCCACCAAACTTCTATTATTCCATTCATCAATCCCTTTTTGTTGAGGTGTGTATAGGGAACTATACTCATGAAATATTCCATTCTTCTCAGGATATCTTTCAAATTCATCATTCTTATACTCATCACCATTATTAGTTTTCAACTTTTTCACTGAATACTCACTTATCTTCTTAGCTTTTCTCCTAAATAATTCAATCATTCTCAGAGAATACGATTTATGTTTCTTATTCATAACACAAGTAATGTGATTAAATTCATCAATGAATGTGATTAAGTAATTATCATCATTTTTTTATTTTTTTCTCATTGGTTCATAGATGTCGTAATGAATAAGTTCCAAGGGTTGTTTTGAACAAATCTCAACTTTCTTGTACATAGACATTGGAATTTTTCACTTATGAAAAATAGCGCAACAGAAATCTCTTATTCATTGAAAATAAAGAATATCTTGAACAAAATATCACTTTCATAACTTCCTCTTTTTTATTTGACACATGTTTCCCATCCTTTTATGCCATAATTAATTTTCTTCTACCATACCAAAGTAACAATAGTTTTGTACCTCATCAACTTGAAATAAGTTTCCCTTTGTATGTTGGCCTCTTTTAAATATCTTTTCATCATTATCGATATTCACAAAAAAATACATCTTTCTCGAAGGTAACTTTATTATATTCATCACAAAATTGTAAAACACTCAACATGTTTTGTTTCAACAAATCAATATATAAATAATTCTTTGATTTAAACTTTTCATTCCCAATGATAGTTTATCCAACTAGTTTGATTATTATTGTTTGATCCTTGTTGAATTTCATAGTTACATATTTATAGTCTTTTAAATTATTCAAAAATTTTAAATCTCCTTTCATCTACGAGGAACACCCGCTATCAAGAATACAAGGTCATTCAACTTTAAATTATTTGAGGGTAGTTTTATCAACAAGGGATTTTTCTTTCTTCACCTCCTTTTTATGAGAAATGTTAAGTAACTTATATTTTGCCTATAACAAAAAAATAAAACCCTTAGCAAGATTACATGGTTGTTCACATATTTTAAAAATAGTTTCTTGGGGTTGGAACCTATTTTTAATTTTTACACAATCATTATCAAGTTTCTTTAGATCATATTTTTCATAGTTATTCTTTTGAGACGATTGACTCCCCCAAAACCTATGACTTTCATAACCTATCGAATAATAGTAATGTTTTTTGATGAACCAACAGATATTTGTTTTATTTATAATTCCATCACAATACAAGTAGTATCCACAGAAATAATATTTTCCTCTATAGCTTCCATACTGACTGGAGTTTTGATTATGTTTCTTAGAAAGCTTCTTATCAGAATTTTGTTGACCACCAACCTTTCTGTTATCAATTAGAATATTCTTTTTTAGATTATTTCTCATTTTTTACTTGTCATAACTAGAAATAATAGATACATTGACATATTCAAAATTTTTAGAAACATTTTTATACTCAATTTTTTCAAAAACTTATGAATTCTAAACTTTTTTAATCTTATCCACATACATAATTTTCTATGCTTTATTATTTCCAGAAATAATTCTATCGTTCCTTTCAACTTTTTATGGTTACTTTTTTAATACTTATCAGGTTTTTCCTTATGAAAACATTCACCAAAATCATATATATCATTTTTGGAAAATATAATTTTATTTTATTCTTTAAAAAGTTTTTACGAGATAAGTTCTAACTATTATTTTTATGACTTTATCTTCAATTCCAGATGATCATCGCGATCCTTTTCTTCCTTAAGATATTTTTTCAAATCACTAATATGCAGTTGCATCTTTTTCTTCCCTTCTAAAAAAATTTCATGAATTTTTTATGAAGAACATTCATTTTTAAACTTCTTTTTTTGTTTTTTCAAGTCTTCTAATATTTCTCAAATATATTTCAGATCTTATTTTAAATGAAATTTATGTTGAGTTTCTTCTTAATCAGATCTGTTGATTCTAAATTATTCATCATTAATTGTTACACTAAAAGTATTCTCACCAACATGCTCAGTAGAATATTTTAATTTATCTTTACTATATTCTTATTCTTTATCTTTAGATATGAAAATACACATTTTAGATTTAGAGAATTTTTTACCCTTCCCTATGGAATAAAATTTTTTTTCCACCCAATTTCTTCTATGACCTTCTTGGCCCTATTTATTCTTCATCAATATCTTTTTCCTTCTTCCTTTGTGGAGTTTTTTTTGTAAAGTGCCTAATGAATCCATATTCAAAACATTTCAAGGGAAAATTCCCTTTATATTTACTTATACATCTCCTCACATTTTTAGAAAAACAGGATAAAATAACATCCAGATTTTTACATACCTCATTTTCAGAATCCAAAGAACCACCTTCTTATTCAATAATAATTTTCGTTGAATTCTCTTCCTTCATAGTATTGAATGAAATTTCTCTATAAAATTTTATTTTTATTTTCATATCATTATACCGTATTATTTTATAAGTGATGAGATTTCTATGAAAATCATCTATTGATAATTTTTTATGATATGCATCTTCTAATTAATAAACTATAGCATCAATCTTGTTGGGAATAATTCGTAATATCTTTTCAATAACTATAGAATCCTCAAACTTTTAACTAAGACATCTGATAGTGTTTATGATGTTATTTGACATGGTAAATAAGTCCCTAATATATTCATACCCACCCATTTTCAAGTGTTCATACTTCAGCCTCTAGATTTGTAATTTTTCATCTTCACTTTTGTATTGCATTCATATATGATTTTCATCTTATCCTATATACCTTTAGCTATGGAAACACCCTTCACCCTTAGAAATTCACTTTTAGAAAGTGATGATAGTAAATAATTATTGCCTCTTCCATCACTCTCATGATTATTCTTATCAATAGATTATGACGAACATTATCATCAATATGAGGAAATACATCCTTTGCATATTCAAGAAAATCATATCTAATAGACATAAGATGGGGAAACATTATACCTTTCTAGATATGATAATTCGTACCATAGAAAACCAGGATTCCTTTATTGTTGACACAATTTAAATTATACATTAACTTCTCTTCAAAACTTCAACAAATAATAAATGAAGGGAACCTGTCTCTGATACTAATTGTAACATCACGGTCAAGATAATTGTATCACTGAGAGGGGAGAGGTAAATTAGTTATATATTTTTCTTTTATATGTCCTTACTTATTAAAAAATATTTTCCTCCTGTTAAATATTTGTTTTTATATTGAAAATAATTAAAACCCAAATCTATAAGAACACAAGAATTTACATGGTTTATTATTCAACAAGAATATATACATCCTTGGTATTGTTTGAAAATGATCGAATACCTCACAATCCACTAGAATACATTGATTTATTGTGGAATACATTGAGTAGGGTATTCCCTTTCACATGTGTGTCACTATGTAAACAATTCAATAGTGCATATTATCCTTCTAGAACAAATGATGTAATACAAATTTTTGTAACAAAACAAGTTATGATGCCTCTTTTCCAACTTTCACAAATGTGTTCTTTTTTATAAATAATATTTACTTTCGTACCTAGATGTTGGTAAGAACATTTATAGACTTTTTTACAAAACTCATTATGATTCTCCTTGTCTAATTGATCAATAAGAAAAATATATGACATTGTTAGAATATATTTGAGAAAATTATGAACCATTTCTTCTTAAATCTAGAAATCCCAATACAATTTTTCAAGTCTGATGATTCTGCCCAATACGATGACCAGTTGAATACAATCATGTCTCTCCTCATATGCTTCTTCTATTCGAAATACATCTTCAACAAAATTCAATCAGGAAACCTCTTATTCTCTCTAAAGCTCTACCTTATCTCTTATTCACCATGAATAGTACATCTATCATAATTTACAAAGTAATTTCTATTTTATACTCACCCCAAAAATGGTTTGGGTGGGATTCCTAAAATATTTTCCTCGTAATTACATTTTACAAATCTATATGTTCCTTTGAATTTCAGGTGCATCTTGCCTTCATAAACTCTTCTCTACACTTCTTGAACCATCATGAATATTCAAATATCTTTATCTATACTTTATACTTTATTTAAAATCATTATTCTGTTTCTACTTTACCATTCTGATTTTTCATTATGACCCACCTCAGTATAATGACGAAAAATGAAAAATAATATATTCTTCTTTATCTCTTCTCTTGAACCACTTGAATGATAAACAAAGTAGTTAAACCTATTTTAAATGGTTTACTACATTATTGATAAAACTCTGAATTTATTCTTCATATTGTCCACCACATACTTTTCATTTTATTTACATTCATTAGTTTCAAACAATTCATCCTCTGATGATTATGATGGCATACTGAGTCCGATGGACAGGTATCAACAGTTTCTACTTCAACAACTTATTTCTCTTCTAAATATGATACCGGTCAATTTTTATCACAAAAAATTCAACCTTTGATGAATATGACGACATACTAAATCCAATGGATTAACATAAAGTGCTTATTTATTTTTTGAATATGAAGAATTCTAACTTCTTTCTTTGAGGATTTAAATCTTTTTGGAATTTAGTTTATCTAAAAACTAGCACCTACATTACGATCATCCTCCTTGGTCATTAAAAAATTATTCATCCAGAAATATCATTATGACGATCTTGAGATAGGAATGATTCAAAATCATCAAATTTATTCTTTCGTAAACTTTCAGCAGGTACCCTTAATTGCTTCATGACATTGATTATATTGAATATTAGTATCATCATCGTATAACCTACCAAGTAAAGTGATGCTACTTACCTATATTTTATCAACATCTTTCTTTCCTTCTCAACCTGAATACAATTGGAATGATTTTGATCAAAATGAATACGATTGGTAGAATATTTTTATTCCCTTTATTTCATCAATCATTTATCAATAGTTTTATAAAATACTAACGATTTATAGGAACTACAAGATCTGCAAAGCATCATTAAATTTTCATCGAAGTCATGAAGACTCTGATTTTTCCCCATTATAATTAAACCTTTCATTCCAGACTTAGGGTGAGTATAATGATCCTCTTAAACCCAAAAACATATTTCCAATAAAATGGTCTTTCTTAACCATTGTGAGTCTTATTTTCTTGAATACGATGGTTAGTCTGATTTTCACCAAATAAAAAGTGAGGTGATTTATTTTCATCTTAAACTTCCTTGAAAACAAAAAATAATACCTAAATATGATAGTCACCTTTATCATATTGGTTTAACATGTACTCAAACTACAAATAAGTGGGGAAGGTTTTGTGATATATAGTGATGGTTCAACAAATGGCTTGGGTTTTGTACTCATGTAGAATGATAAAGTGATATCCTATTCCTCATGATAGTTAAAGATCCTAGAGAAGAACTACCTGGCGCATGATCTAGAGTTAGAAGATATGATCTTTGCTCTAAATATTTGGCCGCACTATCATTATGGTGAGAATTTTTACATATATACTGATCATAAGAGTCTAAATTATATATTCACATATAAGTATATCAATATACATCAAAGAAAATGGTTTTATCTTATCATGGAGTATGATTTCTCTATTCACTACAATCAGGGAAAGGAGAATAAAGTAGATGATGCTCTTAACAGAAATAACAGGCAACTATATCGATGATGCAAATTGAGAGAGACCTTATCTTCTTGTATATGAAAAGGATATATCATGAAATACTAACGATATGGAATACATCCTACCTCTCCCATATGATTTACCAACCATATATCTAATAGAATATCAAGGATACATAAAGGGATGGTCTAGAGCAAAAAAATCTGATACCAATAAAGGAAGGGGAGCTACATGAGTTCCAAATTGATGATGATGGTGTAGTTTAGTTTTTACTGAGGCTTTTTGTTCCTTCATCATTGAGATAGAGATCATGCTATTGTATAATTCACATAGCCTATCTTTCCACACCACCCCAGAAGTACCAATTTGTACTATGATATTTGAGAACACTTTTGATGGGACAACATGAAGAAGGAGAATACGGAGTATATATCAAGGTGTTTGTTTTTATATCAAGTTAAAGTAGAGGGAAAAAATTCCAAAGGGATGATGAAGCCATTTCTTATAACCATGTGGAAATGGTTGAATATCACCATGGACTTTATCACCAGTCTCCAAAAAACATACATAGAAAAAATACAATATGGATTGTGGTGGATCGACTCAACAATAATGACCACTTTATCACTATTTGGGAAGTTTTTTCACATGAAAAAATTTCCAAGATATATGTGAAGGAAATGGTGAGGTTTAATGGGGTTATACTATCGATCATATTTGATTTTGATTCATGGTTCACCTATAACTTCTATAGAAGCATTCAATAAGATTTTAGTACTAAATTAAATTTTAGCATGGCCTATCACCCCCAAACTGATATAAATCTAAAAGGACTATTCAAACACATGAGGACATGCTAAGATAATGCTTGATCGAATTTAAAGGATGATGTGATCAACATATCCCATTGGTTGGGTAATCATATAAAAACAACTTCTACTCGCGTATTTAAATGGATCTATATGAATCTTTGAAAGAAAAGCAATGTAGAACTGGAAATTTTTTGGGTTGAAGTTGTGGAATGAAAGATACATGGACATAATCCTGTGAAAGTGATGAAAATGAAGTTTCAATCCATACAAAAACATATAAAATCTACCTAGATTTGATAAAAGATATATACTGACTACTACCAAAGGGACTTTAATTTTGATGTTAGAGAAAAAGTTTTACTTTTAATATAACCTTGGAAGTGAATCATACACATTGTAAAGAAAGGGATGTTTTAGACCGAGGAATATTGACCTCTTTAAGATCCTTGATCGCATAGGATTAGTGTCATACAAACTTTCATTTCCACAGAGCATGGCCCAAGTTCATAATTAGTCCAGAACCAATTTTATGGAAATAATTAAGCCTTTAACCTTCCATTATTGAGTTTGGTTGGTTTTTTATGACTTTTTGTTAGGTAAAAATGTGGGTAAACCTAACTTGTTTTCAAAATATGAGGTGGGTCATTTTCCTCCCTTATAAAAAGTCACAACCTCTCTTCATTCCTCAGACCTCTCAAAACAATTAGTTTCAACAAATATTTTCCCATATAGATTCCTAAAATCCCATCACTAGACCTTGAATCCTCTCTTTGGTTAGAAATCCTTACAAGGAATCCTTTTGGTACAAATCAAAAGTAGTTACCCGATTAAGAGGTAACATCTTCTCTTAATATTTTTTGTTTTATTTCCATTCTCCAACCCCTCATATCTTCTTATTTCATTCATGTATAAAAAACCATATCCTCAATATAATTGTATTTTTTATTCTAAGGGTTATACCAACACTTACACATACTTACATTTATTGGGTAATTAACATATTGTGTATGTGTATAGTGAAATACTACCTCACAAAACAACGATTGTTCATTTTACTTTAACAACATTCATAGTTCTCCATTATGATGGAAAATATATTTTTATATGATATAAATGATATTTATTAAATCATTAATCTAATTTAATCCTTTTATAATACACTCCTTTAATAATTTCCATTTTTCATCAATACGATAACATCGTTTGAGGAAGTGTGGACTACCTCCCCCTCAAAGTGATGTGATTCATTCACACGATCCATGGAATGTAAAAAGAATGATTATAATTAAAAATATGTGAAATAAACAACCTCTATATGATATAAATAAAATAATTATCTTTTTGGAAATATACTATATATATATATATCAATTTCATTATTACCCTTTCACACACTTAAAAAGTGATAACGTCGTTCATAGATCTGGGGACTACTACCTCCTCAACACGATGTGATTCGTTTTACACCACAATAATTATATATATATAAGTAAATATGATTAAAAAATTTAGTATTTATGTTATATTGGTCATTCTGAAAATATTTTGTGTTACTTACCTTCTTTCCATAATGATCATTGAAAAATTAGAACGTCACTCATGCATACGTACGACCTACTATCACAATGATTGTAATGTTGGATCATTTTTCATAACCATATTTAATAATTTATTTAAAAGGTATAATAAATGAATGAATATGATAATTATTTCATGAGTATTATTATGTAGATGTCATATAATGACCCCTTTGACAATAGTTGACATACCAATGTTGTTTTTGACACATAATCCGAAATGGGTGTCAACATCCGATGTAAACAGAATTGTTTAAGTAGTTGTATACAAAATAGTATAAAGTGAAATAAAATAATGTTAAACATGAAAAATTTTCTCAAGAAATTAGAAAATTAGCATAAGTTTATTATACTACAAGTCAAAGGATGTTCACCCAAAATGAAACTCAAGGTAAGGTATTTACATCTCACTTTTTATAACTATGAGATAAATGTCATGTTCAACATTTAATTATTTTGTGTGGTGTATCTACTACCCATTTTGATATATTATATCATTAATTATTTTATCTTTAGGGTATATAAAATATTCATTCAATATTTTTCCTTCATCAGGCTTATTATTTAAATTGTTTTAAAGCTGTATGGGACACATTGGGATGTTTAAATATTATTTTCCTTATGACCAGTACTAATGATATATCAATGGAATTTCAATTCTAGAATATTATATATCCATTTTTCAATAAAACCTTTCCTTATTATCTGGTTATTCATTACCATTTTCAATTATTAGTACTATTTTTTCCACACTTTGGTACTCAAAATGTTTTAGAAAATGTTTTTAAGAAAACTAAACATTATTTATCTCTTTAGTCAGAGAACCTATTTTCTTCTAAAACCCATATTTTAATAAAAAAATTTAAAATGTTTTTAAAATTATTTGGTAAAGAAATTTTTACCCTTTTTTCTTTTACCATTGTTTTCAAAGGAATATTATTATCACTTTATGAACAATTCATTTTTTTAACCTTTAACAATGAAAAAATAATGTTCTTTTACCTCATATAAAAACTAAAGATTTACCCACAATATTTTATTTGAAGCTTCCTTTTCATGTATAAAAGGTTAATTTTAAATGAAAATGTTTTTAAAAGTGATTTTCAAAGAAAAAAAATTTCCAAAATTTTTTTATACTAAAAGGATATTTTCCTCAGGGATTTATTATATATATCATTATATAGTATTTCTATTCATCATCAATAATAACCATTTATTTTTACTCCACTTGAGATTTCTTTATTGATACCATCCTTATTCTTTCTCTGGGTGGCATATTATTGATTTGTCCATAAATAGTATTCACATTCACTTCTTTGAATCATTGGTTATTCCCCATGAAATATTAAATCTTCTATGAACATTGAACATTGAATTTCCCCCTAATTATCAATTTCATTCATCATGTATATTACCATTACCTAAACCCTATACCATTTTACATACATTGTCTATTTTGATAGTTATTTTATTATTTGGGAAAATAGTGATTATTTCATATCCTTTATTCAATAACAGATATTTGATAAGGCATATTATATGTTTTGATTATTCGATATGAGGAATGATTTGGACAGGCAATGATGGGAGGAGCCCAAAATTTATATAGGTCCTCAATGAATCGATAGATTCTACTGAGAAAAATTAGTTTCAAAAATTAGAATTGTTTAAACAGTCTTGTGAAAGGTATTGATGGTATAGGTTTTCATGTGCCTCAAACATGATGTCTATTAAGAAATCATTTCCCTTGTTTAGTTTTAGTTTTTATTCATCCATGATATTTTACATTGACAAATCTATGAATACATTTCATTTTCAATTATTTAGATAGAATGTGTTTCACATTCTTACCTTGCCATATTTAATTTTCCTTATCTAGTTATTTCAATGGAATGTGTTTTCAGTTATGACCATTCCATAATATTTATGAACTTCTTTCTCAGTTTATTGATTATATAATGAAATTCCTTCTCAGTTTATTGAATATATGGAATGTGAGTTCAGTTATTCACCACGTCATAATTATTATTCTCATTGATTCATTATTACTTCTACTATATTTTTCCCTTACTGAGAATTTATGCTCACCCTTTTAATGTTTATTTCCCAAAGAATCCAAGAAGCGTACTTTGAAAGATATACATGGATTTAATAGATGGATTAGATTTATCCTTGAAGCTATTTATTTAGAAAGAATAAAAAACTATGTTTTAATTAGTGTATTCTTTTCTCATGTATGTATCTCGTTTACCAAGAATACTAAACACTCGATCCTTCGGTATTTAATTCCTTGTAATATTTCCAATGTAATAGTAGTAGACCATAACAGACCTTATTACAAGACTGCTTTGAAAATCATGGGGGATGTGTTTAAGATAATTTAAATTTTCATTAAAAACCACCAGGAAGGATTTTGACAATGAATAACCTAGGTTAAAACTAGGGTTTTTAGATTGAAAATAAGGTATCATGATTTTAAAATCCTATAAATGATATTATGGATAAACTCTAGACTAAGGAAAGATCTATGTGGAAATAAGTGGATGAAGTATTTATGTATTAGGGTTTTATTGAAAAATTTAGTTAAAAGTCTATTTTTTGATTAACCTAATTTAATGGATTTCCATCATATTTATTTTAGGAATTATATGAATTTTGTTTAAGAATAGGATGACCTATAAGCTGGGTGATAACCAATCAAATCTGGCAAGGCTGTGGGTCTTAAACCCATGACCAAAGAATGATAAGGGTTTCTTTCCAACCTCTAAGATATGAAATTTCCTGATTAATTTTTCATTGTTTTTAGTTAAACAATTTGATGAATAAATGTTAGTGATAAACCAGTTCTTTCAATTATGAATATTAGATATTAATCTATTAACCATATTGGTTTTGGAAGATAGTTAAAGAAAATAGTTATAATTTTCACTCTTTTATAGGCCTCATGATCCTTTAAATGTTTCTTTTAGTGCTTCGGGAATTAAAAATTCAGTATTAGTAATTAATTTCTAGGATTAATGGAATGAATTATAATTTGATCAAAGCACAACCAAACGTTAGGATTTTTCATATGAAAATGAAACCTATAATTTAAGAATATTTCATTATATTCGTAAGTAGTAATATAATTACCCAAAATTAAGAAAATGTCTTAAAAATATAATGTTTTCCTAATATCGTAATTTCTGTTGAATCTGTGGTATTCTAAATAATTAATTATTTATGGATTTTAGGTCCTCAACATTCCATTGATCATTCTCTTGTTTTTTATTGATGAACCCATTCACTCCTTATAAAGATTTACGTTTTTCCTGCAAGTACGTATATCTACTTTACATTGATGTTCTCCTACGTAGAGACCTAGTTACATGGTAGTCCATTTGACCTATGTACCTTCTATTCTCTCTTTTATTGAGGATGACATATAAACCCTTCTCATTATCCGGGATTTCAAACATAGGAAGTATCAAGTAATCTATCCCCATGATCGAGTTTAAATTGTGAGGATGTAATTTAAATAAGGTGGGGAGAATGTGATGAACTGAAAATCTAAAGTAAGAACCTTTTATTTGATTGCATCTATGACACGCGACATCGAACATGTAAGGTAATATAATATCTTGATACATTAAAAATATTTACTATTTAAAATATATTCTATGTATTTCAATACATGAAACACCGAGTTAGCTTGTGTTGCATGCAAGAGAGGCCTTCCTTGATAGATTATTTTACATGCAAGAGTATCCTTCCTCAATAGCTTGTGTTACATGCAAAAATGACCTTCCTTTATAGCTTCCATTATAAGTAATACCAATTTTAACCACATAATAATGTATTATTAAAATATTATTATTTAATATAATACTATATAACCTAGCCATTGTGTTAGCAGTTATAAATAATATTAACTAACATCTGAAAATTTATGGTTTATATAAATATAAAATGAATTCATAGGTTACCAACTAATGATAAATGAAAATAGGAACCAATTGGATATAAAAAATAAATATTATTATTTACATACATCCAAAGGAGTTTTGTCTTAATAAACATTGTTAATTAAAATTAATGAATGATTTCAATGAAATATATATGTTATATATTAAGTAAAATATTTTTTTATGTTAATCTATTATGTTTGATATGCATAATATAAGAATAAACCATATTTTACAAATAAAACCTATATTTTTATAAAGGAAATTTTACCACCTTTTAATAGAGAACCTGTTTTAAATTAGAATTTTGACACTTTAATTGATTTAATATGTAAAAATAAATGTAATCTTGGTAAAATAAATATATTAATTATTTTAGGGTGAATTTTTGATCTTTTTCTGAAACATTTCATATTTAATGAATATGTAAAAATACTGAATTTTTGTTCAAAACTTCTTTTTTATCTAATTTATTTATAAGGTTAAATTATATTTTTAGTTGGTTTTAATGTTTAATTAGATAATATTTTTATAATTTAATATAATTTATGTCATTGGAATAAATTTTAATTTTAAATTGATTATAAAAAATATAAAACTTTCATACCTTTTTACATTAAAAACATGCATTGTCGCCCCATCTTCGGGATTAAATTTAAATTAATTTTTACTACTCGTGTGATTTGAATTAGAAAAAATGGATTCCATATTTGGAATAAAAATAATATATAATTTCTAATAAGATAGATTTTTTTTAGTTAAAATATTAGTGAAAGTAATTAAAATTAATAACAATTATTGAGGTAAAATTTAACTTAATAAACGACTAAACCTTTAACTTAAGGGGACAAATGACCTAGAAACTTCTCCAGAACCACTTTTATGGAAATGATTATGGCATTAACCTTCTATTACTAAGTTTGGTTAGTTTTTTATGAAATTTTTTTCGTAAAATCATGGGTACACCTAACTTGGTTTCAAAAGACCATGTTACTCATTTTCGTCCCTTATAAAAGGCCGACACCTCTCCCCATTCTTGACACATCTCAAACCACATAGATTTGAAAAATATCTTCCCATATAGCTTCCCAACATACCTCCACTAAAATTTTATGCCTCCATTTTAGTATAAATCCTTCCCAGGAATCCTTTTGGTAGAAACGAAAAGTAGTTACCCGATTAAGAGGTAATGTCCTCTCTCAAGCATTCTTGTTTTATTTTCATTCTCCAACCCCTCATATATTATTATTATATTATTATATAATAAAAAAATTTTCCTTAATATAATAGTATTTTTTATGCTAAAGGTTATACCAACACTTACACACACTTCCTTCTAATGGGTAACGAACATATTATTTCTATGTACGTAAAACTACTGCCTCACGAAATGATGATTGTTCATTTTCCTTTCCCAACTTTCATGGTTGGAAATTATGATGGAAACTCTGTTTATATATGAGATACGTATGATATTTGTTATTTATTTATACTTGTTTAATTTCTTTATAACACAAACCTTTAATACTTTCCATTTTTAATACGATAACTTTTTTTGAGGACCTGTGGATTACTGACCCCTCAAAGCGTTGTGATTTGTTCACACGATCCATGGAATGTATAAATGATGATTATAATTAACAATATGTGACATAAAAGCATTATATTATATTAATTAAATAATTAACTTTATGTATATTATATATACATATATATCATTTTTTTATTTACCTTTCAAACACTTAAACAGTGATAACGTCGTTCATGGACCTGTGGACTACCGTCTCCTCAACACGATGTGATTAATTTTACATCACAATAATTCTATATAAAAGTATATATGATTTAATAATATTTTATTTATGATATAATTATAATTTTGGAAAGATATGGTGTTACTTAATTTTTCTCCATAACAATCATTGAAAAATAAGAGCATTACTCATGCATAAGTATAACCTACCATCTCCATGATTGTAATGATGGTTCGTTTTTCATAACCACATTTAATTATATATTTTAAATTCATAATTAATAAAACAAATATGATAATTATGTCATGATTATTATTTTGGAGATGTTATATAATGACCCCTTTAACCATAGTTGACCTACCAATGTTGTTTTTGACTCATAGTCCAAATTTGTTCTAAACACCCAACGTAAACAGAATTTTTTAAGTAGTTGTATAAAATATAGTAAAAAGTGAAATAAAATTAACTATTAACTTGAAAAAGATTCTCAATAAATTAGAAAATTAAAATAAGTTTATTATACAAGAATTGAAATGATGTTCACCCAAAAGGAAACTCAAGGTAATGGATTCTCATCTCACTTTTGACATCTGTGAGATAAACGTCATATTCAAAATTTGATTATTTTGTGTGGTGTATATACTACCCATTTTGATATATAATATCATGAATTATTTTATCATAATTTTATTTGAAAATTCCATTCAATATTATTCCTTAATGAGCCTTATGATTTAAAAAATTTCAAAGTTCTATGGGACACCTTGGGATGTATAATGATTATTTTCCTCAAGAATTGTACTAATGATATTGCAATGGAACTTCCATTAGAGGAAATTGTTTAAAAAAATTTCAACAAACCCCTTCATTATGATCTATTTATTCATGACTATTTTCAAGTATTAGTTCAATTTTTACACTCTTTGTCACTGAAAATGTTTTAGAATTTTTTTAAGAAAACCCAACATTATTTCTGTATTTAGTTGGAGAACCTTTTTTCTTTTAAAAATCATTTTTTAATAAAATGTTTTGAAAAATATTTTTAAAATGATTTGGTAAATAAATTTTTATCAAAAGTGATTTTCAAAGAAATTTTTTCCCAAAAGGTTTTCATAATCATAGGATATTTTCCCCAATTTTTTAAATGGTGGTTTTATAGTAATTCTATTCATCAGCATCAACAGAAACTACTACAAAACTAGGTTTATCCAATATTAGGGCTTTAACAGTGGTAGCTAAAAATGATATAAAATACCCCCATAGTCAGTGATAAAAAATCATTATTAATGGAGGTATTTAATAATGATAAAATAAATTAACGGGGGACATTTATTTGCACTTTTAAAAAAGGACTAATAAATGGGATCGTTAAACAGCACTGGAAAAAAACCGTTTAATGGGGGTCCTTATCAGCGCTTTTTTAGAAGTGCTGATAACAAACCCTCTTTATCAACACTTTTTTAGTAGAACTCATAATGGTATACTTAAAAATAATTCAATAAGAATAATATATTAATATATTAATATTTTTATATTGATATAAATATCATATATATTTTTTAAAATATGTTTTTGATAATGTAAATAGAATTTTACACTTAATGTATAAGATATTTTGTCAAAATCGATTACAAAATAAATAAATAAATATTTTTAATTAATAATTTTCTTGTTATTTTAGATTAATAATAATATAATATCAATTTAAAGATAGAAAATCCAAAATAATAATAAAATATCTAAAATAAGTTGAAAACATAACTCAAACGTCAAACAGTGATAAATTTTGATCTAGGTGTCCATTTATGCTCTACCACATATCAAATCAAATTTTATGATGAGATCTACCCCCTTAGTTACAATGGTAAACCTCTATCACATTTTTAATGGCCAGAAAATCTCATAAGATCTCAAAAATATAGTTTTTAGTCAGGGTACCCTGATTTTTGGACATTTGATGGATTTTCAACCTATTTTAAGGGGGGATTATTGCCTTTTTTGGTGGTGACTAATTTTATTCCTAGGTATTAAATTTATATTGATATTATGGTTTTGAAACTTTATCATTTTTCATAATTTAATGTTATTTATAATTAAATATATACATGTTTCTTATGTTTAATTATAATAAATCACTCATATAAATACATATATCATCATATTTATGTAAAAATGTGTATTCTAATATATGTAAATGAATAAATAGTTGAAATATGTATTTAAAATAATATCTATCCAATTTTACATTATATATACATATGCATATGTGTGTATTAATAAAGAGATATATATTTATATTATATTCTATTATATATAAATTAATATAATATATAATATATTTAAATAAATATAAGTATATATATATCATACACAGACACATATATATTGTATAAATGTATTTTAAATTAATTATATATATGTATGTAAATATATATATATATAGATAAACAGAAATATCATTAAATAGAAATCAAAACAACATAGTGTAGTGGTAAAGGTGTTCCATCTTCGAAGGAGAGGTTTAGGGTTTCAATCCATGATGATGCGCGTAAGGATAGAAATTAACAATGTGATGATTAAAGGTGGTGCGGTGAAAAGAATTGATAAGGGGGGGAGCGCTATTAAAGGGTTCGTGGAAGTGCTGCTAAAGGGGGTCAAGCTCATAGGTGTCCAAAAAAATATAATTTTACCCCTTTAATAGTGATTCCTTTATAATCACTACTAAAGTGTTATTAAAGGCCCCGTTTAACATCACTAAAAAAGTGTTATTAAAGGACCCTTTTAACAATTTCTTTTATCATTGTTAAAGGGGGACTTTAACAGTGCTTTTTTAGCCCTAATAAAGGATTGAACTTTTAACCATGCTCATATTGTAAGTGTTTTATTAGAATTGATAAACCCGATACCATTTTACATATGATGTCTACTTTGACAATTATTTTATTATTTCAGAAAATATTGATAATTTCATCTTATTTATTCAATATAGATATTTGATAAGGCATATTATTTATTTTGATTATTCAATTTGGGGAATAATTTGGAAAATAAATTATGGGAGGAGACTAAAAATTATATAGATCCTAAATGCATCGATAGGTTCTCATGAGACATCTTATTTGTGCAAATCAGAATATTTTAAACCGTCATGTGAAAGGTCTTGAAGGTATAGGTTTTCATGTGCCTTAGACATGACGTTCATTAAGAAAGCACTTAACTAATTTAGTTTCATTTATTATTCATTCATGATATTTTGTGTCAACATATCTATGGATATATTTCATTTTTAATTATTTAGATAGTATGTGTTTTAGTTTCTTAGCTTGCCATATTTTTTTTTCTTATCTAGTTATTTTAATGTCATGTGTTTTCATTATTTTATTGTCATGTTGTTTATGCACCTCTTTATGAGTTTATTTATTATACGGCATGTGAATTTAGTTATTCACCATTTTATAATTATTATAATCATTTATTCGTTATTTCGTACACTATATTTTGACCTTACTAATCATTTTATATGACCCTTATTAAAATATTTACCTAGGAATCCAAGAAACATAATATGAAAGATATGTAGGGAATTACTAACTAGATTAGAGTTATCCTCAATTCTATTCATTTAGAAAGAAGAAGAAAAATATGTAGTAAGTAGTTTATTATTTTCTCATGTATATATCTATTTTATTGAGACTACTAAACTCTTAGTCCTCTGGGATTTAATTCCATGTAATCCTGTCAATGCAATTGTAGTAGACACCAGCTTTGGGCCTTCTGGGGTTGGGTCTCTACAGATCTCCTATTAGAGATGATATGGTTAATCTTTTGAGAAGGCCAGAACCTCTAATATGTGTATATGGAAGTTAAGAAGATAAATGGGTAGGGTTAGGTCAATCTAGAAGGGTGAAATTTTTGTAAGGAAGTGAGGGATAAAGTTCCATTTTATAATTTAGGTAGGGAATTTTATGAAACTCAAAAAATATTAAATTAATATATATTATTTTTAATTAAAAATTTCTTAAAAGTGGGTTATTTAAAACCTAAGATGAGTATGGGTCTAGATCAACTAAAAAATAATTTTTAGACATGTTTAGGTCACAATGTTAACCTTATCATTTTTCTTTAACCCTTCGTTAACCCTTTAACTCTTACCATGAAAACCGTTTTTACTCTTTAGGGATAATATAGTTACTATAAAATGAAAAACAAACCCCAAATGAATATGAAAGCATTTAATGTTTTTAATATCATTTATTTTTTATTTCCATTAATTAAACAATTACTACGTCATTATTATGAAAGCATTTAATTAAATTATTTCTTCTCTAAAAATTTTAAATAAATTATCATGATGAAGATAAATTTATTATCTTTAAAATGAATATGTATAGTCTAATTTATCTTTTCTATAACCATGTATTAAAAATGTAACACCTATTAAAAACATGAGTATGACATTTTAAACTTATCATTAAATAAAATATAATAAATATCTAATTATCAACCAAGTGTCTTAAAAAGAGTATAATTTTGGCCTAATGATGATTTTGGTAGAAAACAACTCATTAAATGAAATTAGGAAAAGTGTTGGGGTAATTTTATAATATCATTTATATCCATAATTACACAATTTACCCATAACTGTGGTAATTAAAATATTACTAAATTTTACTATTCATATGACCAAAAATAAAAGAAACCTATTTACATAATTTGGACCCACTAATTCCAAATATAGAATACATTTTTCATAATTCAAAAAAATAGAATTTGTAGTAATTAATTTATAATTAATCGTGTTGATGGCTTGAGAAAATGTGTTATTAAAGTTTAAACATACAAAAGATTGAAACATTTTTATATCTAAATTCAGTATAAAATAGATTAAAATTAACTAAATTGTATTAAATGATAAAAATAATCTATTTATACTTTAAAAACATTAAAAAATATAATTTAACAGTATAAATTATTTTGATGAAAAAAGATGTTTTCAATTAAAATTTATTATTTTTCACCATTCATCAAAACATGAAACTTATCAGAAAATTACCAAACATTTAACTCAAGTAAAATTTATTATTTATATTTTTAATATGAAGTTTATTTTTTCAAATAGAATTCATAAAATTATCAAAAATTGGATTTTAAATAGGTTCTCCATTAAAAGACGATAAAACTGTTTTTATGAAAATAATAGGTTTTATGTGTAATATTGGGTTTTTTATTATCTTATACCTCTCAAATATATTATATGAATATCAAAAATATGTTATTTAATATAAAAAATATATATTTCATTAATATCATTCTATAACATTAATTAATTTAATTTATTAGAATTAAATGACTTTGTGAGCATAAAAATAGTTCTTTCAAAAACATCTCATATATATTTAGACGGTTACTATATTCATTTTTAATTAATTTTAAACCAATGAATTCAGCGATATATTTTCATAATTTAGTTAATAATATTCATAACCACTAAATTAATGGCTAGGTTATATTTAATTATATTAAATAATAATATTTTAATAATATATTGTTGTTTGGTAAAACTCAGTCATGCATGTAATGCAAGCCAACTCATTATTGTGTGTAGCATTAACATATTTTTGTATTGAATACAACATAATCTATCAAAGAAAATGAATTTATTTAATAAGTGACATACTGTAAAATCTTGGGGTTTCACAAGTGATGTAGGGACATAGGGTGTTTATGTTAATGCATTTCATCTACAAGGTGTAGATTTTTGAACATTATTCACTCAATATTTTAAATTAAATGATTTTAATTACATGAATTATGTGAAGACCCAAACCCAGAAAAACTAGGAGTCTGTGCCTTCTGAACATGATGTGTCATTTTAAAATAAAAACATGCACTGATAAACACACATCACATCCCATACAAAGGATCGAGTTCAGTCTGGGCTCTGGGAAACCGGTAACTTCATAAATGTTTCATCAGATAAAAGATGTTACCTGAAAATTTAAAATTCAAAACATAGGGTGAGAATAACAATGCCCAGTAAGGGGTTTAAAAAAACCAATCATTCTTTTGAAAGCATTTTTTAAAAACTTATCCAAAGAAAATTCTCTTATAGAAAACTGTAACACATGAAACATAACATAAAAGTGCTCAACTAAGATTTTCAATGAATACATGAATCAATTAGGACATTTTCATAAAGGGGTAGTAAAAGATATCCTGAACAAGTAAGACGTATGAATTTTTAAGAAAAAATTAAACCGTTAATATTAAAACTTAATCAGAGTTTCTTGTGAAGGAAAAATCTTCAATTTCATATGCTGGTTACTATTTTACACGAATCATGCCCCAAACTTTTACTTGTGACATCAATAAGAACTTGATTAAAAGATAAGGGCAAGAGTAGTGAAATAATAGCAATATAATCTTGAAAAGAACATGTAACATGACATGAATTTGTGGCTTCAACATTTCATTTAGACATTCATGAATATATCATTGAGGTTCATCCCCAAGGTCCCAATAAAGAAAAATTACTGAGGTTATTCACCAGGGTAACGTGAAGCTTGTCATCTCTAGAGATTAATTATTTACCCATTGCATTTGAGAACTATCAGGGCACACCCTTAATATGTCTTTAATATCATGTGAGCCACATAAATCGATACTTTACTTAAACGGGGTTTTATATTCAAGATGTCTCAAACCACCTTGAATAGTTCATTCATAGTTGGTCATAGTAGTTGAATTTACATATCTTATAAGTGAGAAAGGAATCTAGGTGATTAAAACCCAACATAATAATCATATGACAATTATTAAAAAGAAAGAAGAAAGTAAAATTATGGCACATACATTGACATCTAAAGTACTAAAAGAATAGAAAACTAGAATTTATCACATGCACGTTTGTTCTTGATATTCTAAAATTTTATCATCCAATTGATTACAAGGTGAACCAAAAATATCAATTAGGGTTTTAAGCTTGCACATGCTAAAACATTCAATATTGTTATGCCTTTTCATAATACTGAATAATGTCCATGATAGAAAGAATGAATCTTCACCACAAGAAACATCATTTAAAACATACAGAAAACAAATAAGTTACTCTTAAATGTGGATATAAGTTTTGTTTAACACCCTATTTCTTATGTTTTTAAAACTCCACCTAAATTTGAGACTTACTGTGTAAGGACCATAACAACTGAAATCAAGGGTTCACGCAACCTATAAAATATATGTATGTAACCGAACACAAACTAAAATATTGGAACACCCATATGTGTTAATCACCTATGAATATTAGTTCAACAACATTTTGAATAGGGCAGGTCATGCCCTTATTCATAAAAATTTGTTTATGAAAAGCTACAAAAAAATAATTTTATAAAAACCTGATCATATATCTAACATTTTAAAAATTTATTTATTATTTAAATATGAAATTAAGTGTATGTGAATTTGTACAGTGCATGAAAAATTATACACAAACTTCATACATATAACCGAATTATAATGGTCATGCCCATTCCAGCATATAACCGATGTATATACATATAACTAAAAGTATATATGTATTTTCAAAACAATAAATTGAGGCTAGGTATAATCCTTACATTCTTTAAGATATTTGAATGAATGAGAACCCGAAGGCCTTGTTTCAACATTTAAGAACGTTTGGACTGAACCGTAAGGTTATATATATATATATATATATATATATATTAATATATAAGTGAATATATTGTCAAAGAAGAAAAACAATCCAAAACTAAAAACCGTTACTTTAAAAACCAGGGAAAGGAGGACTTCAGGGAGGGTTGGCCGGCCTCGCTGGAGACTTGAACGGGAGAGAAGAACCAAGAGGTATCATTTAGTTATATTCAAAATCTCACACACCACCTTCTATACAAAAAACATACCAACTTGCATTACATTCAATGGGGGGTGGCGTGCTTTTATAAAACAACGATACATGGGGCTCATCGGTGGTCAGAGGTGAAGAAAACGAGGGGTGTCCCATAGGGTAGGGTAACTGGTGTAACCCATGCATAGAGGAAGAAGACAACGAGGGTAAGAGAAATTCTGGGAAAAAATAGACGGTCCAGATCAATCCCAACATCGATCCAAGGGATGAGATGCGTCCGCTATTTTAAAATAATTGAGTGGATTAGATTTTATCTAAGTTTCATCGGATGGTCTATGTTCGATTCAACAATTTAAAAACCTAGAACTTCCATGATTAGATCATGCTGGATTTAACGGTTGACAAAAACTGTGGAGAGAGACACGGTCATTGAGGGTCATGTGGGGGATCAGAAACAATAGCCCATATTGCGTTTCTCCCAAAAAACTACTTTCCACATCGAAACAGAGCGTTGTTTTCGCCTCCCTTATTACCCTGTGCCTCCCAACGAGTGCTCAGAAATCACACAACACCCACAATGGGGGCCCTATACATGGGCTCCTGCCTGCAGGCCTTGGCCTACAAAGACCCCGCAACAACCTCACGCCCGCACTGGTGTGCCTATACACTCTTTCTCGCTCCCGAGTGCCCTTTGGAGAACATCTTCCCAAGCTCGGGCCGACCATGTCTTAGGGATGAGGGTCAAGCTCAGCCACTTCATGTGAGTTTCCTCCCTTGACCCTAGACAAAATGGGTTGGCCCTAGTGGGCCATTTTTTTTGAAATAGCTACACTAAAAAAAGTTTTAAGAAGGGGAAACAATCAATTTATTAAAACTATATAGAATTTTATATTGTTAAACATTAATTAATACAAAATAAACTTGTTTTAGATAGAAGTTTTTATAAAATAAAAATTAATAAAAACCTTTTTTTAACTGAAAAAGTTACGAAAAGGAAACTTTAAAAAACATACATTATAATTTATATACTAGTATCCACGAAAACATAGTTCCATAAAAACATAATTTAAATTTAAAAACATAAACATATTTTGTAACATTATTTATGAAATGAAAATCGTTACATTGTATTTGAAAAATTCACAAAGTTTTATGAATTCCTTAATTCTTTTCAAAATCACTTAAGGGTGAAATGAAGTTCTACACCATATCATTTTAGAGTTAATAAATAATGGTTTAATTAAAACCATTATCAAAACTCAATTATTTGGAAACTAATAAATATTTAAGTAAGTTCACTTGTCCTAACAAGGTCCAACAACTATTTTTTTATAACTGTTAGCTTCCAACAGCCACTAGAGAAACGGTCGAAAAAAGTGTCCTATAAAACCAATCATTACGGTGTCTTAAAAATAAAATGGAAGAATATGGTGCTTCTTATTCTGCTGATGCTCAGCATGGTTTTTATGATCACAGTGGTGATGTTTTTTTCTTTATTTGACAAGAATGTTCTCCTTTACTTACTGGGCCCCATTGTGGTGATTGGGGTTCTTCCAGTAGTTCTGATAGGGTTTTTAATAGGTATACTTGGTTAGCATCAGTACTCTTTTGATCATGGTGTATTGTAGACACTACAATATTCTTATTTGAATAATGGGCCTTAGGTTTATCCTTTAAATTTTTGTTCAGTTAAAAGGGATTTAAAAAAAGTAAATGCATAATATCATCTTTATATGATACCCAAAATTTGGGGTGTTACATTACTCCCCCCATCAAAGAATTGTGTGCCCACAATTCCTTTCATACAAACTTGCTAAGATTAATCTCTCAGTTGTTCCTACCATATCCCCCATGGTAGAGGATCCTCAGGTGGGTTCAGCTGAACACCCAATTTGATGCTCAATTCCTCTAGTTCTTTGATCCAGATATACTTCGGGAAGAAGGGGTTGAACTCATGCACAGAACAATCGGGTTTCCAAAGGGAGTCTCGAATGGTACAAAGTATGGAAATGTCTATATGGACCAACATACAAAGAAATTGATGAATAATGTATCGATCAAGATTATCTAAGTTATATATGTTTTCGTATGGAAAACAATGAGGAGATAGTACATGTAGGGCACATAAAAGTATCCCTCTAAAGAAGCCTCTTGAAATTTTACTCTGGCCATGTAGTTTCGGCCTAGGGTGAAACATAGGAAGATACATTCTTTGTATTTTCCTCTCTGCTTACGCTTGGCCAATTGTGCTGAGCCTTTGCGGTAGTAGATGGGAGCATTCCCTTGACAGGTGTGGAGAATCCCCGGACTGTTTGTCACCTCAAACAATTTCTTGCACATTCCTTGCAGGTTTGCGATGGGACAATACTCATCTTTAGAGGTTTTGATTGCAATAATATCCAGTATCTCAGTAGGAAGAGATAACATGTGTGTTTTTCCTTCCATATAAAAGTTAATGATGAGAGTTCAATCACTAGAAATCCATCCAAAAGAATAAACAATGTAAAGACATAAGAAAGAAGAGATAACAAAATATATTCTTTACATATCTACTAGTGCACAACGTAAAACAGGGCTAATGGCTTCCCATGTTCCCTTACACATGAATTCCCAAGACAAGCTCGATACTCTCTATGTCCCTAAACTATCTGCAACCTAAGCAATCAGGATCAATGTCGAGGGAGCACTTATGGTATCTCCATAGTCTGACATGTGGTGTGTACAACTGTGAGACATCCCTATGTACATGTTGTCTATACACAGAACGAGAGGCTTTGTATTCAAGGATTCGAAAGTCCATCATTTGACCAAAATAGCCATAGGACAAGACTTGACACATGTATGATGCGTGGAGATCTCCCTCTGCAGCATCCTCTTGGAAATCCATGAGGGACGAGACGCCTTCCACTATGGTGAAGCATCTAAAAATTCCCCCGTAGTACATCCCCCGTCGTGTGTAAGATGGAAACTAGGCTTGCATCATAATTATGTAATACAAACCTGCTCTTCGGTGGAGTTGAAGTACATGGGGAGAGTTGGACACATCATATAGATGTTTTCACGCATACAGATATGGGCATAGTTTATAAAATCTTCATGGATGGATATGGAAATTATGGATTATAAGGAAACATGGGGATGAGAATAAAGATTAGTACCTTCTTTTACAATATGAAAATTTAGAAAACTCATTTTTAGCAATTATGAAGTATATTTTTCTTTGATTTAGTTCTGGCGTTCTAGAGTTATCCAAATCGAATCCTCTGATACCAACTCTGAAAACCCGACCCCAAAAAAACCAGGAGTCAGTGCCCTCTGAACATGATGTGTTGTTTTAAAACAGAATCACAAACTGATAAACACACATCACGTCCCATATAGAGGATCGAGTTTGCTTTGGACTATGGGAAACCAGTAACATAAGAAATGTTTCATCTGATAAAAGCTGTTACCTGAAAATTTAAAATTCAAAACGTAGGCTGAGTATAAGAATGCCTAGTAAGGGGGTTAAAATAATCCAATGAAACTTTTGAAAGAATTTTTCAAAAAATAATCCAATGAACATTCTCTTATAGAAAACTATACCACATGTAACATAATATAAAAGTGATCAAATAATATTTTCAAGGAATACATGAATCAATTAGGACATTTTCAAAATGGGTTAGTAAAAGATATATTTAATAACTATGATGTATGAATGTTTAAGCAAAAATTAAATGGTTAAGAGTAATACTTAATCAGATTTGTGTGTGATGAAAAAAAAATCAATTTCATATGTTGGTTACTATTTTACACGAATCATGCCCCAAACTTTTACTTGTGACATCAATATGAACCTGATAAAAACATAAGTGTAAGAGTAGTGAAAGAATAGGCATATAATCTTGAAAAGAACTTGTAACGTGACTTGAATATGTGGCTTCAACATTTCATTTAGTCATTCATGAACATATCACTGAGTTCCATCCCCATGGTTTCAACAAAGAAAAATTATAGAGGTTATTCACCAGGGTATCGTGAAGCTTGTAATCTCTAGAGATTAATTTTTTACCCAATGCATTGGAGCGCTATCAGGGCGCACCCTTAATATGTATTTACTTTCATATGAGCCACATAAATCAATAAATTACTTAAACGGGGTTGTATATTCATGATGTCCCATACCACCTTGAATAGTTCATTCATAGTTGGTCATAGTTGTTGAATTTACATATCTTATAAGTGAGACAAGCATCTAGATGATTAAAAACTAATCTAACAATCATATGATCGTTATTAAATGGAATGATGAAAGGAAGATTATGGGACATAAATTGACATCTATGGTACTGAAAGAACAGAAAACTAGAATTTATCACATGCATGTTTGTTATTGAAATTATAAAATTTTATCATCCAATTAATTACAAGGTGAACCAAAAATATCAAGTAGGGTTTTTTGCTTGCAGATGCTAAACCATTTAATATTGTTAAGCCTGTGCATAATACTGAATAATTTCTATGATAGAAAGAATGAATCTTCACAATAAGCAACATCATTTATAAGATTGGGAAAACAAATAAGTTACTTGTAAATGTAGATGTATGTTTTGTTTAACACCCTATTAATTATATTTTTAAAACTCCATCATAAACTCAAGACATAATGTGTAAATACATTTTCAATTGAAATAATGGTTCATGCAACATATAAAATATATGTATGTACCCAAACTCAAACTGCAAGATTGGCACACCCATTTTTGTTATTCCCCTATGAATATTAGTTCAACAATGTTTTGAATACAACAGGTCATGCCCTTAGTCATAAAAATCTGTATATGAAAACCTACATAAAAATAATATTATAAAAACCCGATCATATATATAACATTTTCAAAATTTATTTATTATTTAAATATGAAATTATGTGTATGTGAATATGTACAGTGCATGAACAATTATACACAAACATTGTACATATAATCGAAGTAGAAAGGTCGTTCCCATTCCTGCATATAACCGACGTATATACATATAACCAATAGTATATATGTATTTTTAAAACAACAAAATGAGGCCATGTAAAATCCTTACATTCTCTAAGCTGTTTGAATACAAGAGAACCTGAAGGCCTAGGTTCTACATTTAAGAACGTTTGGACTGAACCATAAGGTTATATATATATATATATATATATTCTAATATATAAGAGTATATATTCTCAAAAAAGCAAAACAAAGCAAGAATTAAAACCCTTACATTAAAAACCATGGAAATGAGGACTTCAGGGAGGGTTGGCTGGGCTCAGGGAGACTTGAATGGGAGAGAAGAACCGAGAGGTCTCAGTTATCTATATACAAAAGCACACACACCACCTTGCATGACAAAAACGTACCCACTAGAATTGCATTCAATTGGGGGTGTCGTGCTGGAAGAAAATAACAAGACACGAGGTCCTCGGTGGTCAGAGGTAAAGAAAACTAGGGGTGTCCCATAGGGTAGGGTTACTGGTGTAACCCATGCACAGAGGATTAAGAAGATGCGACTAGGGGAAATTCCGGGGAAAAACAGACGGTCCAGATTGATCCCAAAATAGATCCAAGGGATGATATGCATCCGTTGTTTTAAAAAATGTGAGCAACTTAGATTAGATCTATGTTTCATTGGACAGTCTAAGTTCGATTCGGAATTTTAAAAACCTCGAACGACCAGGATTAGAACATGTTGGATCAAACAGTTGACAAAGATTGTGGAGAGAGACACGATCTCTAAGGGTCGAGTGTGGGATCGAAAACAATGACCCAGACCACGCGTGGTGCGATCCAACGGTCTAGATCACGTTTTTCCCGAAAAACTGCTTCTAATATTGAAATGGAGAGCGGTTTTCGCCTCACTTATAACCTCAGGCCTCACAACAAGTGCTCAAAAATCACCCAACACCCACGAAGGGGGCCCTATAATCGGGCTCCTGCCAGCAGGTCTTGGCCTACCCAGACCCCTCTGCGGCCTCACGCCTGCACTGGTGCACCTATGCGCTCCTGCTCGCTCCCGAGCACCCTTCGGGGATCCTCTGCTCGAGCTCGGGTCATCCTTGGCTTGGGGCTGAGGGTCAGGCTCATCCACTTCGTGTGAGCTACCTCCCTCGACTATATCCAAAAAGGGTTGGCCCTAGTGGGAAAATGCTTTTGAAAAAGCTACAATAAAAAACATTTTAGGAAGAGGAAACAATCCATTTATTAAAACTATATATAATTTTATTTTCTTAAAACATAATGAATACAAATTAAACATGTTTTAGTTAGAACTTTTTCTATAATTAAAAATACTAAACCTCTTTTATTAACTCAAAATGTTACAAAAAGGAAATTTTAATAAACCTACATTATAATTTTTGTACTAATATCCTAAAAAACATAGTTTAATCAAAACATAATTTGATTTGAAAAACATAAACATAGTTTATAACATTATTTAAGAAATGAAAATCGTTACATTACATTTGAAAAAATTTCAAAGTGTTTTGAATTCCTTAATTCTTTTCAAAATCACTTAAGGGTGAAACAAAGTTTTACACCATATCCTTTTAGAGTTCATAAATGATGATCTAATTATTACCTTAATCATAACTCAATTATTGGGAAATTAATTAATATTTAAATATGTTTACTTATCCTAACAAGGTCCAACAACTATTTTTTATAACTGTTAGATTCCAATGGTCACTAGAGCAATGGTCAAAAAAGTATCCTTTAAAACCAAACCATATGGTGTCCTAAAACTCAAAAGGAAGAAGATGGTGCTTCACATTCTGCTGATGCTCAGCATGGTTATTATGATCCCATTGGTGATGTTTTTTTGATTTAGTTGACTCAGAGGAACTCCTTTACTTATTGGGCCTTGTTGTGGTGAATGGGGGTCTTCTAGTAGTGATGATAGGGTTTTTAATAGGTATATTTGGTTAGCATGATTACTCTTTTGATCACGGTGTATTGTGAAAACTACGATGTTTTTATTTAAATAAAGTGCCTTATGTTGATACTTTAAATTTTTTCTTGGTGAAAAGGGATTTAACAAAAGTAAATGCATAATATCATCATTATATGATACCCAAAATTTGGGGTGTTACACATTGTTTTTTTACCTATCGTAATATTCATTTTCAATTAATTTTTGGTATTTTTATATGTTGGATTTATGTATTATTGAGCTTGTGCTTCTTTTATTAGATCATGTGGGCCTTTTTTCGGTTTATACATTGGTCATGTGCCATTATCCTTGGTCCACTTTCCCAATTTATCTATGTCATCCTCATACCTGATGTTGATCCATTGATCTTTATGATCTTATGGTTTTCTATTCCTCCCTTTTTTAATTCTTCATGAAACAAATTGGCTTGATCTATGGGTGACCCTTGATAGCTTATCCTATGAAGTAATATGTCCTTATTTAGTTGTTTAAGTGGTTATATTGGGACACTTATCTAAATTTTTCATATCCTTGGTTATATCCTCTAGTATTCCTCAAACCCTGCTAGAATGACTCATCGATTTGGAATCTACCTCTCCACTTGTGGGAGAATTATTTGGGCCAAAAATCTCCATGGTTTTGGGAGCTCCAGTTTTCCTCGAGGGAGAAGAGTAGATGAAGGAGCACTGGTGGGATTACTTGACTTACCAAAGAATAAATAGTGATCTAGATTAGTTTTGATCATCTTCATCTATGCTTGGTGAGGAGCTCTGATGAGGTTCTAGTGTTCCTTGGTGTTCCTTTTACCAAGATGGAGATGAAGATTATATAGGAGTACAATCTCGATGACCCTATCAACAAGACCTAATTACATAGAGGATCTCTGAAAACACATATGAGACATTTATCCCTATTACGGGGCCTTAGTATGGTATTCTTATTCTTTTATATCAGTTATTTATGACTTGTATTTGATTATTCTTTGGTTCTATGTTGTGTGTGTTGTTTGAGTTTTTCCATGGTGCATAGTATATGATGAATCCCCAACTTGGTTCTACTGTGAGTCTTTTCATTTCAAGAACCTGAATGTTGGATATTTTCCTCATGTTCCTTTTTCTTATATGGTTATGTGTCACTATTTAACACATATCTTTTATAATCCCATTTTTTCATAGTGTAATCATGGTACCCCTTCACCATGGATATAGGCCAAATAGATAAATAATGTCAAAAACCTATGGTCCTCTCTATGACTTGATTACTACTTTATGTCAATCATTTCTATTTATCATCTCTCTTATGTTTGATTCTTTTATCTCTAATAGTTCTTGGTACTTATCAGTATTAATATCAAACTGGTTATATATATTCAAAATAATATGTTATCGATAGTAAATGTTTACATGAATTGGTACTTTTTATTCTCTCGTTCTTTGATTATGGTTTGTTAGAATCAGCATGTTAGAATTACGATTATGAAAAATCATTACAAGATTTGTATTATTTGTGTTTTCTTGATTCTTCATACTATTTATATAATTATAAACATGTTAAAATTTTGTTCTGTAATTATGAGAAACAAAATTATACCCATACAACTCAATTACTCTATTGAAAGTGGGCTACCTCATAGTAAAAACCACAATTGTTTTATAGAATATGATAAAAAAATATTTAGTAAGGATGCTATTGGGATCAAATATTATTGTCCCTCTAATGATGTGATAAATGTGAGATAAAATTAAATTAAAAATGAATAAAAATTGAACAATAGATGTAACATAAAAAACCCCACAAATAAAGAGGGGTAAAAAACCATAGAAAAATAGAATGATATCACTATGGTAAAAGATATTAAACACACTCTCTTTCTTTTATAAGGAAAATATCCATGTAATTAACTCTCTTGAGTAATGTATAATGAACCTCACAAAATACAACACTCAGAAGGTTGAAATAGGAAGCTCAATACTTGTCGTGATGATACTAAAACCGTTAAAGTTCTTTTCCTTTTATAGGCAAGGCCCTTACTTGATATTCCTCATATATTTAACTCCATGGGTCAGTTTTTCCACCCATCCCACTAACCACACTACCCCGTTTGAAAAATCAAGGGGGTGAAACTGGTTGTGAGAATCAAATGCCAATATATATCACACAAGGATATTTGATTGGGAACCAATAATATTTCCACAAATCTTTTCTATCTTACAACCATGTTGCTCCTATATTTATGGTTATGATTGAGGATTTTTAATATATTAACTTAACAAAGATAATAAACTTCATCGTAAAATTATCCTAATTTTCTTCATTATAAATTTTCTGCATATCCAATCTTCCTTCCTCCACCACATCTGGAACAATGTGATATTGTACCATAATGTACATTATCTTGGAATGAAAAGATAGATTCCTTTTATTTTTCAAGGTGCTATGATTGTCACAAAACAATTGGATACACTTTTGTCATTGTCAAGGATCCTCTGGAAACCTTCACATCTAAGTCACTTATTTAAAAGCCTATGTAGTTTTCATGTACTCTACCTTAGTTATGGAAAAATATATAACAGACTACAACATTGAATTATAGCCCACAACTCATCCTATTCAATTAAACACATAACCCAAAGTGTATTTTCATTGGTCACAATCAACTACAAAATCTAAATCTGCGTAGGATCTAATAGTGAAATTCGATCCTTAATAACATAATACAACATATGAGATCTCCTTGATGTATCTAAGGGTGTTCTTTAATATGTTCCAATGATCGCATATTTAATTCTACACATACCATCTAACTTCTCCCACTACATGTGAAATTTATGGTCTCATATAAACCATAGATAATATCATACTACCCACTGCTGGATCATAAGGTAATTGAGACATCTCCATCCACTATACTTCACAGTTATCACTGTTAGGATTCCTCAGAGAGGATAAGATAAAATTAATAGTAAGTGGGGTAAATATAGGCTTATAATGTCGTATGTGGAAATATTTCAATATATTCCTCATGAAATTCTTTTTTGATAGCTAAATCATACCCTTATTTCTTTTTCATTAAATCTGTCTCCCAAGATATTATTTTTTGGTCCTAATTCTTTCATATCATACTCCCATGAAAAATATCAACATGTCATCCACATACAATAGAAGAATGATAAAATAATTACCTTATGAACCCATGAAATACGCACAAGTATCAGAATGAAGTATTTTGTGTTCAATACTCATAATATAGGAATAAAATCTCCTGTACCAACACCTTGGTTCCTGCTTAATACCATAAAATGTTTTTCACAACCTAAAAACCAAGTTCACTTTTCCTTATTTTGAAAATCATTCAATTATAGAATATAAATTTATTTATCAAGAACACCATGTAGAAAAGTTCTCTTCACATCTAGCTACTCTAGAGTTAAACTATATATTGCACACATCCCCATAAATATCTGAATAGTCGTTATTCTAACAGTGGGAGAAAATATTTCCTTGAAATCAATAACTTCTCTCTATTGATATCCATTGACCACCAGTCTTGCATGATATCTTTACAATTATTCCATTTCATCCCAATTGATCTTAAAGAACCTGTTTTTACTGATAGTCTTCCTTTAATGAGGTAATGGATCAATATCTCAAGTCTTGTTCTTGTGAAGGGCATCCTGTTTCTCCTGAATTGCATCCATCCATGTGGATATTTCTGAACTCCACATCACCTCCAAAAAAATATTATGGATTACCATCCTCCATCAATAAGTATTACACAATATTTTTCTTAGTGATAAATTCTATGTGCTATATTGGATCTCTTTTATCTTGAGTTGATCGTCATAGTCCAAAATCAATCATAACATGATCATCATGCTCCTCAAATAAAATTGGTTCTTATATGGATTCTTCCTCCACCCCAACAATTATAGTATATGTGTTCTCTTTCATCAATTCCCCATTAGTCATCATTTTTACCTTATATTCTAGAAATATAACATCCCTGATGTCGATAAGTCTATGGGTACTGGGGTCCCAAATATGAAACCCCTTCACACCATCAAGGTATCCTAAGAATATAAATTCCTTGGATGTAGAATCAAACATCAATCTTTCCTGATTATTAAACAATATAGATACATGACCACCATAAGTATGTAACCAATCATAGTCAGTAGGTTTATCACTCCACAAATTCATTAGTGTTTTCATATCAATCGTCACAAAAGTAAATTGATTGATCACATAACATGTTCTCTTCATTACATTATCCCATAACTTCTTGAAAATTCCAATAATCTTCAATTTCTCCCTTGTTATATCCAACAA
Organism: Viscum album; assembly: GCA_963277665.1. NCBI lineage: Eukaryota > Viridiplantae > Streptophyta > Magnoliopsida > Santalales > Viscaceae > Viscum > Viscum album. The sequence goes on along the minus strand of OY728148.1, from coordinate 983,650,919 downwards.
GGTTATGTTCACCCACTTTGCCACTCCATTTTGTTGAGGAGTGTATGACACCATGAATTGTCTCTTGATTCCATCTCATTGATAAAAAAGTATCAAAATCCCCACATGAATATTTACCACCAATGTCAATCCTCAAACACATGATCTTCTTTCAAGATTCCATCATCCTCCATGATTTTTATGTTTTGAAGACATTAAAAACACTTGATTTCATCTTGATTGGGTACACCTAACATCTCATGGAATAATCATCAATGAATTATACAAAGCACCTTTCTCTTCCCAGGGATATAAACAGTGCTTGCAAAATATTAGAATGGATAAAATCTAAGATATCCATGATCCTCATTGTCGGTGTCACAAAATTCAACCAATGTTGGTTTAAAAAATCATAATGCTCCCAAAATGGAAAGGATACCTTTATAATCCAGGAAGAAACTTATGTTCAGTAAGAATCTTCAAGCTTCATTCGAACATAAGACCAAGCTTTTGATACCATGACTTCCTCAATTCTTTTGTTGAGTAGTTAATAGGAAATCTATTGTAATGTCTCGAAAATTCCATATAATCTTTTTAAATTATATGGAATTATTACGAGACCGGAAAATCTAACGAAACACGATTCTGAGGCCCAAGGTGCCTATAATTATCCGTCGAAGTTTTTTTAAGCATTAATTAGCGCATATAAGCAGTTTTCCTAGAAAATTAGAATATTTTATAAATGGTTACTCGAATTAAAAATTTGAGGGCATGTTGGGATCAGAATGATGGGTTTACCCTAGGAACGACTTAAGTTTAGTCGGTGCGGGCATCCTGTGGGAAAACCTAAAAATGGAATAACCGTAAATAAAAAAATTATATAAAATTATTTTATTTTTCAAATACATATAACTCAAGAATGGTAACTCGGATTAAAAATCTAAGACCACCACTGAGCTCATGAGGGTATTCTCTCTTTAGGAAGATACTAACTTTGGCTGGAGTGGACCACTAGTGAATGTTAGTTTTTGGCTGTAAATAAAATAATTAAGTGAAAATTATTTTATTGTAAAATCCATAACTTTTAAATGGAAACTCGGATTGGAAATCCTATATTAACGTTGAGTTTTTTGGGGCATGTTTCAATTTGGAAGATCCTAACTTCAACCGACGTGGGTTGAGGGTGACTGTTAATAATTTTCTAAACCTTTTTTGGGTACGTTAAGTAAATGCATGAGCGGCGTTTTCTAACATTATAACTGTTGTTCGGCTAAAAAATATGAGGGCATCGTTGAACCCGTAGCACCGAGATTCTCTTAAGAGAGGTATAAATTCAACCATAGTAGGTTGGGTGAAAAAGTTATTTTTGTGTAATTTTGAATGATTAATAAAATAACATGTTTTGTTATTTTATTTTCCTTCTTTTCTCCAATGGATGAATGACGCTGGCGGGACCGATGATGTCTCAAGCCAACAAATGGCTTAACTATTCTTTTCTTGTAAGCATGATGTTGGAAATTCGGGAGGTTCATTAGTTAAATTATCCTCATTAATTCCACGAGCGTTATACACTCCTTCTCCACTCCTATTTATATGGAGCACGGTGTGGGGTGTTGGCATGACATCACAAAACGATGAAGCTATGGCAATGTACAACAATACCAAAAACCAGGAGGACGAGACTGGTTCCAACAAGCAGTGAAGTGTGCCACCGAGTCACAAACTGATGACAACGATAAAGGAGGTTCTATCAACCATCATCAGTGGATGTCTCTTCCAGGTAGAAGGTTATTTTCGTTTGTTCGTTTGAGTTTCATTCTTCTACATACTAGAAATTATACGAAGAACAAGGGTCAACCGAATAATGGGTTGATATGCGATTCATCAGTCATTGGAGGAGGTTATTGTGGGGATTCCTATGGGGTTAATCTTGTGTTCAATATAACTATTTATTGAACTCCCTTAATATCCTTCATATTGCAATCTAACGTGGAGGGTGCAGGCCTACAAAACCCGGCCCGAACACTCCGCTATCTTGCTTTCCTTGCACTGCCCCAGAAGACCACGAACACATTGATGCGCGCTGCAGGAGGAGGTTCATGGCTTGTCGGTTGTGGATAACGGAGGAGGTGGCTGAAACAATGGCCGACCACTGGAAGGAAGGCGACACGACTGCCGCATCACCGACGAATGGAAGTTGCGATGGAGGTCGAACCCATATCTGGAGGGTTCTGCGGTGCCCACACGGTGTTGCAGCTTCACCAACTAAACGGTCTCCGGGCCTTTCGTGATTCTGGGTGACCGGGGGGTCACACCCCCACCCCCTGCATCCGACTGAACTGGGCCGCAACCCTCGGAGCAGGCCGCCACCCCCCGAGTCAGGGAACTACCCTCAAACAGGGCCGCCGCCCTCGGACTGGGATGCCGCCCACAAGTTGGGACGCCACCCTCGGACCGAACTATCTCCCTTGAAGCGAGGCACCACGCTCGCAACGGGCCCCCAAACACGCACCTGGCCCCCACCCTCGGAGCAGGACGAAGCCCTCACTCAGGGCCGCCGCCCTCAGACCGGGCCTCCCCCTTGAAGCGGGGTACCTCCCCAGAATGGGTCACCGCCCCATGCAGGTCGGGCAGCCCCTTTGCAGGCCACCCCCATGTGGGCTTCCCTATTCGTGTCGGGCCACCCCCCTTGTGGGTTAGACCAAACATCGGCCCATCAGGCTGAGTCCACCCCGACCCATCAGGCCGAGTCCAACCCAACCCAGCCCAGAGTGAGTCTGGCTGGGTCGGTCCGACCAGGTCAGACTGGACCCCGGCCCAACCGGACCCTAGAACACTTAAAGGAGCATATCTTGTGAACCGGACATCAGTTTGACGAACCATCTATAGTGTTGGGATCCTTGGATTAGGATGGTCCTTTTGGTATTCTCTAATTGAGTTTTTTAGATAGTTGAAGTATTGACGGGTTGGATCGAACCCGAATCGAACCGGGCCCTCAATGCTAAAATGCTAATAAGTCATAGACCGAGCATCTGATTGACGCGTCTTCTATCACATTAGAAACCTTACAACATGGTGGTATATTGAGTTATTCATTTTTGGGGCTTAGTGGCAGCTGAGGTACGACTGATATCTCGAGGGGAAGATTCTACGGAACATTAGCGTACCAGAACTACTACAAAAATGGGCTTTATCAGCACTCAAAATGGGCTTTATCAGTACTAAAGAAGTACTGTAAAGCTCGACCCTAATATAAGGGGGTCCCCTCTATCAGGGATTTTTTAGCGTTGATAAAGGTAGCGTTTATCGGGGCTAAAAAAGAACTGATAAATGTACATTTTATCAGTGCTAAGAGAGCGCTAATAACAGCTTCCTTTGTCATCACTCTGTTAGTGCTGATAAATGTTTATTTTATCCGCGATTTTTTAGCATTGATAAATGTTTCATTTATCAGCACTAAAAAAGTGCTGATAAAAGGCATGTCTGCAACGAAAAAAATTTCTGCTACAGTACTCCCAAATAGTACCTGCAGATAATTCATCATCTTAATATGAATACCCATACAAAATTAACACATAAATCATAAGATAATTAAACCAAGTATACCCATACACCATTAACACATAATTCATAAGTTAATTAAATACATAAAGAGTTCTATTAAGAATTCAAGGGGTTGGGGAGGTTTTTCGGGGGTTTCGGTTGGCTATCCAAGGGGGGTAGGGGGTGTCTGTGGGTATGGGGGTGTCCAAGGGGGGTGGGGAAATCCATGAGGTTGGGGGGCTTTCCAAGGAGGGTGGTGGTGTCCAGGGGGGTGGTGGTGTCTAGGTGGTGGGGTGGTGTCCATGAGGGGGGTGTCCAGGTGAGGGGGGCTATCCAGGGGGTGGGCTGGTGTCCAGGGGGTCGTGGGGGGGGGGGGTCGTGGGGGGGGGGGGGGTTTATAGGAGGTGGGTGGGGCGTCCTGGGGGGTAGGGCGGTCCGGGGGGTTGGTGGGGCTGTCCAAGGGGAGTGGGGTGGTGTCCAGGTGGGTGGGATAGGGGAGTCTGGGGGGATAGGGGTGTCCAGGGGGTGGGGTATTCTAGGGTGTTGGTAGGGATTTCCATGAGGGTGGGGTGGTGTCTAAGGAGGGGGTGTTCAGGTGGGGGGGGGGCTGTCTATGGGGTGTCCATGGGGGTGGGCTGGTGTCCAGGGTGTCGGGGGGGCTTTCTATGGGGGGATGTCCGAGGGGGGTCCAGGGGGTTGGTGTGGCTGTCCAAGGGGGGTGGGATGGTGTCTGGGAAGGTGGGGATTGCCTTCCATGGGTGGGGTGTCCATGGGGGTTGGGGGTATGTAGGTGGTAATGTGGTTTCACGGAGAGGTGCGGTGTCGTCCAGGCGGGGTGGTGGGGGTGTCCGGGGGGGGGGGGGGTGGGCTGTCCATGGGCGTGTCCAGGGAGGGTGGGGTGTCCAGGGGGTTGCAGGGGCTTTCAAGGGTGTTGAGGGGGCTTTCTAGGGGGTGGGGGTGTCCCGAGGGGTGGGGGTGTCCTGGGGGTGGGTTGGTGTCCAGGGGGAAGGGGAGGTCCTTGGAGTTGGTGGGTTTCACTCTAACATGTCACAAAGTATCCATGGATAGTTCTCATAATGGATCAATACAATCCGAATGCGTTTGGTCATATTTTCGTAGGACAGTTGTTGTTTTCACTTAAAATTTTGTCCATTTTAAACAGAATAGACACCATTTGAGTGGTATAGGCCACACCGTACCTCGGATTGATGTTGTAATGACTCTTACAGGTCACAAAGGACTTGTGGGTTGTTCTCCTATAAGATGAATACATTCCAAATGCATTTGGTCGAATTTCCGTAGGTCAGTTTTTGTTTTCACTTAAAAATTTGTCCATTTCAAACAAAAGTGAGACCCTTTGAGTTGTATCGGCCACACCATGCTTCAGATTGAGGCAGGGATGACTCATGCTCGTCCAAAAGGACTCTCGGATCGTTCTCTTAAAGGATCAAGAAAATCTGAATGCATTTGGTCAAATTTTCGTAGGTTAGTTGTTGTTTTCAGTTAAAATATGTCCATTTAAAAAAAAAGTGAGATCCTTTTAGTGGTACCGGCCACACCATGCCTCAGATTGAGGTAGGTATGACTCATTCACATCACCAATGCACCCGTGGATCTTTATCTTAAAGGATAAACACAATCCAAATGCGTTTTGTTGGATTTTCGTAGGTCAGTTGTTGTCTTCACTTAAAAATCTGTCCAATTTAAACAGAAGAGAGACCCTTTCGGTAGTACCAGACACACCATGCCTCAGATTGAGGTGGGGATGAATCGTGAATGTCCCAAATGCACCTTTGGATTGTTATCTTAAAGGATCAAGACAATCTGAATGCATTTGGTCGGATTTCCGTAGGTCAGTTGTTTTTTCACTTAAAATTTTGTCCATTTCAAACAAAAGAGAGTCCCTTTGAGTGGTACCAGCCACACTATGCCTAGGATTGAGTTGGGGATGACTCATTCACGTCACAAATCACCCATGGATCATTCTCATAAAGTATCAAGACAATAAAAATTCATTTGGTCGGATTTCTGTAGTTCAGTTGTTGTTTTCACTTAAAAATCTGCCCATTTTAAACAAAAGAGAGACCCTTTGAGTGGTACAGGCCACACTGTGCCTCAGAATGAGGTAGGGTTTACACTTACAGATCATAAATGTCCCATGGATCGTTCTCATAAAGGATCAATGAATTACGAATGTGTTTGTTCAGATTTTCGTATGTTAGTTGTTGTTTTCAATTAAAATTTTGTCCAATTTAAACAGAAGAGAGACCATTTTAGTGGAACCGGCCACACCGTGACTCATATTGAGGCAAGGATGACTCGTACATGTCACAAATGACCCGTTGGTCATTCTAATAAAATATCAAGACAATCCAAATGCGTTTGGTTGAATTTTCGTAGGTCAGTTGTTTTTACTTAAAAAATTTCCCATTTCAAACAAAAGTGAGACCCTTTGGGTGGTACCGGCCACACCGTGCCTCAGATTGTGGCACGGATGACTCATGCACGTCCCCAACGCACCCGTGGATCATTATCTTAATTGATGAAGCCAATACAAATGTGTTTGGTTGAATATCCATAGGTTAGTTTTTTTCACTTAAAAATTTGTCCATTTCAAACAAAAGAGAGACCCTTTGAGTGGTTCTAGCCACACCATGCGTCAGATTGAGGGGGGGATGACTCATGCATGTCCCAAAGGACCGTTTGATAATTATAATAATGGTTCAAGACTATCCGAATGCATTTGGTCAAATTTCCATAGGTCAGTTGTTGTTTTCACTTAAAAATATATCCATTTTAAACAAAGGTGAGATCCTATGAGTGCTACCAGCCACACCGTGACTAGGATTGAGGACGGGATGACTCATGCACATCCCTAACACACCCATGGATAATTCTATAAAAGGATAAACACAATCCGAATGTGTTTGGTTGGATTTCCCTAGGTCAGTTGTTGTTTTCACTTAAAAATCTGTCTAATTTAAAAAGAAGAGAGACCATTTGAGTGGTACCGGCCACACCGTGCCTCATATTGTGGCGGGGATAACTCGTGCATGTCTCAAAAGCACCCATGGATCGTTACATTAAAGGATCAAGGCAATACAAATGTGTTTGTTTGGATTTCCATTGGTCAGTATTTGTTTTCACTTAAAATTGTGTCCATTTTAAATAAAAGAGAGACCCTTTGAGTGGTGCCAGCCACACCATTCCTCGGATTGTGGTGTAGATGACTCGTTCACACCCCAAAGGACCTTTGGATCATTCTCATAAAGGATCAAGACAATCCAAATGCATTTGGTCGAATTTCCGTAGGTCAGTTGTTTTTTTCATTTAAAAATTTGTCCATTTCAAACAAAAGTGAGACCCTTTGAGTGTTACCAGCCACACTGTTCCTCAGATTGAGGCGGAGATGACTCGTGCATGTCCCCAACACACCCTTGGATCATTATTTAGATTATCAACACAATCTGAATGCATTTGGTCGGATTTCCTTAGGTCAGTTGTTGTTTCCACTTATAAATATGTCCAATTTCAACACAAGTGAGATCCTTTGAGTGGTTCCAGCCACACCGTGCCTCGTATTGAGGCAGGGATGACTCATGCACGTCCCCAACTCACCCATGGATTGTTCTCTTAGAGGATCAACACAATCCGAATGCGTTTGGTTGGATTTTTGTAGGTCATTTGTTGTTTTCACTTAAAAATCGGTCCAATTTAAACAAAAGAGAGACCCTTTGAGTGGTACCAGCCACACCATGCGTCAGATTGAGGCAGAGATGACTCTTTCACATCACCAACACACCCATGGATTGTTCTCTTAAATTATAAATACAATATGAATGCATTTGGTCGGATTTCCGTAGGTCAGTTGTTGTTTTCACTTAAAATTGTGTCCATTTCAAACAAAAAAGAGACCCTTTGAGTGGTACCAGCCACACCATGCCTCAAATTGAGGTGGGGATGAATCATGCATGTCACAAAGAACCCTTTTATCGTTCTCATAAATGATCAAGACAATCCGAATGCGTTCGGTCGTATGTTCATAGGTTAGTTGATGTTTTCACTTAAAAATATGTCCATTTTAAACAGAAGAGAGACCCTTTGAGTGGTAACGGCGACACCGTGACTCAGATTGAGGTGTGGATGACTCGTGAATGTCCCCAACACACCCTTGGATCATTCTCTTAAAGGATCAAGACAATCCGAATGTTTTTGGTCGAATTTCCATAGGTCATTTGTTGTTTTCACTTAAAATTGTGTCCATTTCAAACAAAAAAGAGACCCTTTTAGTGGTACCGACCGCACTGTGCCTTATATTGTTTAAGGGATGACTCGTGTACATCACATAGGACTCGTGGATTGTTCTCCTAAAGGATCAAGACAATCCTAATGATTTTGTTCAAATTTTCGTAGGTCAGTTGTTGTTTTCACTTAAAATTGTGTCCATTTAAAACAAAAGTGAGATCCTTTGAGTGGTACCAGCCACACTTTGCCTCTGATTGATGTAAGGATGACTCGCTCACATCTCCAACGCACCTGTGGATCTTTCTCTTTAAGGATCAACACAATCTGAATGCATTTGGTCAGATTTCTGTAGGAAAGTTGTTGTTTTCACTTAAAAATCGGTCTAATTTAAACAGAAGATAGACCCTTTGAGTGGTACGGCCACACCCTATCTTAGATTGAGGCGGGTATGACTCGTACACGTCACCAATGCACCTGTGGATCGTTCTCTTAAAGGATAAAGACAATCCAAATCCGTTTGGTCAGATTTCTATATTTCAGTTGTTGTTTTCACTTAAAAATCTATCCATTTTAAACAAAAGAAAGGCCCTTTGAGTGGTTCATCATTCTTTCATGTTGTTGGATTATATCATATGTTAAAATGGGAAATTGACTCATTAGAGAAAGTATGTATTATTTAATAACAATTACAATATTCCAACGAACATTTACATACAAAAATGTGTCATCTTTTGATCCCCTAAACCCCTCTTAAAAATTACTGCCAATTGTACACATCCCCAAGTCAGATCTTCATGCTATTTGTGTAAAATCTATCATCAAGTACGCGACCCACTCATTTATGAACATATCTATATTTTCTTGTGAGTATGAGGCTTTTCAGCAGTCTGAGTATTACTGAAAAATTAAAAAAAAAAATTAGTAAATAAATTAAACGAACTAGTAGTTTTTTTGAAAATACCTTTTTAGGGATGCTTGTTTTTGGATGAAAAATGTTCTCCTTCATAAATTTACAAAAATAATAACCACAATAAATATCGTTTGATTTTTTTGGGCACTATAATAAAATTGATCATTAGAAGAATAATAAACTTCTTTTGAGATGTGTTTGGAGAGTGAAATTTCATTATATATACCCTGATATTTATCCAGATGTAGTACTTGCTCGCCTCCTTATGCTTATCCCCTGTCCTCATTCTTTTTTTAGAAGATTATTATACATTTCCCTATCATAATAGAATCCTCACTAAACGGTAATATAAATTATATTACTTGATGTTTAGACCTAATACGTAGGATGTATTGTCTTAAAGATTCACAAACTCCATCATGTGTGGTCGGTTTGATGGATATCCTTGCATTGAATCCAGAAAATAAATCTATGGTGTATCCAAGTTCACTATAATTAGCATCCAATGTTGCCTAAAAACACCAAAAGTAATAAGTAATAAGATAAGTCAATATTTTTTTTGATATGATCTAATCGTAGAGTTTTACCCCTGCATGGTTGGTATTAATAAGAGTCTGTCATCTATAATCTTGCTTTCAAATGTTTTCAACAAGCAGTTCACTATTTCATTCTTTTTTGATGGATCTATTTTCATCAGATGTGATGATGTGGTTTGAGGACTAATGAGTCCAAATCTTGTCTCATGTGAAAATTCCTTCAACTATTTTCATATATACGTCTTTCAACAATATAAAATTCATTTATTCATAATTTTCACATTAGATCAACTTCTAGATAATCAACTCACAAAAACGTACCTCATATATACATTTACAACTATGACGCCTACCAAACCATTTTCAAGGATCTCATTTACATTTTCAACATCAACGAAATCTTGACTTTCCACACCATATATATTATCTTCGAAAACCACTACATGACTATTACCACCTCTTATCTTCGTATCCACATGAGTCTTCAATGCTAGTAAATGTGGATAGAGAACATGTGGTGTTATTGTGCTTTCAGTAGCTCCTTGGGATCAGTTGGTCGATCCTTTAGATGGTTTTGAGCTGACGTTTGTCACCCATTTCCCTTTCTGCATCTACAATATAAGTCCTTGGTTCAGACCCTTTTTTAATTAATTATTAAATTTTTATCTTGAAAAAAAGGAAATAAATACCTCTTTGTCCTCATATACTCTTACAAGTTGTGATGGCCATGCAATGAATGTCCCAATAGCCTTTTCGACCGTATGAATATCATCGTCATCAAGTGGAATATATAGCTCTACATTTGGCTCATGATCTATAGTAATCATCACTTTTAGATGATCTTTCAGAAGTGGTCTATTATAAAGCATGTCATCTGGGATGTTGAACAGTGTAGCTCTAACTACAAGGTGATAGGTAGGTGTTGACAGATTTAAATCACAATCATTATCACCATATAGAAGATCAATATAGGAAAATTATCAGTGTTGGTCTGATTCATATTTCATGGGAACAATTATTAGAATATTGATTACCACGACTAAGATAGTTCTTTGAGGGGAATGGCTCACCTCAATGTTGGTGGGGGTGGGGTGGGATCTTCATGCTTGGGTTGTTCCTAAGTTGTGTCTTCTCCTTTATTCCCACCCATAAAAGTTTATATCAGCTCTCCCTTCCATTGCAATCATTCTTCAAGGGTTTCTAGTTTTTCTATCATTTGTTTCAATGTTTCATCTCTATCATCCATTTTTTTCTTCTCAAAATATACTCAGGGTGCCACCCCAAACCCCGCACCCCTGACACGACTGTATTTTTCTAGCTGCATCAAAGCCATCGATAATAGGTCTGCATCATCTACAGGAGTAGCTAATTCCTATAACTGTCGGATATAGGATAATAACTAATTATTTCTATGTAATAGAAATTTAAAACAAATATTTTTATCTTCATTTCATACTTACACAAATTTCCTACACTTTTTGTGTGTTCTCATCTACTAGCTTCCCTTCCTTATTCGCATGTGCCTCCTAGCAAAGCACATGATGTGGTATGGAAGTATATTTTGTTTTAGACTCATCAATCTACATATAAACATAGAATTATAATTGTGATTTTGTTTTTTGGAACCTAACAATATTACTGTAAATTAAAAATACGTACCATTTTCTTTTCTAGTGGAGCATACCCCATCCTTGCTTTACGATTGGGGTATGTTGGTTTTGATGCACGTTCCTTATTTTCATTACAGAGTTTCTAATTCATAAATGAAATATTGAAAATCAAAGTGATGAATACCTATATCCTCAAACAACGTATTATCACCCAAAATGTACATAAAACAACTCATCCCTTCAGCGACCAATAAATGCATCCCATGCTTCTTGGGATATCAGGTGAGCGTAGACAATGGGTGGGTGTGGGTTTATTTTACCTTTGGAATCTTTCAGTTGAAATATTGTTAAAATAGTGTGAAAAACTCGATGAATCCTTCCTGGAAGCCTTAGTACATAATCGTTGTAGGTATGTTTATGAAATAAATTCATAATGTTACCATAATTTCTTCCCAGATCACAGCTTTCTGCCCGGACACAACATGGTGCCATGAATCTATGTCAATCGACATGTGTTGCCGAGCGAAAACTCAAATGTAACTACTAAACATATCCTTTTTTTATTTGCATATTCGCCTCATGAATTCCATCCGACGTCAAATTTGATGACTTTTCTTTTCGCCTTAAGAACATTTACTAACATCGTCAAACTACAATGCACCTGTGTTTTTTGTGACATCGATCCTTAATTCCTGACCATTTCATTGATATCAACATCATATATATGTTCATATGGAATGGTAGGAATGACATGTGATGATGGTTGTTGGATCCCAACACTAGGAGAAGCAGGAGCTGTAGGAGCCGCAACAGCAAGAGCAACAGGTGTAGCAGGAGTAGCAATAGGAGTTGCAGGAGCAGCAGCAAGAACAGCAGCAGCCGTAGCAGCTGCAACAGCTACATGAGAGACTTGTTCAGCCTCATGGTTAGGGGAACCCAAATGTGAATTATTCATTATCTGCAAAAGTGGTTGAACAATTAATTTATATTATATAAATTCGAGTAATGATAATATAATAACATGAGAAAACAAGATCTATATTATAAACAAAATATAACCTGTTTATTGAGCTCTCTTTATTTTATTCAAAGGCTAAAGGGATTTGACACCTCTATAAATTATCCAAATCCCTTCATTGTTGTCTCCTCTAACATACAAAACATCATCTACATTGGGACCACTCTTAAATGATTGCGACGTACCACTGAAAGGATCGTCCTCAAATAAATTTTCATTGAAACCTTCAGTAGTTTTGGACGTTAACAGAACAATCAGCCACTTTTGGTTTGCGGGATCTGGAACATAAAAAACTTGTACCGCATGTGATTCCATTATAAAATGTTCCTCTTTGTATACTTCTTTACTAAAATCAACTTTCACAAATCCCCATTTATCTATTTTAACACCACTGTTATTATCAACCAATTTACATTGAAAAATCGGAAATTGGAATGTCGTATAATACAACTCCCATTTTAGATTGATAATGCCAAAGTATGGCATATTTGCATAAATTGGATTTCTATCCTTACTACCAGAAACAAGTATCGCTTCAGCCACAAGTGTAACTCCACTATTTTCCATGGTACTATCTTCATCATGTTCATTTGTATAGAATTTGTAACTGTTAATTACAAAACCACTGCAAGATAATATAAAAACACTTGGTCCAGTGGCAAGCCATTGAATTCATTCGCAAATTGAATTCAGATTTTCATCCAACTGCTTAAAAATATGGTCCCGAAACCATCCTATAAACTGCTGATTATGTGTATTTGATAACCATTTTTCAGCCCTTGATGGATTCAACTGCCTAATATTTTCTTTGTGAGTGTCAATATATGGAGAAACCTCCCAACTATTATAAAAAACATAAAGGCGGGCCTGCTCCCGATCAGTAATGTTGATTTTTACAACATCTCTTCCAGAAATTACCTCACCCTCAATGTGTCCTGTGTGACGAGATTTCGGGAGACCAAATCTTTCTACATTAGAAAGTTATTTGGTGCAAAAATCAATGGCTTCCTCAACAATATATCGCTCCACTATAGAACCCTATGGCCGACTATGATTTTTGACATACCCTTTAAAAATATTCTTATACCGTTCAACATGATACATCCATCTATAGTGCACAGGACCACAAAATACAATCTCTCTCACCAAGTGAATCAACAAATGAACCATCATATCAAAGAATGTTAGTGGGAATAACATTTCTAATTCACATAATATGATGAAAATTTCTTCTTCCATATCTTGAACATTCGCCAGGTCTACAAATTTGATACTTATAGAATTAAAAATGAAACAATGTTTTCATAACGTATGACGAACATTATTGGGAAAAATGAAACGTAAATTTATTGGAATTAGATATTGCATCAAAACATGGCAGTCATGTGATTTCAAACAATTTAACTTCAAATCATTTATTGACACAATGTTATTGATATTTGATTAATACCCCTCTGGAACCTTTAGATCATTGAAGATGTTTCAAAACTGGTATCTATCCCCCATAGAAAGAGTATAAGCAGCAGGAGGAAGAAACATTCAATTTTCACCCTTCACGGGAGCCAACACTTCTCGTATTCCCATGTCAACCATTTCCAACATTGCCTTAATTCCATCCTTTGTTTTGATAGGGGCATTTAGCAACATTCTGATTACACTGTCACATACATTTTTTTCCACATGCATTACATCAAGAAAATGTCTGACGTACAAACAATTCCAGTATGGTAATTCAAAAAAAATGATATCTTTTTCCAATTGATTTTCGTATAGTTTTTAAAAAATGTTTTACCAAAAAAAGTGTTCACATCTTATACATTCTAAAACAGCTGATCACCTATTTATGGAGACAGTGATGCACGTTGTTCTGAACTTCTATTGAATGATGTCGTCCAAGATTCATACTTATGTCGGCGAGGTAGAAATCTGCGATGTCCTAGAAACACAAATTTTGATGAATGTTTCAACCTAATTTATTATGTATCTTCTTTGAACACGGGACACCCTTGAGTTCCTTTAATGCTATAGCCTGAAAATTTTCCATAAACAGGGAATCATTTATTGCCACATACAACATCGCTCTCAACATGAAGTACTCAATTTTATAAGCATTGTACAACATAACGTATGAATCCCACAATAACTTCAAATCCACTATCATAGGAGACAAATAAACATCAATATCTTTACCTGGTTGTTTTGGTCCAGATATAATCATAGATAACATGATGAATTTTTTGCTTCATGCATAACCAGGGTGGAAAGTTATAATTTACCAACTTAACATGCCATGTACTATGGGTTTTGGTTTGAAAACAAAAAGGATTTACTCCATCTGTAGATAACACAAGAAGAAGGTTTCACGGCTCTTTTCCAAATTCAGGATACTCATGATCAATTTTCTTCCATTAAGGAGAGTCGGTCGGATGATGTAATTTCCCATCATTATTTCTTTTATCTTCTTTCCACGATAATTGTCTTGCAGTTTCTTCAATTCCATATAGACGCCTAAACCATGGAATGATTGGAAAGTACCATACAAATTTCTTAGGATTGGATTCATCTTCCTTATATCGAGAAGCACTACACTTTAGGCATTCTGTAAGTTATTTTTTCTCCTTGAAAAACAATATACAGTCTTTCGGGTAGGCATGCATTCTTTCAAAAATCATACTCATCCAGCGTAGCATTCGTTTAGATTCATATGTCCGTCTTGGGAGCTCATTATCTTCGGGGAGCTTGTAATTAAAGAGAGAAAGTAGTTCTGTAAAACTAAAATTACTCTATCTGTTGCCTGCTTTCAATTTATACAACTTTAGCACAGCTGAACATGTTGTATACTTGTTGCAACCAGCAAACAATGACATCATTGCACAACTCTTTAACTTCTCAATCAATTTTGGTAAATCACAGTGTTCATCTTCAATTGTCTTTTTCATTTCCTTAATAAAATCTTCATCATAATTGACATCTGTAATCACATCCTCCATACCGTATTCTTCATTATCCATATTTGTATTTATATCTGATGATCTATAAAACGCAGTTTTATCCCAGCCAGTAGCTATATTCACTTTCTCTCCATGTTTATTCAAACATTTATAAATCTGATCTATTCTGTGACATATCAAATTTTCATCCAACTCCTCTAGAGTAAGTAGTATAGAATAACAAGAACGTAAACACGAACAAAGGATTTGAGAAGGATCCTTTGCACGTTCCTTTGGAAATTTGATGAACTCTTTCACTCTATTCTCGTACTCTATTGTCAAATGATTAGCATCCATCCAATATTTATTCATCTTCATCCTATTTGAATCTTAAATATTAGTATTTATAGTTCAAGTACACAAAACAGGTCTTCCAAATACAGTAGAAGAGAACCACTTCCTTATAAAAATAGTGATTAATAGAGCGTAACCATTAGTATTTATTCATATTCATTAAATATAATTACTTTAGATTCATTATAGATTCCTCAAATCACCCCAAACCAAACACAAGAATAATCAAGAATGATACATATACCACTCCTAGGTCTCTGCCCTGCATTAAATATCATCATCACTAAATACCCATATATCCACACATGTATATGTCACAAACACATAAAAACCATATCCACATCAGAACCAATGTACCAATATGGATTTCAATCAGGTAACTCGCCTCAAGGGTTGGTGTGTAAGAAATAATAAGAAAATATAATAATTATATAGTCACACATAAATCTCAAACTGGTGTTAATAATCCAATAAACCCAAGGTATCATTCCATCTATCAGAATACTCTGAAGGATCCCATATGCAACAGTAGTCCCAGGTGGTGAAGGTTCTTGAGGAGGAAGGGGCGAACCCTCACCTATCGGGGTTCGAGGCCAGGTCACTAAGGTTGAAGGTGGACCGATACTCCTACAAGGGTTCATTCCATATTTCACAAACCATGTCCTAGTACCCTAGGATGTTAACCCACTACTGGTTGAAGTGAAACCATTCCTGATGATCATGCTAAGAAGAAATGGAATCCAAGAGGGGGGAGTGGTTCAAAATACCCCAATCAAGATGAAAAAACATGGTATTTGAGAATAGGTTAGTGGATTTCATGTTGTCTTGACACCTAACCAATAGAATCCACAAGCGGTGATGGCCCCTGCACTTGTTGCACCCAGTGAAACTGTCAACTGAGAATTTGAGATCAATGAGGCCCTTCCCAGCCATGAACTGAACAAACACCATGATGGCCTTCCTTTATTGGTGGTAACATTAATGTAATTTTCAACCCAACGGAAAGGAAGGAGGTGTCACTATTGGACACCTTGGTAGTGATGAATTGATTGCAATCATGAACAGTCTCAACACCATATTTATTATGCCAAAATACACAATTGTGTCTTTTGTAGGGGTTATTGTGTAGAAATCCATGCAACTTAATATTCCAGGGGAATTATATGATTATTATAGTGTTTTTTGTGTTATTTGACAACAAATACAATGACATTATGATTTTTGATTTCTATTGTGAGGAAGTCCAATATCACATGGGCACTTAGACCATGAGCATTACATATGAAGATAATAATGATAGGTGGGACCTAGATATGGCATTGGATCTAGAGCTAGTATCCTTACTGAAGTGGGAGGATTATCTCTCATTGAGGTCCATTGATTTTTAATATGTTCATAATCCCGTTTGGTTGGCAAGCTTCATATGAGTAGGAGATGAGGATCCAAAGGGGCAGGGGAAGGATGGGTAATGAAACATGGGTGATGGTGAGGGACTTCTCTCTAGATCAATACATATTTAGAGCTGGATGACAGGCTCAAAGCCAAGAGACACAGATCAAAACTACAAGGAAGGGGAATGTCCACTACAGAGAAGTAGTCAATAACCTCATCGAGGGAGAAGGATAGAGATGAAGGTAGGGGAGGTAAAGCTAGAACGCTTGGTGGTCTAAGCATCATGCCATACAAGTGCACTGCCAAACAAAATCAATTACATAGCATGAAGGAAAGAAATGGGAACCCCTCAAATTAAATATGGTTCAATCATTGGATGACCTAGAAATTCATCAGAACCGGGTGGTGTTGTCCTTAAAAAAAGGTTATCCTTCATTCCTTACTTTACGGTGACATGGTGTTGGATCTAAGGGAATCGATGATAACTAAGAGGAATCTGGGGATATAATACATGAATAATCCAACACTTTTAAAGAAAATCAACCCATGTCAAACATTCCCCAAAGATTCCACATTTTTATTTATAGTAAAAAACTATACTAATAGAAAATCATAGAATAATGGAGTAATGATAAAAGAAAAAATAAATATGTCATAGACACAGATGATCAAATATTATGTGAAATTATAAATAATACCCCATAAAACACCACTAAATTCAAATTTCAAACAAAAATATGATATTGAATCATAACTCAAATCATTATAATACTCATTCCTTGATACCTGCACTGTGATGTTCCTGATCATCATCATCATCAACAACTTCACAAACAAGATAACAAACTAGAATTTATAACCTTAGGAACCTCATCAACCATTTCCCACCCGACATAACCTAATAATATACTTAAATAAAAGAATATATATTCTATAATTCAAAAAACACCATCCCATAAAGGTGATTGTTAGAAGAATTTATATAACATATCCATCCATACCACCATCAAATTGAATGGTTTCTAGGATCTAGAATAAAAAAATACCAAATCACCTAAAAACCCACCGTAGTTATTAGAAAAAAGGTGATACCTTAGAAGTAATAGAAATATATTGGATGATTTCCCCCAAGAACCCCATCACAATATGTAGGAAGAACACTCATGAATCTATGATGAAGCAGAAGCATCACCACCGGAGCAAGTGAAACCTAGGGATGAAAAAATTCTACACAAAATCCACTAGAACACCATTGATGGGAAAGCCTCACATCCCAAAACTCCAATTAACAATGTTATAATAGTATGATATGATTTTTAGAATAATAGTTATAGAACCATTAGAATATGTTGGACCAAACTCGAGCTTCGGAAAGGGGCATTACCCTAGAGAAAAATGTGAAGAATAAAAGGGAAGTCCTGCAAATCAACATATGGTTACGTCTGATGGGAGAGGATAACAATATCAAAAAATGACTTGGAAAACATGCCTTATAGGGAGTTCTGGGAAGGTGAATCTCAGTGGGCAGTGGAGGTCCGATAACGCGAAGCTCGAGGGTGTTGCGGGCGGTGGAGGTCCAGAAAACCAAAGCTCAGCGGGTGGTGGAGGTACGGAAAAGAGAAGCTCGGGGGCGGAGGAGGTCCGACAAAGTGATGCTCGAGGGCGGCGGAGGTCCGTTAATGATACGTTCGAGGGAGGTAGAGGTCCGGCAACGCGAACTCAGTGGGCGGTAGAGGGGAGTCACATGGTTCCACTACCATGAGAGCTTTAGGTCGCAATAACAAAAAGGCACAATGCGATAGACTTTATAAAAAAATGGACTAAGGTTTTATCAGCACTAACAAAGCACTGATAAAGACTACCTTTATCAGCGTTAAAAAAGCGCTGATAAATCCTTCCTATATCAGTGCTAATATTTTAGCACTAATACATGGTATCTTTATCAGCGCTTTTCTATCATTGATAATGGGTCTTTTTATCAGTTCTTTTTTAGAGATGATAAAGGTAACCCTATATCGGTGCTAAAATATTAGCACTGATAAAGGGATTTTTTATCAGCTCTTTTCTAGGGCTGATAGAGGGAGTCTTTATCAGTGCTGAAATTTTAGCACTGATATAGGGTTTCTTTATCAGCTGTTTTTTCTTAGAGCTGATATAAGGTGGTGCTTCCCTTGCCCATTTTTGTAGTAGTGCGGGTGAAAGGAAACCTGTGGTAGGCTGCAATGTGAAGAAAGAACATCGATCCTATGTGGGTCATCATCTATCGATCCTGTGTGGGTCAAATCCTGTGTGGGTCTGTGCTCAGTGATCCTGTGTGGGTAAGCGCATATCGTTCCTGTGTAGGCCAGATCCTATGTGGGTCAGCAGGGGTTAGTTACCTATTGATCCTATGTGGGTCAGCAGTTGTGCTTCTTAATATAATAAAATGATATAGTTTATGACTAATCATCCGTACTTTTGTACTTAAGTTATACCTGTTTGTGAGCTGAGTATTTTTCTTGTGTGGTTCTTCATGATTTGTGGTGTTACCTGTGTGGTACATATAACTTTGTTGTATTGTATTTGTTGTGTTACATGTGTGGTATTTCTATCTTTGTGGTGTTCCTTGCATGGTACTTCTACCTTCTTGGAGTTACCTTCGTTGTTTTATCTTCATGGTGTTACCTGTGTGGTACTTCTACCATCATGCTATATTCTGTTTTCTTTTAGTTGTATTCTACTAGCAGCTGTACATGTACTTTTACAGTTGGGCTTGTATTCCAGCCTCCTTTTACATTCAACACTCTTTTACTACAGCAGTTTACTTTGTGTATTCATGTTTTTGTGTTCTAGTCTGTGTGGTTGCATCTTGTTTTGTTCTTGGACTGTGTGCCTGGACAGGTTAAAAAAGAAATGTGTTCCCGTTTAAGGGACACACCATACCAGTGCTAGTTGTTAGCCTATGGCCTATGGACGATGGGTTTAGGGTAGTCACGACATGGGCCCTGAGGGACGGGTCATGACAACAATCTCCACCTCCTTGAATGTATCAACATAAAGAACCCACAGATTCTTTGATATCTTCTCTGTCTTCGTCACCACAAGCACACCCTTCACAATCTTCCCCACTACATTGTTAGTGTGAGTCTTACACATGATGTCATCAAATCCACCCAAATAAAATATGTTAATCTTCAGGATCTTCGAATGGCGTACTCCTTAGGTGGTTTGAATTATACCATCATGAATCTTCAGTTTTTTGGTATTGAGTCCAAAGATCTTCAAAGTGTGATTGATCCCCATGTAAAAAATTCCTTTCGAGATATGTTCATACTAATCAAACCATTTCCATTGATCCATGTTTCTGTTGAATCAAATATCCATGATTTGTTGAGATTGTGCCTACCTCCATCCATCATTGAAGTTTGGCTGACTAGTATGTCTCTATTTCCGTACGTACTCGTTATATTTCATTGAGAGTTGTTTCCACCATTCTTATTATTCCAACTATTCTTTTTGGTGTGCCCCTACATTCCACAACCGTAACATGTGATGTTGTTATTCTTCTTGATTTGGACCTTCCATGATTTTTGCTCCCACTTAGAATCATGCTATATCGTCCTTCCTCTCTCTATTGTCAAAGTCTTCAATTGGTGCAATCTTTTTTTCCTGTCACTTTTCTCTTGAATTGACATTTTGCTTTAGGAACAACAATTTCATTGTTGTTGAGCATAAACATGTCCATCATGATATTGTTGGTAAGGTTGATGATCAACTGATCATAAGGATTTGCAAAACTTTAGAGCAGAATTCCATCACATTCAGTATCCCTAATTTTGCAGCTTAGTGTCATAACCACATATGATCAAATAGAATGTGAAGTTATAAAAAATACCCTATAATACACCACTAAATTGAAATTTAAAACAAAAATATGATATTTAATCATGGCTCAAATCGTGATAATACTCGTGCATCGATACCTGCACCGTTATGCGCCTAATCAACATCATCATCAAAAACATCACAAACAAGATAAAAAACTAGAATTCATCACCTTAGGAACCTCATCACCCATTTCCAACCCAACATAACCTAATAATATAATTAAATAAAATCATATATATTTTATAATTCAAAACACACCTTCTCATTAATGTTATTGATGGATGAATTTTTTTAACATATCCAGCTATACCACAATTAAATTGAATAGTTTCTAGGATCTAGAATAAACAAATACCAAATCACCTAAAAACCCACCTTAGTCATTAGAAAAAAGGTAATACCTTAAGAGTAATAGAAATATATTCATTGATTACCCCCAATAGCCCCATCACAATATGTAGGAAGAACACTCAGGAATCTAAGATGAAGCAGAATCATCACCACTGGAGGAAATGAAACCTAGGGATGAAATATTTCTAAATAAAATCCAATAGAAAACCATTGATGGGAAAGACTCACATCCAAAAACTACAATTAACAATGTTTTAATAGTATGATATGATTTATAGAATAATAGTTCTAGAACCATTAGAAGATGTTTGACCAAACCCGAGCTTCGGTAGGGGGCATTACTCTCGAGACAAACATGATGAAGAAATGGGAGGTCTGGAAAATCAAAATATGGTTATTTGTGTTGGGATAGGAGAACAATATTAATAAATGACATGGAAAAAATTCCTTAAAGGGAGGTCCGACAAGTAAAAGCTCAACGGGTGGGGGAGGTCTGGTAGCACGAAGCTCGAGGGAATTGCGGGCGGTGGAGGTCTAGCAAAGCGAAGCTCAGTGGGTGGTGGAGGTCGGACAAAGAGAAGCTCGAGGGTGGAGGAGGTCCGGTAAAGCGAAGCTCGAGGGTGGCAGGGGTCCGACAATAAAAATTTGGTGTGCAGTGACATGGTCTTATAATGTTTCTTAGAACATCATAATTTTCATTCATTCTATTTTTCTCTGCAATGCTTGAGAGGTCCTTGGCCACCAAAACAAAAGGGATGTTAACAATAACATTCATTTCCATGTTGTCCCATTTCTCCTCTTCTAGACCCACTGGTTTTTTGTGGATCACAAGTAGGCAATTGTTCTTCTGCATCATCGCTTGCATCATCTTTTTCCACAATATAAAATTATTTGTTTTGAATTTCTCGATCTTGAATTTTTCCACCATCGAGGCATGCTATCGGGTTAGAACCTCCTATGTTTACAATGGTGTATTTAATCATAGTTGCAATCACAGAACATAATCAAATTTATGAGAATTATTAATACCTATAAAAATGAACTTCATTGGGATAGGTATAGCAGACCACCACAATCGAAGTGTGTTTTTATCAAAATGATAAATAGTACTCCATAGCATTTAGAGATGTAAAATTTGTTCCATAACATAGTACTCCATAACATACATGAATGAACATCACATTATTTTACAAAAAAGATTCATTTTGATGTCACAAACCAATTGAAGAATGCCTGGAGGGTGCGGGAGTCCACGTGGTAGTGTTTTCGGATGAAGTCATGGTAGGTGGGCCATTGGATGTCTGGGTTTTCCCTCCGGGCGTTCCCACCGGCCAGCAAATCCGGCAGGGGACTCACCACCCTGTCCCTCGCCAGACACAGAAAGAAGCTTATCGACTTCCTCACCCCCCACTCATTCACCATTGCCCTATGTACGCAGATCTTGTACATCCCATTCGTCAAAGCCTATGATTTTCCCATTCATTATGACTACAAAAATCAGAAGTGGTGAATGTGGATGCGTATACCATAAAGGTGTCACCGACGAGAACAAAAAACGTGGCTGGAGCGGGGGCGATAGAATGCCACCTCCTGTCATACAAAACTTGGAGGCCGCCCACGTCGTCCTGGTGGAGGATGGTAAAGGAGGTGGGATCACAGTGGGGTCCCATCCCCAGCATCACCTCCGATCACCGGCAAGGAGGGTAGTAATTTAGACACCCATTCAATTCGTTTATAATGAAGAAATCCCGAAGGTAGTTGTGTCCCACCCCAAGGCCGACACCCATCACCTCCATGATCGCCACTGACAGACCCCTCATGGCCTTGCTGTTCTCCTCCCACTCCTTTCTACCCCCGACACAAAGGAATCATGGAATATATGGACCTTTTCCGACTTCTAATCACCACCAAGTTGAAATGTCAGAAATTTTTCTCATTTAATTCTCAAAAAATTACCCAAAATCTCAAAAATCTGTGCCCAAGGTCTACACGAAATACTTCTCCACTCTCCCGGTGGCGGCTTCAGTGAAGTGGAAGGACACCATCTCTTTACACAGAAATTGCATCATGAACCTTTCGGTGAGGCCTTCAGCGTATCCTTGGTGTTACCCGGAGCTCCACTTCGCCCTCTGCTTCTCCTGCGGCAGCAAGCTGAAGAACCGCTCCATCCTGGCGTGGGCTCGGAGCAACAAGTTGCGGGTCTACGCCGTGATTCTGGACCAGAAACACCCCGTTCCTCTGGCAAGCCTCATCCACCGCCCCCGCGTCCTCACACATGGAAGCCCCATCTCTGGCCAGTGCGCCGCACATGTTAATGACGGGTGACTGCAACTCCGAATTCAGTTCGGACGAACACGGCGTCGGGTCAACGTCAGAAAGAGGAGGGGACTGGTGGGAGAGTTAAGGATTCGGCGTTGCCAAGGACAGAGTTAGGGGCTGAGGGGCAATGCTGAGGATGAGGAAACTCCCTTTCACTTAATATTGCGCATTTTTGGACCATTAAATGGTCCACTATAAGATTGCACATTGTTGGACCATTAAATGGTCGAGGGCCTCCATTTATAGGCAGAATTTTGTCCACTATAAGATTTCGCTTTGTTGGACCATTAAATGGTTGATTCACACGTCGACCGCTTCATAAAAGTTGTTCATAAATTTTTGTTCCATACATCCTCCAAATTTCATCTCATTTATCCACTGGGATAAAGAGTTATGTAATATTCATTGAATAAGACCTTTTTATGGCCGAAATATCCAGGAAGCTTCCTTCAAATGTGTAACGATCAATGGAAACCTTAATGACTTAAAAACACCCCAAAATTTGTTGTAGAGTCGCTTATATGTGTCCTCGTGGTATCCCAAGTAAAATTACTTAAATTGGAGGTGAGGGAACTGATTTGTGCATCTGTTATGGTGGTGGGGTCTACGTTGTCTGCCCAAAAACGTTTCCAATTTCAATGAATTTTTTAAACTAATAGATCTTCTAATCAGCTCTAGGTCTAAAAGAGAGATTTGAATGAAATAAAATCATAATTCTTAATAAATTAATCATGAATTTTGGAATTATATGTTTTACAAAATGAATAAAATACATTTGTAGTAAAAATCGGTCAAAAATCCAAAATTATGCACTTTTCTTAATTTTGCTCATAATCAGTATTCACATGTTTTACTTTTACCCTTTCAAAATCAATGTAACATATTATTTCATTTATTCAACCTCCTTAATTTATTATTATTAAACATGACAAGTCATGATTGACATAAAATTTGATTCTTTTCTCTCATCACTCATGATACAATTCAAGTAGATTTATGCATATATCATGAGAACCATGCTCCTTATCAATAGGCTTATAAATTAACTACATTCTCCACTTTGTAAAGACAAAACACACATAAAATCACGAGGACATGCAATTAAGGTTCTATTGAAATTGAGGTTAAAGGTTAGTAGGATTTGATGCATTAAAAATTAAGGCGCAAGGAGGAGGATAATCTCTTAAGTACTATGCATGATATCAAAAGTAAAAATATAATGAAATTATACCCTTCAAAGTAGAAACACCCACTTCCCAAAACTCAAAGAAAAGGATATGATAAAGTAAGCATAATTAATTATTTGTGCACACACATGAATATATATATTTTTGTATTATTTTTTCATTTTTTTAAATATATCATTATATAAAACCACACATCCATCACATAACCACATAGGATCATAAGATCATCGGTCTGAAAAATGGTGATTTTTTGTTTTCCCAGAGCACATCCCATTTTTTTTCTCTTTTTGTTGGTTCTTTTTCTCATATTTGTCATTTTTTTAATTCAAGAGAGGAAAATATCGAGTATAATTAATGATTCCACAACCTTTTAAAATTACCATAATAATAACCCCACACTTCTTCATTACAATGTATATCATCCCGTCCACTGTGATTTTCTTTACCCCCACACTTCAACTTTAAAATATTATGCAAATAAATAGAGGAGGGTAGGAATGGATAAAAATGGCTTGAAACATAGCTCATTTCTATAAATGTCATTCATGGTCTCTATAAAATAAAATAAGGATTGATGCAAAGGTGGTATTTTGAGGAACATTATATTTTTAAAGTATGCCTTAATCATTTTAAATGTGTTTTTGCACTGTCATAGAATTGAGAAGTTTCAATATATGTTCAAGTTGGTTACATGTACCAAGATCACTCCAAAAATATGCCCAAGAATAAATAGGAAGTACTTGGTCTAGAAATCCTCTTAGGAATGGGAAATATAACATCAAACACCATTTTTTCATGAATATTGGTCCTTCCCCTTCACTTTCTAGGGAATCCTTCTACCGTTATGATCCTACAAATGAAAATTACTCAATTAATCACACTAATCATTTCATTTAATCTCAAAATGAAAAGTGGGAGGGGGACTCATGATAAATTGTTTCAAAGAAAAGAAATTTACATCTAAATTCCTATAAATCAAGTAATGATAAATCTTGGTATTATCCCCCAAGTGGGACCTGAATTTTGACAGTCTCTAGAGGGCAGTACCAGCTGTTATCCAAAGTCTGATAGAAGATGAAGCACCTTTGATTGTAACCACCACATGTGGATTTTCCCAACTTGTTCTTCATTCTTATGGGTGAGTAATGATCGATGGATAGAGTACACCATATCCCCCCCTTTACAATGAGGTATAGTTTTCATGGTAAGGTAGGATGATGTATGAATAATCCTCCTTCTAGGTTGCTACTTGTGCAACCTCTTGTTCTCTGTCCATTGGTTCCTCGAGGTATGCTTTATCAAAAGAATAGTCAATAGGAAAGTCAGAGTATAATTCTATTTGAATAATATTAAATCATGAAGTATCAAGATCAAATTCTTCCCCATCAATGTATGTATATTTTATCACGGTTTCCTTATGGAAATCCACTAGCATATATTCATGAACTTCCTTCAATAAATATTCAATGTGTCCAGGGAGATCCATATATTCCTCAACATGTGCACATCCCAGCTCTTCTTCGTCTTCCAAGGCATAGCTAAGACTATCAAATTCTGTATAATCAAAACCACAATGAGTGATTTAGAATTCAGATTCAATAAAATTAAAAGGGATAGAGTCAATGAATTTTTCAACTCCTTGAGTCGGTTTAGCTTCAATATCTGCCTCAATGGTAAGTTCCTCTTGGAGTAGACTCTCTGAGGGTGGAGGCAGGTAGTCGGGCTCCTCCATCTTGACTTCATGTTCCACAACTTGGGTGGTTTCTTCCTTTAGTGGCGATAAATCTTCTCCATTTTATTGTATGGGGAGGTCAGTTAGTTCCTCACATTAAATCAAGAATTCATCCAAAATATTTTGATCTCCCACTTGTAGCTCACCAGGTAGGTCTTCCTTGTAACAAACAAATATTTTATTAGAATTGTTCTTTTTAAATATTTTGTTGTACGATACACCACGATTATCTTGAGCTATACACAACACTGTATTAGCATGCAGTATACACAACAGTATTCTTGGCTCGTGTTACACAAAACTTCATGTTTGTTTTGTAGAAATTATTTTACGCAACATTAATTATAGATTTTTTTAATGTATAAATTAAATATGGTTGTATTTTTTTATACTAAAAAACAAATTAGTATTGCACGACACGTAAACCTGGCATGGCTTGCATTACACACAATCTCGACCTTCCTGGATAGCATGTGTAGTACGCAATACCAGGTTTCACTAAATAATGATATATTGTTATAATATTATTATGGACTAGCCGTTATGAATAGTATTAACTAAATTTTTAATTTTATAACATTATTATTCATCTCACATATTTTCTAGATCATGGTATGAGAACAAAATAAATTTTTCGGGTAAAGTAAGTATTTTTTAAAAAAATGCAATTTTACCGCCTTTTGATGGCGCACCCACATTAAATCTAGTTTTTGATATGTTTATAAGTTCAATTTGACAAAATAAAATTATTCTTGGAATTATGATATAAAAATTTAATTTGGAAAAATTTTCATATTATTCTGTTAACATTCATATTTTGATGAAGAGTAAAAACACGCTATATTTTAATTAAAAACAACATTTTTCATCACAATAATTTATATTGTTAAATTTTTTTTTTAATTTTTTTAAAGTGTCATTAGAATAGATTTTTACCATTTAATCCAATGTTGGTCATTGGAATTAATTTCACTTTGAAATTGGACATAAACAAGTGATGATCTTTTGATAGTTATTGTTTCGTAAAAACGCGCTATTGGTTTTGATAATGGGAATTAATTTTAAAATTAATTAATTCCACTTATATGTTCTGAATTTGAAAAAATGGACATAATTTTTGAATTCTGAATATAAAATATGGCTTAGGCTTAAGTTTGGGTATTTTTCTTATAAACATCAATTTTTGATGAATAGTGAAACCACTAAGTGGTAGTTAAAAAACTGATTCTTTCTTTTAAATGAAATTTTACCACTTCTCTGAATTGAATTTCAAAAATCCGACAAACATGGTTGTTATCAAGAAGTAAAATTTGGTTCAATAAGATGAAAATAATTTTTGGTGAATAGTAACTTTTGACTTTTATTTATTGCGGTTAAAAGTAAATAGGGTAATTCAAGGTTAAAAGAATATTATAATAATTCATGATTACCTTAACACTTGTACTAGCATTATTGGATGAGTATTGGCCGACCATGGACATCCTTGGGTTGATTTTGGGTCACCATTGAGCCACTTTGTAGTGATAAAGACAATTTGGATTAATTAATTTAATGTAAAGACAAAATTGACATTAACAAAAATCTTTTAGTAATTAATTTTTATATGGTGTTATATAAGTCCTATTTTAGATTATAAATATTCATTGGAAAGAAAAACATATTTAATACGTCATGGTATTTTGTTTATAATTTTGAGACATCAAATAAATTAAATTATGTATGACACAATAATGATGCAGTATTTACCTCATTAATAAATGATTTAAATAAATAAGATTATAATTATTAAAATATTAACCAAAACCTATCCAATTTTTATTGGATGATTTTATTTCTAATATGATTCTTCTTATATTCTACATTAATGTGTTTTGGACCTTTTGAAACCAACGATATGTTTATAATAAAATAATGTTTTCTCACATTCCTAAAGAGCCCCTCCTCTCCCATATAAATGGAGACCACATCTATGCAATTCCACACACCTCTCAAGCCATTTAGCTCGTCCAAACTCTCCCCAATTAAGCTCCCTACATACATATACTCCCCCTAGAAGCCATACATTAGGCATAAGGCACTCCAAGAAGTCCTTTTGGTTCAAACCAAAGGAAGTTAACCAAATTAAATGTAACAGTTTCTCTTAAATTGTTTATTTTATTCTAGTTCTCCAACCCCTAAAATATTTTTAATCCTTTCATTTGTAATAGAAAATGTATCCTCAATATACTAGTATGTTTTTATGAGAAGGATCTCAACTAAACTTACACACACCACCATCTAATGGATGAAGAATATAATGTTTCTGTGGAGGGAAAACTAACGCCTCACAAAATGATGATTGTTCGATTTTCTCCTACCGCCTCTCATGGTGGACATTATGATAGAAATGTATTTATATATGATATATATTATGTTTATGAATTCCTTATTCTTCTTTACATCCCAATTATATCAAGCCTTTAGGGTTTCCATAGTGTGTAAATACGATAATCTCATTTGAGGAAGTACGGACTACTGCCCCCTCAAAATGATATGATTCGTTAATTCCTTATGTGGGATGTATAAAGGATAGAGTTAATAATATTATATATGATATAATACTGGAATTATAATATACCTATGTGTCATTATGATTTAATTCCATTAAAATCAGAAATATAAATGAAAGTAGCTTTTATTCGTACGTACGGCTTATCGTCTCCATGAACGGTGTATTTCATTACTTACCTACATATGTCATCTACTATTATAAATACATTTATATTCTAGATATATATGATATATATGATATATAAATAATGAATATCATTATGTATCTAATAAACCTTTGACCACATGAATAACATGTAATTATAAGAAGTCCATTTTTGACTCAAGTACCAAATATCGACAAAACGAATGTTATTAACTTAAATGGTTACATAATGTTTATTACATGGTAAAAAGTGATATAAAAGGAATAATAAACATGAAAAAGGTTCAAAAGAAAGTATAAATAATCTTTGGTTTATTATTCAGGAGATTAAAGAACGATCGAGTCAAGTCGGACACAAGGTAAGGGAACTTCTTAACCCAATTTCCGTACTTTGGGTTGATCTTCTCTTTCTTGTTTACGTCTTTCATTGATAATGTGAGAAATGAATTTTTTTATATTATCATGTATTTATCATTTATTTATATGACCTTATAGTGAATACACATAAGTGATCTATTTTTTTTATAAAAAGATCTTTGTAAGGGATAATGTTGCAATCTCAATTGTTTTCTATCTGAGATTGCTTACACGTAAGTATTTACTGGGGTTATATATATCATCCATGTCCAAGTTATATAAAAATGTTTTCAAGTAATTTTAAAGTCCTTTTACCCATTTTTTTACATTTACTAAATGGTATGTAGGGAATATTTCTTTTGTTTACCATACGAGGTACTTTCGGACTTTTCCGACAAAAGTACGAGGAGAATGTTTTTTATAACTAATACGGCATGAATGTATTCTTACGGTTTCATATCGCCTAATTTTCAAGAATATTCCTCTTTAATATTTCA
Organism: Viscum album; assembly: GCA_963277665.1. Classification (NCBI taxonomy): domain Eukaryota; kingdom Viridiplantae; phylum Streptophyta; class Magnoliopsida; order Santalales; family Viscaceae; genus Viscum; species Viscum album. The sequence goes on along the minus strand of OY728148.1, from coordinate 983,621,397 downwards.
TGGTTATTTTAAATAAAATAATTTTATTTTAAAATTGTGTGGCATTTTTTGAAAAGAAAATGATTTTAAAGAGAAACGATATTTTTCTCAAGAATTCATTTCATGTGTTTTTTCAAAACTATTTTCCATCTAAGAAGGAATTATTTAGCATGTTTAGGATTCAAGTATATTGTCTCTATTATTTACACTTTTTTATTCTTATAAATATGAAATTATATCGATTTGTTTTATATGGATTATTTTATGATGGAATGATGTTTATGAAACCCATTTTATTCTTGGGGTTATGATGAATGATTTATGTTTATGTTGTGGCACAAGTAAAAATGATTTCATTATGAGATGGGTGGGACCTATATCTCCATACAATGAATTGGTTAAAGATTTATATCTCTTGATATAGTCATCGCTGGAATGGTATGTTAATCCGGTTCAGTGTTACCTGACTGAAACGATGAGTTACCTCGATTCAGAATGGGACTTTTTCCACTAAGATGGTCTTGGAAGTAATGCCTTTCCTACTATGGAAATCATAACATGTGCTTAATGGTTTCCACAATTAAATGATTTATTCCCATTCTATTTTATCATGATTAGTGATTCTTAATTATCTATGCCTTACGTACTTCCATGTTTTATGTCTTTGCTCATGATTTTAATGTTTAAATATTATGTTCATGTTTTGAAGTTCAAATGTATATGGTTTGTTTTATTTTCTCCATGCTTACCCTTACTGGGAATTTGAGCTCACCAATTATATGTTTTCTTTTCCCTGGGATTTAAAGAAATGTTTTAGGTAAGAAAACAAAAGGGAAAGATCTTTATGAGAAATGTTGAAGATCTTTCACCACGATTAGAAGATTATATTCCGAGTTTCCAAAGACACTAAACTATTACGGTCCTTGTGTGTATATTTTTGTTATTTATTAAGTATTCTGCAAATTAATGAAATTTCCATGTACAAGATGTTTTGGGTCTCTACATTCCTCTCTTGACTCCTCAGGTTCTTCAATTTCAAATATATGTGGTGCAATTTCTTTCACCACTTTCTCAAGTTCTTCCGTCATCTTAGGGTTGGCTTACTCCATTAATGAACTAACATAATCAAACTCCCTATCATCCATTCTGGTTAATTGTTCAATGCTTTCTGTAATTTCATGCACCTATTCTCTTCTAAAATATTCATCTTCTTCATGTTTTGGTTACTCCACCTGTGAGTAATTTTACCATGCATAATATTCTGAATTTGAATACATGATGGATGTCTTTTTTTATGTTTTTTTAAATGAAATGAAATCTAAATAAAATGTGAAAATAGAAAGAGTAAATAAAATAATGATTGTCTCCATGGAAACAACGTCAGCTTTGACACACGCCTGTCATGGGGCGTGGACAAAAATAATTATATTTTTTCTAGTGCAACATAGTAGCTGACTAGGGTAATCTATCTTGAAGAGACTTCTCAATGTAGTTCACTTACTTTATCTAAATCACCTATTATATATATTTTTTTTGTTTTTTTACTAAATTAACGTGATTAAAATATTTTTGGGTTTTTTATTATTTAAAATAATGACATGTGAATCAAGAATTCTAAATTTATACTAAGATGCAAGTCTAAATAGAATGAATTAATAAAAAAGAACTTGGTTTTGGGGGTTTGTTAAATGATCAATCATTATGATCCTCTATATGTTTTATTTTAGTTTGATAATCCAAACATGAAATCTCATGTTTGAACTACTATTCATTAATTATAAATTGTGAAATATCATTTAATGTTTGAGCACTCTAAATTCCACCTCGTCCTTTAATCCAAGTTGGTGACACACCTTTATCTAGAATGTGTCTACTTCCAGGACCCAGTTGAATCGAAGTCGTTTCATACACTGATTATCTCAAATCCAACGTGTGAGGAAGAAACCAATGGGGAGAGGAAAAAATGATTAAATAAAAGTATTGGGATTGGTTGAGTTGCATTTCATTGAAGGCAGTCACAACATCGGAGACATTATCCTTACTTTTCAATGCTACTCAAATCTATCTTCAAACTTAAAATTAAACATTAAAGAAAATTCATGATCACCTTCACCTCCCCCCATGCCATGTCTCGGGGTCATCCTCTCATTTATGAGAGTATGATATTACTCAGTGGAGTGGGTGGAAGAGAAGAGAGAGAGAGTGAAAGAAATAAAGAAAAGTGGATGGAGAAACCCAAAGGCATGGACTAATTAAACTAAAATTTTAATTACAATAGAAAAATAAAACAAAAATAAAATTATAAAAAATATAAAGAATAAATTAGGGGGAAAGAGGAGGAGAAGTGGCCCATGCCCTCTTGGGATCCCTCCTAAGTTGTGGCTGTGGAGCTGAAGATTTGGGAAGAAGGTGAGGGACTCCTTTTATAGGCAGAATTCATTCCTATGAAATTCTGCACATTTTTGGCTTATTAAATGTTAGATTAATGTTTGGAACCCTTCATAAAAGTTATTCAATAATGTGGTTTCCATTCATCGTCCAAATTCCGTCTCATTTAGCCACAAGTATTAATGTGTTATAGAATTTTCATTGAATAATATTTTTTGTGGGAAAAATGTCCAAGAAGTTGTCTTCAAATTTATAATGATAAATGGAAAACATAATGACTTCAAAATCACCCCAAAATTTCTTTAAAGTTGGTCATATGTGTCCTAGTGCTATCCTCAGTGGAATCATCTAAATATGAGGGGAGGAGACTGATTTGTTTCATCCATTATAGTGGTGTGGTCCATTCAATTTGCCTAGAATAATTTCCAACTTCAATGAATTTTTTGGACAAATTGATCATTGAATCAACTCTATGTCCTTATGATAAAGTTTAATGAAATAAAATCTTGATTTTAAGAAAAATAATCATGAATTTTTGAATAATATTTTTTAAAAAATTACAAAAATACCTTTGTAGTAAAAATCTGTCAAAATTCCAAAATTATGCACTTTTCTCAATTTTTCTCATAATCATTCTAAAATTCAAATTGCCCATTATTTTAATAAAACATTGAAATACAAGGGGTTTATCATTTAATAAAATTAAAAAATCCTCATTATTTGATAAAAAATATGCACATAAAAGTGCTCTCTCAAATACCCCCACACTTAAACCATGCTTTTCCCCAAGCATAAAATCTCAACATTGAATTTAGATGACACCAATGTTACCAATATTCAAATTCCAATTCAATTAAATCAAAAAAATTTAAATGTGAAATAAAGCATTCAAAATTTTTCAAAATTATCAGTTTAATTTCCCACATTTCAAGGAACAAATAATTCACATATTTTACCTTTACCATTTGAAAATTGATGGAACTTCTCCTTTAATTCATTTGTGATCCTGGATTCATTATTATCAAACAAGCTAAGTCATGATTTACCTAACTTTTGATTATTTTCTCTCATTACTAATTATACAATTCAATTAGAGTTATGCTCATATCATGATAACATTCTCCTTATCCATAGGCTTGTAAATACACTACTTTATCCACTTTGTAGAGAAAGAATGCACATAAAATCACAATGACTTGAAATTAAGGTTCTATTGACTCTGAGGTTTGAGGTTGGTAGGATTTGATTCTTTAAAAATTAAATCTCAAGGAGGAGGATAATATATTAATTACTATGCATGATATCATAATAAAAAATATAATGAAATTATCCCCTTCATAGTAGCAACACCCACTTCCTAGAACTCAAAGAAAATGTTATGTTCAAGTAATCATGATGAATGATTTGTGCATCCTCTTGATTTTTTATTTTGTATTTTATTTTCTTTTTTCGAACGTTATGATTATATCAGACCTCACATCAATCACCTAACCATATACGCTCATAAGATCGTCGGTCTAGAAAATGGTGATTTTGGGTTTTCCCAAATAATAGCTATTTTTTTTCTTTTTGTTGGTTCTTTTTGTCGTTTTGTCTTTTTCTTAAATTAAAGAGGGAAAAAATAGAGTTTAATGAGTGATTCCATAAACTTTTACAATCAACACTATAAAACCTCTACACTTCTTCCTTACAATGTATATCATCCTGTCCTCCATGATTCTCTTTACCCGAAAACTTCAACTTTAAAATATCATGAAAATACTTAGAGGAGGTCAGGAATGGATAAAAATGGCTTGAAACATGACTCATTCCTATAAAGATGATTCATTGTCTCAATGTGCTAAAAGTATGATTGATGTAAAGGTAGTATTTTAAGGAAAATTAGCTTTTAAAAGCATGCATCAATCATTTTAAATGTGTTTTTTCATAGTCATAGATTTGAGAAGTTTCAATACAAGTTATGGTTAGTTACATGTCCCAAGATTACTCAAGAAACATTCTCAAGAACAAATAGGAAGTACTTGGTCTATAAATCTTCTTGGGAATGGGAAATATAACATTAGAAAATAATTCATGTAACGACTAATAAATAAATTCACATGAACTTCAGAAATTCAAATCACGAAGGATGGTAGGGAAATTTCATTTAAATGAATCAATTAATTCCTTCAAATCATGAGTCATTACTTCAATATCCATGCTTCATTGTAAAAATTCAATTATTAATTTCAATCATTTAATCATATAAGCATTGAAATCTAAATCATGGAATTACATGATTCCAAAGAAACTCATGTCACCTTGATAAGTCGAGTAAAACCTAAATTCAATTTTGGGAATGCAATTTTATCTTTAAAGCTCAAAACATTTTCTGGAAAAAAAATGTGGAGAGTTTAAAAGATAGAACACTAAAATTGAAGACCCTTTTCCAATTAAAACTTGTCATTCCCATTCATTATCTTGGGATTACTTCTACCGTTATGATATTACATAAGAAAATTAATCAATTAATCACAATGATCATTTCATTTAAGCTAAAAATGAAAAGATGGAGGGGGCCACATGCTAAATTATTTCAAAGAAAATAAATTGACATCTGAATTCCTAGAATGAAAGTAAAGATAAATATTGGTATTATCCCCTATGTCGGACCTGAATTTTGACTACCTCTAGAGGGAAATACCGGCAGTTATCCAAATTTTGATGGAAGATGAATCTTCTTTGATTTGAACCATTACATTTGGCTTTTCCTAGCTTGTGCTTCATCCTTATGGGTTAGTAATGATCCAGGGATAGAGTACACCATATCCCCACACCCTTAACAATGATGTATATCTTGCATTGTGGGGGTAGGATGAAGTATGAATCATCCTCCTTCTTTGTTGCTATTTGTGAAACCTCTTATTCTCTATCCATTGGTTCCTCGAGGCTTGCTTCATCAAAAGAATAATCAATGGGAAAGTCAAAGTGTAATTAAATTTGAATAATATTAAAACATGAAGTATAAAGACCAAATTCTTCCCCATCAAAGTAAGCATATTTTGTAATGGTTTCCTTAGGTAAATCAAGTAGTATATTTTCATGAACTTCAATAAATAAATATTCATCATATCTAGGGAGATGCATATGTTTTTTCAGCATGTTCACATCTAGGTTATTCTTCATCCTCCAAGGTATAGGTGAGATTTTCTAATTCTGTATAATCAAAACTACAAGGAGTGATGTAGAATTTAGATTCAATATAATTATAAGGGATAGAGATAATGAATGGTTCAACTCCATGAGTTGGTTCAACTTCAATTTATGCCCCAGTGGTAAGTGCCTCTTGGTGTAGACTCTCTGAGGATGGAGGCAGGTAGTCGGGCTCCACCATCTTAAATTCAAATTCCACCACTTGGGTGGTTTCTTCCTTTTGTGGTGTTGAATATTCTTATTTAATTGTATGGGGAAGTCAATTAGTTCCTCACATTAAATCAATAATTAATCCAAACTTTTTTGATCTCCAACTTGTAGCTCAGTAGGTAAGTCTTCCTCCCTTGCCTCTTTAGGTTCTTCAATTTCAAATATAATTGGTGAAATTTCTGACAACAATTTCTTAGGTTTTTTCTCCAGCATAGGGTTGGGTTGGTCCATTAATGCACGGACATAATAAAAATATCTATCAGCCATTCTGGATTGTAGTTCAATGCTTTTTCTATGTTCATGCACCTGAGATCTTTTAAAATATTCATCTTCTTCTTGTTGTTGTTGCTTCACCTGTGAGTAATTTTTTCATGCATAATATTCTGATTTTGAATACTTCTTGGAATCCTTTTTAATTATTTTTTAAATGAAATTAAATCTAAATTAGATGTGAAAATAGAAAAAGAAAATGAACTAATGGTTGGCTCTCCGAAAACAGCTTCAGTTTTGATGCACGCCTGTCGTGGGGTGTGGACACAAATAATTATATTCTTCCATGTGCAGCACAGTGGAAGACCATGGTCATCTCTCTTGAGGATCCTTTCAATGTAGTTCACTTTATTTATCTAATTCACCTATTCTATCACTTTTTGTGGTTTTTTTTATAAAATGATAGTGATTAAAATCTTTTTTGGGTTTTTATTACTAAAAATAATGACATGCGAAGCAATAATTTTAAATATATACTAAGATGAAAGTCTAGATAGAATGAATCACTACTAGAATTTTACACATTTCAAATTGTTGTAAACCATTGGTATATAGTATATCAATGGTTCCCTCAACTGTGGCCATATAAGGCGTGGCTATAGGACTATACCAACGGTTCTGTGAAAACCATTGGTATAGGTGTCAAAATAGGAGGTATAACAACAATTTTCTACAAATTGTTGTTATATGTGTGTTAATGTATAATATATACCAATGGTTTTTAAAACATTGGTATATGTGTGTTACACTTATACCAATGGTTGCAAAACATTGGTATAGAGGGAATATGGAAATCCATAAGGCTATACCAACGATTTTGTTATAACCGTTTGTATAAACCAATACCAATGGTTATAACAAACCGTTGGTATAATTATATTATAGTATCTATACCAACGGTTTTGAAACCATTGGTAAACAATTGCTCAGCTTCATAGCAGCATGCCCCTCTCCCCTCTCCAGACCTGCAACAACACAGCAACCCCTCTTCAGACCTGCAACAACACCAATAAAAAATTCACCCTCCAAAGTATTCAAAATTTAGAATTCATTAAATAATTTAGAAATTTAGAAATTCAAATGCATTAACACCCATAAGAGAAAAATACTACATGTTATAAGAAATGAAATAACACCCATAAGAGTATTCCAAATTTATAATTTATTCCTCACTCAAACCACAACACAAACACACATAAGAGTATTCAAAATATAGAATTCATTTCTCACTCAAAACGAAACACCAATACACACAAGAGAAAAAACCTACATTTTATAGGAAGAACATGGGATGTTTAGTCATGGTCCTGGGTTGAGTATCTTAAAACCAACATAAAAACTTGGGTAGAGTGTCAAGGATCATGACACCCATAAGAAAGAAAATGGTAGTGGTCATGTGCTTAGACCAAGGATGAGTTATAGGAAGCACATAAGATGTTTATATTCCTCTAATGATTATGTATCTAGGTATAAATGGTTCCTGATGTGTTAGTGGGAAACATTGGCCAATCTCGACATATGAGATGGGTTACCAGAATATCCTACATGTTTTTCATAGACATTTCAGTTAGAATAAGTTGGTATGTGGCTAATTTTAATTTCCTCTCCTGGGTGTGATGTGAGATGAATTCCCATCTTGGGAACTGGGTATGAATATTCAATTATGTCTTTGGTATTGGGTTCCCAAAGGGACTTTGGTTTGGTCCTAGAACCTACTGTTTGAGGATGGGATTGAGGTTATCCATGGGGTTATGGTGTCACCATATGTATTCCTCACCATTGGGGTATTTTTATGAGACTTTGAATATTATTTTTCAATAATCAATGTGTAGCCTTGTTGACCATTTTGTTATATGGTATGCTTGAGTGTTCAAAGGTTTCATATAAAAAAACTATAAGATATTTATTTCTTTTATGTTATTATATAGAATGAATGACCCATGATTGAGAATTATAACATGAGTGTTGGTGAATGTTCATGATGCGATGTTGAGACTCATTCCTAATGTAATTCATGTTTTTCTATATATACTACGACCCATTGTGTTTCAATATTTGCATTGTGAATATTTTCATTTAAAAAAATATGACCAATAGACCATATTTTATTTTTTATCCCTTAATTTCAAGAATATATGTGTAGCCTTGTGATGATTTTTCATATGTCAGTTGTTGTATTCACTTAAAATGTTGTCCATTTCAAACAAAAGTGACACACTTTGAGTGATACCAGTCACACGATGCCTCAAATTGAGGTGGGTTTGACTCATACCCGTCAAAAATGATCATTGCTTTGTTGGGTGGGGGGGGGCTGTCTGCGGGGTGCGGGGGGTTATCCGGGGGTGAGGGGGGCTGTCCGGGGGGGGGGGGGCTGTCCGTAGTGCGTTTTCAGCAACCACTGTCTCACAAAAACTCCGATTGACATGTATTCTAGCTGACCATTTTACAATTAAACCACTATTTGTTGTCGTCCGATTTCATGGTATTCTGAGGTCGTTCGGCCAGTTTCGACCACCCCACACACATTTTTCAAGTGCGCTAAACACCTAAAAACACATATTCTATCTTTCCGTGCAAACCGCACTTCCCAATGATGTGTCATCTTTTCTTACACCTAATGAAACATAATTAGGTTGTTTTTGTTTGATTTCAAGTCATTCTAACGCCGTTCGGTATGTATTGGACCGTAAAACACATGTTTTGGCCATTCACAACACGTAGAATTCATTTTCAGCCACTATGGTCACATGACACCTCCGATTGGCGTGTTTTCTTGATGATGATTTAAAAATTCACCCACGCTTTGTATTCGTCCGATTTCATGGCATTTTGAGGTCGTTCAGCTGATTTTGACGACCCCACACATGCTTTTCAAGCGTGCCAAACACCTAAAAAACATATATCCAGCCGTACCATGCAAAACGTGCATCTGAATGATGTTTTTTCTCCTCATACTCCTCATGAATAATAATTAGGGTGTTTTCATGTGATTTCAGGTCATTACGATGTGTTTTGGTATGCATTTGACCATTAAATGCATGTTTTGGCCATTTACGACTTGCAGAGGACATTTTCAGCCACAACGGTCACACAACACCTCCGATTGATGTGACATCTAGCCAACCATTTCAAAATTCACCCAACCTTTGTTGTCGTTTGATTTAATGGAATTTCGAGGTCGTTCGGCTAGTTTTGACCACCCTACTAATGCTTTTCAAGTGCGCCAACACCTAAAAAACACATATTCTACCGTGCCGCAGAAACTGCGTTTCCGAATGATGTGTCGTCTTTTCGTACAACTCAAGAATAATAATTAGGTTGTTTTTTGTGTGATTTAAAGTCATTATGATATCGTTCTGTATGTATTTGACCGTAAAACACATGTTTTGGCCATTTAGGACACACAAAGTGCGTTTTTGGCCACTATGGTTAAACGACACCACTGATTGATGTGTCGTTTGGACGACCATTTCAAAATTCACCAACCCTTTGTTTTCGTTCGATTTCATGGAATTATGAGGTCGTTTGCTCTGTTTTGACCACCCCACACACATTTTTCAAGCACGACAAACACCTAAAAAACACATATTCAGTCGTGTCGTGCAAAAAGCTTGTCTGAATGACATTTTTCTCTTCATACAATTCAAGAATAATAATTAAAGGTGTTTTCGTGTGATTTCAAGTCATTTCAATGTCGTTTGGCAAGCATTTGACCGTTAAATGCATGTTTTGGCCATTTACGACAAGTGGAGTGTGTTTTCAGCCATCGTGGTCACACAACATCTCTGATTGATGTGCCATTTGGCGAAACATTTCACAATTCACCCACTGTTTGTTGTTGTCTGATTTCATGACATTATGAGGTCGTTCGGCCGATTTTGACCACCCCACACACCCTTTTCAAGCGCGCCAAACACCTAAAAAACACATATTCAGCCTTTCCGAACAAAACACACGTCCAAATGACATTTTGTCTCCCCATAAACCTCAATAATAATAATTATGGTGTTTCCTTATGATTTCAAGTCATTCTGATGTCATTCGGCATGCCTTTGATAGTTAAACGCATGTTTTGTCCATTTACGACACACATAGTGAATTTTTGGCTAGCATGGTCACACGACACCTCTGATTAATGTCCCATTGGGCCGACCATTTCATAATTCACCCACCATTTGTTTTTTTCTGATTTCATGGCATTCTGAGGTCATTCAACCAATTTTGACCACCCCACGCACGCTTTTCAAGAACGCCAAACACCTAAAAAAAATATTCAGCCGTTTCGCACAAACCACTCATCCAAATGATGTTTCATCTCATTTATATCTTAATAATAATAATTAGGGTGTTTTCATGTGATTTGAAGTCATTCTGATGTTGTTCAGCATGCATTTGACAGTTAAACAAATGTTTTGGCCATTTACAACATGCGAGTGCGTTTTCGGCTAGCACAGTCACAAGACACCTCCGATTGATGTGATGTCTTGCTGATCATTTCACAATTAACCCACCCTTTGTTGTCATCTGATTTCATGGAATTCTGAGGTCATTCGGCAGGTTTTGACCACCACATGCACACTTTTTCAAGAGCACTAAACACCTAAAAAACACATATTCAGCAATGTCGCGCAAACCACACGTACGAATGACTTTATATCTCCTCGTACACCTCATGAATAATAATTATGGTGTTTTCGTGTAATTTCAAGTCATTCCAATGTTGTTAGACATGCATTTTAACGTTAAACACATGTTTTGGCCATTTACGACATGGGGAGTGCGTTTTAGGCCACCGCGGTCACACGACACCTCCAATTGATGTACCGTCTAGCCTAAATTTTCAAAATTCACCCAACCTTTGTTGTTGTCTAATTTCATGGCATTCCGACATCGTTCTTCCAGTTTTGACCACCCCACGCACGCTTTTCAAGCGCGCCAAACACCTAAAAAACACATATTCAGGAGTGTCGTGAAAACCACGCATCTGAATGGTGTGCCGTCTCCTTGTACACTTCATGAATATAAATTATGGTGTTTTCATGTGATTTCAAGTCATTCTGATGACATTAGGAATGCATTTAACCGTTAAACGCATGTTTTGGCCATTTAGGATACACATAGTGCGTTTTTCAGGCAGCACAGTCACATGACACCTCCGATTGATGTGCCATCTATTTGACCATATCACAATTCACCCACTCTTTTTTCATCCGGTTTCATAGAATTTTGAGGTCATTCGGCTAGTTTTGACCACCCCACGCATGCTTTCAAGCGTGCCAAACACCTAAACAACACATATTCAGTCGTGCCGCGCAAACCGCACGTTTGAATGACGTTATATCTCATTTTACACGTCAAAAATAATAATTAGGGTGGTTTCGTATGAATTCATGTCATTCAGATGTCTTTCAGCATGCATTTGACCGTTAATTGCAAGTTTTGGCCACTTACGACATGCGAAGTGCGTTTTTGGCCATCGTGGTCACACACAACCTCTGGTTGGGTGCAGTTGACTTGTTCCCATCACAAATGACCAATGTATCACTCTCCTAAAGTATTAACAAAATCTGAATGCATTTGATCAGTTTTTTGTATGTCAGTTGTTGTTTTCACTTAAAATCTGATCCATTTCAAATAAAAGTGAGACACTTTGAGTGGTACCAGCCACACCGTGCATCAGATTGATGCAGGGTTGATTCCTACACATCAAAAATGTCCCATGGATCATTTTTCTAATGTATCAATAGAATCCGAATATGTTTGGTCCATTTTCCGTATGTCAGTTTTTTTTCACTTAATATGTTGTCCATTTCAAATAAAAGTGAGACACTTTGAGTGGTGTCGGCCTCACCGTGCCTTAGATTGAGGTGCGATTTAGTCATACACATCACATGTGGCCCATGGATCGTTTTCCTAATGTGTCAAAATAATCCAAATATGTTTTGTCTTTTTTCTGTACGCTAGTTGTTTTTACTTAAAAGGGTGTCCATTTTGAACAAAAGGGAGAAAATTTGAGTGATACCAACAAAACCGTGCCTCATGTTGAGGCAGAGTTGACTTGTACATGTCACATAAGAATCATGGATTGTTTTCCTAAAGTATCAACACAATCCAATTGTGTTTGGTCAGTTTTCCGTATGGCAGTTAGGCAAATCGTGCAACAACAGTGATAATATCATATACTAAAACTATAGACATTGTGCATGATGTGCATCCCCTAGTGCATGTTTAGGGGAAATCATGAACATTTCTTCTAATATATATCTCTATACGGTTGGAAAATACCTTGTGGGATGGACTAATTTTTTTTTACTAACCGTGAGGCATAGTGTTTTTTACGCCGACTGGGATTCCGAGCTTCGAACAAGCCCCAGAAGCCCCATAAACCATTATAACATCATTAGGCTTCCATATTTGGTCAAAAATAAAGAGTTATACTAAATTCAAAAATATAATGGATCAATCTTCCCCTGATCACCATCACCATCACCACTGTCATCATCAGCCTCATCCTCGCCACCATCTTTGTCCTTGCCATCATCCCCGTCATTGCCCCCATGATCATCCTTTTCCCCATCCTCACCATCAGCCCCATCCTCTACCTCATTCTCATCCTTATCCTCACCCTCATCCTCTTCAGCATTCTCATCATCACCCCGAATGTCATCATCTCGACCTCCACTAGAACTGTTTCCTGGTGAATAAAATAATGCACCCATCGGCGACATATATGTCTGAAAATCCATGCTGGCCTCTGGTGGAAGTGATGAAGATAAAGCTTTGATCAGTTTCATAAATTCTTTCTCCCTCATTTGAATGAGTTCTTCCAACTCTATGAACCTTTTATCAGATTGTCTTACATGATCCTTGACCTGTTCAAACTCGGTGGTACTAGAATGGATAACTGGAGAGGACTAATACCTTTTCGGGACTATATTTTTACCAGGTCGGCAGCGTAATTGACCAGAGTGATCATCTCCCAAAACCTGATATAAATGATAGTGTGGCCCTAAATTGTCAGGCTAAGGGGCATCAAAGGACTATATATATGCCTGTTAAAAATATTAATAGATTATTAAATTTCAAAATAGATATTAGACATTTAAATAAACAAATTAAAACTTACAATATTTTCTTGTGTCGGTTTATTAACCGCAGTTCCATCTTTTTTCCTTCTACTCAAGAAAAACAATTTTGCTCGGGTTAGATGTCCTTCAATATTCAATTTTTGCTTCAATAATGACATTTAAACAATATAAAGTGCAAGTATAATCATATATTCAATATTCAATAAATCACATATTTTAATTATGAAATAATGAAAATGGAAAGTTCTAATGATAAATTATAAACAACTATATCGTACCAACTGCCTCTCATGATCTGACATAGTAGTGAACCCCAAAGTGTAGAGGTATTTCTTCGAATCAATGTTTTTTTGTTTATTTTAATATGATTCCTAAATAATGTTCAATAATAAATAAGATAATATTAATGCAAAATATGAAAATTGTCATTTAAATACCTCAAATGGGATTAATACCTTAAATTTGGTAGTCGCAAAATGGGTAATCTATTGGCGATATAGCTCTATCGGGCAGTCATACATGATAGGTACTATCTCCAACTCTGTACCTACTCTATCACACTATCCAATATACAACTCATGCTTGTAACCTCTCCAAAGCTCTCCTAGCTCCTTTAAACGTGCTGGTCATGCACCTTCGCCATGAAGGAAGTTAAACCGAAGCTAAAACCCAATAGATTAATTCATATAAATATAAAAAAATACAACATTAAATCCAATATATTTTTTACCCATATTTGTGCCCACACATTATCCTTGACTTAATGTGGTAGATGTCTCCAAGAGAGAGGGCATACCAGAATGATATCAAAGTATTTGGCTAGGGTCGCCAAAAAACCATGACATTCCTGCACAGATTTATCAATCATTTGTCATTCATAATCATATTCAACCATCAACTGTGTCTGGCGGTTCCATATTGCATGCAAGAGAGTACTCCCCCTCCCCCGCATCCCACGCGAGAGAGTACCCCCCCTCCTCCCCCTCGTACCACCAGCCTCAGTACCAGGATCATCAGATGATTGTCTAACTCTGACACCACCCCCCTCCTACCACCAGCCTCTGTACTGGGAGCAATATCAGGCTCCTCATCAGATATCTCTCGTCTATCGGGTCGATCCTAAAAAAAATTAACAAAAAAGAAAACACATGATATTATATGTTATTGAAATATATATATTTGAAATAAAATACTCACATTATGAATGAGTGGAGGAACACCCATCTGTGTCATGTGATGATTATTTTCTATCATCTTTTTCCACCACATCTCTTCAATGGGTTTCATTTCCTGCAATAAAAACAAATATGGAAGTAATTAGAAACAAATAACTAATATGTAACCCAAAAAACATAATATAGAAAATCCATTCTGATGAAAAAACATAAATAAGAAAATGATTTATGGTGGTTTGAAGGTAAGTACTAGGATACACACTCTAAATGATGTAGGTGTATTCATTGAATCGTGTACCAATTGATTATAGAGAGGGGCCTTCAATAGTTGTAGGTATGGATTTGATTAGAAACACCTATAAAAAGTATATACAGAAATTGTGACATCCCAAACCAGGATACCACTCATTAGTGACCCAAACCCAGATGGCCACATGGCCTCATGCACATCTACCAAAATTCCAAATGTTATTGACTAATAGTGAGAGCCTTTTCTGTGTCTGGGGGAGATTATTCCCTAATTACCTAAGTTTCACAATTTTAATATTATCAGTTAAAACGTGGAAGAAAGATAACAATGGGAAAATAATGGAAATGGATGAAAATAACCAAATCAGTAATACAAACTAATAACAGAATCATAAACAGAATGATGGTAATGTATATCATGTATCAAGAAGAAAATAATAGTTACAACTATAAGGAAGTAATATTATACAAGAGGCTCAATAAATTATAAAATTCAACCTAGCTTCTGGAGCCAAAACCCAATCATTTGGTTCATCGGTGGAAAGAGTGTGAGTCATGTCAATAACTCGAAATCCACAATCATCAATAAAGGTGTATTTCCTCACCATTGAATCAAACCACTGGTAAAGGGAAGAGTTTTACCAATGGTTTCACTCAAACGTTGGTAAAACAGGACTTCATGTCCCCTTTATAGGCATCCCAAATAAAGCCACATGCCTCAGGCCCCATTATTTGTTACAGTCATCCCAAATCATTCACTCATGTTCAATAAATCATTCTTGGCACCACTATGGTCATACCTTTCATTACCTAATTAGTTCCTCAAGTCAATCGCACCCTATGGGTGGGTAATGTTTAGGCTTCTACACGAATAGGTTGTTCATGGCTTGTAAAAAGGTTTAATTTCATAAACTATAGACAAACACATTTATTTTTAAATTTGAGATTAATAATAATGTATGTCAATGATAACAAGATTACTCAATTAAACTTGTTACTTATCTATAATTGTTATGGATGTATACACATGCCAGCATGGCTAGTGAAAAGCACCCCACCATCATAAAAGTGAGTATTGGCCAATATAGAGACATAATATACAATGTACAGTAAGAACCATATTTAATTAACCCTAATGTTATATTAGTACAGTCATCCTAGGAAGCTAATTATCACTCATGACTAACCATGCCATTATAAACAACCTGGAGTGTATGAGTTTTCTCTCTGATTATAAAAACATCATCACACATTCATACCATGTTGTGAATCATGTGGAATATGGATGATATTAACACATAATTCATTTTGAATCAAATTTCATTCACTGTCAAAGCCCAACACACACACCCAAATCAAATAGAAAACCATAGTCATACACACCCAAATCAAAATAGAAAACCAAAATAGTAGATGTAGAAAATTAAAATGAAATTATTACTTACAAATTAGAAGTGTAGTTCTAAGAAAATTTTAAAATGGATAGGAATGTAGAATTTCTGTAATAGGGTAAACAGAATCCCGCTTCTCCACTTCACCAAAATGAAAACATAAAACCAAAATAGTAGATGCAGTATCACCTATATAATACAAGTAAAGAACTGATAAATCATAAAGATGGAAGGATTTCAGTAGTAGGGGAAGAAAAATTCCAATTCTCCCATCTGTTTAGGGCTGCAGTCGCGCGGAATGGGGGAGTTTGACCGTTTGTGAATTTGGGGAAAAAAATTCCCAACGGTTTGTAAAAACTGTTTGTAAAGGATGATTTAAACCTCTCAATACCAACAGTTTAATAAAAACATTTGTATACAGTATTCCTTTCCCAACGGTTTAGAAAAAATGCGGGGAAAAGGTGATTTAACCAGCTTTTACCAATGGTTTCCTTAAACCATTGGTAAATGTAATCTACAGGCATAGGGAAAACCCCCCTTTCCAGATGTGAATTAATATGAAAGACTTTGATTTTGGGGGTTGGTTATATGTTCAATCATTATTATCCTCTATATGTTCTATTTCAATTTGATAATACAAACATTAAATATCTTGTTTTAACTACTATTCTTTATTTATAAATTGTGGAATATCATTGAATGTTTGATAACTCTCAATTCCACCTCCTCCTTTAATCCAAGTTGGTGACAGACCTTTGTCTAGAATGTGTCATCTTTGAAGACCTGATTCAATCGAAGCCATTTCATCTATTGATTAGATCAACTCCAATGTGTGAAGAACTAAACAATTGAGACAAGAAAAAATGGTTAAATAAATGAATAGGGATAGGTTGAGTTGGATGTCATTGGAAGCAGTCCCAACATCAAGGACATTTTCCATACCCATGTATGCTCCTCAAATCTATCAAAAAACTAAATATTGAACATTAAATAAAATTCATGATCACCTTTACCTCCCCCCAGGCCAAGTCTCAGGGTCAACCTCTCATTTCCGAGAGTAATATATTAATTGGTGGAGTGGGTGGAAGAGGAGAGAGAGAGAGGTAAAGAAATGAAGAAAAGTGGATGGAGATACACAAAGAAATTGATTAATAAAACTAAAATTTGAATTACAATTGAAAACAAGTAAAAAATAAAATTAAATAAAATTAAAATAAGAAATAAGGGGGGAAAGGGGAGAATCCTCGGCCCGTTCCCAGATGGGAACCCTCCTTAGTTGTGGGTGTCAAGCTGATGATTTGGGAAGGAGTCGAGGGCCTCCTTTTATAGGGAGAATTCTGTCTTCTGAAATTTTGCGTATTTTTGGCCCATTAAATGGTCAATTCACATGTGGAACTTTCAATAAAATTTGTTCATAAATAGGTTTTCCATTCACCCTCCAACCTTCATCTCATTTGTCCATAGTATTAAGTAGTTATGGAATGTTCATTGAATAAGTATTTATATGGCTGAAATTTCCAAGAAGATTCCTTCAAATGTATAACAATAAATGGAAACCTTAATGACTTAAAAACTAAACAAAATTGTTTTAGAGTTGTTCCGATGTGTACTTGTGCTATCACTAGTGTAATAACATAAATGGGAGGTGAGGAGAATGATTTTTTCATCTGTTACAGTGGTGGGGTCCACGTTGTCCGCCCGGAAAAGTTTCCAACTTCAATGATTTTTTGGACTAATAGATATACGAATCAACTCTAGGACCTGAAGAGAAATTTGAATAAAATAAAATCCAGATTCTAAAAAAAATCATGAAATTTGGAATTATATTTTTTACGAAATGAAAAAATACCTTGTGGTAATAATCTTTCAAAAATCCAAAATTATGCACTTTTATCAATTTTTCTCATAATCATTCAAAAATTCAATTTACCCATTATTTAAATAAAACATTTAAATACATGGGTTTTATCATTGAAAAACATTAAAAATCCTCATTATTTGATCAAAAATATGCACATAAATTTGCTTTGTCAAATACCCCACACTTAAACCATGCTTGTCCCCAAGTATAAAATCTCATAATGGAAATCATAGGACACCAATATTACCAATATTTAAATTCCAAGGTAATAAAATAAAAAAAATCAAAAAAAATCAATGTAAAATCAAAATTTCATAAATCTGCATAAAATATCAATTTAATTTCCCATTATTCAAAGAAACAATGAATTCACATATTTTAGTTTTACCATTTGAAAATTGATGGAACTTATCCTTTCATTCATTCAAGATCCTTGATTAATTATTATTAAACATGACAAGTCTTCATTTACCTTACTTATGATTCTTTTCTCTTATAACTCATGATTCATGATACAATTCATGTAGAGTTATTCTCATATCACGAGAACATGCTCCTTAGCCCTAGTCTTGTAAATGAACTACCTTCTCCACTTTGTAAAGACAAAACACACATAAAATCACGAGGACATTCAATTAAGGTTCTATTGAATCTGAGGTTTAATGTTGGTTGGATTTGATGCTTTACTAATTAAGTCTCAAGATGGAGGCTAATCTCTTAAGTACTATAAATGGGATCAAAAGTAAAAATATAATGAAATTATCCCCTTCAAAGTAGAAACACCTAATTCAAAAAACTCAAAGGAAAGATTAAGATCAAATAAGTATAATGAATGATTTGTGCACCCTCTTGATTTTTTTTACTTTTTTTTTTTTGAATGTTATGATTATATCAAATCTCACATCCACCATCTAACCACATACGATCATAAGATCATCTGTCCTAAAAATGGTGATTTTTTGTTTTCCCAAATCACAACCCATTTATTCTCTTTTTTATGGTTCTTTTTGTCATTATTTTTATTTTTTTAATTTAAGACGGGAATAAAATACTCACATTATGAATGAGTGGATGAACGCCCATCTGTGTCATGCGATGATTATTTTCTGTAATCTTTTTCCACTACATCTCTTCAGTGGGTGTCATTTACTGCAATAAAAACAAATATGGATGTAATTAGAAACAAATAACTAATATGTAACCCAAAAAACATAATATAGAAAATCCATTCGGATAAAAAAACATAAAAAAGAAAATGATTTATGGTGGTTTGAAGGTAAGTACTAGGATACACACTCTAAATGATGTAGGTGTATTCATTGAATCGTGTACCAATTGGTTATAGAGAGGGGCCTTCAATAGTTATAGGTATGGAATTGATTAGAAACCCCTATAAAAAGGATAAACATGAATTGTGACATCCCAAACCAGGATACCACCCATTAGTGACCCAAACCCAGATGGCCACATGGCCTCATGCACATCTACCAAAATTCAAAATGTTATTGACTAATAGTGAGAGCCTTTGCTGTGTCTGGGGGAGATTATTCCCTCATTACCTAAGTTGCACAATTTTAATATTATCAGTAAAAACATGGAAGAATGATAACATGGGAAAATATTGGAAATGTATGAAAATAACCATATCAGTAATACAAAATAATAAAAGAATCATAAACATAATGATAATAATGTATATCATGTATCAAAAAGAAAATAATAGTTACAACTATAAGGAAGTAATACTATACAAGAGGCTCAATAAATTCTAAAATTCAACCTATATTCTTGAGCCAAAACCCAATCATTTGGTTCATCGATGGAAAGAGTGTGAGTCATGTCAATAACTCGAAATCCACAATCATCTATAAAGGTGTATTTCCTCGTCATTGAATCAAACCATTGGTACAGGGAAGAGTTTTACCAATGGTTGCACACAAACATGGGTAAAAGTGGACTTCATGTCCCCTTTATAGGCATCCCAAATAAAGCCACATGCCTTAAGCCCCATTACTTGTTACAGGCATCCCAAATCATTCACTCATGTTCAATAAATCATTCTTGGCACTACTATGGTCATACCTTTCATTACCCAATTAGTTCCTCAAGTCAATCGCACCCTATGGGTGGATAAAGTTTAGGCTTCTACACTAATAGGTTGTTCATGGCTTGTAAAAAGGTTTACTTTCATAAAGTATAGACAGAAACATCTATTTTTAAATTTGAGATTAATAATAATGTATGTCAATGATAACAAAATTTCTGAATTAAACTTGTGACTTATCTATCATTAATATGGATCTATACACATTCAAGCATGGCTAGTAAAAATCACCCCAACATCATAAAAGTGAGTATTGGCCAATATAGAGACATAATATAAAACGTACAGTATGAACCATATTTAATTAACCCTAATGTTATATTAGTACAGTCATCCTAGGAAGCCAATTATCACTCATGACTAACCATGCCATTATAAACAACCTGGAGTGTATGAGTTTTA
The DNA here is from genome assembly GCA_963277665.1 of Viscum album. Lineage (NCBI taxonomy): Eukaryota > Viridiplantae > Streptophyta > Magnoliopsida > Santalales > Viscaceae > Viscum > Viscum album. The sequence goes on along the minus strand of OY728148.1, from coordinate 983,601,088 downwards.
TCTCTGATTATAACAACATCATAACACATTCTTACCATTTTGTGAATCATGTTTAATATGGATGATATTAACACATAATTCATTTTGAATCAAATTTGATTCACAGTTGTAGACGCCGGAAAAGTCCGTTGTTCCCAAACGAAGCTCCGGATGCGGAAAGCGAGGTCATATTTGGAGTCGGAAGAATGTTTCGGAGGGCCCGGAGGCCTTGCGCGGAATTTCAGAGGTCTGCGCGCAAAGATGATGATCCGCGCGCAAAACCCCCGGGATGCGTGCAACTCCCTTGCGCGCCGTGCCCGATTCCGCGCCCGCGAGGAGAATTCCGCGCTCGCGCCTTGGATTCCGCGCCCGGGGTTGCCTATAAATACTAGGCGACCCCCAACGTTTCAAAGGTTGCTGGAAGTCGAACGGTCTCCCGCGCGCGCAATTCAACCCCTTCCGCGCGCAATGCCAATCTTCAGGTAACCTCCTTTCTTTCGCGCAATAGAGCCTTGGGGTCCGCCTTCGCGCGCAATCCCCTTGGCTCATTTCCTTTGAATAAATTTCAACCCGAAGGCCTTTGCGCGCAAAAGAAGCCTCTTGCGCGCAATTGCCCCCGGGTGCGCGCAATCCAACCCGATTGCGCGCACCCCCCATCTTCAAAGTGGCCATTCGTTAGAGAATGAGCCGTTGCCCCCGCGCGCTACCCGAAGCCCGGTGCGCGCAATCCCAATCATCCGCGCGCAAAGCGCTGGCCCAATTTCGCGCCAGCCCTCCATTTTGCGCACCGACCCGCGGTTTTGCGCGCAAAGCTCCTCTTTTGCGCGCAATCCGCCAGGGTCGCCTCCCTTGACCCCCTGAGGGTACCCGCCTGCGTGGCGCCCGATGGTCTTCATCGCAGGTGCCCGCACCGTGCGTTGTCTTCCCGTGCAGCCTTCCAGGCTCGTGCGAAGTGACACGGACCCATCGGCGGCAATCATTCGTCCAGCATGACGTTAAACTGCATATTCGTCCTGCATGACGTTAAACTGCACATATGTCTAGCATGACGTTAAACTGCATATACGTCCCGCATGACGTTAAACTACGCATTCGTCCAGCATGACGTTAAACTGCCCATACGTCCAGCATGACGTTAAACTGCACATTCGTCCAAGCTGCAAGACGCTAAACTGCCTAGCCCCCCATCGTCCGCGCTGCAAGACGTTAAACTGCCAAGTGTTTCGTCCTCAACACATGACGTTAAACCGTGCTTCGTCCGGCAAGACGTTAAACCGTCCGCTTCGTCCTCAACACACGACGTTAAACCGTACTTCGTCCGGCAAGACGTTAAACCATCCACATCATTCGATCTCGTGCCTCGCACGCAGGGTCTCCCCCGGTTTGGATGTGGCCCCCACCCGCTCGTCTCTGCAGGGATGTCGGGATTGTCCCGCTTTTGGGACGATTTAATGGGAGTGGCTTTTCCCTACGGGGGCAGGGTATTACAAACCCCTAGTTTCTTGTGGGGGGCTGCACATGTGTATCTCCATTGCGCCTCCCCACTGCCGAAGCCAGTAGAGGGTGTGACTGGGATCGAGGTGTCTTCTGCTTTCGGTCCAAGTCCCTTCCAACTAAGTTTTGTCGCATCCGGGCTGCCTCAAGTGCGTAAGTCCTGACAGAATGAACTACGTGGACTTTGATCCCTGTCTTCTAAACAGGGTACGTAGGAAGCCTCCCTGAGGTCCAAGCCCACCACCTGGTCGTCCCGGTCGTATTTACGTCGGTTCGTCCATCAGTGGACCCCTCCAGGGTTCACGCTTGCGTCGATTCACCTATGAATCCGCCCCTGTGGGAGACTGCCCGTGTGTATCTCCACTGTGCCTCCCCACAGCCCCTTTTTCCATTTCTCCTTTTATCGTCCAGCATGACGTGAAACTGTGATCCACCCAGCCGTCCCATCCCCCTCTGTGCGAGGTGGTTCGGTTCAATCCTCCGCCCGGCGGCCTCGACCTCTTCGTGAGTCGGCTTGCCGACGTCCAGCATGACGTTAAACTGTATACCCGAACTACGTTGACTTTGATCCGTGCTAACGCGCGGTACGTAGGAAGCCTCTACGGGGTCCAAGCTCTTCACTCCATCATCCATCCTGATCCTTACCCGGGCCGCCACATCCCGGTGGGGTCATGCCACTTCACTCCACTCCACATTACTTGGGAAGCCGCCCATGCGTTGGCCCCAGCGTCGGAGGTTCCCCGCAAGGGGTTCTGTCATCTGATCCACTTTTCGTGTTGATCGGTCTGATGCCGTCCCCGCTGGACGTTAAACTCGCGGCATACCCCGTGTTAAACATGGGAAGCTGAGGAAAACCTCAGGTGACGCAGTTCCCCGCACCTAGTACGGGATGCCTCAGGCCATCATGCCTTCGAGAAGCCTTATTAGGGACGGAAGACAGACGTGCAGAGCCGCAGTGTCACGACACGCCCCCAGCACCCAGAGCCACCCGGCCTTCTCACTGCAGGTTGCTGCCCCGCCCAGACTCCTTGGAGCGTCCGGGCGGAAGCAGCGTAATTAACCGGTGTCCATGAAGATATGGCGCCGGGAACGAGATTCACGAACATTCTTAATTCTATGAGGGAGACCCGGATTAGGCGACGAGTTCCGAGGAGACGTCCAAGGAAGGAGGAGCCGACATCCCATCATCCCGGTTTCGATCAAGGAGCAGACGCCCCTGAATAAGGGACGAATGCCGCCCGCCCTTGGAAAGCGGGACTGCGGGACCACAAGCCGCGCGCCCATCCCCTCGGGTTGACGGGTGCACGCGCGAACGCGTCCTGGCGGAACAGCGTAACCCGACGCACATCCGCACCGAAACAGAAAAATGGTGAACCCGACGTGAATCTCTTCTCCTCGATACGAAGACCGATGGCTTTCAGAGGTGTTGGAAGACCGGCGTGTTGCCCGGCCAAGCATTCAGTCTTACCCGCCAGGGGCTGGGGAAGGGACATCGGGCACTCCGTCTCGCAACGTCGAGGGCCTGGGTTCCCCCCACGGAAGGCGTCGTGGCACTAATGGTTGGTTTTCGATTCCTTTTTCCTGTCAGTGTTAATGGGTCATTCTCCCTGCTTTCAGAAATCAGGTCGCCCGATCCAGTGCCCGATCGCCACCTGCCCACTGGCGCAGGGGCAGGGGAAACACCGACGCGGCTACTCCGCGCGGTCCCGCCCGTTCCACAGCCGTCCCAGAAGCCGCAATTGCGGGACGACCACGCCCTCTCTCCCCCTCGGAGGTCATCCAGAGAAGGGTGATCAACACCCTGGTGCGGAGATACGAGGAAGAGGGAGTCATCCCCACTAGGGAAATGGCTCGCCTAGACCTTGAGGAGGCTGCGCCTCGCCACCACCGCCGCCCCCGAGGGCCGCGCAGGGAGGCACCGCTGCCTACCTCAACGTCCAATCGCTTCGGGAGTTTATCTCCGGAGCGCTCTGACAGTTCCCTTCCCTATGCGGATGAGGTGGATGATGCCCGGGATCACCCTATCCGGGATTCGCTCCAGGGATCCACGGTAAGGGCTCCCGCCAGGCCACGGCGACACCGCCGCCAGGCCTCTCCAGTCGAAGAGCGGGCTCTCCACCTGCCCGCGCCGCTCATCCCGACTCGTCTGTCTCGACGCCAACGTCGGGCACGAGCGGAAGAGGATGCCCACCTTGGGGCTCTAGCAACAGCGGCCGCATTGGCCCAAGCCACTGCTGGCTCCAGTCGCCAGGCCTCTGCGCATCCTGAGCAGGGGAACTCCTATGCCCGACCTGGATCGAGGCCCCGACCGCCCCAAAGGCAGGTTGGGTCGACTCTCCCGGTTGCTGGCACTGGCAGTAGCCACCGCGGACCACCTCGCGGTAGCGCTATTCACCGGCAGGATCTACTCTGTGTGGACGATCCAGGAGGCATGGGTCATCCCACCTTCCGATCCCGGCCCGGAGTCCTGCCCGGAATCATCTCTCCCCGCGTCCCCTTTGATATCTGTCCCGGTGCCCCTCGCACCTTGGTTCCCAGTCCTCTTGGCCCCAGCACCAGTGCGGCCGGAGGACGCCAGGACAGAGATCAGCCCTGCCCCGAAGAACCACCCAGGGGCAGGAAGGCAAGGCGTCGACGCTGAGGGAAGAATGTTACAGAATTCCGGACAGAGATCCGACCGGTTTGCTTCTCTGACTCAGAGGCGGAGTACGATTCGGCGACAGAGCCCCTTCCCCAATCCCGCCAGTCAAGGGCAGGGGTAGGAATGCGGCACGTCAGCCTCGTGCTCCCCGAGAGCGAGATCGATGTGATCCCCGCTTCTCTCCGAAGGTATATCCGGAGTAACGAGGGCCTGGTAGACCCCCAAGGATCAAGCTTGCGGTTGGTACCGGCCCCTCCGGAAGTGCCTTCCGTCTCGATCGTAGAAGCCGGAGACTTTTTCTGGGAACCGACGGTCGAACCACGATCTGGTGCACCCTCGGCGAGCACCGATGCTACGGCAGGATGTTCGCTCGCCGGCCTGTCCTATCGTGATGTGGTAGCCAGGGCACCGCCACCCTCAGAGGGCGGCCCGGGATATGGAGGCCAATCGGCCTGTTCTCCGTATTCACCGCCGGCCAGCCCGTCGGCCCGGCGGCCCGCCTCGGCACCACTGCCGGTTCCCCGTCCGTTCCCAGCCATTGAAGAGGACCAAGGAGATCTGGGTCCCGAGTTTGAGTCATGGAGCTTCTGGACCGTCCTTGCAGAGGGCCACTTCCCTGAGAAGTTTTGGCCAGTCGCAGGACCAGGCTTTCATGCACCCGAATCGCTCACCCTGGATGAGTTCGAATGCTTCCGCCGAACTCTCCGGGAGACTCGCTCCTGTCTTCACCGTCTACAAATGCCATACCCCGGGAGTCAAGCGCACCTGGAGGATATTGGTGAGCAGTTCCGTCAAATTGACCTGGCCATGCTCCCCGCGGTTCGGCACCCCGGGTCATTTGGGCACCACGAGGCCCTCCAACAACGATGCGTTGAGTGTTTTCAAGTACTCCGCAAAGTTATCGAGGAAGCCACTCCCCACGTGTATATCCGTGGATGGGGGCAGTACGCTGCCCTACGCTTCAGTGTGATTCGCCGACAGCCTGATTCACTGGGCGGCCCTGAGGATATATCCACAGGGACGGAGACAGTCAATATGGCTGACCTGTCGGGAGAGGGGAACGACTTGGAACTTCTCGACGGGGGCTTCCCCCCCGAAGACAAGCCGTCGTTAGATCCATCGGTGAGAGTTACTCGTCATCAGAGGAACCTCCTGGGGCTCCCCGCGCCCACTGAAGCACTGACGTTGAGCCGAAACGTCAGCAAAGGAAAAGAGCACAGCGAGGCTATAAAGCCCGCCGGCCCATCTGCCTCCATGCAGAGGGCAGAGGAGGATCCCGAGAAGGCTACGCTACGTCAGCAGCTCGCCGAACAGAAGAGGCTGGTTGACCAGCTCCTCGCCGAGCGCGCTGCAGAACGGCGGCCTGACTACGGTGATCCCAGGCCAGGACCGCAGGGACCGGAACAACCGCTCCTCGATGAGACTCTCCCGGGCAACCGTGATTACGCCGTGTTCGCCGACAGGAGAGAGGCCATTTCCTATGGCAAGAGGGCACGGTATGTTTCTCCACACCCTCCCGAGCGGCGTGACTACCTGAGAGATCCAGCTCGGATTCCTCCCGCTGCCCCAAGGGCCGCTCTGCCCGCCATCCCACGAGCTGCCGAGTTCGACGACCCGGTCGACGACCCGATTGAAGGGCCATGCAATGCGCTCGTGGTTAGAGATCCTCGCCAGGACTGGAACCCATGTCCGGACGATCCGATGGCGGAACTCATTGCCCGCTTGGAGGCCTTGGAGACTCGGCAGGTGGCGATCCCACTGGACGGCAAGCCCTACCCAGCATGGGTGGATGACATGCCGGCGCCTCCGGGATTCGGGAATCCCACTTTTGCCCCCTTCAACGGGACTGGAGATCCGCCACAGCATTTAGCCCACTTCAACTCGAGGTGCGGGCCTATGTTGGGGACTCCGGCGCAGCAAGAGGCCGCTAAGCTTCGCTGCTTTGTTCAGACACTGGAAGGGCCAGCATTTGTCTGGTACAGCCAGCTCCCCGTCGGGTCGGTAACCAGCTGGGAGGACCTCCGTAGACAGTTCCTCTACCAGTTCAGTTCCACGACCCGGAAGACAAGTATCGCAGACCTCTTCAAGTGCAAGCAGAGGCCTGATGAGCGAGTCGCGGACTTCGTCGCCCGATGGAAGGGTCTCACGTATTCCCTTGACATGCCATTGACTCAGGAGCAGTTGCTGACAATGTGCGTCAGGAACGTCAAGACCGAGCTGGTCCCTTCCCTGATCACTCAAAATTACCCCGGAGGGTTCAGGGACTTCTCAGACAAAGCTCAACGTCTTGAGGAAGCCCTGCAACAGGCCAGCCAGGCACACCCGCTGCCTCCTATGATTCCTGCAAGGAGAGTCAGCAGGGCTGAGCCCGCTGCTGTTGCCCAGATAGAGGCCCCCAGTCCATTGGAGCTACTGCCGGCGAGGCCAGCTCCACAGCCTCACAGGAATCCGCCTCCACGGGCTCAGTTCCCGGCCCAGCAGCGGCAGCCTCAGAACCGGCCGGCCCCTCCGCGTAATGTACCGCCGCAACCCAGGCGAGATAATCAGGGTCCACCTCCTCGGCCGGCCCCTCCAGCCCCTCGTCAAGACCACGCTCCCAGGGGCCCGCGACACCTGACTTACTCATTCCACGAGGATCAGGTCCCCGGCTATTTCCGGAGCGCCCTGGAGCAGAGAATTGTACGACTGCCTGAGTGTTGGAGGCCAGAGGAGGCACATCTTACGAATAACCCCCGCTACTGCCCCTACCATCGGGCCCTGGGGAACACCATCCAGCGGTGCTATGTGTTTAAGGATTGGCTCCAAGACCAGATTAACAACAATGTAATCAGGTTGGGCCCAGCTCCGGCACAAGTGGAGGGCGTGTTCGTGGGATCAGATGAAGATAGTGGCAACGAGGACGAATGGCAGCTGGTCTCCAACCGCGGATCCCAGAAGTATAATAACTGGATGGCCCGCAAGACGACCATTCGCGCCCATGGAATCATCCGTGCGCGCTTGAATCAGCCTGAGCCCCCAGAATCTGCGGGTGCTGCTTCGGCATCGTCGTCCCAGCCTGCCTCTTCCAAGAGGAGCAAACGGCGGCAGCGCAAGAAGGAAGAGCGCGCCCCTCCGGTTCCGCCACTATCCCGCACTCTCGACGATTTCATGCCCCCGGAGATGGGGGTCCCTCCTCGGATCCACCCGGTGATGGATGATTCGTCCGATGATGGTATTGGGTACGCTTCGGTTAATACCGTCGAGCTGGTAAATCCCTTTTCGGTTCCCGACGTTGAAGAACACCAGGTGGACCTCCCTAGTGTCCCCGGTCGTCGCCACCGTCGGAAGAACCGCAGCAGCAGGAGTCGCCGGGGCACAGCCGTTGGTACCTACAGCCAGGCCGTGCACGCCACTGAGACTAGGCAGCAGGCTCAAAACCGAGCTCAGCGCGCGCAGCCCCCCCATTCGGGGATGACAGATTCGCCTCCACCACTGTTTGTGGTGTGGGACCAGGCAGAACCGCCTCAGCCGCGTCGCGACCAGCTCCGCCCTGCCACGAGTCCATCCCGGCCTCCTGACTCCAGTACGGTGACCATTTCCCGGACTGCGACCAGTGAATAGCGAGATGCGCCAAGTACCAGTCGGCCGCCGATCCAACCGGCAAGGCCCGTCATGCTTCCAACCGCAGAGCAACCTCCTGCAACCAGGGGCTCGCGCTTGGCCAAAAAGTATGATGTCCTGAAGCACTTGGCCGACATCCCAGCAAGACTCTCCATCCTTGAGGCTCTGCGCATGTCATCTGAGATGCGCGAGGCACTCGCTGAAGCCCTGAAAAGCCCCCTCCAGTTTGAGATAGAGGTTGCGGCTGCAGAGGCCTTTCACGCCGAAACGATCGAGGACGCCGAATGTCAGGCAGTTATCTCGTTCTCTGGTAAGGATGAAGACCCTCCTATAGAGGGACACATTCATCCGCTGTATGTCACTGGCCAGTTTAGTGGCCTTGAAGTCCGGCGCTGTCTTGTCGACACGGGGTCCGGGATTAACCTGATTCCAACTCGGACGCTCCGGAGATTGGGGTTGTCTGAGGATGACTTGATTCCCTCCGACCTCAGGATCCAGGGGTACGATCGCACCGAGCAAACCCCGGTCGGCAAGATACGTTTGAAGACCCAGTTCGGTGACTTGGTTGCCAACACCGAATTCATGGTAGTCTCTCAGGACACTGCGTACAACTCATTGATGGGCAGGCCATGGCTCCATCTTCACGCGGCGGTTCCCTCGTCATACCACCAATGCCTCAAATACTCCCTTAATGGTCGAGTAGGCGTGCTTCAAGGAGATGCCTCTCCTTTTGCCTCGTGTGAAGCCCGCTATCTGGACGCGGACTATTACAAGAGCAAGGATAAGCAGATCCTGGCAGGTGAGGTTGAGCCTGTCGCTGTTGCAAGCGATCCCTGGGCAAGTCTGGATGACGCTTACGTCCTCCCGATTCACCGGTTGGACGTCACCATGGTCTTGATGGTCCGCGAGTCTCCTGATGAGATGGTCGCGACCGCCCGCGCCAGCACCAGTGGCCCAGCAGGATCTGGTAGCCCCAATGCAGTTTCTAACTCAGTCTCTCCCGTGGACGATCCCTCCCCGAGCGGAGATGACGTGGAAGATGCACCCCCAGCCTTTGAGGAGGGCGTCCCCGCCACGGTCGATGAGTTAATACAGGTGAACCTTGGAACCGAGTCCGATCCAAGACCCACATTGGTTAGTGCCGCCATGCCCTCTGAGGAGCGGCAGCAGTACGTGGACTTTCTCAAGCAGCACCGTGATGTGTTCGCTTGGGGCTATGACGAGATGCCGGGGCTAGATCCTCAGGTAGCCGTCCACCGCCTTGGTCTCCCGGCGAACCATCGCGGGTTCAAGCAGCCTCCCAGGAAGATGCACCCGTCCCACGGTGCCATGGTTGAGGCCGAAGTTGACAAGCTTATCAAAGCCAACTTCGTGAGGGAAGTTCAGTACCCCAAATGGCTGGCCAACATTGTGCCGGTCAGGAAGAAGAACGGGCAGATTAGAGTCTGCATCGACTTCCGCGATCTCAACCGCCACTGTCCGAAGGATGATTTTCCCCTTCCAGTGACAGAGCTGTTGATTGACGCCACGGCAGGGTTCCAAGCCCTCTCCTTCATGGATGGATACTCCGGATACAACCAAATTCGGATGGCCCCTGAGGATGAGGAGTTCACTGCCTTCAGGGCCCCCCAAGGTACCTTTTGCTACCGGGTCATGCCTTTCGGCCTGAAGAATGCAGGTGCCACCTATCAACGGGCGATGCACCGCATATTCAAGCCAATCCTAGGCACACTGGTGGAATGCTACGTCGACGACTTGGTTGTCAAATCGCGCCAGCGTCAGGACCATCTCAAAGATCTTGAGAAAGTGTTCAGCTTCCTCCGGTCTCGATGCCTGAAGATGAACCCGTTGAAGTGTGCCTTTGGGGTCACCTCCGGAAAGTTCCTTGGATTTGTGGTAAGATACCGGGGTATTGAGATCGACCCAGAGAAAATCAGGGCGATTAGCCAGATGCCTCCCCCAGGTACCGTCCGGGAATTGCAAGGGTTCCAAGGCCACTTAGCCTATATACGCCGATTCATCGCGAATCTGGCCGGCAAGTGTAAGCCCTTTTCTCGGCTCATGAAGAAAGGTGCCACCTATGTATGGGATAAAGAGTGTCAGACCGCTTTCGAGGAAATCAAGCAGTACCTGCTTCAACCTCCGGTCCTGATGCCGCCTGTATCCGGGAAGCCGCTGGTCCTCTATGTGACCGCCCTGGAACGGTCCCTGGGTGCCCTTCTCGCCCAGAAGAACAACGAGGGAACAGAGAATAGCCTCTATTACCTCAGTCGCATGCTCCTCGATGCGGAAGTTAGGTATTCCCCCATCGAGAAGAGCTGTCTGGCGCTCGTATTTGCCGTACAGAAATTACGGCACTACTTGCAGCACCATGAGGTACAGTTGGTTTCTCGGGTAGACCCGTTGAAATATATCCTGAGCCGGCCTATGTTGACTGGCCGCCTGGCGCGGTGGGCTGTGATTCTCCAGCAGTTCGACATCAGGTATGTGTCTCAGAAGGACATCAAAGGGCAAGCATTGGCAGACTTTCTGGCAGCTCACCCGACCTCCGCGGATCAGCCGCTGGATCTAGGCTTTCCTGATGAGACCATTCTCTCGGTTGATCGAGCCGATCCATGCTGGAAGATGCACTTTGACGGCGCATCCCGGAGCCCCACCGGTAGAAGACTCGATAATCCTAAGCTCAACAGAGTGGGCTTGGGCATCGTCTTCATTACCCCGGAGCGAGCCGTGCTGCCATACTCTTTCCTGTTGTCAGAGGGCTGTACCAACAATGAGGCGGAATACCATGCCCTCATCACCGGCCTCGAGTTGGCTCTCGAGATCGACGTGCCCCGTCTGTGCGTGAAAGGGGACTCCGAGCTGGTCGTTAAGCAGATCAATGGCGACTACGTTGTCAGGAAGCCGGAACTTGTTCCATTGTTGGAGTGCACCCTCCTTCTGATGGCCCGGTTCCCTTCTCGGCCGGAAATTGTCCATGTTCCCCGGTCGCAGAACGGTCGAGAAGATGCTTTGGCCAGCCTCGCTGCGTCACTTGCGGAGCCTGAACAGGACAACCTGATCATCCGCGTGACGCGCCGCAGGCTCATCGCTCCCGTTATCCCGGAAGAAGATCGCGGCCCGTTGGTAAGTAACCTCACCACGGTTGCCCCTATGCCCGGAGCCCCGAGTACCCCAGATATGACAGTCGGATCAGCCCCTGATTGGAGGACGCCTTTGGTTGAGTACCTACAACATGGAATTCTTCCATCGGATCGGGCCGAGTGCGAGCGAGTTCGACGCCGCGCATCGCAGTTCGTCCTCCAGAGCAGTCCCGGCCTGGAGCAGATCCTCTACAAACGCGGATTTGATGGTGTTCTCCTCCGTTGCCTTCAGGGAGTTGAGATCCCACGGGTCATGCAAGAGGTTCATGCTGGTTCATGTGGCGCCCACCAGACTGGGCCGAAGCTGTCCCACCAGATTCGGAGGTTGGGATACTTCTGGCCCTCTATGATCCATGACTGCATCGAGTATGCCAGGAGGTGCCATGCGTGCCAGGTTCATGCGAACTTTGTGCATCGGCCACCGGAACCACTCCATACTACAAGGTATTCCTGGCCCTTTGCAGTCTGGGGACTGGACGTTGTGGGACCTTACCCGCCGGCGACAGCTCGCCAGTGCCGGTTCATTCTGACCGCCACGGACTTCTTCTCCAACTGGGCAGAGGCGATTCCGCTCAGAGAGGTCAAATCCTGTTCGATCGCTGACTTCGTGACCTCCAACATCATCCATCGATTTGGAGTGCCTCACGCTATCCTCACGGATAACGGAACCAATTTCCGAGCAGCCGAGTTGAAGAAGTTGTACGCCAAGTATAACATTCGCTCGAACCATACATCTCGCTATCATGCGCAGGCAAATGGACAGATCGAGGCGTTCAACAAAACCCTCTCTAACATTCTGCAAAAGATGGTTGGTCAGAACAAGAAGAGTTGGCCGGACAAGCTCCCCAACGCCCTCTGGGCTTATCGGACGACGACTCGCAATTCCACCCAGATGACCCCTTATTCCCTGGTGTATGGAGCTGAGGCCGTCCTGCCCATCGAGATCTAGTTACCGTCCTTGCGCACTGCGGTCTACGACCAGCAAGCGCCGGACAGGGTTGCTGAAGCCCGTCTAGTCGAGTTGGAAGCACTGGATGAGAATAGACTTCGCGCTTTGCACAACATGGAGAGGCATCAAAGCAGAATGGCTCGAGCTTTCAATAAGAAGGTTCGCCTCCGCTCCTTCCTACAGGGAGATCTAGTGCTAGCCCTAAGAGCACCGATGATCCCCGGCAGGAAGCCACCCAAGTTGGAGCCCAAGTGGGAGGGACCGTTTGTTGTCCACAAGGTCTATCCCAATGGCGCGTACTCCCTAGCGACTATGGATGGTGAGCGTGTCACTCCTCCCACCAACGCTAGGTTCCTCAAGCAGTACTTTGTCTGAGTGTACCAACGTCCAGCATGACGTTAAACTGCACATTTGTCCAGCATGACGTTAAACTGCACATTCGTCCCGCATGATGCTAAACTGCATACGTCCTGCACGACGTTAAACTGCATTCGTCCAGGCTACAAGACGTTAAACTGTTCAGCATTCGTCCGCGCTGCAAGACGTTAAACTGCCAAGTGCTTCGTCCTGCATGACGCTAAACTGCACTACGTTCGAGCTACAAGACGTTAAACTGTTCAACATTCGTCCTGCATGACGTAAAACTTCCCCTCAAGAACTACGTGCGGCTTGATTCCCATCCTTATGGGATACGTAGGACCGCCTGAACCTTCATGTTTCAGGCCCAGCCCCATCCTTCGGGAATTTCCATCCCATCTCGGGCCCTTGGCCCAGTTGCCCCCGGGTGTGCGGCGTATGGTGTGAGTGCGGGGTTATGCCCTCATTCACGTCGGTTTGCTCGTCACGCTGTACGCCCCCCCACGTTTGGGGATGCCTTCTGCTTCCCCCTTCCTTTTTTCTCTCTCATCGTCCTGCATGACGTTAAACTGCCTCTCAAAGAACTACGTATGGCTTGATTCCCATCCTTATGGGATACGTAGGACCGCCTGGACATTCATGTTTCAGGCCCAGCCCCATTTCCCGGGAATCTCTATCCCGCGTTGGGCCTCTGGCCCCAGTTCCCCTCCTTTTTGTGCGAGGCGTATCGCGTGAGCGGGGGATTATGTCCTCATTCACGTCGGTCTACTGGCCGCGCCGTACGCCTCCCCCATGTGTGGGACTACCTCACACCCCTCATCGTCCTGCATGACGTTAAACTGCCTCTCAAGAACTACGTGCGGCTTGATTCCCATCCTTATGGGATACGTAGGACCGCCTGAACGCTTGTGTTTCAGGTCCAGCCCTGTTCCTTGGTTGATCACGGGAATCTTCCCTCTTTTGGTTGCTCTCAGGGTGAGTCCTCCGACCCTTTCCGGAGATCTGTTAACATGTTTTGGGTACTTCGGTCTATGACTCGTAGTGTCAGATTCAATCCCGACAAGTCCTGTGTTGCTTGTCAGGCCTCGCGCTTCCTCTTGTTCGAGCCTTCACTCAAAGGGATCCTCGTTAGCGGTTTGGGTACGATGCCTCAGTGCTCTCCTACCGCTCCGGGTCGATTTACCGGCGGGTCTTGGGCCGCAAATCGATATGAATCCTGCGATTGAGCGGTCGATGCTCGTTTGCTTGCCCTGTCTTAGGCTGACGCGATCGGATGTTGTGTTGCGAATGCGTCAGCAACATCCTTGATCGCCATGTCAGCTCCTTCAGGCTCTGAACATTGGTTGCGCAGTCCTCATCACACTCCGCCTTTGCGCGTTGTAGTGGAATCTTGACACTCTTTTCATACTGACCTTCAGTACACCTCTACACGTTAGGCAGGCCAACCAAGGTAATGATGTCGTTCGAGGATCCCATGATCTGAGCACCAAGGATATATGCGGATATCCTCCCTAAGGGCCATGCGTAGCTGGACCCTCGTCCCCATAAGGAGGAAGGAGTCGCCCGAACAATTGTGTTCTGGGCCCAGTATATCTGGAGTCTAGCATCTCTGCCCCTCGGGTGATGGACATACGCAGGCCCCTATCCCAAGACTCTTCTCCTGGCATCGTGCGTGACCGCAGGGCTGGGTATGCTCCCACCTCCGCCGTGTCCGCCGTACCGCGATAAGCGGATTCCTCCATGGTCCGAACCACACGACCTTAAACAGTGTTGTCTGGTCCTACCACACGACCGTAAACTGTGATCGTCTTGGCCGCCCGACGAGAAACGGCACTACATCGTGATGTTCCCCTCAGGGGGCACTCATGTTGGGCGCTGGTTAATAACCACGCCATTCATCAATGCCTTCCGTGGCTTGATTATTGTGGCGACGCCAGAGATCTCTCAATCATAGGCATGTCGCCGCGCAAAGAAAACCCATTCATCATTAAGGACAAACAAGAAATATCAAATGTCGCTCCTTCTGTGTGTGAGGGTCAGACCCGCACTCCTCCCCGCGCTGGTGCCCGATTGTGTTGCACCGCGCTTCAAGAACTACGTGCGGCTTGATTCCCATCCTTATGGGATACGTAGGAACGCCCGGATGTTTGAAACTTCGGGTCCAGCCCCCCACCTCTTAGAGATTCCCCCTTCTCTGGGGAATCCGCCGCCTTCAGGTCACCCTCAAGGCGTGGTCCCCGACCCCTTGCAGTGGTCCACCGGTGTCAAGAGTACTCTGGTTTATTGCCAGGAGGGTCAGGATCCGCTTGGTCAGGTTTCCTCCGCTTTTCAGGCTTCGTGCTCCCTTTCATTCGGACCCATCGTCTACGCCCTGGGTGGAGCCCTCGTGAACGGTTCGGACACAATTCCTCAGTGCTCTCCCACCGACTCGGGCCGGTACCCCCAATGGCCTCGGGCAGCAAATCGATATGAATCCTGCGATTGAGCGGTCGATGCTCGTTTGCTGCCTCATTCCACCAACGGTTAGTGCGATGTTGATGCTGCTTTTCCGCCACGGTCGGCAGTACTCTCATATCGTCACGCCGGTGCTCCCGGTCCTCGAGTGAATGGCCGAATGATTCACATCTTCCACCTCCCATTCCGGCTAGGCGAAACCTCGACACTCTTGACACTATCCCTCAGTGCATCTTCGCATATCCAGGGGATATGACCAGATGCGGCGTACTTTGAGGTATTTATGGTCCGAGCTCTAAGACCTTAAACTAAGATCTCTCCTTATGGTCCGAGCTCTAAGACCTTAAACTAAGATCTCTCTTTATGGTCCGAGCTCTAAGACCTTAAACTAAGATCTCTCTTTATGGTCCGAGCTCTAAGACCTTAAACTAAGATCTCTCTTTATGGTCCGAGCTCTAAGACCTTAAACTAAGATCTCTCCTTATGGTCCGAGCTCTAAGACCTTAAACTAAGACCTAGTCTTTATGGTCCGAGCTCTAAGACCTTAAACTAAGATCTCCCCTTATGGTCCGAGCTCTAAGACCTTAAACTAAGATCTCCCTTTATGGTCCGAGCTCTAAGACCTTAAACTAAGCTCTACCCCTATGGTCCGAGCTCTACGACTTTAAACTAAGATCTCCCCAAATGGGATTCTACGTCCTGCATGACGATAAACTGCACTCTCAGAACTACGTGTGGCTTGATCTCCAGCCTGATGGAATACGTAGGAACGCCCGGGCATCTCAACTCGGGTCCAGTCTCAGGGATCGTTAAGTCCCGCCCCTCCTCGTCGTCGGCCGTCTGGCCTGGCTTCTGGTAGAGTGGTGCAGTTGTGGTATTCTCCCCGATTCAGCTCGGGATTCCCCATTTCAATGATGGGAAGCGACGGTTTCCTCGTCAAAGAGGTGCTGTCTGAGAATTGGGGTGACTCACGGCCAGATTAGTGCATCCGCCTAATACGCTTTCCCCACGGTGGCGCAATTTTGAGAGCGTTGGATTCTGTCCGAACAAATCGTCACTTCGCCCCACGCTTCGCATGCCCTGTTGATCTGGATTTCCACCCTTGTGTCTGAAGGAACCCCAAAGCGGTATTCATGATGACATGTGGTCCGCCTCCTGCAATATGAATGATGGCCTTTTTCGGTCCATCTATTGCAGTTGTTATGGTCGATCCACTGTCCGCCTACCGTCTTGGGCATTTCCTGGAAGGCCAACTGTTGTGGATGTCTGGATTCGGGACACGCGATTCACCCTTTCTCATTTCCCTATGTTCGGATAAAATCTCAACGCCCCTAGCGTTGTCCCGTTCGTGTGTTGGAACAAGTTGGGGGATGATACATTGATTAGGTCTGAGGTCTTCTTTCCTAGGAATGACCTCCCTCTTTTCTCCAGAAATCCAGGCCCAATTATGGATGCCTGATGCTTGGTTAACACTCCCGCAGGACAAAGAATTGTGGTTGGGCATGTTAAGCCAAAAGATGCAGGTAAATATATTGATTCATACAGATGGATCAAAGTAGCGGAAGCAAATGTTTTGGGAATGGCAAAACAAAGACCCTAGGGGTTAGCGTGCTGAATGAGTCTTTCTAATGCCGCTACCCTTTGGCTGGCGGCCTCCAGAGCTGCTTCTCGCTCTCTGCGTGCCCTCTCTTCGTCGGCGGTCGCAGCACGCAGTTCGTCGATTCTGGCCTGTGCACGCTCCCGCTTGACTTGAGTTGTCACCATCTGTTGGCCCGCCTCCGTCAGCTGTACTTGGGCGTCAACCAGCTGAGCTGCTAGTTGCTCCACAAGCTCGGTACACGTCGCGACGAAGGCCTCCTTCTCTGCCGCCTTCCCTTCGAGATGCCGGACTTCCTGCTCCGCCGCGAGGAGCGCCCGCGTGCTCTCCGACATGTCCTGACTTTGTGTGACGTCGGCACGCCGGCAGCTCTCGCGCATCTTTTCGGCCATGAAATCACGGACCGTCAGATGGAGGCGTTGAGCATCAGCTCCCCCGGCACACAGGAAGCGCAGCCAGGTCTGAAGTGATCCCATGCGCCCCAGCCACTCCGATGGGTCTCGCTTGAGGAAGCGCTGGATGCACTTCCACCCCCTACGGCGCGTTATCCGTCTCTCCTCGACCGCCTCCGTGTCTGAGTCGTCCATCTCCTCGGGATCGGCAGGCCGGTAGGCAGGGAAGGCAGCCAGCAGGTCTGCTGCAGGGTCCGCCCCTGGGAGGTCCTCACGAGGGATAGGTTCCCCAACATCCGGGCGACCTTCTTCTCTCTCCCCAGCGGCGCTGACACCCTCGTCAGCCCCCAACCTCTCTCCGATGTCAGCACCGCCGATGTACGGAGCCCCTTGATCAGCAGTTGGTGGGGCCGGCTCGGTTTGGGAAGTCTGTTCCGGAGCAGGCGGCATGTCTGCCACCGGTCCACTCATGGATGGCCCGGGTTCGGCAACCCGATGAGCCTCCAGTGTTGAGATCACTGCGCAGGGCATGCCATGGTTAGTCACGGATCGTCAACGGCAAGCACCAGCAGTAAAGTAGGGAGACTTACGGGAGTTCGGAGCGTCATCTTCCACTGCCCCGGTCGCCGCAGGAACAGTTGCAGCAGGGGACCCCTTAGCGCTTGTCAGTTCAATGATGGGTGTCTGGCCCCCGCCTTGTCCTGCTGGCGCCCCTCCTACTCCCGCTGAGGATGCCTGACCAACATCCGTGCGCTCCTGAGAAAGATGGAGAAATGGGTTAGAAGCTGCATAAGAGAATGGATGAAGCAGATTGAGTAGGGATAGAAGCGGACCTCGAGGAGCTCAGTGACATCAACGTCGTCAGAGCCGGCCACCTCGCCGCTCTCCCGCGGACTCCCCTGATGGGATCTTCCCTCGGAGCCTTCATCCTCCCCCATTTCCTCCTCTTCCTCGGAGTCGCTGCTACTGTCATCTTCTTCCGGCGGCATCTGTTCCGGAGCGGGCTCGAGACCGAGCATCACCTTCACCAGAAGGGATGGCTCCGCGCGCTGACCACGTTGGCGCGCGTACTCGTCCATGGCCGTCAGATACGCATACTGCCGGTTGAAGTCCACCCTGCCGGCGATCTGGAGGCGCCCGACCTCTGGCAGATCGATTCCTTCTCTGAGTATCTTTCGCCAGATGGCGTCGGTCCCCAGTGACTGCCGCAGAGTCATCCAGGCCGACCACAGCGCCGGGAAGACTGCATCGTGGGAGGTTTCGAGCAGACGTCTCACCTGCTTCCCGGGCCGCTCTTCGACCGCCGCATGTGCCCCCTCTCTGGGCGCCGAGGTCGTAGCGGCAGCCTGCGATGTGCCCGCCGTCGAAGTCCCTGCTCGCGCCGGCCCCGCTGCTTGGCGCGCCTCCGTTCTCCCCCGTGTGGCGGTGCCTCACCTCCTCCCTTGACGCCCGGTCTCCGCATGGGTGACCTCGAGCCGCCGAACTGGCTTCCGTAGAAGCCCCTCGGGGTACGCGATGGCCCAGTGTTCGGCGTACTCGGTTGCCAAGCCTGCGTCAACTCCGGTAGGAGGGAGAGTGATGACGTCGCCAGGGCCGAAAGCGGCAAACATCAGCCACATCTGGCGAAGGACACCAGGGTTCGTCTCCTCCCGGACAGCAGTGAATACCCTCTTCGGCATCCGTTGAAGGCACCCGAACTGCCTGGCGAAACGGGTCGGCACGTAAGGCTCGCAGATCACCTTCCCGTCGATCCGAGCCACGAGCACCCCGCCCCGCATGTTCAGGAAGTATTCATGCTGCTCCAGCGGACCCTGCCCATTGTCGATCATCTGGCCGACGGGAGTGGGGAACGGACTGAAGTTGAAGTTGGCATGATTTCCAATCCGAATCCGCACGCCCTCCTCACTTAGGGTCATCGGAGCGACCCCCGCGATGTTCAGCAGGGAGGGCCGCAGGCCGTTGCCCGGAGGAATGATGGCGTTCGGAAACGTGTACCCACCGAGGTGAGCAGCCACCCAGCCGTGGAAGAACTGAAAGGGCCCACAGATCCTTCGTGGCGACCCCCCTCGTGAGATGCGTCCCAGGATGGCATACAGCCTCGCCAGCACTGGGACCCCGAGGTTGTATCTCTTGTTGGCGGCCATAGCGCCTGCCATCGCCAGTGTCGCCGGGCGAACGCCCATTCTCGCGTCCCGCACTGGCAGGAGCCACCCACTCAGAAAGGCGGACAGGAACGCCGCGTACCGGACATTTGGGTCCCGGGCCTCAATGACGCAGTACCCCCATGAGCGGTAGTCACCCGTCTCCAGGACCCGCCAGTACGACCCGTTCCGGCTCCTCTGAGCTGCGGTCGGGCACCGCTTCCCCCTGCCTGGCATCTTGACCGCCGGGTCATGCTCCAAGAACTGGCCGAACCATTCCTTGTAGGCTATGTCCTTCTGGAGGTCTTTGATCCCGAGCCGCTGCGTAGCCAGGTCAAGCAGATGCCAGGTCAGGATGGGAGTCCGTGACCTGTCCTCCCAGGTGTTCTTCGGTGGCAGGAACTCATCGTATTGGTAGCCCTCCAGTGGGATACCTCCGATGCAGTGGATGTCCCAGAGACCGATGCCGACCTCCCCATGGTGAAGATGGAAGGTGTTGGTATCCGGAGACTATCGGGTGAACAGCTCTGGCCCGAGCTCGGACTGCTGGTAGAAGTGGAACTGCGACGTCCACACCGCCTCGAACAGGCCGATGTACCGCAGCTCATCTGCGAAGTGATCGCAAGTGTGGCGTACCCAGAACGCCCAGGCCCACTCACTGGTGAAGTTGCCCCCAGACCGCAAGTCCCAGTCTTTCAGCCAGCCCTTGGTGTCGTCCGTGACACTCTGGCGATATATGCTCGAGTAGAGGGCTGGAGAATTCTCCGCAGTAGGCTCACCCCCATCAATGGTTCGCGTCCTCGGGTTCAGGACATAGACATCCAAGTGTCTGGTCTCCCTGGCAGGATTC
This sequence comes from Viscum album, assembly GCA_963277665.1. Taxonomy (NCBI): domain Eukaryota; kingdom Viridiplantae; phylum Streptophyta; class Magnoliopsida; order Santalales; family Viscaceae; genus Viscum; species Viscum album. The sequence goes on along the minus strand of OY728148.1, from coordinate 983,581,491 downwards.
CCATTGTTGGTGATGTTATAGCGGAGAAGCTCGTCCTCCCGGGTCACCCAGGTCCGCGGCGCATCAATCTCGAACCCTGGCACCGGAACCTCATCTAGGATGCCGAAGTTCCAGAGCGGCAGGTTGTCCGACAGTGGATATGTCTTCTGGGCCGGCGTCAGTAAGTCGAACAAGGATTGATTGTTGGAAACAATCTCCTTGGCTCCGTAAACCTCCTCGTTCGTCGCCATCTCAGCCCTGCGAGTGGCGGCATCCCCCTCATTTCCTCTGTGCGCGGCCATCTCAGAAGTTTCGGGAGTCGTGCGGGTTAAGGGATGAAGCGTGCGGGATCGGACGAGGCTGGTAGAGAAGTTTGAAGGTTGGCGCGCAATCCAAGTGGGCGGCGCGCAATTGGGAAGACTGTCGCGTAAAGTTCCGGGTTTTCGCGCAAAGACAGGCGAAATCCGGACGGTTTTGCGCGACGAGCGGGCGAATTCCGCGCCGGAAAAGGCAATTTCGCGCACGAGAGCAGAGATGCTTATCGCGCGGAAGGCCAATGTACGGCACGGAGGGACCCCGTGCCCCTATTTATAGGCGAGGCCGGGGTCCGCGCTGCGCGGAAAGCGCTTTGCGCGACCGCAGCGGCGAATTTCGCGACCGGCGCCCCTTTTTGCGCGCCTAAGTCCCGCGCCGCCCAGGACTTCGGCATTCCGGCGTCTCCCTCGGAACCCGATCGTTGCGACCTCTCGCCGATCAGATTCCGAGGGGGGGCTTTTGTAGACGCCGGAAAAGTCCTTTGTTCCCAAACGAAGCTCCGTATGCGGAAAGCGAGGTCATATTTGGAGTCGGAAGAATGTTTCGGAGGGCCCGGAGGCCTTGCGCGGAATTTCAGAGGTCTGCGCGCAAAGATGATGATCCGCGCGCAAAACCCCCGGGATGCGTGCAACTCCCTTGCGCGCCGTGCCCGATTCCGCGCCCGCGAGGAGAATTCCGCGCTCGCGCCTTGGATTCCGCGCCCGGGGTTGCCTATAAATACTAGGCGACCCCCAACGTTTCAAAGGTTGCTGGAAGTCGAACGGTCTCCCGCGCGCGCAATTCAACCCCTTCCGCGCGCAATGCCGATCTTCAGGTAACCTCCTTTCTTTCGCGCAATAGAGCCTTGGGGTCCGCCTTCGCGCGCAATCCCCTTGGCTCATTTCCTTTGAATAAATTTCAACCCGAAGGCCTTTGCACGCAAAAGAAGCCTCTTGCGCGCAATTCCCCCCGGGTGCGCGCAATCCAACCCGATTGCGCGCACCCCCCATCTTCAAAGTGTACATTCGTTAGAGAATGAGTCGTTGCCCCCGCGCGCTACCCGAAGCCCGGTGCGCGCAATCCCAATCATCCGCGCGCAAAGCGCTGGCCCAATTTCGCGCCAGCCCGCCATTTTGCGCGCCGACCCGCGGTTTTGCGCGCAAAGCACCTCTTTTGCGCGCAATCCGCCAGGGTCACCTCCCTTGACCCCCTGAGGGTACACGCCTGCGTGGCGCCCGATGGTCTTCATCGCAGGTGCCCGCACCGTGCGCTGTCTTCCCGTGCAGCCTTCCAGGCTCGTGCGAAGTGACACGGACCCATCGGCGGCAATCATTCGTCCAGCATGACGTTAAACTGCATATTCGTCCTGCATGACGTTAAACTGCACATATGTCCAGCATGACGTTAAACTGCATATACGTCCCGCATGACGTTAAACTACGCATTCGTCCATCATGACGTTAAACTGCCCATACGTCCAGCATGATGTTAAACTGCACATTCGTCCAAGCTGCACAACGCTAAAATGCCTAGCCCCCCATCGTCCGCGCTGCAAGACGTTAAACTGCCAAGTGTTTCGTCCTCAACACATGACGTTAAACCGTGCTTCGTCCGGCAAGACGTTAAACCGTCCGCTTCGTCCTCAACACACGAAGTTAAACTGTACTTCGTCCGGCAAGACGTTAAACCGTCCAAATCATTCGATCCCGTGCCTCGCACGCAGGGTCTCCCCCGGTTTGGATGTGGCCCCCACCCGCTCGTCTCTGCAGGGATGTCGGGATTGTCCCGCTTTTGGGACGATTTAATGGGAGTGGCTTTTCCATACGGGGGCAGGGTATTACAAACCCCTATGTTCTTGTGGGGGGCTGCACATGTGTATCTCCATTGCGCCTCCCCACTGCCGAAGCCAGTAGAGGGTGTGACTGGGATCGAGGTGTCTTCTGCTTTTGGTCCAAGTCCCTTCCAACTGAGTTTTGTCGCATCTGGGCTGCCTCAAGTGCGTAAGTCCTGATAGAATGAACTACGTGGACTTTGATCCCTGTCTTCTAAACAGGGTACGTAGGAAGCCTCCCTGAGGTCCAAGCCCACCACCTGGTCGTCCCGGTCGTATTTACGTCGGTTCGTCCATCAGTGGACCCCTCCAGGGTTCACGCTTGCGTCGATTCACCTATGAATCCGCCCCTGTGGGAGACTGCCCGTGTGTATCTCCACTGTGCCTCCCCACAGCCCCTTTTTCCATTTCTCCTTTTATCGTCCAGCATGACGTGAAACTGTGATCCACCCGGCCGTCCCATCCCCCTCTGTGCGAGGTGGTTCGGTTCAATCCTCCGCCCGGCGGCCTCGACCTCTTCGTGAGTCGGCTTGCCGACGTCCAGCATGACGTTAAACTGTATACCCGAACTACGTTGACTTTGATCCGTGCTAACGCGCGGTACGTAGGAAGCCTCTACGGGGTCCAAGCTCTTCACTCCATCATCCATCCTGATCCTTACCCGGGCCGCCACATCCCGGTGGGGTCATGCCACTTCACTCCACTCCACATTACTTGGGAAGCCGCCCATGCGTTGGCCCCAGCGTCGGAGGTTCCCCGCAAGGGGTTCTGTCATCTGATCCACTTTTCGTGTTGATCGGTCCGATGCCGTCCCCGCTATACGTTAAACTCGCGGAATACCCCGTGTTAAACATGGGAAGCTGAGGAAAACCTCAGGTGACGCAGTTCCCCGCACCTAGTACGGGATGCCTCAGGCCATCATGCCTTCAAGAAGCCTTATTAGGGACGGAAGACAGACGTGCAGAGCCGCAGTGTCAGGACACGCCCCCAGCACCCAGAGCCACCCGGCCTTCTCACTGCAGGTTGCTGCCCCGCCCAGACTCCTTGGAGCGTCCGGGAGGAAGCAGCGTAATTAACCGGTGTCCATGAAGATATGGCGCCGGGAACGAGATTCACGAACATTCTTAAGTCTATGAGGGAGACCCGGATTAGGCGACGAGTTCCGAGGAGACGTCAAAGGAAGGAGGAGCCGACATCCCATCATCCCGGTTTCGATCAAGGAGCAGACGCCCCTGAATAAGGGACGAATGCCGCCCGCCCTTGTAAAGCGGGACTGCGGGACCACAAGCCGCGCGCCCATCCCCTTGGGTTGACGGGTGCACGCGCGAACGCGTCCTGGCGGAACAGCGTAACCCGATGCACATCCGCACCGAAACAACAGTCAAAGCCCAACACACACACCCAAATAGAATAGAAAACAAAATTCATACACACCCAAATCAAAATAGAAAAGAAAATCAGTAGATGTAGAACATTAAAATGAAATTATCACTTACAAATTATAAGTGTAGTTCTAAGAAATTTTTAAAATGGATTGGAATTAATAATTTATGTAGTAGGGTAAATAGAATCCCGCTTCTCCACTTCACCAAAATGAAAACATAAAACCAAAATAGTAGATGCAGTATCACTTATATAATACAAGTGAATAACTGATAAATCATAAAGAAAGAAGGATTTCAGCAGTAGGGGAAGTAAAATCCCAATTCTCCCTTCTGATTAGGCTGCAGTCGCTTAGAATGGGGGAGTTTGACCGTTTGTGAATTTTGGGAAAAAAATTCCCAATGGTTTGTAAAAACTATTTGTAAAGGATGATTTAAACCTCTCAATACCAACGGTTTAAGAAAAACATTGGTATACAGTATACCTTTCCCAACGGTTTAGAAAAAATGTTGGGAAAAGATGATTTAACCAGCTTTTACCAACAGTTTCCTTAAACCATTGGTAAATGTAATCTACATGCATTGGGAAAACCTCCTTTTCTAGAAGTGAATTAATATGAAAGAATTTGGATTCGGGGTTTGGTTATATGTTCAATCATTATTATACTCTATATGTTTTATTTCAGTTTGATAATACAAACATTAAATATCATGTTTTAACTACTATTCTTTATTTATAAATTGTGGAATATCATTCAATGTTTGATAACTCTCAATTCCACCTACTCCTTTAATCCAAGTTGGTGACAGACCTTTGTCTAGAATGTTTCATATTCGAAGACCTGATTTAATCGAAGCAATTTCATCTATTGATTAGATCAACTTCAATGTGTGAAGAACTAAACAATTGAGACAAAGAAAAATGGTTAAATAAATGGATAGGGATAAGTTGACTTGGATGTCATTGGAAGCAGTCACAACATCAGGGACATTTTCCATACACATGTATGCTCCTCAAATCTATCAAAAAACATAAAATTGAACATTAAATAAAATTCAGGATCACCTTCACCTCCCCCCAGGCCAAGTCTCAGGGTCAACCTCTCATTTCTGAGAGTAATATATTAATTGTTGGAGTGGGTGGAAGAAGAGAGAGAGAGGGGTAAAGAAATGAAGAAAAGTGGATGGAGAAACACAAAGACATGGATTAATAAAACTAATATTTGTATTACAATTGAAAACTAGTAAAAAATAAAATTAAATAAAATTAACATAAGAAATAAGGGGGGAAAGGGGAGAATCCTCGGCCCATTCCCTGATGGGAACCCTCCTTAGTTGTGGGTGTCAAGCTGATGATTTGGGAAGGAGTCGAGGGCCTCCTTTTATAGGGAGAATTTTGTCTTCTGAAATTTTGCATATTTTTGGCCCATTAAATGTTCGATTCACATCTGGAACTTTTAATAAAATTTGTTCATAAATATGTTTTCCATTCACCCTCCAAACTTCATCTCATTTTTCCATAGAATTAAGTTGTTATGAAATGTTCGTTGAACAAGTATTTATATGGCCGAAATTTCCAAGAAGATTCCATAAATTGTATAACGACCAATGGAAACCTTAATGACTTTAAAACACAACCAAATTGTTTTAGAGTTGTTCCGATGTGTACTTGTGCTATCACTAGTGTAATAACCTAAATGGGAGGTGAGGAGAATGATTTTTTCATCTGTTACAGTGGTGGGGTCCACGTTGTCCGCCCGGAAAAGTTTCCAACTTCAATGAATTTTTAGACTAATAGATATTCGAATCAACTCTAGGACCTGAAGAGAAATTTGAATAAAATAAAATCAGGATTCTAAAAAAAATCATGAAATTTGGAATTATATTTTTTACGAAATGAAAAAAATACCTTGTGGTAAAAATCATTCAAAAATCCAAAAATATGCACTTTTATCAATTTTTCTCATAATCATTGAAAAATTAAATTTACCCATTATTTAAATAAAACATTTAAATACATGGGTTTTATCATTGAAAAACATTAAAAATCCTCATTATTTGATCAAAAATATGCACATAAATTTGCTCTGTCAAATACCCCCACACTTAAACCATGCTTTTCCCCAAGTATAAAATCTCAAAATCGAAATCATAGGACACCAATATTACCAATATTTAAATTCCAAGGTAATAAAATCAAAAAAAAAATTCAATGTAAAATCAAAATATCAAAAATCTGCATAAAATATCAATTTAATTTCCCATTTTTCAAAGAAACAATGAATTCACATATTTTAGTTTTACCCTTTGAAAATTGATAGAACATATCCTTTCATTCATTCAAGATCCTTGATTAATTATTATTAAACATGAAAAGTCATGATTTACCTTACTTATGATTGTTTTCTCTTATAACTCATGATTCAGGATACAATTCATATAGAGTTATTCTCATATCACGAGAACATGCTCCTTAGACATAGTCTTGTAAATGAACTACTTTCTCCACTTTGTAAAGACAAAACACACATAAAATCATGAGGACATTCAATAAAGGTTCTATTGAATCTGAGGTTTAATATTGGTTGGATTTGATGCTTTAATAATTAAGACTCAAGCAGGAGGCTAATCTCTTAAGTACTATACATGGGATCAAAAGTAAAAGTATAATGAAATTATCCCCTTCAAAGTAGAAACACCTAATTCCAAAAACTCAAAAAACGATTAAGATCAAGTAAGCATAATGAATGATTTGTGCACCCTCTTGATTTTTTTACTTTTTATTCATTTTTCGAATGTTATGATTATATCAAATCTCACATCCACCTTCTAACCACATACGATCATAAGATCATCAGTCTAGAAAATGGTGATTTTTGGTTTTCCCAAATCACAACCCATTTTTTCTCTTTTTGCTGGTTCTTTTTGTCATTATTTTAATTTTTTTAATTAAAGACGGGAAAAAATAGAGTATAATGAATGATTCCACAACCTTTTACAATTACCATAATAATACCCCCTCACTTTTTCCTTACAATGTATATTATCCCGTCTACCATGATTCCCTTTAACCCCGCACTTCATCTTTGAAATATCATGTAAATACTCAAAGGAGGGTAGGAATGAATAAAAATGGCTTGAAACATGGCTCATTCCTATAAAGGTCATTCATTGTCTCTATGGGATAAAATAAGAATTGATGTAAAGGTGGTATTTTAAGGACAATTGGATTTCCAAAAGATGCCTAGATAATTTTAAATGTGTTTTTGCGTAGTCATAGCTTTTATAAGATTCAATACAAGTTCTTTTCGGTTACATGTACCAAGATCATTCAAGAAATATGATCAAGAATAAATAGGAAGTACATGGTCTATAAATCCTCTTGGTAATGGAAAATATAACATTGGACAATCACTCATGGCATGACTAATAAATCAATTCACATGAACTTCAGAAATTCAATGCATGAAGGATGGTAGAGAAATTTCATTTACATGAATCAATTAAATCCTTCAAATCATGAGTCATAACATCAATATCCATGCTTCATTTTAAAAATTAAATTCTTCATTTCAATCATTTAATCATATAAACATAGAAATCTAGAACATGGAGTCATATGATTCCAAAGAAACTCATGTCTCTTTGTTAAGTCAAGTAAAACATGAATTCAAGTGTGGGAATGAAATTTTATCTATAAAGATAAAATCATGTTGCGGAAAAAATGTGGAGAGTTTAAAAGATAAAACAATAAAATTAGACACCCTTTTTACATGAAACATGGTCCTTCACCTTTACTGTTTGGGGCTTCCTTCTACCGTCATGATCCTACAAATGAAAATTACACAATTAATCACAATGATCATTTCGTTTAATCTCAAAATAAAAGAGGGAGGGGACCACATGATAAATTATTTCAATGAAAATAAATTGAAATACAAATTCGTAGAAAGAAAGTAATGATAAATCCTGGTATTATCCCCCAAGTGGGCCCTAAATTTTGACTTCCTCTAGAGGGTAGTACCTTCTGTTATGCAAATTATGATAGAGGATAATGATTCTTTGATTTGAACGACCACATGTGGCTTTTCCCAACTTTTTATTCATCCTTCTGGGAAAGACTACACCATATACCCCCTTTCCAATGATTTATAGCTTGCATGGTGGGGGTAGATTGAAGTATGAATCATCCTCCTACATTGCTGATAATTTTGCAACCTCTTCTTCTTTGTCCATTAGTTACATGAGAAATGCTTCATCAAAATAATATTCAATGGGAATGTCAGAGTGTAATTAAATTTGAATAATATTAAAACATGAAGTATCACGATCAAATTCTTCACCATCAAATCTTCTTTTTTCATGGTTTCCTTAGGGATATAGACTAGCATCTCTTCATGAACATCCTTCAATAAATATTCAATGTTTCTAGGGAGCTCCATATGTTCTTAATCCTATGCACATCGAGGTTCTTCTTCGTCCTCCAAGGCAGAGTGGAGGTTGTCTAATTTTGTATAATAAAAACCACATGGAGTGATGTAGAATTTATATTCAATAAAATTAGAAGGGATAGAGTCAATGAATGGTTCAACACCCTTAGTCGGTTCAGCTTCAATCTTGGTGTTAGTGGTAAGTGCATCTTGGAGTATACTCTCTGAGGATAAAGGAAGGTAGTCAGGCCCCTCCATCTTGACTTCAAATTCCACCACATGGGTGGTTTCTTACTTCAGTGGTTCTGATTCTTATTCATTTTATTGTATGGGGATGTTAGGTAGTTCCTTATATTTAATCAATAAATCATCCATACATTGTTGATCTCCCACTTGTAGCTCAGCAGATATCTCTTCCTCCTTTGCTTCCTCAAGTTCTTCAATTTCAAATATAAGTGGTGAAATTTATTCCACCACTTTCTCATGTTATCCATCTGGATTAGTGTTGAGTTTTTCTATTAATGCATGAACATAATCAAATGATCTATTAGCCTTTCTGGTTAGTTGTTCAATGCTTTCATAAGTTCATGTATCTGTTCTCTTCTAAAATATACATCTTCTTATTGTTTTTCTTGTTTCACCTGTGAGTAATTTTTCCATGCATAATATTCTGAATTTGAAATCGTCATGGAAGTCTTTTTTAGTTTTTTAAATAAAATAATATATAACAATTATGTGAAAATTGAAAAATTAAATGAACTAATGATTAGATCCCCAGAAACTGCATCATTTTTTATGCACGTCTGTTGTGGGGTGTAGACAAAAATAATTATATCATTCCTAGTGAAGAACAGTGGATGACCAGGGTTATATCTCTTTAAGATCCTTCTCAATGTAGTACAATTAATTTATTTAATTCACATATTCTATCTATTTTTGTGGTTTTGTTATTTAGATGAAAGTGATTAAAATATTCTTGGGTTTTTTATTATTTATATTAATGACATGTGAATCAAGAATTCTAAATTTATACTAAGATTCAAGTCTAAATAGAATGAATTAATAAGAAAGAACTTGGTTTTGGGGGTTTGTTAAATATTCAACCATTATTCTCCTTTATATGTTTTATTTTAGTTTGATAATACAAACATGAAATCTCATGTTTGAAATACTATTCATTATTTATAAATTATGGAATATCATTGAATGTTTTTTCACTCTCAATTCCACCACCACCTTTAATCCAAGTTGGTGACACACCTTTGTCTAGAATGTGTCATCTTCCAGAAAATAGTTAAATTGATGTTGTTTCATCCATTGATTATCTCAACTCCAATGTGTGAATTAATAAAAAATTGAGAGAGGGAAAATTATTAAATAAAATAATATGGACAGGTTGAGTTGCATGTTATCGGTGGTAGTCACAACATCAGGGACATTCAACATACCCATGCATGCTACTCAAATATATCTACAAACATAAAATTAAACATTAAAGAAAATTCATGATCACCTTCTCCTCCACTTTGGCCAAGTCATGGGGTTGCCCTCTAATTTCTAAGAGTAATAGATTACTTGGTGGAGTGGGTGGAATAGAAGAGAGAGAGATAGGGAATGAAATGAAGAAAAGTGGATGGAGAAACACAAAGGCATGTATTGATTAAAATAAAATTTGAATTACAATTGAAAAATAAATCCAAACTAAAATTAGAATATAATAAAATGATGAAATTGGGTGGGACGAGAGGTGTAGTATTATCTCAAGCACTGTTGGGAACCCTCCTTGGTTGTTGGTGTCGAGCTGATGATTTGGGAAGGAGGCAAGAGCCTCTTTTTATAGGTAGAATTCTATCCCCTAAATGTTTGCGCATTGTTGGCACAATAAATGGTTGACTAACACATGGAATACTTCATAAAAGTTTTTCCTAAATGTGTTTTCCGATCAAACTCCACATTTCATCTCATTTAGTCATCGTATTAAGGAGGTATGTAATTTTTATTGAATAAGACTTTTTATGGAAAAAATACCCAGGAAGCTTCCTTCAAATGTATAACAATCAATAGAAACCATAATGACTTCAAAACTCCCCCAAAATTGTTTTAGAGTCATTCCTATGTGTCCTAGTGATATCCCAGGTATAAAAAACTAAATTAGAGGCGAGGAGACCGATTTGTACATCCGTTACGGTGGTGAAGTCCACGCTGTCTTCCCGGAAAAGTTTCCAAATTCAATGAATTTTTTGGACTAATAGATCTTCGAATCAGCTCTAGGTCATGAAGATAAAGTTGAAGAAAATAAAATCTGTATTATAAAAAAAATTAATAAGTAATTTTTGACTTATATTTTTTAATAAATGACAATAATACCCTTTTGGTAATAATCTTTCAAAAATCCAAAATTATGCACTTTTCTCAATATTTCTCATATTCATTATAAAATTCAAATTACCCATTATTTTAATAAAACATTGAAATACATGGGTTTTATCATTAAAAAATTAAAAAAATCTTCATTATTTGATAAAAAGTATGCACATAATGTTTTTTGTCAGAGATGTCCTACCTCGTTGTCTTGTGTTATCATAATATGTCATGCCTAAATTGATTAAATGATTAAATGGAACTTGTTAAATGAGTGGGTATAATTGTTAGTTGTTTTTAGATTGCTTAAATGGGTTTTTGGTAATTATGATTAATGGGTGGGTATATCCATGTGATGTGTTAAATGAAAATTGGCAATAAGTGGGTGGGTATAACCATGTGACATGATTAAATGGTAGTGGAGTAAATGAGTGTATATACTCATGAGATGTAATAGTTTAAATGAGTAGGTATACTCGTTGAATGATTTTGAAAGTAATTGTTTATATGAGTGGGTAGACACATATGGTTAGAAATTGTTAAATGTATAGAATGGTTGATGATTTACATAGATTCCAAGAACGGATCTCCATGGATTTAGAATGCAGTAGTGGACACCTTGGTTGAGTATTCACTTTGGGTCTTGATTATGTTGGATATCTCGAGCTTTGTTTTACATTAGATCATTCTTGATTGGACTCCCGTAGGATATGCTAGTACACATGCTCATAGGATTCCAACCTGTGCATATACTGAGTTTCTATCGAGATGATACTAGGACATGACGATGATGCCTTGGTCTTCAATACACTGGATTAAGCCCTTCATAGTCTACACTTCATTATATGGAACAATCGTGGGATTTATGACTGTGGTTTTATGACAAGGTTGTGGGTTTTTGATAGGGTTTTCTTTATAGAGTAAGGCTTTGTTGACATGATATGGATTGTTTTACGACAAGGCTGTGTTATTTGTTTATATTTCCTATAGGTTCCATGTTAGTAGATGCCACTTATTGCAGGGAGCCACAAGAGTTTGTTCGGTATAACTTGTTTGTGTTGGTTATATGCCTTGGGCTTTCACACATACATTACTGCTTACTTGTACTTGTTTTGAATATTTCATAGTGAAGCTTAGAATTGTATAGATCTTTTGGTGGAAACCTACTGGGATGTTTACCTCACACCTTGCTGGGGCCTACTTGGGGACCCAAACAAATTATATGGTTTCAGGTGAAAGTAGGGTAAAACACTCTAACACTAGTTGTTGATCATTTCTTTAGAGCATTGGAGCATGCGACCCAACTGAAGCTTGCGATGCTATTGTGAAATTTTTTGATCTTTTTGGATTTTGGATACTTGTATTGTACTTTATTTCCATGTATATTTTTTTGTTGTTTTCTAGATACACGTATCATATGAATCAAGGTATATGGGAAACTTATGGCTTGTTATATAATCTTGTCTTTCTTATCTATTTTACATATTGTCTACTTATTGTACTTACTTCTGTTAATGAATTTGATTGACTTCCACTATGATATACTCTGGTAATGGGGGAATAGTCTCCCCAATAACTCAACTAGGCCTTCACCAATAGTTAGATGCATCTGGAAAATGAGGAGTGCACTTGAGTCCATGTAGCCAACCAGGCTTGAGGCACTATTGAGTGGCATCAGATTTTAGGATGATATAATGTGGTGTCAGAGAAAATTTCTTTTCTGGTTTGATTTACTGTTTGGATACAATAGACATGGATATGAAGGAAAATGGAATGTTTTAATGAGCTATGTTCGAGTGTAGCTAACCCGTGTACAAGAAAAATCCAAATTACCCTAAATGAAATTTCTATTTTATGGTTTTAACTATTACAGTTGATTTTATTTCACCATTACGCGACACACATGATTTATGCTGATACTATTGATTCAATTGTGGGTTCTATTCTTTTGCAACCCGATGAGATGAGAGCATTCCGTCTCATGCATCATATAGTCACTTGTTAGAAATCACATATCATGCATTATATCATGCGATTTAAGATGAATTATTTGACGCATGCTATTGTGATAAGTGCTCTAATAGTTGTTCCTGATTTTGTGATAGAATTTGTGCAGAGGATAGAGAAGTAACGTCATCTTTCAATTCATAAGATGTATGGGCCCATATGATATATAAAATGACGTACATTTTAAATTAAAATTTTAAAGTGAATTTGATTTGTATGGATTATATGGGCATCAAATTTTGGTTCATGAGGTGTTATGGGTACTCAAGGATCGTAACTTGGTGGACCATTGGTTAAATCATGTCAAATAATGACTGTTAAATGAAAATAAATGGAATATAGAGACTTGACTCCCGGATTTTGAGTGGGTGAGAGGTAGTGTTTCTAGTTATGTTGTGGTTGTTCTTTATACAGTCATGGATTTAGGATTAGGTTGTGTGTTATGACTCATTTTTAGGAGGGTTTTGACCTGTCCTATGCTTTTGAGATGCGACTTTGATATCATTCCTTTATGAGGTGATTGTTTTCCATTGTAGAGGCATGTCACCATGAAGACCTCCAATGGTATGACAAGAGGGTGGCGATGACCATGCTTTGAAGGTGGTGGGCCATGAGATAGTAGTGGATAATCTTTTAGTGCTTTTTTTGGTACAATAGACTATTTCAGACATAGGTGCTGAGGCATAGTTCCACAAGGGGTTATTTTTCTATATGCAGACATTTCAAGGAGCATCGTAGCCTACCATGACTATGGTCGAGCTGACATGGGTGTTCTAGTAGCAACATCCTATCATATTTTTGGGGGATGATGGTCTAAAAGCTTCTGAGTTGTGTTTTGATACCACACTAGCTATCTTCCAGCATCTGGAGACACCTCTTGAGGGGAGGGTCATGCTCACCCATTATATGATACATGGAGTAGTAAAGTATTGGTCAGATGTTCTGTACCATGCTGAAAGTCTACAAGATATGTGCTGGACTGGTTTCTAGACCTACTTCCTTGACTACTTTTACCCCAAGACACTATGGGTAGAGTGATCTAGTGAGTTCATTCACCTAGAGCAGGGCACCATGACGGTTATAGAGTACTCAACATACATTACAGATTTGCACTGTTTTTCACTGATGTACCTTCATGATGATCTATCGAGATTGAGATGCTTTGAAGAAGGCCTCTGACATTCTATCAAATCCTAGGTCAACATGTTCAGGTTTACATATATCACTGAGATTGTGAGTCAGGCACAGATTATAGAGAGGAATCTGAGGGAATTTGATGATATAGACTAGGGAAATGTTTCTTCTCAACCTAGTGGTTCTACATATTCAAACAGGAAGCACCATTTTGACGCTTCCCATGAGATGAGCATCAGTTAGGCTATGAGTTCTAGTAGCTCAGTGTTTTTTCACTAGAAAGGTATGAGAGGACACATAAAGAATCAGCGTGACTGTGACCCAGTCGAGTGCCGAGCTTATGGAGGGATGTGCCACGTGCAATGGTTTTCCAGGACATTCCCTCCAGTCGAGAGTGGTGGGGGTCAGTTTCGATTTCAGGTTCAGGAGTAGGTTTATAAGATCTGTGTCAAACAGGGAGCTAGTGAAATGTAGGCCAACTAGGCTGTAGGAATAGTGGTCTTTGCTGAGGTATCCATACACCAATTACTCATATACATCGAAGGGGACCTACTCTGATTAGTGATGTTGTTTCACAGGGTCATGGTATATGTCAATTATATTATGTACAACCTACCCCTGAGGAGCAAGGTTTCATAGTTTCTACAGTGATAGGAATGATTGTTATAGCCTCTACTATTGAATCTACACTTTTTGATACAGGTGTATCTCATAGTTTCATATCCGCACCTATGGTGAAAATCTTTGGGCTTGTGGTGTGGTATTTTGAAAGCGTTTTAATGCTATAAATACTATTGGGAATTAGAATGGATGATGTCCTATAGCGCAGGGAGTATCCCTATAAGGTTGGTGGGAGTCATTTCATTAGAGATATTTATGTCATTGAGATGATAGTGTTTAATGTCATTAATGGGATGGACAGTTTAGTATATTATTGATCTTACATAGTCTGCTATCACCTAAGGGTGACTTTCACATCACCAGAGGACACTGTGTTTACTCACAGGGGTGAATGGGACGTCCATGCGAGTTGAGATGGAATATATTATCATGATTTGGGTAGAATGACAATGTAGATTGAAATTTTGTTTTTTGAATGATCAGGGAGTGAGTCATGTAGACTTTCCTCTAATGGTGGATCGTTTCAGGGACATGTTCCCAGATGAATTTTCTAGTTTACCTCTTGAGTGATAGGTAGATTTTTCTGTTGAACTAGTGTTATGAACTGCACCAGTATCCATTTCTACTTAATAGGTGGCTATGATGGAGTTGTATGAAATTAAGTGGAAGCTTGACTATTAGGAGGTAAAGGGGTTTATCGGACCTAATACTTCTCTGTGGGGTTTTCCAATTCTTTTTAAATAAAATGTGGATATAACTCTTAGGCTAATTGGGGATTATCGTAATTTGAATTAGCTAATGGTTAAAAACATCCATCCCTTTCGAAAAATAGATGAAATGATGGATAAGATTCTAGGATGCTGAGTATTCATTAAAATTGATATAAGGTTATGATATCACTAGGTACATATTTTACCGACAGACATTCCTCGTACAACCTTTCATAATAGGTATAGTCTATTTGAGTATCGGGATATACCATTCAGTCTCACAAACACGATAGTAGTTTTCATGGTGCTGATGAACCGAGTGTTCCATCCTTAATTGTCACACATCATGTTTTGGGCTGGGAGTAGTGATAATGTAGGGGGATATAGTTTTGGCATATGAGTCTCAGTTTCTAAGGCCACATGGGACGAAATACCGTAAGCATGATCTTGAGCTAGATGCACTTGTTCTTTCTTTTCACTATTGGAGACATTATATATTGGGAGATCATTTTTTGGTGTATACAGACTAAAAAAATCATCAAGTATATATCTACTCAGTATTATTTGAATACGAGGAAAAAAGGGTGGGTAGAGTACCTACAGTCTTTTGACTTCAACATTGAATTCATGACTGGTAAAAAAATGTAATGTTCGATGCACTGAGCACGTGGACTTAGATACAGACAGTGCAGCAGGAAAGTAGTGAGTGGCAACTTATGGTGTTATTCTCAAAGATCTATATGGAGGTGCACAACAGTTAGGGATAGACATATCTAACATCCATAGTTGTGACCTCTACCCTATTTGATAATGTAAGGATGAAGAATTTATCAAATTCAGAGTGTCTTGTCCTATGGGAGAGTGTGGAAGGTGGGGACCCTCCTCCTGGTTGGACCGTAGGTGTTAATGATATGTTACATATCAATTGATGTGTTTGGGTTCCAGTGTATATACGTGGGGATATGATGTGGGAGTTTCATGTTCATCTTGGGCACTACATCCCGGAGTCAGCAAGATGTACCATGACATGAATCATCAATACTAATGGCCATGTATGAAAAGTGAGGTAGCTAGCTTTGTTACGAGGTGTTACACCTGTCAGCATGTGGAGGAGGAACATCAACACCCAGCAATGATTTTATAGAAGTTACTTATTCCAAAGTGGAAATGAGATGATTTCATAATGGATTTCATGACTAGTTTACTAAGGTCTCCTTGAGGAAACGATGATGTGTGGATTGTTGTTAGCAGGGTCAAAAATGATTATCATTTATTACCGATCAAGGATACCTTTGATATAAATGTTCTTGGAAGGTTGTATATCCATGAGATAATAAATAATCATAGGTTCTCATTCACTATCATTTCAAATAGGGATTTCCACTTTACATATCATCTCTTATATAGTTTTTAGAGGGCACTGGGTACATAGGTGCTTCTGAGCACAGTCCACCACCCTTAGACTGATGGCTAATTAGAGTGCATGATACAAGTGCTAGAGAACATGATGAGAAAATGTTTCCCAGGTTTTTGGGGATCTTTAGAGAGACACATTCATCTATATGAGTTCTCCTATAATAAAAATTATTAGGCAACGATACAGATGTCTCCTTACGTGGATTTGTACGATAGGCTATGCCAATCACCCTTGTGATGGCTAGAGGCAGGCAAGGTAGCTTTACTGGGACCTTGTATCATGCAAGAGAATTCTGAGTTGATCTAGTTGATTCAAAAGCAGATAGATACTACCCCATCTTGATATAAAACTTATGTCGATCACCGTATATGACCTCTAGAGTTTGAGGTCAGGGATCATGTCTTTTTATGTGTTTCACTAAGGTTGGGACATAGAAGGATCATGATACGGGGTAAGCTTTCACCACTATATATTAGGAAATTTGAGATTCCTGAGAGAGTCAGATCAGTAGACTATTAGTTTTTGTTACCACATAGGTACTCATCCATGCATGAAGTCTTCCATGTATCACAACTACAAAATTATAATTTGGACCCATCTCACGCTTTTCAACCTGAAGAGATTGAGCTACAATTTGATACATCTTTCATGGAGCATCTAATTATTATTGTTGATAGGAGAATTATGGTTATATAAGGCTAGTTAAATCCTTTAGTACAGGTTCTATGGAAGAAAGACCACTAAAAAGATGATACTTATGAGTGGGAGGCCGATTTATGTCCTCAGTGACAGAGGTTTTTTCAAATGGATCTTGACTACCCATGAGAGGGAAATTCAAGGAAGAATTACATTAAGGGTGGAAGATTGTAAGATCCTAGGTTTTTCTTGAGGCATGAATCCTTTACATTCTTTTTTGGCTTAGACCTAATGCTGGGCCATAGGCTGGTTGGGTTGTTTTTGGGAAATAATTGGCAAGAAGGTTGTATACCGGTTTCAGTCCAATTACACGATGTGTATTTGGATTACATACTGTGTAATCTGATTTCATAACATGTAATGGTTTGTCTAGGACCTTTCATAATGTGTATGTGTTTTACCCCATTAAAGTAAAACCGATCATTACACTCCATGTAAGAAAATTACTTGTCATGTAATTTCCCGATTAGGTTTTTTAAAAATAGAGGCATGGACCTCTATTTTTTTGGATAGAATCCTTTTCTCTCTCTTTTGAAGCCCAAAAACATTCTTATATAGATTTTTAGATATAGCGCCCATTTGGATTCCATTTCTTTCCATGACATTTCTGTTGGAACTGTGATAGTAACATATTGATTTCTTTTTATCCATTCTTGATTTTTCAGAACAACAGTTTCATTGCTTGTGTTTAGGCTTTTATGCCCTAATTTCTTTTTCCTCATTTGTTATTTAGGATTATTTCCAACATGGATGAATTAGGACTTGATACTAGATGAGAACTCCAATAATGAGATAAGGTAGTTGGTCTATACTTTCTTTTCGGATTTTGATGCTTTAGAGACCTATTGACCTTTTTTCTGCCCGCTGGACTTTTTAGCGTGAGCCTGATTTTAAAGTGTTAATCTGAAATAGATGAGGTAGGTCCTTTTTGGGGCTCCCTTAGGTTTTTTGAGATACATTTGTGGTTTGTGACCCAGTACAATGATACCAATGGGGTGCATCATGCCTTTACTTTGGTTTTTACCATTAATGAACTACACATGGGGTGTAACCTCGAGTTTTCCTAGTTTAAAGAACCTCGGTTGTACTTAAATGAGGATGAATTACATAAATAAGAGATATCTTGCCTCCTTACCTTGTGTTATTATAATATTCCATGCATATCTTGATTAAATACTTAAATGGAACTTTTCAAATGAGTGGGTATACTCGTTGGCTATTTTTAGATTGCTTAAATAGTTTTGTTGGTAATTGTGATTAATGGGTCGGTATACCCATGTGATGTTTTAAATGGAAATTAGTGATAAGTTGGTGGGTATATCCATGTGACATGATAAAATGAAAGTGGAATACATGAGTATGTATACTCATGATATGTAATGGTTTAAATGAGTGGTTATACTTGTTGAATTGTTTTGAATGTAAATATTTATATGAGTTGGTAGAATAATATTTTTTGAAATTGTTAAAGGCATGGAATGATTGATGATTTACATAGATTCCATGAATGGACCTCCATGGATTTGTAATGTCGTAGTGGACACCTTGGCTGATTATGCACCTTTGGTCTTTATTCCATGAGATGCCTTAGGCTTTGCTACACCTTGGATCCTGCTATCATGGACTCACGTAGGACATGTTGGTACACATGCCCATAGGATTCCAACCAGTTAATATACCAAGTTTCCATCGAGATTCTCCTGAGACTCGAAGATGATGCCTTGGTCTTCAGTACCACAGATTCGGCCCTTCGTGATCTATACTTCATTATACGTCATGACTGTGGGATATATGATTGTGGCTGTATGACAAGGCCGTGGGTTTTTTATATAGTTTTCTTTATACGGTAAGGAAGCGTGGACATGATATGGATGGTTATGTGGAGAGGTTGGGTTTTTTGTTTATATTACTTGTATATGCCTTGTTAGGAGCTGAAACTTGTTGTAGGGATCCACAACAGGATGTTTAGTATTACATGTTTGTAGTAGTTATGTGCCTTGGCCTTTCACACATACATTACTACTTACATTCACTTGTTTAGCATATTTCATAGTAATTCTTATAATTGTATAGATATTTAGGTGGAAATATACTGGGATGTTTATGTCACATATTATTTGGGCCTCCATGGGGACCCAAACATATTATATAGTTACAGGTGATATGAGGGGAAATCTCCCTAATACTATTTGTTGATCATTGTTTTAGATCATGGGAGAATAGGACTAAGATGAGGCTTGCGATTCTACGGGGGAACTTTTCGGTTGTTTTGGAATTTAGATACTTGTATTTTATTATATTTCTATGTATCTTTTTTTGATATTTTTTAGATACATGTATCATCTACATCATTTTATATGAGACAATTCTAGATTGTTACATATTCTTGTCTTCATTTTCTATTTTATATATTTTTTGATTATTTTATCGGCTTCCACTATTTAATGTGACTGACTTCCATTGTGATAAATTATGTTAATGGGGGTATAGTCTCCCAAATGACTCACCTAGTCCCTAAATTCTAGTTATATTCCTCTGGCATTTGGGACGATGTTCTTGAGGCTATGTACCCAAATGGGCTTGGGGCACAGTTGAGTGACATCTAGGATTGGGATGTTAGATTTGTACAATGATTCAATGATTTCATGTCAAAATTAATTGATGTAATATGAAGATATAATATGATGTTTTTCATGTACATACTATATCACATCTAGGTGTGAATAAAATTACTTAATGTAAAAAATAATTCCTTTGGGTGATAATTCTTCTAGTGAGAAAAATTCCTTAAACTAATAAAAATTATAATGGGTGAGAAAATTCATAAAGTGGGAAAAAAATTCTAGTGAGAGGAATCCAATTGTTTGAGAGGTTAGAGATATGGTATATCATGGTGACTTTTATAGACTTAGAATCAATAATAAAATAATATATTTCACTTTTAGGGTAAGATTCAGTCAAACAATGTTATCTAGCACTACAAAAAAGAGTGGTCTTAGTGATAGTTTATTAGTGGAATTTCTAATAATCACTCCTAAAAAAACATTATTAAATATATTTTAAAAATATGGGCGGGTTCAATGAATCTGCTGCTAATATTTTTAAAAAATTATTGACCCCACCTCATCCACCCGATGCCCTAACCCCCTCACTCCCTTGTTCGTGCCTCTCTCTGATGATGGCGACTACCCCGCCCCCTTTGTGGTGCCGCTCCTCAACGTAGGCAATCACCCCTCCCTCTCGACCTCGCCTCTCCCCAACACTGGTGACCACCCCCACCTCGATAATAACTCTCCCCAGAGCTAGTGACTCCCTCCCTCCCCCTACCCACACCAATCCCTCAGTCCCACCTCTCCCTGACGTTGATGACCACTTCTCCCACTCGACCCTGCCCCTCCCCCAACATCAGTGACCTCCCCTCTCCCTCAATCGCACATATCCCCAATTCCACTGACTTCCCCTCACTCTCGATCATGCCTCTCCATGGTGCCAGTGATTACCCCCCCTCTACCCAACCTTTCCCAGATACAGGTGACCACCCCTCCCCCTTGGTCGCACCTATACCCAATTTAGGTGATCGCCCCTCACCCTTGACCACACATCTCCCCGACACTGACATCCCTTCTCTCCAACGACATACCTCTCCCCCCTTCCCCCAATTCCCCCCGAAGGCTCACCCCTAATCCTCAAAGGTGACCACCCCTTTTACAACTCTCACATATGATCCTCGTGAACCCAACCCCACTTGCTACCTGATGATGACCCCATAATGACCCCCTGATCCTTGATGGAGATCCCCAACGGCGAACCCTCTCCCCCATTTCACAGAGAGTCAAATCCCCAATCGTATGGTGTAATTTTTTTAATATTGGGTGATTGGGTTTCTATATCATTATGTATTATATCATATTGTACAATCAAACGATAAATTTTATCACTTAGTAATCCTATACACATAACTATCATTAATGCCTATTATAAATGGGGATCATGAATAACTAATATGATGAATTCTAGTTTTTCCGTGGGTTTATAAATAGTTTGCAATTGCATGATACATTTATCCATCATGAATACTTAGTGAGTAAGCCTTTGTGAGTTTTGGACAATGATTGATTAGAGGATAGGAAACCATTTGTTTTTTTTATTATTCCCTAATGTTTTAGTACGCTTCTGCCACACTGGAATGAGCCTTTCTATGTAAGAACATTCAAAGTGTACATCTATGTTCCCCATGATTTTATATACAATATTTATAAAATTATAGGATAAATTAGGTGGCCAAGATTAACGAAGTTTATTGATGTTTACTTTTAATTGTTCTTGTTTGATTAACCATTTATATCTGAATATACTCAGAGAAGAGTGAAAATCCAATACATATTGATAAAATCTGGATTAATTTACCTCGAAACACTCCTCGTTATGACAAGTATTTGAAAAAAAATTATTATGTAATTAAAAACTGACCAGTGGATGGTAGAATAAAATGTGTATGTCCTGATTTAAAATTAAAGTGATGGATAAATAGAAATGAAGTATATGATCATTTTATATAGTAACAATTTTCTGCTCAACATGTATGTTAGATTTGGCATGGTGGATATTTTGGTATGGAAATTTAAAAGAAATATATTCCTATCAACGAAACACAAAGTGACCCTCCAGAGGGGAATTCAAATTGAAATTTGATAAATGAAAGATTTGTCTTTGCAGGATATAATGTTCAAGATTTCAACAGATCATAAAAACCTTCAATTAACCCTGATAATTTTAACCATTCTAATAAGCTCAATGACCAGAAATGAGCATTATGAATTAGTTGAAGATGTGAAACAAGAACTGTATGAAGGGTGTGATAAGTATTCAACATTTTCTTTTCTACTTAAGTTGTAGCATATAAACTGTCTCTGTGAAATTAATGACAACGAAATGTACATGATTTTAGAGTTTTGTCATAATGCATTTAGTGAAGACATTATCCTTGAATCATTCTATGAGATTAATAAAGTCATAAATAAACTTGGACTGTATTATAAAAAGATACATGAATTCCTTAATGATTGCATGATTTAATAGGGAGAAGATCCTGAAAAAGGAGAATTCATAAGATGTCATAAAAGTAGATGAAAGTCAATGAACAACAATGAGAGTATAAATCAATTCAACCCCATGAAGAAAATAAATAATAAAACTCATTCAACTTTATTTCATTACTTTCTTCAAATATGATGCTTAAAAAGATTATTCATGGCATCTAAGACATCATACGAAAAGATATGACATGATCAAGATAGCAATGATGGCTTGATGAGACATCCAAAAGAATCAAAATCATAGAAAATGTTTGATTCATTATATCTATATTCTTCCTCAAATCTTAATAATTCGCATTTGGGATTGGATTCTGATGGTTTTAACCCCTTTTTTACATTAGGTACTAATTATTGTATTGGGCCAGTTGTTTAGATCCCTTATAATCTACCTCCATAGAGGTGTATTAATAAATATTATTATTTTTTATTTCGATGATTAATTCTAGAAATAAAATTCCTAGAAATGGAATTGATGTATACCTTCAACCACTAATCAAATAATTGTGAGAATTATGAGATGATGGAATGGAAACATATGATGATTCAATGAGAAAACTATTAAAAATACTTTATAATTTAATATATACAATTACTAACACTCTGGGATTAGGAAATTTATCTGATTGGAACACTCATACTAGTTTGTCTTGTCTAGTTTGTAATTTTGTTCATCAAAAATTACCTCATAGAAGAAAATGATTTTTTATGCGTCATCATTGATTTCTTTATTTCTTCTCATAAATCTAGGTTTAACAAAACAAAATTAAATAAATATATTAAACTGAGAAATCTAATAAAAGTGTTATTAGGTTCAGAATTCCTTGGACAATTAATGAGATTCATTGAAGAATTTGGAAAATATAATCATTTTAATGAAGGGGAAAAGTGTCCAAGGTACAATATTTGAAGCATTTGGAACAAAAAAATAAAGTGTCTACTTTTTCAAAATTCCTCATTAGGAGTTTCATTATATAATTTATAATCTTGAAATAATGAATTTTGAGAAAAATTTTTGTGGCAATGCAATTTTCACATTGCTTAATGAGAAGGGTTAATCAAAGGATCACCTTAATGATCATAAGAATTTGGAGTTAATGAATATAAAGCCTGATTTTTGGGAAAATGAGAAGGGAAAGTATCCTTCGACTATTTTTACAATGAATAATCAAGAGAAAGATATATTCCTTCAAACATTAAATAATTTAAAAGTGGAAGATAGATATTAAAGTAATATATCAAGGTTCATTGACTAAAAAAATTGTAAGTTACATGGATTGAAAAGTCACACATCATGTATTTTGATGGAACAATTGTTTTCATTGGAATTTTGTAATATGTTAACTGAAAAATAATGTATTTTACCTTTTTCAAATAGCTTTGTAGAAAAAATCTAAATCCAATTGAGCTTGATAATCTTCAAGAAATAATTGTTTTGAAACTTTTTTATTTATAGATGTTATTTCCCACTTCATTATTCACTGTAATGATTCATTTGATTGTTCATATGGTTGAAGAATCTATACTTGGCTAACCAGAACATTATCAATTCATGTATCCTATTGAGATGTACAATGATATAATTTCTATTTTTTTTATTCAATTTAATTTTAATGAAATATTGCATTATTTATTTTATATGATTTTTATTTTTTTCATCAGGTACATAGGTCATTTGAAATCATATATGATAAATAAATATCAGCCAAAAAGCTCTATTTCTAAAGGTTACAAATCCAAAGATTGATTAACCTTGTATTCAAGGAATATGGATGAGATTGAGACTAGATTCAATCATGTTTAATATTTTGATGATATCTCTACGAATTATCATTTTGATAACTTGTTATCAATATTTCCAATTATTGGATAAACAATTGGAAAGGGGTCAAATTTTATACTGAATGAATTGGAGTTTCTATAAGCACATAGATATATACTTATCCGTAGTCTTATAACAGATCCATTTATTGACGAATTTTGATGTCAAACAAATAAGTGATTAAGGGGTAGATCATGAAATGAGATGGAATTAAAAAAAGATGTTAATAAGGATATTGTAAAATGGATCACCCATCAGGTAAGTATATACTCATATTAATATTATTAACATGTAGTTATTTTCTCTATTTTAAAACTAAAACGTTTTATATTTTTTTCTAGATAATTAATGTTGAAAATCATGCTGAAATATCAAATGGTTTTAAATTTTTTTGTGGATCGAGGTCCTCTATGAATGTCTAAGATATTTGATGCCTACAATATTCATGGATTTAGGTTTCATACAATTTATCAGGAAGATGACTTAAAAACTCAAAATAGTTGTGTATTTACACTTACAGAGGTGGGATATTATGGAAATTTGGTTGATATAATTGAATTAAACTATTATGGTTAGTTTTTGGCTGTCTTATTCAAATAAAAGTGGGGTAATATTGATATGGGTATAATGAATGATTCATTACATTTTAATTCTATCAATTTTTCACGATTTATCTATACCAATGAGCATGTAGAGAATGATCCATTTATCTTGGCTTCCTAAGTGATGATAGTTTATTATGTAGATGATGAAATACATGAAGGTTAGAGTTTTTATACACTTAAAGTTGAGATATTTATATGATATGAGTGATGAAGAACAATTGGTACTTTGTAACAGTGAACCTAATCAACCACAAAACATTGAGTAATTTTTTATTGACAATATGGAAACAATAGAACTTGCAATAGAGGGTGAAAATGAAGCACTAATCACAATGGAGGTTTATAATAATGAAAATAATGAAGATGAAGATAATTGAATGTATAAATTGGTAGTGAAAATATATTACAATTTCTCATTGATATGTGGTTCATACATATATACACTATTCAAGTTTTTCTTTTTTCTTTTTGTAAAAATTTATTAGTTTTTAATTTTCTATACATTTAATATATCTCAACCAATTGAATTGAAATAATTACGAGAACAAATAAATTTCAAAATCCTAGCTGGTTATCCTCATGGAGGACACCACAACTACCGTCAGTTTCAGTGGATCTGAGTGATTCAGTTGTACGTGAGACTACCATCCATCTAGCCATTCCCCAGATGCTTGTAGTATCCCACCATCCAATTCACATCAATCTATGGAGTAGTTGTTTATAACTTAATCTAGTGGATATCGGTGAGTTACTATTACTGGTATGTATGTCATTGTAAAAAAACTATATATTTTATTAATGGTTTAAATAATTTTTCAAATGGATAAAAATAACAATAGAAGATATATAAATATTAACATGAAAGATGTATGAGACCTAAAGGAATTCAATATTATCATTCCATTTGATGATTTTGGGGTGCCTACTAATGATATTTCCAGAATCTATGGTTAGATTATTAGGCATCTTATATGTGATACAATAAGCATTCCCATTAATTATAAATATTATAGCCATATTCCTACAACTTGGAAAAATGAGGTTTTTGATACTTAATTAAAGGTAATTTAATTTAATATTCCTTGATATCTAATTTACATGACATGAATAAAATTTTGTAATATACTTATACAATGTTATGTTTTTTATTTCTAGATGTTTTTTTCATTTAGATGTCCCAGGATCTATTTCACGCCCAAGCACTATGAAAAAATTAGGAAATAAATGGTGAGATTTTAAATGAATATTATGACACGAGTTTAATGAAATATCTTTGAGCTCTTGATAGATGTTTGAGAATGTGTGTGAATGAATTTCTCATGTGAAAAGGAATTTGTTTGTCGATATTAATAGAGATGCGTCTCATGATGTAATTGCATATTTTAGAGTATCTCAATAACATAAACAAAATAAAATTACAATGTTTTATTAATATTGTTATTTTTTGTAGGAATTATTGCAAAAATACTATGAATCATGAAAAATAATCCATTCTTCATATTAGTGTGTCTTATAGTTTTTTTAGAAAATGAATGATTTTGGTTTGTATTTTATTCATTATTATTTATATAATTTTATTATAAGTCAAATTTTTTCTAACTTGTTAATATTTTTTATAAAGGCTAATGAATTAGGTTACTCTATTTTCCATACATATATGAGGTTTAATGTGTATAGGAAATCAGATGTCAATTTTGTAAATGACCCTACCAAAGATGTTAGAGTATGTATTTTTCATTATCATCTCTTGTTATTTCATTACTATAAAAAAATAATAATGAAAAATATATTATAATAAAAAAAATTCCTAAACCCATTTAAATGGGGCTAGATACATGGATAAAATGATGCGAATTTAGCACACTTTGATACATCTAGCCAAGACCAATTAATTGGGTTTAAGGCTTATTTGTTGTCATAATTTATTTTTCAATATTATGTTTTTATAGTAATTAGATAACAATACATAACAATAAAAAATTTACTTATTAGAAAATATTATGAAGTTCAAATATTTTAAAAAATAATTGTTAATATTTTTTTATTAACAGGTTCAAATTCAATAAATATGGGATGTAAACCCTTCAAAATCATCATAAGTTTCCCAAAACGATGAAGTTACAATTGTTTTAGGGAAGGATAATCCCAGACATGTACAGGGGATGGGTTCTGGACATACTCCATCAGTTGTCTTTAGTAGGGAGTCATCATCAATTACTACTACACCTAGTGGGGGTTCGAGTAACTCTATTGATAGGGAATCACAAAGAGAAATTGCATGGTTGAAAGGAAAAGTGTGAGAACATGACTCTTATAGGAAAACATAGGATTAATGGTGAGAGAAAATGGAAAATGATTTAGTTTTTATATTTTAATGGATTACTAGAATGATACCCAAGGAAATTTCTAGCCTTATAGCTTATCCTATCAAGGTAAATTCTAAATTTCATAGATCATTCAAGAATTTTCAAAGAAGGTATAAAAATACTTAAATAAAACTAAAAAGACACTTTCATATTGAAAACATGCACTTAGAGTCATACCGACAACCTCTTGTGCCGGATTGATGTGTTTTTGATTCCTACACATAAAAAATAAAATATATAATATTATCCTTTTGTTTGAAAATAATTCAATCTCATTTTCTCAGTTTTGACACAGTAAATAGTTTGTAACGTTACCAAATCCATTAAAAACATGTGTGTATGGGGGGAGGGGGGGGGGTCAAAATAGGAATTAGATTCCATATCAATATAAAATCAGAGGAAAATGACTCTGTATTTATTTTTAAAATTTAGGAATATATGACACATCATTTCGAGTTATAGTTTACCTGAGATGTGTGTAAATGTATTTTTAGTGTTTTAAAACACCAAAACAAATGTGTAATGGTTTAAACCATAGAATATGATATCATATTGACATTAAATCATGAGTAAACCATCATTGAATTATTTTTTACATGTACTCATATAAAAAATATCAATTAGACTTGCAGTGCAGTCAAAATTCCTTAGTAAATAGTTTTTAATGGTACTAAATCCTTTAAGAACACATGATAGAGGGTCAAAATTAGAAAAATGATGTTGTATTTCCATGAATTTAGAGGAAAATAACCATGGATATTTCTTGAAATGTAGGAACCAACAATATGTTATTCCAAGTTATAGTTTTCTAGGGATTCTTGTAAACACATTTTTAGTGTTTTAAACTACTAAATCATGTGTATAATATTCCAAACCAAATAAAAAACCTCATATTGAATATAATTCATAAGAAAAAAACCAATAAATTATTTTTGACATGTAATCATAGAAAAAAATTCATTCCGACATGCGGTGTGGTTGGAATGACTTAGTAAAAAAATTTAAAGGCATCAAAGCATTTAAAAATGTGTGTCGGGTGTCACAACTAGGAAATTTTCATCATAATTCAATAAAATCAGGTAGGAAAAAAAATTATTGATTTTTGAAATATAGGACCCGACAGTATGTCATTATGTGTTCCAAAATTTTTGGAATGTTTATTAGTGGTAATTTACTGTTTTAAACCACATAAACAAGCATGTAACAATCAAAACAATAGAAAAAGACCTCTGATTGACATGAATTCATGAAAAAACCATTTTTTAGTTATTTCTAATGTGTATTCATAGATAACACATCAATATGATATGTGGTGTGGCCATAATGGATGGTAAACAGTTTTTAAAGGTCCCAATGCCTTTAAAAATGTGTGTGAGTGTGTCAAAACCAGGAAAACATTGTCATATTCCCATGAAATTATATAAAAATGACTATAGATTAATTTATAAAATGTAGGATCTAATAACATGTCATTATGATTTATGGTTTTATTTGGATGCATGTAAACACATTTGTAGTGTTTTAAAAGAGTAAAATAATAATATAATGGTGAAAACCATAGAAAATTAACTTATATTGTTGTCAAATCATAATAAATTAACTATTGAGTTATTTTTGAAATTTACGGATAGATAAGACAACAATCAAACTTGTGGTGTGGTCAGAATGACTCGGTAAACAATTTTTAACGATATGGAAGCCTTTAAAAGCATGTATATAGGGGTAAAAAATAGGAAAACATCAGTATATTTCTATGAAATAAATGTAAAACAACCATAGATTTAATTTTGAAATGTTTGAACCAACATGACATCATTCCGAGTTTTTATTTTCCCAGGATGCTCGTAAATGTGATTTTTGTGTTTTAAAACACTAAAATTTGTGTGTAACATTAAAAAAAAGCGAAAATGACCTCATATTAATGTGAGATCAGGGTAAATATACCAATTAGTTATTTTTTACATGTACTCACTACCAACACATCAATATGATTTGCGATGTAGTTGGAATGGCTCAGTAAAATGTTTTTAAAGATAACAAAGCCTTTAAAAACATGTGGTGGGGGTTCAAAAATAGAAAAAAATAATTTGATTTCCATGAAATCATAATTCAATAACCATAGGTGGATTTTTTAAATCAATTAATATATGAGATGAGATTTTGAGTAACGGTTTTATAAGGATGACAATAAATTCATTTTTAGTATTTTAAAACACTAAAACATGCAACAGTCACAACCGTAGAAAAAAAATCATATTTATGTCAAATCATGGGACAATAACCATTGTTTCATTTTTGAAGTGTATGTATAATGTCCATCTTATGTGAAGTGTGGTCAGAATGGCTTGGTAAATAGTTTTTAAAGGTACTGTAGCCTTTAATAACATGTTTCGTGGGGTTAAAACCAGGATAATGTTGTCATATTTCCATGAAATCATAGAAAAATTACCATAAATTTATTTTTGAAATGTAGGAACCGAAATAACTTTATTTTAAGTTACGGTTTTCCAAGGATGGCTTTAAATGGATTTTAAGTGGTTTAAAACACATAAATGTGTGTGTAATGGTAAAAACCATATAAAATTAATCCATATTGACATGAAATCATTGGAAAACCATTGTTGAGTTATTTGTGATGTATACACATTGACAACAGGTCAATCCGACAAGTGGTGTCATCAAAATGGCTTAATAAATAGTTTTCTAATGGTATCAAAGCCTTTAAAAACATTTGATATAGTTTCAAAACTAGGAAAAAATCATCGAATTACCATGAAATCAAAGTAAAACAACTATATATTGATTTTTGAAATATATGAACTAATGAAACATAATTTCAAGTTACAGTTTTCCCAGGTTACCCTTAAACACATTTTTAGTGTTTTAAAACACTAAAACATGAATAAAATGATCAAAACCAAATAAAAAGACCTCAAATTGACATGAAATCATGGTACATCTATATTTTTCTTATTTTGATGATTACACATATAAAAAACATAAATATAATGTGTAGTGTAATCAGAATGGATTGGTAAATAGATTTTAAAGGTACTGAAGCCTTGAAAAACATGCATCACGGGGTCAAAACCAATAAAACATCATCTAATTTTAATGAAATCATAGTAAAATGACCACATATTTATTTTTTAAATTTAATAATTGATGACACATCATTTTTACTTACGTTTTTCCTATGATTCCTATAACATGTTTTTAGTGTTTTAAAAAACTAAAATACATGTGTAATAGTCAAAACCATAGAAAAGGACTACAGATTGATGGGAAATCATGGTAAAACCAACGTTAAGTTATTTTGGACATGTAATTGTAGAAAACATGTCAATCTGGTGTGTTTTGTGTTCAAAATGGATCGATAAATAGTTTTTAAATGAATCGAAGCCTTTAAAAACGTGTTGGGGGGGGGGGATAAAAACTAGGTAAACATCATCAGATTATGATAAAATCACTGTAAAATGACCATTTATTTATTTTTGAAATTTAGGAATCAAAATAATGTCATTTCAATTTAGGTTTTTGCTAGGATAACAGCAAATAGGTTTTTAGTGTTTTAAAACACATAAACGTGTAGGTAACAATCAAAACCATAGAAAACAAACTCAAATTGTTGTGACACCATGAAAAAATCAGCATTGATTTAGTTTTTAAATATAGTAAATTCTTTTATATCAATTTCTTTAAAAAATATTAATTAAAATTTAAGCACATTATAGATTGATTTAAAAATCAATCAGAATTTTATATACTTTTACCTTTTTCGTTTCAAGTGTTGAATCATATTTTAAATAGGAACATTTATGTTTTAAACGTATTTTAATAGTATATTTTTTGTTTTATGTTAAAATGTATTCTGTTTGATTAAAAAAATAACAAATTGTATGTGCAACATTATAAATATATTCCATTTCTTTTCACTTTTGTAATTCTTTTCTTAAATGTTATGGTTTTTATTGTAGGTGATAGATGTTAACCGAAGGAAAGAGGTTGACCATTCTATTCAAGACATTATTTATTAAGTAGTGGTGATGGTTCTTAGTTTCTTTGGTATGTTTAAATTTTATCGTTGATTCTATTGTAATTCTGATTTATTATGTTTAGTTTTAATTTTTGACTTTTTTATTACAATTGATGAGATTATGTGTTATGTTTCAATTACTGAGATGATGTGGAGGTAGAAGGATGAAACATAGGTCCTGGGGTCGGAATATATTGGGCATGGGTTGTTTTTTGACAAATTTTATATGTATATATTGATAATTGGGGTATGGGATGACTGAGGTAATCGGTTGACTGAGGTTATGATGACTATAAATGTATATGTATATAACTATGGATATATCTTATATTATGTATGCATGATGGGTTTATTGGGAATTTATGTTTTAGTTTATTACATGTCAATGTTTTTATATTTATAATTTTTTATTAAATATTTTTAAAAAGTATATTTTTAAAAAAATATTGAGAGGTGATTTTTAAGAACCACTGTTAAAAAAATGAATTTGAATCATAATTAACAGTGGTTAATATTAACTACCAATAAACCTAATATCCACAGACATATTTATCAGTTGTTAGGTTCATCTTATCTATTTTATTTTCAATTTTTTTTAATAATCACTATTAAATATAATAAAAATCATTGCTAAATTCTCAAAAAAATAACATAAAAAACCAACACTAAATGAATCAAACTACTGTGAAATGACTAGCGAACATGAAATATAGGGATATTTTCATAACCACAGATAAATAATTAGGAAAAGGTTTAAACTACTCCCACTAAAAGAAAAAACCACTGCCATGAATGGTATTTTTTTTAGTATGGAGTCTATTTTTTAATGGTTTTTGTAATGCCTTCACCTGAAATGTCGGGTTCGAACCGAAGTGCTACAAGACATCATGTATGCCTCCCTGCACACAAAAGGATTCTGACTAGTAGTGAGGGTCTAAGTCCATCAGTGCGGAGACTGTACCCATAGAATCATGTCATAATACAAATAATACATAATGAAAAATATAATAGAAACTAGAGTAATTATTTGAAAACTTAAAGATGAGACACATGTCCTACAATATTAAATAGGGTTATAAAGTAGAAATCTAAACTAGAGTAATAATAGGAAGATAAATAAATAAATAAAAAATCAGGGCCCTCCAGAGTCCATATCGATATACTACCATCTCCATTCTCATTTTTTCATCTATCAAACACATGTCCCTTTTCATTATCCAAATCCCTAAACATAAAATCTGAATGTGAATCGATATTTTAATGCAAGGTGTGATTAATAAAATTTAGTAAGACACCACTAATTCATCCTTAACAAGTGTGAGACTGTTTAACTGGTGTATTCGGTGATAATAATAATTGAAAAATAAATCATAAAATATAAAATCACATAACGAGTGGTTGTGCGTAAACCAAGCCGCTACAACCCCCGATTGTACTTTCTTTAACTCCATGTTTAATGGAAAGTCAATATATCCAATGTAATCATGATATGTCCATGAGACTAGTGATCATACTTCTTGGAATTGTGTGTATGTACTACTCGATATCCACTCAGCTTGAATAAAAGACTTCCGATGCCACATATCCCCTTGGATCTAGCCATACTGCCAAAGGATCTAGAAAAGTGGCAGCATATGATGGTTCTGAGAGTAGTAGAAACATGTGGTGGTGGGAAATATATTAAAATATCTTTTAATGTTTATATTCTCAAAACCAAGAGTGAGGATCTTGAATATCAAATTTTTAATTAATTTAATTAATGTCATAAAAAATGATTACCATATCTTAGGAATATTTATTCATTATTGATGTTAATCATACGAAAATACCCTTTCAAATTGCCTTCATTGCGCTATGAGGATCCATGAATGGAATCCCTCTAGCAAAATTCCACACAAGATCCATTGATATCTGATAAATGTTAAACGATCTCTATGTGCTAGTATGGGGAATAAAATGTCTTGTCTTGTTCATACATGATCACTCATTCTTTAATCTTGAATAAATCTATCAAACATTTATTTTTCTTGAGAGGGATAGAGATAGAGGATTTAAAAGAAAATTCATTATTTGAAACAATTATTTATTTTCAATTACCTTCACAATAGCCATAAAAAGCTATTTATTGAGGTAGATTTTAGATTAGGATATATTTTTTTGCATTCTATCCCTTAAAAAATAA
Organism: Viscum album; assembly: GCA_963277665.1. NCBI lineage: Eukaryota > Viridiplantae > Streptophyta > Magnoliopsida > Santalales > Viscaceae > Viscum > Viscum album. Next base: position 983,548,525 of record OY728148.1, on the reverse strand, counting down.
TAAAACCTTTAATAAACCTCATAACATATAATAATAGCATTCTTATTATTATTCTATGGTGCACTCCAATTTGAGCATCGAAAAATATTATCTAACCATATTTTTAATTAATATTATTTATTAGACATGGTATTGGCCTACTCAAACTGTTATTTTATTTATTAAAAACCTAAATAAATGTTTAATTTAAATATTTCATTAATCAATATATATTTTTGATAAATAAAACATGAATAAAATTATACCTCAGTCTTGGGAATAATAATTATTTAATTAATTAAATTCAAATTTTATTTATTCAAGATCATCAGAAACACTTATTGTTTGACCCTCTAGGATTAATAGTCACTTGGAATCATCTGTGCTAGTTACTACTTCCTTTTAGGTTATAGGATCATTATTTTAAACTAATAATTAGCCACAATACTTGGTGACAAGAAAACCATACCATTCTGGTTCTCTAACCTCTCTTGTACTCCCACACATTACTTGTGTCTCTAGAATAGTTTCTTCTTACATGGGGATTTATAGAACCTATTCCTATGACAATTCTTATGTTCCTTGACTCTCACCATAGCCTAATTAATTCTCCATCCCACCATCAGTTTTAGAGATTTTTTCCCACTCAAGGAATATGGAATGTAGTTCCACTATTACTTTTTTATAAGGGTTTATATTGGTAATATACCATTGTTTCTTTGAGTTATCCTATAGAGTCACATTCTACACATCACGGATAATGTTTATTCCTAAAAAGGCCTTAAAAATGCTTTCCAAACCAAAAAATGCAAGTATGACAACATAGGTTTATTTCCATTTCATAAATGGTATGGTATACTAAATAAACTTCATGATGTTTTTTTAAAATGTTTTTTATTTTTAGAAAACTAATCTATTGAAAAATAATGGTTTTTGAAAAACTGGTGAAAGTTTCTAAGTTTTCAAACCCAAAAATAAATAGGGAGAAAATTATTGTTTTAGAGAATGTTCTTTTCTGGATATAGATGATCAGACTGAGCAGAACGAAACACAAAGTATCAAACTGTGTAGCACTGATTGGATAAGTTGTTAGAATAATAAAGATGTTGATCAGACACATCATCGGTCTTAGATCCATTATCACGTAGTTCAAGTTTCATTCAACTCAGTGTTGGTTATAAGGTCAGAATGTTGTTGAAGAGTTTGAATGAAGATAGTGATTTTAGGAGTTAGAAAGCTTTAAAAATTAAAAACTTCAGTCAGATGATGATTTTCTAGTTTTTAATTCTCATATATCATAAATTGTATATAACAATTGTGATACAATACTTATTATGAAATGGGGGAGAATAGGTGAAACCATTCATATTGTGTTTTGGTTGAAAAGAAACAAGGTTTTAAAATTAATAGAATTCATAATAATTTTCTATGTAAGTCAAAAGGTTCTTTTCCAATATTAAAGTTATCAGAAATCAAGAAAAAAATCAGGATAAAAGATTTTGAAGAAATAGAGGAATCATAAATATTTTCTTAGTTATAGGAATCAATAAAAAGTTTTGATCAGATCCAGAAGTACCCAACACATAAGTTTTTAGAAATATGAATGAGTTATAGATAATGAGGTTTGATGAAATTCAAAGTTGCAGAATTTAGTTTCCATCGTAATGAGAATTACATCGTTATGAGGATTCTATCAGATTAAAGCTAAGGATGTTTCATCAGACTAACTATGAGGAGGAAATTCAATCAGACTGACTCTGAAGAGGAAATTCAATCATAATTACTTTAATAAGGAAATTCAATCAAGATTTCCATTGAGAAAATATGTCAATTAGAATAACTCTATGAAAAAATTAAACCAGACTAACTCTGATGAGGAAAGTCAATTCAGAAAGAGATGAGGATGTTCCTTCATAATGAGTTGAGGATGTTCCATCCTAATGAGCTATGTAAGTTACATCATAATGAGCTAATGAAGATCCATCATACCAAAGAAAATTTAGGAAGTCTGATAACAATAATGACAAATAAGACTCAATAAGATTTCCACAGATTTGTAAAGAGATTATGTCGTCAAAATTCAAATTCAATTATTCGTAGATCTTGAAAATTTTGAATTTAATTTAGTAGGAAATTTTTTCCAGTTTCCTACCTTTTTCATTCTGGGATTCTTATTAATAGAAGCACAATAAAATATTACTTTACATCCTTTTTATGTGATTGGAAAAGGTGGAGCACTATAGAATTCATGTCAAAGTTATGTTTTTGGACTGAGACCTCATTATATGGTTGGAAATCTTAATGTTTTGTTTACCCAACTAAGGAATATTTGATTGAGAATTTGATAAGAGTTTGAGTAATTTATTTTGAGAATTATTTCATCATAATTTTTCCATTAGACTTAATTAATTGGACTAAGTCCATTGAACCCATCCCCATCAGAATGAGAGAATCAGGCCTCGCCACATTGGACTGAGGATTCCAGATAGAGAATTTGTGGAGAAGTTTCAAAAAAGTCTATATTATTATATTTTGCCTCGATTGTTTGTAATGAACGTTTTAAGGTGATGAGAGTTAGTATTATAATTTCTATTGAGGCATAGAAGCTATCTAGCGAGATTTGGTATGAGTTTTATTCACTTATTCATTATAGAGAATTTTTAAAGACCCACGTGAGTGGCTATGTAAAGGATGTAGGTTCTCACACCAAGGAAAACCTTTTAAATATTACATGATTTACATTATTTCCTACATTTTCATGCATGCGAATTTACAAAAAGAAAATAAGGATATAAACATTAATAGGTTTCAAGGGTTTTGTTTTTTAAAAGTATTAAAACTTATAAAAGTGGCCAACTATTTCAAACCCATTCTATGCTGTTATTTAATCCTTTGAATCATTAATTGGTATCATTGGGAATGATCCCTTATTTAATCCTTATCATGGATAATATCAATTCTATCTGTAGTAGAGGATTTCCTACATTTGATGGGAAAATTTATTATGGATGGGAAAATTAGATGATTTTTATCTCCTATATTTTGTCCTAGAAGTTGTTGATGATACTACAATTGGTTTTACGCCTACTAAGAATGAATCTCTTATCTTTTTTAGTAATAAAATAAATATATAAGTTGATGGAAAGGCTAGAAATTCTTTTCTTATGTCCTTATCAAAAAATGGTTATATGTAGGTGATGGGTTTCAAAACATCAAAGAGTTTGTGGGATAAGCTGGAAAGTATATGCAATTGGAATACTAAAGTGAAGGAAAAAAAGATAGAAATTTGGAATAGTAAGTGTGAAGAAATAAGAATGAGAGATGAATAATCCATGGATTATTACTTAATGAGAGTGAATGAAATTGTTTGTGTAAGATCCCAACCATTTCTGAAGATGACTCTAGATCAATTTCAGGTATTTATTTTTTTCTTGTTTGAGAATACTTGGGTTGGGATTTACCTTGGGGTGTTTTTGGGACAATATTTGACAAAATTGGATCGGAGTAGAAAAATTCATAGTTGGGGCATGGTTTTCCCTAACCATGTGACCCAACCCATCAAACTGTGCATCACTGAATATGCGAATTTCATGGTTAGCGCATGGTTTTTAAAAACATGAACCCTATTTGGAGAAACTATGCACCACCATAATAGAGGCACATGGTTAGGCTCATGGTTAGGGGAAACAATTCACCCCTTCCCAACTAACCATGAACTACCTTTTATATAACACAAAAATTATATTTTTAATCACTCAAACCCCCATTTTAACTTTTATTTTACCGCTATTCGACCCTAGATTATATTTCATGATTTTGGAGCCTTCTAGATGGAATAAAAGCCTTCATTACCACCATTATTTATGATTTAAATACTATATCAAATATATTCACCCTTTTTAGTAAGATGATTACCTCTCACTTGTTTTCTCATTCCTTCTACCTTCTTCTCCTATTTTAGATAGGGTTTGTTATTCTTATTTTGATTGGATATATACCTTTATTTTATCTAGATATATTATTGTAGATATATATATATAGATTTAAGATATCTTTTTTTGTTCAATCTTGATTTAGGGTTTTAGATTCAGATCTTGTTCTATGCCATTGTGTTGCTCCAATTTTCAGGATTTATGTTGGACGACTGCTTGTCAATGAATCGAGTTAGTTGGTCTATAATCCAAATCCTAAAGTCTTTATTTAAATTATGAATATGTTATTTTATAATTTCTATTATATTTTTTGAAATTGGGTTCTTTACTGAATTATTTAATTTGGTGAATTAATTAATTAAGGAAATGTGAAATTGGGGATTTTGGAAATTATAGATTGAGATAATTAATTGTGTGATATTGAGATTTTAGGATTGAAATATTTAATTTTGTGATTAATTGTGATCTATTGAGGTTTTTATTGACATAATTAATTGTTCAAATAATTATAGAATTTTGAGTTTGTGGAATTTGATTAATTAATTGAATAATTAATTAATCTGATTGATATACTAAATTAATTATGGAATTTATTAAAGGTATTTATGTAAAAAAGTAATAGTTGAATTAGTAATGAAATTTTTTTTGTTTGTTAGTTGTTTAATTGACTAATATAATTTATGTTATTAATTAATTGTAGAATTAATTAATTTCCATGATGTGGTTAATTAATTTTTGAATTAATTAATGTTATTTATGTGATTAGTTAATTATTGAATTAAATAATGGAATCTTTGTGTTTAAATAATTATTGAATTAGTAATGGAATTTATTTGGATGTTTAACTGTTGAATTAATTCTATGTTATGAATGCTTACACGACAATTTAGTTTAGAATTAAATAATGGGAATATGTTCATTATAATGTGTATGTTATGAATGGTAACACAATTACTTTTTTTGTGAAAGAAAGAATGGGAACATGATCATTAAAATGTGTAAGGTATGAATGGTAACATGGTCATTTAGCTATGAATTAAATAATGGGAACATGGTCATACTATTGGGTGATGTATGAATGGTGTCATGGTAATTCAAGTATGAATTAAATAATCATATCAATGACATTATGAGATAAGATATTCATCGGAATACTTCAGGACACGGTATGAGACAAAGTAGGTATTCAAGGGTAAAACTAGAATTATGAGATATGAAATCCATTAGACATACTCCAGGCTTCAGAATGACCCATTCCAGGCATTAAGGTATGAGTGTCTATGAGATTTCAGGGGTTTATGGTGTTAAGTAATGATTAATTGATAATGTCATAACTATTTACATATGAATTGTAATTATGTATTTATACAACTGCATACCCATTTTATTAACTATATATTGTTTTATACACTGTTGGTGGTGGCCTATGGAGCTATACTCACACCCTACTTGAGATGCATTATTAGTACCCCAATAGACATTGTGTTTTCTGGATACGTTAAGGGAAAAATATCATTGTTATATGGATGATATGGGATAGAGCATGGATGAGGGAACTATAAATTATTTGGGACCCAATTAGGGGTGTGATTAGTGTATTTATTTTGTGTTTAATTTTAGAGACTTGACACGTACATTGGAATGGAATATTTTCTTCTTTTGTTTTCATATTGTAGTTACACTTTTTTCAATATCGTGATACCAATTATTTCATGTTATGATTACATGTTATTTAGTTATTGTTTCTTATTTTTTCTAGTGTATTTAATCTGATAAAGGGGGTATAGTCTCCCCATTATCGATATTTCAGACCCTCACTGCTATTCGGTATCCTCTAGCATATGGGGCGGCACACATGGAGTCATGTGACTGACCGACTCGAGGCACCGATGTGTGGGACCTGGGTTATGACATTACGAAGTTGTTTTAGATTCCAATTTTTTTCTATTACTATTTAGTAAAGGTAGACATGAAACTAGAAAGAGTCGGGCCTTGGTTATGATCTCATTCATGGTAGTAGCTAACACATGTATGTGGGAGAAACCAAGTACCCATGGTGGGATTGTTGTTATTACTATTTTCTGTTACAGTTGAATATTATTTCTACTTGGGTGACACACTTGTTGTGTGTTGTGATTATTGATGTTATTTTTTTCTATGTTTTGACTCGTGGACCACTATGACACAAGATATGAGTTACATGCATCATTCTAGGAACATAGCGTTATTGTGACATGCATCATTTTAGCCACACATAGAAAAATTGGTTATGGGTAAGTTATTGAACTTGAATTGTTTTTCCTTGATTGTGAAATTGAAATGAAAAAGGCACATAACATGAAATTGATAAAGATTGTAGAATGGTGAATGATGATAATAAATGGGTGTCTAAATGAGAAACTTGATAATTAGAATGTGTTTACCCTTGTTATCTAGGACAAAGGAGTTAGATTATTAAGGGTAGTGATAACACCTCAGTTTTGACTATGCGGTAGGGTTTGGGGAAATGACTTGTTGTGTAATATTTTATTTTACCTTAAATGTGTAAATTTTGTAAAAGGGGTCCTAAGGTACCTATTTGTAATGGTATAGATATTTTTCTATGATGGCACTTATTAAGAGGATAACATGAGGATATGTCTAGAGATGATCTACCAGTAGTAGGAACTAATGCACCAATTGTGTCAGGTGAGGAATTTAGGGAGAAGTTCCAAGAGAACATTTCCCACATCATGAAATTCATGGGAAGAGACCCAGGGTGGGTTGTGAAGGGTATGTTTGATCTAAAAATGGAGTTACAAATTCAACAACCTCCTGCTTTTATTGGAGAGGGTGGACCTGAGAGAGATGATTTCTGGGTTGAGTCCATCAAGACTATAATTGACTACTTTGAGACTCCTGTAGAGAGAATGGTCATATTGGTTGTTTACATGATATGAGGATCAGTGAATCACTAGTGGTATGTTTAGGCATGGACTGTATAAGACAATGGTATGTTATGGAAGGAACTATAGGATAAGTTTTTTGAGAACATCTATCAAAAGATACCGAGGTAGGAGAGAGTTTCTAAGTTAATGAGGTTGACATGGGGGATTATTTATGTGATAGTCTATCTTGGACACTTTACACATTTGAAACACTTTTCTCCATCATTGATAGTGGATGAGATAACTACAGCGAGACATTTTAGGATGATCTTAAATGTGAGATTAAGTCCCATGTTAACCATTTTCAATTAATGGAGTTTTCTGAGGTGGTGGATAAGGATCTCATAGATATGGGTAACCTTAAGAGGCTTCCTGTGTAGGAAAGGTGATTCCATTTGGATGATTAGAAGGCATGACTTCTGAGATTAGGAAGCATGCTATGAAAACATCAAACAGGGCAATGGGAAACATAATACCTAAAAAGAGGGATCAGTTGCATAGGACCTTAATCAAGTGATCTATCAACAATGTTGTAGATTATAAAACATTTGAAAATAGTTACCTCAACCACCAATATATTTATAGTCTTTCAGAAAGATGGGACATCTACAAAAGTTCTACAGGACCAAGCGATAGATGAGTAGTAAGGGTATAGCTAGTCAGAATCAGAGTGTAGGAAGAGGATATTCTGCACCATATCAGTCTTGCATCTGGAGTTATATTGGACAAGGTGGTAAAGGTAGTGTATTTGGGGATTCAGGGTATGATCGCTCATATTAGTAGAGTAGTGCCGCACAGGAGACATAGAATTCATTACGGGGAAGTGGGGTAAGTCCGTTTGATTCTATTCACCCTACACTTGTGGATATCAAGGATGGACCATTGACTGTGAGAGGTACTATTTTTATAGCATCAATGATATCTTGTGACTTATTTGATATTAGTACCTATCATTCCTTTATTTCTACAAAACCTGTTAATGTTTTGAGCCTAGTGATGGAGTTCATGAGTGGGGTGTTGATGATAAACACACCTCATGGAGTTCGGTCAAGATACATTTTTTGTGCAAGGGGTGTACCATTGAGGTCAGGTAGTATCGATTTCTATGTTGTCTTTATATCATAGACATGTCAGGATTTGAACTAATTATGGGTATGGACTAGTTAGTATCATATATCCCCACATTGATTTTTACCATAACAAAGTGACCATTACATCTCCTAAGGGTTACAAATATATTCACTGTGGAGAGTGGGATATCGAGGTGTTCTGAGTAGGACCAATTACTCATAAAATAGGAGAGATCACAACCTAGGTTTCTAGTTTATTTATGGATGATGGAGGTGTAAAATGAGATATATTTCCACACTTAGTGAATAGGTTTTAGGATGTGTTTACTTAATATTTCTCAGGGATTCCACCTGAGAGAGATGTGGAATTTAGCATTGAGCTCATACCAGTGGAAGAGATGATTTCTATTCCACCATATATAATGGCATCATAAGATCTTCAAGTGCTCAAGACTCAGCTGTAGGACATAATGGATAAGGTATTTAATTATCTGAGTATGTCACCTTGGGGTTCACTAGTGTTGTTTGAATAGAAGGCTGATAGGAGTTTATGGTTATGTGTTAATTACCGAAAGTTGAACCAGATGACTGTAATGAACCAGTATCCTCTACCCCATATCGATGACCTTTTTGACCAGTTGAGAGGAGCTTGTGTGTTCTCAAAGATTGACTTGAGATTAGGTTATCCTAAACTGAGAGTTTAAACTTCTGATATACAAATGTATGAATTTAGAAGCGGGTATGGACTATATGATTTCATCATAATATTTCTTGGGTTAATGAACACACCAGTAATGTTTATGGACTTAATGAAAAAAATATTTAATCTGTACCTAGATCAGTTTTCGGTAGTGTTTGTGGAAGACATCTTGGTGCACTCCAAGACACATGATAATTATGACCAACATCTTCATTTCATCCTAAGTACACTAAGATATAATCGGCTATACAACAAGATATCTAAGTAAATTTTTTTGGATCGATCAGGTACACATCGTGGGTAGCATCATCTTGGAGGTATGTGTGTTGGTAAATCTAGAGAAGGTTCAGATAGTTGTTTCTTGAGAGAATCCCAAGAGCATGTTTGATATCCATTGATTTCTAGGATTTTTTGAATATTATTAGATGTTCATTCGGCACATTTACCGATTGGAAACATTGCTGAAGGGAATGACCAAAAAAGGGATAAACTTTTATTGGTCATTAGATTGTGATAATTATTTCTAGGAGATGAAGAAGATTTTGGCATCAGTACCAATATTGATCCAACCTGAGCAAGGTTGGAAGTACACGGTGTATCGTGACACTTCTAGGATTGTAATTGGAGTTGTGTTGATGCAAGTAGATCAATTTGTGGTTTATGGGTGTTTGAAGTAGAGGCCCCATGAACTGAACTACCCTACATATGACCTCATATTGGATATATTGTTTTATGTTTTAAAGTGTGGGGTACATTACCTATTGGGAATTGATTTCTACTATGTATATTGATCAGAAGAGATTAAAGTACATATTTTCAAATTGAGACTTGAATCTTCGATAAAAGATATGGGTCGATTATATAAATCCATTCAATTTTGAGCCATCATATACGACAGGAATGGGGAACGTTGATGATGATGCTTTGAGCAGGAAGACTCAAACCTTGGTGGATCAGAGGTCTAGTGCTGAGTGGAAGATAATGGATTTTCTAGATGAGATACACATTGTGGTTTAGGAGAGTAAGGATTAGATGACTCTCATAATAGTTTCATTGGAGTATACATTTTTGAGATATATCTAAGATAGGAAGTATGTGGATTTATAATGCTTTACCTTGAGGGAAAACCTTGATGTTGGGGAGTCGCCTTCTGATTAGAGCATAAATGAGGATGAGGTCATCTATGTCTGGAATCAGGTTGTCATACCTAAAAGAATGTGAGACAAGATGATGTGTGAGATTCATTCCTCGATGTGGGTGGTACATCCAGGTGTGACCAAAATTCACTGTGAACTACAAAGATAGTTTTGATGATTGGAAATGAAAATGAAAATAGTAAGGTTTCTGACATGATGCTAAACCTATCAGTAGGAGAAGGCCGAGCATTAATGACCGATAGGATTACTATAGTCGTTGGCCATTATAGAATGGAAGTGGAATAATGTGACCATGGAATTTGTGGTGGTTATCCCAAGGATTCCTTAGAATAATAATTCTATTTCGGTTATTGTGGATAGACTGAAAAAGGTAGTGAATTTATTGAATATATGGGAGACTTTCTCAGTGGATCAGTTGGGATATTTGTATGATTGGGTGATAGTCTGTCTGCATGAGGTGCCATATAATATTGTTTCAGGCTGAAACATGTGTTTTACTTCACGATTATTATAGGTATTGCAGAAGATTCTTGGTATGTAGGTTTTATTGACTATGAATTTCCACCCACGGACAAATGGGTGGTCAGAGCATACTATACAAGTGCTTGAGGATATGTTGTGAGATTGTATTCTAAACTTCGGTAGGTCTTGGAAGAATCACCTAGCACTAGTGGAGTTCACCCATAATAATAATTATTGGGAAACTATTAGATAGAACCATGCGAGTCTCTATATAGTAGACCATGAAGACCACCTCTAGTTTGGATGGCGGTAAGTGAGTCTATGTTGTTGGGACCGAGTTGCATGTAGGACACATTAGAGCATGTATAATTGATTTAGAAATATATAGATATGACCCAAAGTAGATATAAGTCATACGCTGATAGAAATAATTGACACCTAGAGTTTACAGAGGTTGCTGATGTATTCATTTGGGTATTTCCTAAATTTAATCACTATAGAATACAGATACATGGCATGTGGGCACCCACGTTTGTTGGACCGTTTGAATTGGTGGACAGAATCGAGCTAGTGGCATACCGATTGGCTCTTCCACAGAGGTACAATGCTATGTATGATGTTTTCTAAGTGTCAAAAAAAGGATGGTATAACCCCAAACCATCTAATGTGATCGATATGGATGATGTTGATATTGGGATAGATTTTTCCTTTGATGGGAATCTAATACTTGTGTTGAATCACAGTGAGAAAGTGTTGCGGGGAAAGACCATGCATATAGTTTGTGTATTGTGGAAACATGGGAATGTGTGGGGGGAGACATGGGAAAGAAAAGAAGATATTTGGGATCATTTTCCAAATATTGTTGACTCATAATCTTAGAGATTCTTGGGAGTGCATCTCAAGGATAATATGTTATAAGGTGGTGAGATTGTAAGATCAGGACCTTTACTGAAGATGAATTGGTATTAATTTCAGGTATTTATTTTTGCCTTATTTCAATGTAATTGGGTTGGGTTTTACCATGGGGTGTGATTGGTTGAAAAATTGAGAAAATTTGAAGGTATAAGGGTAGTTCATAGTTGGCTCACGGTTTTCCCAAATATTGCGCCACTGCCTAGAAAACCATTCAACCTTGGACAGAGAGGAATTACATGGTTGACATGTGGTTTGTCAATCTGTACACCCTATTTTGAGAAACTATGAACCCCCATAATAGAGGTTCAAATTTAGGTACACATTTAGGAGAAACTGTGCTCCCCTGCCCAACTAACCATGAAAGAAATTTTAAATCACCAAAAAATTAGATTTTAACCACCAAAGCCCCCCATTTAACTCGTATTTGATCCCCATATAACCCAAAACAATATTTAATGATTTTGGAGAATCTTTTATGGATTAAAAGACTTAACAACCTTTTTTATTTGTTATTTTAATCTTGGATTGAAGATATTCACCCCTCCCTGTCAGAGGATCTTACCTCGCTTGGTTTCCTATTCCTTATCCTTTATTATCCTATTCTAGAAAGGGGGTTTTCTTCCTATTTTGATTGGATAAAAACATGTTTTTGTGGATCTAGCTATAGTATTGTAGATCTAAATCTATATTTAAGATATCTTGATTGATTTGATCTTGATTTAAGGTTTTAAATTTTAATCTCATTCTATATAATTGTGCTGCTCAAATTATGAGGATTTTCATTGAGTGATCGCTTATCAACTAATTGTGGTAGGTTGTTTATAATTTAAATCTCAATGTATTTATTTAAATTAAATGTATGTAATTGTATAATTTCTATTAGATGCTTAGAAATTATTTTCTTAATTGAACTAATTAATTTGATGAATTAATTAATTGAGGAGATCATACATTGGGGATTTTGGGAATTATAGATTGAGATACATAATTGTAGAATTAATTATGAGATATTAAGATTTTAGGATTGAGAGATTTAATTGTGGAAATAATTATGATCTATTGAGATTTTGATTGAGATATTTAATTATGGAATTAATTATGTTATTTTTAGTATGTGGATGTTGATTAATTAATTGAGTAATTAATTAATGGGATTCACATACTCAATTAATTAGAAAATTAATTAAGGGGATTTATGTGATAAACTAATTATTGAAATAGTAATAAAAGTTGTGTGGTTGATAAATTATTGAATTTACTAATAGAATTGATGTGATTACATAATTTTATAATTAATTAATGTATTTTATGTGATTTATTATTTTTTGAATTAATTAATGTTATTTATGTGATTAGTTAAATTTTTAATTAACTAATGGAATTGTTATGTTTAACTAATTGAGGAATTAGTAATGGAATTGATGTGGATATTTAATAGTTGAATTAGTTATGTGTTATAAATGGTAACATGGTCATTTAGTTGTGAATTAAATAATGGGAACATGGTCATTATAATGTGTAAGGTATGAGTTGTAACATGGACATTTAGTTGTGAAATAGAGAATGTGAACAAGATTATTTTAATGTGTAAGGTATTTATGGTAACATGGTCATTTAGTTGGGAATTAAGGAATATAAACATAGACATTCTATTGTGTGATGTATGAATGGTAACATCTGAATTAAAATATGAATTTAATAATGATATAAATGGAATTATGAGATATGATATTCCTCAGACATACCTTAGTCTTCAACATATTTCAGGGTAGGTATTGAATGATAACAATGGAATTATAAGATATGATATCCCTTAGACATACTTCAGCCTCTGACATGAGTTGAAGAGGGGATTGAGGTATGAGTGTCTACAGGAAGCCAAAAGGTTTATATAGTTAAATAAAGATTAATTTATAATTTGATAAATATTTACTTATGCATTGTAATTATTTCATTATACAACTGCAAACACTTGGTATTGAATAGATATTATTTTAGTTGTCATTAGTGGTGGCATACTATAATGCCGTAGATTTTCCATGCACTATCCTTTTGGATACTATATAGATTATTCGTGAGACCAGGAACTGAGACACTGTGTGATTCTATGGCCATTATTCCTAAAATAAATTATTGAAATATATTAATTAGCATGCATGCACAATTTTCATGAAAAAGTATGATAAATTCTAAACGGGTACCCTGATCAGAAATATGATGGTACCGCGGTGTTTAGAATGCAAGGTTTACCCTATTAATGACTTAACATTAGTCGGTGTGGGTCATTTGTAGAAAAGTCATCACAGGCGTGGAAATAAAAAAATAATTTAATAAATAATTTTATTTCATTTTTGTTGATGCGGTGATTGATGTACTTTAAATAGACTATTATGGAGAAATAATAGGGTTAGCTGTAGAACCCTGGAACCATTGGAGAGATATTGGAGATAACTTTAGTGAATCCTCATAGATGAATGGTGAGAGGATCTTCGATCAATGATCGATGCAAAAAAGATTCAAAGGATCTCACTAAAATACACGACACAACCCCATTCTTCATTAGTGATCGATTTGAATCAAGTTAAGGCATGCATTTGTATCTTATTATTCCCCATTATTGATTTATAAAATTAACATGAATCAATCAATGAAAATATTGATTTGTGGTATGATTATTATGTGGGATGAGTTTATTCTATGATGTTTTGATGGGAGAATATATTTTGAATTTTATTATTCAGATTTTCATTATAATAATGATGGATCAAGATAAACATGAACATCAACCAAGGATTGTTACTCTAATATGTTCTTGTTCTTTTCTACCCCCATTCATCGTTCGTCACGAGCATTCTCGATCGATCAATCATTGCACACCCATTTTATAGTGCAACGATCTGATATAGAAGATCTATGATTGGAATAGCCGGAAAGAGGTGTGATGATGGAGATAAAGCAATTTATATGATAGGGGATACCCAATTTACCATTCTTCAACACACAACAAAGAATTACAGTTTTATTCATTTTTTGAGTAGATTTGATGGCATAATCCATTCTTCATCGAAAAAAAGTATTGGATGAGTTGGGATCTTCAATATCATGGGGAAACGATTACCAGATCGTAATCTAGAGGTATTGGATCAAATGTGGATGTAGATATGTGATTCTGAAAATTCAAGAACAACACAATGTTTAATCTAGATCTATACGTTGTCTGGGGCCACATGAGCTATGATTAGGGTTTCCATAGGAAGTTAAATATCACATGGAATGTGACCCCTTTCACATAGCATGTGGTATCACCTGGGTCACCCGATATGTAATCAGGAATCACACGAGTAGTTTACATGGGTAGTTTTTCACAGGCTAAGCTATGTACTGGTACATGAGAATACATTCATAGGATGATGACGTGTACTAGCACACGGTTAGAGTAAATGGGATATGTACTTGGTGAGTACTACTACATGAACACAGTTTGGTGAGATGATCCATTTACATGGTCATGACCCATGTTCAAGGGACATGGAGTGTGACCCCTACTACACACTGTGTACGCTTTTTTACATGTCTTGGAGCCCTTGTACTTTATATCTTGGAAAAGTTATGTTAGGGTTTGTTACCTTTATCTTTTCTATGAGAGTTAGTATGCAATCATTTTTTACTCCCGGGACAACGATCCCTTTAGCAGTAATTCCTAGATAGAGTTGTTGGAATCCATATAAGAGGCCCATAGTGAGATCCTCGATTCATATTCATGTCCTAAGTGGAGTTCTTGGTGTCGACGTGACCAACAATACATGGGATTCAATCCTCTACTTAGAAGGTTAATCCAGATTGATTTGTTGGTTTCTCCCGATGGCCTTGACAGTGATCCTTATCTGTGTATTGTATTCTATTCAAACTATTGGCACACACTTTCTCAGGAAGATACCCGATAAGAAGTACCTATTGGATGGAAATCATCAATGCTATCAGATTTAGGAGAGTGTTCTCTCAGGTGAGTGCTTTGTAGAATATTCTATATGGAATCATAGACTAGTATAATATGGTTGTGACTTACCTATAGAATGTGTGTGTTTGTAGAGTATATCTGGATATTCTTATTATATGTGTTGTAGAAATATATCTGTGTAGATATGAATGTATTTCCTTTGTTTTATGTGACACATGCCTATCATAGGGCATGTAAAAATCAATTTAATTATCCTAGTGTATTATAATGGATGACCATGTTCGTCTCACTTGAGGAAATTTCTCATATGTTCACTCAATTAATTTAATTCACCTAAACTAATTGTTTTTATTTTTGTTAATTTATGAAGGTTATGAAATTTAAATTAATAAAAATATTAATCTAACATGCAATGGAAAAAATTAATTAGTGAATAAAGAATATTGAATTTCTGGGTTGGTTTGTGGGTTCCATCATTCTCTTTATTGGTTTTTAAATAATGTTTGATAATTCAATTTTGAGATCTCATTCTTGAATTACTATTCTTTTATTAATTGGTGTGAAATATTGAATTCATTTAGCAATCTTAACTTCCCCTCCTACTTTATTCAAGGTTGATGGGACAACTCAATCGTGAGTGTGACAACTTCCAAGACATGGCTCTATCGTATTCCCTTTTAACCACTGAATGGATAAAATCCGTCGTATTAAGAACCTGTATTCAGTATAAGGGAGGGAAAATATTTAATAAAATAATATAAATGAGTTTGATTTTAGTTTCCTGGTGGGCTATCTCCACACCCGTTCATGTCACTCTTTCTCATCAAAAACTTAATAAAACTTATGAATTTTACCGTAGAATAAATGAAATTGGAACATATCTCCCCCGAGCCAAGGATTGAGTAAGTATATCATTTTTTAGGGTAAGAGTTAATGGTGGATAATATGAGAATAAGAAGAGATGAAAATAATGATAAAATATGGAGAAGAAAGGAGGGTGGTTGGGTGGAAGAAAACACAAATAAAAAAACCACACATGAATTTATTAAAAATATAAATTACAATTGAAATCTAAAAAATAAAGAAAATAAACAAATTATTAATATTATAAGGGGAAGATTTGTTAATGTCATCCCTTGGTGGAGATCTCACATTGGTTCCATGGAATAAATGTGATGGAAAATGGGATGAGATAAGAGGTGGGAGCTCCCCTCTTTTTATGGAATGAAATTATCCTCCTCAAGCTTTCTCATTATTGGAAATATAAATGGATGATTAACACATTACATCTTTCATACAAGTTGTTAATATATTAATTTTTCATTCAACATCAAAATAACATATTTATTGGACTCTTATAGAGGGATTTATGTATTTCTTATTGACAATGTATTTTTTTCTATATGAATTTTCCAGGAAGCATCCTTCAATGTATAAGATCTATTTGCCACCATAATGGGAGACAAACTCCATGAAATTTATTTAGGTAGTGAATATATGTGTCCTACTTCATATCCATTTCTAATCAACTCCATTGTAGGTGTGTAACCTGATTTATACATCCGTTACAGAGGTGGGGTCCACATTCTTATCCCGGATAATTTCCAAATATCAATGAATTTTTCGGGCCATTAGATATTCGAATAAGACACTAGTCTAGAAGAAAAAGTTAATGGAATTAAAATAAGTATTCTATAAAAATAATCATTCAATTTGGAATTATATTTTTATATAAATGACCAAAATACCCTTGACATAAAAATATGTAAAAAATCCAGAATTTAATCACATTTCACATTTTAGCTCAAAACACACCATAAATCAAAAATTGATCTATATAATCTCAAATTGATAAATTAGGAGGGTTAAAACAATTGAAATGCATATAAAAAATGTAGAAACTATTGGTTTTATTAGTATATTTTTTGGTTTCGGGGTGTCTTACAAAGTATTGTTATACTCACCCATACATGGTGTTTTCATTCATGTGTCATGTCTTGTGTAGAAGATTTAAATTTTGATAGAGTCTTAGGAGGAACAAGACCATATAGTGCTTAGTGAGACATTAAAAAGTTATCAAAAAATGAGAAAGAACTGGTGGAAATTTTTTTCAAGTTATAGAATTTAAAAACTCTTGTTATCTAAGTACCAAAGATGAGAATAAGTTGTGGTGCCAAAGAATTGTCCAAATTGGGAAGAAAAGAATGTCAAAACATTTTAAAGTTTATTATGTACAAAGTTTTCCAAAATTGAAAAGAGGATAGGATGATTTTTGTGTTACTTGTTAGAAAGGGAAGATGTCTAATAAAAGTCATAAGATAGTTGAGATTCCAGCTACTGGGCCTCTTTAACGTATTCATTCCAATTTATGTGGGCCAATGAGACAAAAAAAACAATATTTATAATTTATCAATTTTAATGGTGATTTCACTCAAATGACAAACATCATGTTTTTTAAACACAACTTAGATCCTATAGAAATGTTCAGGTTTTTCAAAAAAAGTTGTTCATAAAGAGATGGGGGTTTATAAAAAGAAATTGAGAATGGATAATGGTATTAAGTTTACAATAAATACTTTCGAAAATTATCTTGGAGATCATGTTATTAAACATTAGTATAGTTCTCTATATACCCCAAAACAAAATGGAGTAGTATAAAGTATGAATATAGGTTTAGTGGAAATTGGAGGAATCAGGTGAGAAGAATAAAAAATTTCAAAGTTGTACTAGAGTGAAGTTGTATGTATTATTTTACATGATTCGAAAAAAAATTAAGTTTAGAAAACAACATGAGTTTATATGAAATTTTCTATGAGAAAAAACCTTTGTTGAAGTACATAAATGTTTTTGGAATCCCATGTTTTCTTAAAATAATAAATTTGGATCGGGGAATGTTTGATGAGAAAGCTGAGGAAAAAACATTTATTATTCACCCAATGGAAGAAGTTACAAATGTTGGAATAAATGTTTATAAAATTTGGTGGAATCATATTATGTGGATGTTATTGAGAATCAAAATTATTTAACTAAATTTTATGGGGATTTTGAAGAATAAAAACTGAAATTTTCCAATGAAAATGAAAGTGATAAAAGTAATGTTCATGACGATTCAGATGAATCATATGATGAGGAAAGTAAAGAAGGAAGTGGAAATCTGAAATTTCCTACTTTTAAAAAAATTGAGATTAAAAATATTTTTGGGAATTTGAAGGCTCTAGTTCAGGCTAGAAGAAAGTAGGGATTAGAAAATAAAACTTCACTCATTTCAAAATTTCAACCAGAATCAGTCTCATAAGTTATTAAACAGAAAGAATTGGTGAATTCTATGAATGAAGAGTTGGATCAAATTGAGAAAAATGAAACATAAGAACTTTTTTTATGTGTGAAATATAATTTTTTTTTAAAAATGGTTTTATAGAAATATTTTTAATGAATATAGAGATGTTTCAAGAAACAAATCAACTATATTTTATAAAGGCTATGCACAGATGGAAGGCATAGATTTTGATGATAAATTTTCCCCAATTTAATGGTTAGAAACGATTATAAGTATTTTTAAAATTAAAAATACTAAACCCTTTTTTTAACTCAAAAAGTTATGGAAAAGAAATTTTAATAAACCTGTATTATAATTTATATACTAGTATCCATGAAAACATAGTTCAATCAAAACAAAATTTAATTTGATAAACTTAATCATAGTTTATAACATTATTTATGAAATGAAAATAGTTACATTTAATTTGAAAAAATTTCAAATTATTTTAAATTCCTTAATTTTTTCAAAATCACATAAGGGTGAAATGAAGTTTTACACCATATCCTTTTAGAGTTCCTAAATGATTGTTTAATTATAACCAGAATCATAACTCAATTATTTCGAAACTAATTAATATTTATACAAGTTCACTTATCCTAAAAATGTCCAATGACTAGTTTTTTATATTCGTTAGCTCCCTACGGTCACTAGAGAAATGGTTGAAAAAAGTTTCCTATAAAACCAAACCATACATTGTCATAAAACTCAAAACGAAGAAGATGGTGCTTCCCATTCCGCTGATGCTTAGAATGGTTTTTATAATCATAGTGGTGATGTTTTTTTATTTAGTTGACTCAAAGGATCTCCTTTAATCACTGGGCATCATTGTCATGATTAGGGGTCTTCCCAGAGTTCTGATAGGGTTTTTAATAGGTATATTTGGTTATCATGATTATTCTTTTGATCTCATTGTACTGTAGACAGTACACTGTTCTTATTTAAATAAAGTTCCTTATGTTTATCCTTTATTTTTTTTCTGTTAAAAGGTCTTTAACAAAAGTAAATGCATAATATCATCATTATATTATACCCAAAATTCGGGGTGTGACATTACTCCCCCACCAAAGAATTGCGTCCCTGTAATTCCATTCATACAAACTTGGTAAGAGGAATCTCTCAGTTGTTCCTACCATATCCCCCATTGTAGAGGATCTTCAGGTACGTTCAGTGGAACACCCAAAGTGATGCTCAACTCCACTAGTTCTCTGATCCAGATACACATCGGGTAGAAGGGGTTGAACTCATGAACCGAACCCTCAGGCTTCCAGTGGGAGGCTCGAATGGTACAAAGTTTGGAAGTGTCCACATAGAGCAACATATGAAAAAATTTCCAAATTATGTCTCGATTGAGAACATCTAAGTTATAGACGTTGTCATTCAGGCTAATGCTGAGGAGTTGGTACATGTAGGTCGAATAAATATTTCCCTCTAAAGAAACCTCTTGAATTTTTACAGTGGCCGTGTAGTTCCGACCTAGGGTGAAACACAGGAAGAGCCCTTTGTGGTATTTTCCTCTCCGCTTATGCTAAGCCAATTGTGATGAGCCTATGAGGTAGTAGATGGGATAATTCCCTTGACAGGTTTGGATAATCCCCAGACCATTTGTCACCTCAAACAATTCCTCGCGCTTTCCTCACAGGATTGTGATGGGACGATACTCATCTTTAGGGGAATGGATTGCAATAATTTCTAGTATCTCAGTAGGAAGAGATTACATGTGGGTTTTTCCTTCCATATGAATGTTTAAAATCAGTGTTCAATCACTTGAAATCCATCCAAAAGTACAATCAAAGTAATGAAATAAGTAAGAACAGATAAAAAAATATGTTTTCTATATAACTACTGGTGCACAACATAAAACAAGGATATTGGTTTCCCCGGTTCCCTAACCCATGAATTCCCAAGACAAGCTCGAAACTCTCAATATCCCTAAACTATATGCAACCCGAGTAATCAGGTTCGATGCCATGGGAGCGATTATGGTATCTCTATAGTCTGTCATGTGGGGTGTAAATTTGTGAGACATCCCTATGTACTTGTTATCTATACACAGAATGAGAGGCTTTGTATTCAAGGATGCCAAAGTCCATCATTTGACCAAAATGACCATAGGACAAGGCTGGACACATGTATGCTTCAGGGAGATCTCTCTCTGCATCAGCCTCTTGGAAATCTGTGAGGGACAAGACACCTTCCGCTTCGGTGAAGCATCTAAAAAGTCCTTCCCAGCACTTCCCATATCATGTGTAAGATGGAAAATGGGATTGCATCATAAAGATGAAATCTAGACCCGCTCTTTGGTGGAGTTGAAGTACTCAGGGAGAGTTGGACACATCATAGAGATGTTTTCATGACATATGGATATGAGAATAGTTTATAAAATCTTTATGGATGGCTATGGAAATTATGGTTCCTAAGGCATCATTGGGAAGAGATAAAAGATTAGTACCTTTATATTCCATCTAAAAATTAAGATAACTCATTTTTAGTAATTCTGAAATATATTTTTATTTGTTACAGTTCTATCTTTACAGAGTTATCCAAACTGAATCCTCTGATAACAACTGTGATGACCCGACCCCAGAAAAACCGGGAGTTGGTGCCTTCTGAATATAATGTGTCATTTTAAAACAGAATCATGCACTAATAAACACACATCACATCCCATACAGGGGATCATGTTTGGTTCCTGCTCTGGGAAACAAGTATCTTCAGAAATATTTCATCTGATAAAAGTTGTTACCTGAAAATTTAAAATTCAAAACATAGGATGAGCATAAGAATAACTAGTAATTGGTTTTAAATAAACCAATCAAACTTTTGAAAGAATTATTTAAAAACTTATCCAATGAACATTATCTTATAGAAAACTGTAACACATGTAACATACCATAAAAGTGGTCAACTAATATTTTTAAGAAATACATGAATCAATTAAGACATTTTCAAAAAGGGGTAGTAAACGATATCCTGAACAAGTATGACCGATGAATGTTTAAGCACAAATTAAACCGTTAAGAGTAATACTTAATCAGTGTTGTGTGTGAAGGAAAAAAACTTCAATTTCACATGTTTGTTACTATTTTACATGAATCATGCCCCAAAATTTTAATTGTGACATCAATATGAACTTGATAAAAACATAAGGGAAAGAGTATTGAATGAATAGGCATATCATCTTGAAAATAACCTATAACATGACTAGAATATGTGGCTTCAACATTTCATTTATACATACATGAACATATCACCGAGGTCCATCCCCAAGGTATCAATAAAGAAAAATTACCGAGGTTATTCACCAGGGTATCATGAATCTTGTAATCACTAGAGATTAACTCATTACCCAATGAATTGGAGCGCTCTCAGGGAGCACCCTTAATATGTACTTACTTTCATGTGAGGCACATAAATCAATACATTCCTAAAACGTGGTTTTATATTCACGATGTCCCATACCACCTTGAATTGTTCATTCATAATTGGTCATAGTAATTGAATTTACATATCTTATAAGTGAGACAAGCATCTAGATGATTAAAAACCAAGCTAACAATCATATAGATGTTATTAAAAAGAAAAAAGAAAGGCAGATTATGGCACATACATTGACATCTATGGGACAAAAAGATCAAAAAACTATAATTTATCACATCTACGTTTGTTCTTAAAATTCTAAAATTTTATCATCCAATTAATTACAAGGTGAACCAAAAATCTGAAGTAGGGTTTTGAGCTTACACATGTTAAAACATTCAATATTGTTAATCCTTTGCATAATACTGAATAATTTCCATGATAGAAAGAATGAATCTTCACCAAAAGCAACATCATTTAATAGATATGGAAAACAAATAAGTTACTCTTAAATGTGGATATATGTTTTGTTTAACACCCTATTTCATATGTTTTTAAACCTCCACCTAAACACAAGGGTTAATGTGTAAGGACCTTAACAACTGAAATCAAGGTTCATGCAACGTATAAAATATATGAATGTACCTGAACTCAAACTGAAAAATTGGCACACCCATTTCTGTTAATCCCCTATGAATATTAGTTCAAAAACGTTTTGAATAGGGTAGGTCAAGCACTTAGTCATAAAAATTTGTTTATGAAAACCTACAAAAAAATAATTTTCTAAAAACCCAATCATATATATAAAATTTTCAAAATTTATTTATTATTTAAATATGAAATTAAGTGTATGTGAATATGTGCAGTGCATAAACAATTATACACAATCTTCGTACATATAATCGAAATAGAAAGGTCTTTCCCACTCCTACATATAACCAAGGTATATACATATAACTAAGAGTATATATGTATTTTCAAAACAACAAAATAAGGCCAGGTATAATCCTTACATCCTTTAAGCTATTTGAATGCAAGAGAACCCGAAGGCATAGGTTCGACATTTATGAACGTTTGGACAAAAAAGTAAGGTTAAAATATATATATATATATATATATATTTCGAATATATAAGTGTAAATATTCTCAAAGAATCAAAACAATGAAAAAAATAAAAACCCTTACTTTAAAAACTAGTGAAATGAGGACATCATGGAGGGTTGGTCAGGCTTGCTGGAGACTTGAATGGGAGAGGTGTACCAGGAGGTCTTAGTTATTTATATAAAAAATCTCACACACCACCTTGCAGGCAAAAACGTACCCACTTGCATTGCATTAAATGGGGGTGTCGTGCTTGAAGAAAACGGGAGGCCATGGGGGTCCCCGTCGGTCAGACGTGAAGAAAATGATGGGTGTGCCATAGGGTAGGGTTACTGGTGTAACCCATGCATGGAGGAAGAAGAAGACGCGACTAGGGGAAATGCCGGGGAAAAACGGATGGTCTAGATTGATCCCAACACCGATCCAAGGGATGAGATGCATCTATTGTTTTAAAATAATTGAGTGGCTTAGATTAGATCTATGTTTCATCAGATTGTCTATGATCGACGTGGAAATTTAAAAACATCGAACGACCATGATTAGATCATACTAGATCGAACGGTTGACAAAAAAAACAGAGAGAGACGCGATCACTGAGGGTCGAGTGTGGGATAGGAAATAATGGCCCAGATCGCACGTGACGCGATCCAATGGTCCAGATCGCATTTCTCCTGAGGAACTACTTCCCACATTGAAAAAAAGTGGTATTCACCGCCCTTATAACCCTAGACCTCCCAACGAGTGCTCAGAAAACACACAGCACCCATGAAGGGGGAACTATACATGGGCTCCCGCCCACAGGAATTGGCCTACCCAGACCCCATCACAGCCTCACGCCCTCACTACTGTGCCTATGCGCTCCTGCTCACTCCTGAGTTCCCTTCAGGGAACCTTTTCCCAAGCTCAGGTCGGCCTTGGCATTGGGATGAGGGTCAGGCTCAACCCCTTTGTGTGAGCTGCCTCCCTCGGCCCAGTGGGATGATTTTTTTTGAAAAAGCTACACTAAAAAATCGTTTTAAGAAGAGGAAACAATCCATTTATTAAAACAATATAGAATTTTTTATTCTTAAACATTAATGAATATAAATTAAACATGTTTTAGTTAGAAGTATTTCTAAAATAAAAAATACTAAACACCTTTTTTTATATAAAAAAGATACGAAAATTCAAATTTTAATAAACCTACATTATAATTTATAATCTAGTATCCTCAAAAACGTACTTCAATCAAAACAAAATTTAATTTGAAAAACTTAAACATAGTTTATAACATTATTTATGAAATGAAAATTGTTTCATTTTATCCTTTAAATTTTTGTTTGGTTAAAAGGGATTTATCAAAAGTAAATGAATAATATCATCATTATATGATACCCAAAATTTGGGGTGTTACAAAATGTTTTATTTACTTGTCATAATACAAATTAAACTTGTTTTAGTTATAAGTATTTCTAAAATTAAAAATACTAAACACCTTTTTTTAAGTCAATGAGTTAAGAAAAATAAAATTTTAATAAACCTACATTATAATTTATATTCTAGTATCCTCAAAAACGTACTTCTATCAAAACATAATTTAATATGAAAAACTTAAATATATTTTATAACATTATTTATGAAATGAAAATTGTTGCATTTTATCCTTTAAATTTTTGTTTGGTTAAAAGGGATTTAACAAAAGTAAATGAATAATATCATCATTATATGATACAAAAAATTTGGGTTGTTCCACATTGGTTTATTTACTTGTCAGAATATTCATTTTCATTTAATTCTTGGAATTTTTATATGTTTTATTTATGTACTATTGTGCTTTAGCTTCTTTTACTAGTTCCTGTATGCCCTTTGTTCGGTTTATAAATTGAGCATGTGCCATTAGCCTTGGTCTGCTTTACCATTTGATCTATGTCATCCTCATACTTGATGTTGATCCATTGATCCTTATGATCCTTTGGTTTTCTATTCCTCCCTTTTTTCATTCTTCATGAAACAGATTGGATTAATCTATGGGTGACCCTGGATAGCTTATCCTCTGAAGTCATATATCCTTATTTTATTGTTTTAGTGGTTATGTCGGGACACTTATCTAGATTTTTTATATCCTTGGTTATATGATCTAGTATTCCTCTACCCCTACTATAATGACTACTAGATTTGGAATCTACTTCTCCACTTGAGGGAGATTTAGTTGGGTGAGAAATCTCCATGGTTTTGGGAGCTCTAGTTTTCCTCGAGGGTGAAGAGTAGATGAAGGAGCACCGATGGGATTCCTTGACTTACCAAAGAAGAAATAGTGGTCTAGATAAGTTATGATCATCTTCATATATTCTTGGTGAGGAGCTCTGGTGAGGTCCTAGTGTTCCCTGGTGTTCCTTTTACCTAGATGAAAAAGACAATTATATAGGAGTACAATCTTGCAGACCCTAACAATAAGACCTAATTACATAGAGTCTCTATGAAAACTCATAGGATATATTTATCTCTAGTAAGGGGCCTTAGTATGGTATTCTTCTTCTTTTCTATTGGTTATTTATGCCTTGTATTTGATTATTCTTTGGTTCTATGTTGCGTGTGTTGTTTGAGTTTTTCCACGGTGCACAGTATATGATGAATCCCTAACTAGGTTCTACTGTGAGTCCTGGCATTTCAAGAACATTAACATTGGATATTTTCCTCATGTGCCTTTTTCTTATGTGGTTATGTTTCACTATTTATCATATATCATTTATAATCCCATTTTTTCATAGTGGAATATTGGTACCCATGCACCATGCATATAGGCGAAATAGATAAATAATGTAAAAAACCTATGGTCCTCTTTATGATTTGATTACTACTTTATGTCAATCATTTCTATTGATCATCTCACTTATCTTTGTGTCTGCTATCTCTAATAGTCCATTGTACGTATTAGTATTAATATAAAACCAGTTATATATATTCTCATTAGCATGTTATCTATTGTAAATGTTTACATGAATCGGTACTTTTTATTCTCTTGTTCTTTGTTTACTGTTTGGTAGAATCAACATCTTACACTTATGATTATGAGAAGTCATTACAAGATTTTTATTATTCTTGTTTTCTTAATTATTCCAACTATTTATATAATTATAAACATGTTAAATTTTTTTTTCTGTAGTTTTGAGAAACAAAATTATACCCATACAACTCATTTACTCCATTGCAAGTGGGCTACCTCATAGCACAACCCAGAGTTTTTTTATAGAATATGATAAAAACTTATTTAGTAAGGCTTCTATTGGGATCAAATATTACTAGACCTTTCATGATGTGATAATTGTGAGATAATAGTTAATTAAAAATAAATAAAAAATGATCAATAGATGTAACATATAAAACCCCACAAATAAAGAGGGGAAAAAAACCGTAGAAAAATAAAATGATATCACTATGGTAAAGGAGGTTAAACGCACTCTATTTAGATTATAAGGAAAATATACATGTAATTAACTCTCTTGAGTAATGTAGAATGAAACTCAAAAAATACAACACTCAAAATGTTAAAATAGGAAGCTCAATACATGAGGTGATGATGCTAAAACCATCAAAGAATTCTTCCTTTTATAGGAAAGGCCTTTACTTGATCTTCCTCCTCTATTTAACTCCATGGGTTAGTTTTTCCACCCATCCCACTAACCACACTAGCCCCCTTTGAAAAATCTAAAGGGCGAAACTGTTTGTGAGAAAAAAATGCTTCTATATATCACACTTGGATATCTGATTGGGAACCAATAAAATTTCCACAAATATTTTCTATCTTCCAACCATGTTGCTCTTATATCTATGATTACGATTGGGAATTTTTACTATATTAACATAACAAAGTTAATAAACTTCATCATAAAATTAACCTAATTTTCTTCAATATGAAATTTTTGCATATCCACTCTTCCTTCCTCCACCACATCTCAAACAAAGTGATATTATACCATAATGTGCTTTATCATAGAATGAAAAATAGATTCCTTTTAATTTTCATGGTGCTATTATTGTCACAAAACAATTGGATATACTTCTGTCTTTGTTCGGGATCCTGTGGAATCCTTCACATCTAAATCAACTTTTTGCAAGCCTATGTAGTTTTCATGTACTCTACCCCAATCGTGGATAAATTTATAACAGACTAAAACTTTGAATTCCATCTCACAATTAATCCTATAAAATTAAACACATAACCCAAAGTGTATTTTCATTGGTCATAATCAGCTACAAAATTTGAATCTACATAGGCTCTAATAGTGAAATTTGATCCTCAATAACATAATACACCATATGAGATCTCCTTGATATATCTAAGGGTATTCTTTAATATTTACCAATGCTACCGTATTTAATTCTCCACATACTAACTAACATCTCCAACTACAAGTGCAATTTTTGGTCTCATATAAACCATAGATATTTTCATACTACCCACTGCTAGTGCATAAGGTAATTGAGACATCTCCATCCTCTATAATTCACTGTTATCACTGTTAGGATTCATCATAGAGAATAACATAAAATTAATAGTAGGTGGGGTAAATAAAGTCTTGTAATGTATCATGTGGAAGTATTTCAAGATATTCCTCAAGAAATTATTTTTTGATAGATAAATCATACCCTTATTTCTATTTCATTAAATCTGCATCCCAAGATATTTATTTTTGACCCTAATTCCTTCATATCATACTCCCATGAAAACTATCAACGTGTCATCCACATACAATAGAAGAATGATAAAATCATTACCATATGAACCCATGGAATATGCACAAGTATCTGAATGAATTATTTTGTGCCCAATACTCATGATATAGTAATAATATCTCTTGTACCAACACCTTGGTTCCTGCTTAATACCATAATTTTTTTTTCTTAACATAAAAACCCAGTTCATTTTTCCTTATTTTGAAAAACATTTAGAGAATATATAATTATATATCACGATCACCATGTAGAAAAGTTACCTTCACATCTAGCTACTCTAAAGTTTAACTATATGTTGCACACATCACCATAACTATCTGAACTGTCATTATTATAACAATGGGAGAAAATATTTCCTTGAAATCAATAACTTCTCTCTATGCATATCCTTTGAGCACCAGTCTTGCATGATATCTTTACAATTATTCCTTTTCATCCCAATTGACATTAAAGAATCTGTTTTAACTGATAGTATTCCTTCAATGAGGTAATGGATCAATATCTCAAGTCTTACTCTTGTGAAGGGAATCAAGTTTCTCTTGAATTGGTTCCATCCATGTGGAAATTTCTGAACTCCACATCACCTCCAAAAAATAATATGGATTACCTTCCTCCATCGATATGTAGTACACAATATTTCTATCAATGATAATTTTTGAGTGCCATATTGGTTCTCTTTTATCTTGAGATGATCGTCATAGTCCAAAATAAATCATAACTTGATCATCATGGTCCTCAAATGAAATTGGTTCTTCTATGGATTCTTCCTCCACCCTAACTATTATAGTACATGTCTTCTCTTTCGTCAAGTCCCCATTAATCATCACTTGCACCTTATCTTCTAGACATATAACATCCATGATGATGAAAAGTATATAGGAAGTGGGGTCCCACATATGATACCCCTTCACACCATCAATGTATCCTAATAATATACATTCATTGGATATCAAATCCAACTTCAATATTTCTTAATCATTAAACAATACAGATACATGACCTCTATAAGTAGTAACTAAGCATAGTCAGTAGGTTTAACAGTCCACATATTCATTAGTGTTTTCAAATCAATCATCACAAAAGTAAATAGATTGATCACATAACATGTTCTCTTCATTACTTTATCCCATAACATCTTGAAAATTCCGAAATCCTTCAATATCTCCCTTGTTCTATCCAACAAGTTTATGTTCACCCACATTGACACTCCATTTTGTTGAGGTGTGTACGACACCATGAATTTTCTCTTGATTCCTTCTCATTGAAAAAAAAGTAACAAAATCCTCACATAAATATTTTCCACCACAGTCAATTCTCAAAAACATGATATTATTTCAATATAACATCTTCATCGATGATTTGAATATATTGAAGACTTTAAAAACACTTGATTTCATCTTGATTGTGTAAACCTAACATCTAATGGAATAATCATCAATGAATTCTATAATGCACCTTTCTCTTCCCAGTGATATAAATAGTTCTTGCCAAATATTGGAATGGTTCAACTCTAAGATATCCTTTCTCCTCATTGTCGACGTCAAAAAATTCAACCAATGTTGGTTGAAAAAATCATAATGCTACCAAAATGTAAATGATAACTTTTTAATCTAGGAAGAACCTTATGTCCAGTAAGAATCATAAAGCATCATTAAATCATAAGACCAAGCTTTTGATACCATTACTTCCTTAATTATTTTGTGGAGGTAGTTAAAAGGACAACTATTGTAATGTCTCGGAAATTCCATATATTTTTTTAAATTATATAGAATTATTTCAAGACTACAAAATCTGACGGTGCGCGATTCTGAGGCCCAGGGTGCCCATAATGATCCGTCGATGTTTTGTTAAGCATTAATGATCGCACGTAAGCAGTTTTCCTGAGAAAGTAGAATAATTCTTAAATGGTTACTCAAATTAAAATATGAGGGCATTGTTGCGCTTAGAATGGTAGGTTTACCATATTCACGGCATAAGTTTAGTCAGTGTGGGCCTCCTGTGAGAAAACCTGAAAATGGAATAACCATAAATAAAATTATTAAATAAAATTATTATATTTTACAAATGCTTATAACTCACGAACGGTAACTTAGAATAAAAATATGATACCATCAATAAGCTCTTGAGGGTATGATCTCTTTAGGAAGATACTAACATTGGTCGGCATGGGCCCCCAGTGAAAGTTAGTTTTTGTCCATAAATAAAATAATTAAGTGACAATCATTTTATTATAAAATCCATAACTTTTAAACGGTAACTCAGATTTAAAATCCGAGAGTACGATTGGGTTCGTTGGGGTGTGTTTCAATTAGGAAAATCCTAACCTCAATTGGTGCGGGTTTGAGGGTGACTGTTAATAATTTTCCAAACTTTTTTTGGGGTACGTTCAGTAAATGTGTGAATGGAATTTTCTGTATTTTGAATTTTTGATCGACTTAAAAATCTGAGGGCATCGTTGAACCCGCAACACCGGGATTCGGTTAACAGAGGTATAACTTCAACCAAATTAGGTCGAGTGAAAAATTTATTTTTTGGACTTTTGAAAGATTAATAAAATAACATGTTTTGTTATTTTATTTTCCTTCTTTCCTCCAATGGACGAACGATACTGGAGGGACCGACGATGTGTCAAGACAACAAATCAATTAACTCTTCTTTTCATGTAACCACATAATTGGAAATTCAGAAGGTTCATTAATTAAATGAACCTCATTAATTACCCGAGCGTTATACACTCCTTCTCCTCTAATATTTATATAGAGCTCAGGGAGGGCTGTTGGCCCAAATTCACAAAACAACCATGCTCTGGAAAAGTACCGCGATGCCAACCACCAGGAGGATGAGACTGGTTCCAATGATCGGTGACGAGCGTCACCGAGTCACCTACCAATAACAAAGATATAGGAGGATTCTTCAACTGTTGTCAGCAGACATCTCTTCCAGGTAGGGGGGTTATTTTTTTGTGCGTTTTTCTTTCCCTCTTCCACATTCTTGAAATTATTCGAAGAACGCAGGTCAACCGACTAACGGGTTGACCCGCAATTCATCTTTCTTTGTGGGGAGTTATTACGGGGAATCTTGCGGGGTTAATCTTGTGTTCAATACAATTGTTTATTGAACTCCCTTAATATCCTTCATATTGTGAGCTAACACGGAGGGTGCAGGCCTAACAAACCTAGACCGAACACTCCGCAATCTTGCATTCCTTGCACCGCCTCAGAAGACCGCGAACACATTGACACACACCGCAAGAGGAGGGTCATGGCTCTTCAGCCATATTGAATAGAGGAGGCGGCTGACACAACGACCGACCGCGGGAATGAAGGCGACACGAACGCCATGCCGCCGATGAATGGAAGCCGTGGGGGAGGCTGAACCCACCTTGGGAGGGTTCTGCGATGCCAACACGGTGCCACCGCCTCACCAACTGAATGGCCTCTAGACCTTTTGGGAATCCAGGTGACCAGCAGGTTGCACCCTCCCCATTGGACTGAACTAGGCTACAACCCTCATAGCAGGCTGCTACCCTGGAGTCGGGGCGCTGCCGCCCTCAAGTTGGGTCGTCGCCCTCGGACCAGACTGCCTCCCTCGGAGCGGGTCTCTGCCCTCGCACCGGGCCCCGGCCCTCAGAGCGGGCCGGTGCCCTCACACTGGGCCGCCACCCTCAGACTTGGTCCCTGCCCTCGAAGCGGGCTGCCTCTCCGGAATGGGTCTCCTCCCCTTGCCGGTCGGTCTGCCCCTTTTCAGGCCGCCCTATTCTGGCTGGTCGGCCTTTGTGGTCCGCCCCCATTGCGGGCCACCCCTCTTGCTGGTCAGACATAACACTGGCCCATCAGGCCGAGTCCAAACCTGCCCATCAGGCCGAGTCCACCCCGGCCCAGCCCAGAGCGAGTCGGGATGGGTCGGTCCGACCAGGTCAGACAGGGACCTAGGCCCAACCGGACCCTGGAACACTTCAAGGAGCATATCATGAGAACCCGTTGTCTGTTTGATGAATTGTCTATAGTGTTGGGATCCTTGGATCGAGACGGTCCTTTTGGTATTCTCTATTTATTTTTTTAGGCAGTTGGAGTTTGGCTGGGTTGGATTGAACTCGAATCCAACCAGCCCCTTGAAGCTAAAATGCTTATAACTCACAGACCGGGTGTCTGATTGATGTGCCTTCTATCGCGTTGGAACCCTTACGTCATGGTGGTCCTTTGAGTTATTCCCTTGTGGAGCTTAGTGGTAGCAAAGGTATGACCAATATCTCGAGGTTCAAGTTCTATGGAACTTGAGAGTACCGGGTGAAAGGAAACCTATGGCAGGCTCCAACGTGAAGAAAGAACATCGATCTTATGTGGGTCAATATCTATCGATCCTATGTGGGTCAGATCCTATGTGGGTTAGTGCTCAGTGATCCTATGTGGGTCAGCACAAATCGATACTATGTGGGTCATATCCTATGTAGGTCAGTGGGGGTTATTTACCTATCGATCCTATGTAGGTCAGTAGTAGGGCATCATAATAGAATAAGATGATATTGTTTATGACTAATCATCTGTACTTCTGTACTTAAGTTATACCTAATTCTGAGTTGATTATTTTTCCTGTGTGGTACTTATTGCTTTTTGGTGTTACCTGTGTTGTACTTGTACCTTTGTGGTATTGTCATTATGCTGTTACATGTGTGGTATTTCTATCATTGTGGTGTTACTTGCATGGTATTTCTACCTTCATAGAGTAACCTTCGTTGTTTTATCTTCGTGGTGTTACCGGTGTTGTACTTATACCATCGTGTTGTATTTTGTTTTCTTTTAGTTGTATTGTACTACCAGTCATACTTCTACTTTTATTGTTGGGCTTGTATTCCGACACCTTTTTTACGTTCACCACACTTTTACTAAAAAAGTTTACATTGTGGTTCCATCTTATTGTGTTCAAGTTTGTGTAGTTGCATCTTGTTTTCTTCTTGGACTGTGTGTCTGTATAGGTTAAAAATGAAATGTGTTCCCGTTTAAGGGACACACCTTTCTGGTGCTAGGTGTCAGCCTCTCACCTATGGAAGACGAGTTTGGGGTAGTCATGACATGGGCCCCGAGGGCGGGTCATGACAACTATCTCCACCTCCTTGTATGCTTCACCATAAAGAACACATAGATTATTTTAGATCTTCTCTATCTTCATAACCACAAGTACACCCTTCACAATCTTCCCCACTTCATTGTTAGTGTGAGTCTTACACCAGATGTCATCAAATCCACCCAAAGAAAATATATTTATCTTCCGGATCATCGCATGGCGTACTCCTTGGGTGGTTTGAATTATACCGTCATGCATCTTTACTTTGTTTGTATTGACTCCAAAGATCATCAAGGTGTGATTATTCCCCATGTAAACAAGTCCTTTCGAGATATGTTCATACTGATCAATCCATTCCCTTTGAGCCATGTTTCTATTGAATCAATTATCCATGTGTTATTGAGATGATGTCATCCACCATCCATCATTGATGTTTTGCTTACTAGTACGTCTCCATTTCTGTATGTACTCGTAATATTTCATTGAGAGTTTTTTCCACCACTCATATTATTCCAACTATTCTTTTTGGTGTGCCCCTACCTTCCAAAATCGTAACATGTGATGTTGTTATTCTTCTTAATTTGGGCATTCGATGATTTTTTCTCCCACTTAGAATCATGCTCCATCGTCCTTCCTCTCTCTATTGACAAATTCAACAATTGGTGCAATGTTTTTTGTCTGTCACTTTGCTCTTGCATTGACATTTTTCTTCAGGAACCATAGCTGAAAGGTTTTTGACCGTAAACATGTCCATCATGATATTGTTGGAACGTTTGATGATCAAATGATCATATGGATTTGTAAATATTTATAGCAGAATACCATCACATTAGATATCCCTAATTTTGTAGACTAGTGTCATGAGTTGAGAAAATAGGGTATTGACAGTGTTGATGTGATCCGTCATTGATGATGACTCTTCATTTGAAGAGTGTATACTTTTCTATTTAAGAAAATTTTGGTTTGCAGTGACATGGTCTTATAATGTTTTTTAGAACATCATAATTTTTTTTTCATTTTCTTTTTCTCTGCAATGCTTGATAGGACCTTGGCCACCAAAGAGAAAGGGATGTAGGCAATAACATTCATATCCTTGTTTTCCCATTTCTCCTCTACTATACCCACCGGTATTTTGTGGATCACAAGTAGGCAATTATTCTTCCACATCATCCCTTGCATTTTCATTTATAAGAATTATTAATACCTAAAAAAATTGACTTCACTACACTGTGTATACAAGACTACCACAATCGAAGTGTGTTTTTATCAAAATTATAAATAGTACTCTCTAGAATTTAGAGAAGTCAAATTTGTACCATAACATAGTACTCCATGACATACTTGATTGAACATCACTTTATTTTACATATCGAATCACCAACAAAGATTCATTTTTATGCCACAAAAAAATTTGAGAAAGCCTGGAGGGTGTGGGTTTCCACGTGGTAGTGTTTTCAGATGATGTCTAAAAAGGTGGGCCATTTGATGTCTGGGTACGCCCTCTGGGGGTTCCCGCCGGCCAAAACTCCGATGGTGGACTCAGCACCCTGTCCCTCGCCGGACACAGAAAAAATCTTATTGGCTTGCTCGCCCTTCGCTCGTTCACCACCACCCTGTGTACGCAGCTCTTGTACACCCCATTCGTGAGAGCCTGCGATTTTCCCTTTCATTATGAAAATGGAAATCAGAAGTGTTAAATGGATCAGTGGTGAATGTGGACGCGCATACTATAAAGTTGTCACCGAAAAGAACAATGAATGTGGCTGGAGTGGGGGAGATAGAATGCCATCTCCCATCGTACGAATCTTGGAGGCTGCCCATGTCGTCCTGGTGGAGGATGGTAATGGAGGTGGGATCACAGTGGGGTCCCATCCCCAGCATCACCTCCTATCGCCGGCAATGAGGGTAGTAATTTAGACTCATATTTGATTCATTTCCAATGAAGAAATCCCAAAGGTAGCTGTGTCCCACCCCAAGGTCGACGCCCATCACCTCCAGGATCGCCACCGAAAGACCTCTCATGGCCTCGATGTACTCCTCTTACTCCTTACTGCCACCAACACGAAAATATCCTGTAATATATGGACATTTTACGACATCTAATCCCCACCAAGTAGAATTGTCAGGCATTTTTCTCGTTTAATTCTCATAAAAATACCCAAAATATTGAAAATCTATTCCCAAGGTCTTCACGAAGTACTTCTCCACACTCCCGGTGGCGTCTTCGGTGAAGTGGAAGGACATCATCTCTTTCCATAGAAACTACATCGTAAACCTTTCAGTGAGGCTGTCGATGTATCCTTGGTGATCCCCGGATCTCCTCTTTACCGTCTGTTTCTCCTACGGTGGAATGCTGAATAACCACTCCATGCCGGCCCGTGCCCCAATGGGATCCCTCCTTAGCTGTGGGTGTTGAGCTGATGATTTGGGAAGGAGTCAAGGGCCTCCTTTTATATGCAGTATTCTTTCTACAAAATATTGCATGTTGTTGG
This sequence comes from Viscum album, assembly GCA_963277665.1. Taxonomy (NCBI): domain Eukaryota; kingdom Viridiplantae; phylum Streptophyta; class Magnoliopsida; order Santalales; family Viscaceae; genus Viscum; species Viscum album. The sequence continues at coordinate 983,513,382 of OY728148.1, read as the reverse complement.
AACATTAAAGGGTCTATTCACGCATTGACCCCTTCATAAACGTTGTTCATAAATGTTTATTCCATTTATCCTCAAAATTTCAGCTCATTTTCCCCTAGGTTAAAGAGTTATGTAATTTTCATTGAATACGACTTTTTTTATATCCGAAATTTGCAAGAAGATTCCTTCAAATGTGTAACGATCAACGGAAAACTTAATGACTTCAACCCCCCCCCCCAAATTTGTTGTAGAGTCGGTCGTATTTGTCCTAGTGGTTCCCCATGTAAAAAGACCTAAATTGGAGGTGAGGGAACCGATTTGTGCATCTGTTATAGTGGTGGTGTCTACGCTGTCTGCCCAAAAAAGATTCCAACTTCAATGATGTTTTTGAACTAATAGTTCTTCGAATCAGCTCTAGGTCCAAAAGAAAGAGTGGAAGGAAATAAAATCAGCATTCTAAAAAAAACTAATTACAAATTTGGAATTATATATTTTATGAAATGATAAAAATATATTTGTAGTAAAAATCGGTAAAAAATCCAAAATTATGCACTTTTTCAATTTTTCTCATAATCATTCTAAAATTCAAACTACACATAATTTTAATAAAACATTGAAATAAAATAGTCTTATCATTGAATAAAATTAAAAAATACTCATTATTTGATAAAAAATATGCATAACAAGTTTCTTTGTCAAATACCCCCAAACTTAAACCATGCTTGTCCTCAAGCATAAAATCTCCACATTGAAATCAGAGAACACAAATGTAACCAAAATTCAAATTACAATGTAATAAATTCAAATAAATTCAACATGAAATCAAACATTAAAAAATATTCATAAAATATCAATTTAATTTTTCATTTTCAAGGAATCAAATAATTCACATATTTTACTTTTACCCTTTGAAAATTTAATGAAACTCTCACTTCATTAATTCAATCTCTTTAATTTATTATTATTAAACATGCCAAGTCAGGATTTACCTCACTTTTGATTCTTTTCTCTCATCACTCATGATAAAATTCAAGTAGAGTTACTCTTATATCATGCGAAACATGGTCCTTATCCACATGCTTCTAAATGAACTACTTCCTCCACATTATAAAGAAAATACACACATAAAATCATGGGGACTTGCAATTAAGGTTTTATTGACATTGATGTTTAAGGTTGGTTGGATTCAATGTATATAAAATTAAGGCTCGTGGAGGAGTCTAATCTCTTAAGTACTATGAATGATATCAAAAGTAAAAATATAATGAAATTATCCCCTTTAAAGTAGCAACAACCACTTCCCAAAACACAATGAAAAGAATATGATCATGTACGAATAATGAATGATTTGTGCACCCTCTTGAATATTTTTTTTACTTTTTACTTTTTTCAAAATATATGATTATATCAAACCTCACATCTATAACATAACCACATAGGATCATAAGATCATCAGTCTGAAAAATGGTGATTTTTGGTTTTCCAAAATTACAACCCATTTTTTTCTTTTTTGTTGGTTCTTTTTGTCATTTTTGTCATTTTTTTTAATTCAGGTGGGGAAAACAGTAGATTATAATGAATGATTCCACATCCTTTTAGAATTACCACAATAATACCCCCACACTTTTTTCTTATAATGTATAACATCCCATCCACAATGATTCCCTTTACCCCCACACATCAACTTTAAAATATTATACAAATACTCAGAGGAGGGTAGGAATGGATAAAAATGGATTGAAATATCTCTCATTCCAATAAAGGTCATTCAAGGTCTCTATGGGATAAAATAAGGATTGATGTAAAGGTTGTATTTTAAGGAAAATTTTTCTTTTTAAAGGATACCTCAATAATTTTAAATGTGTTTTAGCACTGTCATAGACTTGAAATGTTTCAATACAAGTCCCGGTCGGTTTCATGTTCCATGATCACTCAAAAAATATTCACATGAATAAATAGGAAGTACATGGTCTAGAAATCCTCTTAGGAATGTGAAATATAACATTGGTCAATCACTCATGGCATGACTAATAAATTAATTCACATGAACTTTAGAAATTCAAAGCATAAAGGTTGGTAGGAAAATTTCATTTACATGAATCAATTAATTCCTTCAAATCATGAGTCATTACATAAATATCTATGCTTCATTTTAAAAATTAAATTATTAATTTGAATAATTAAATCATTTCAACATTGAAATCTAAAACACGGCATCTCAGGATTCCTATGAAACTCATGTCTTCTAGAAAAGTGGAGTAAAATATGAATTTATGTGTGGGAATGCAATTTTATCTTTAAATCTCAAAACATGTTGCGGAAAAAAATGTGGAAATTTTAAAAGATAAAACACTAAAATTGAACACCATTTTCCCATGAATCATGGTCTTTCCCCTTCTTTGTCTGGGGCTTTCTTCTACTGTCATGATCCTACAAAATAAAATTACTCAATTAATCACATTGATCATTTCATTTAATCATAAAATGGAAAGAGGGAGGGGGTCGCATGCTAAATTATTTCAATGAAAAGAAATTTACATCTAAATTCCTAGAAATAATGTAAAGATAAATCTTGGTATTAACCCCCAAGTGGGCCCTGAATTTTGAATGCCTCCAAAGGGCAGTGCCAACTGTTATGCAATGTCTGATGGAGGATAAAGCTTCTTTTATTGGAACCACAACATGTGGATTTTCTCAACTTGTGCTTCATTCTTCAGGGTGAGTAATGATCCATGGATAGAGTTAACCATATCCCCACCCCTTCACAATGAGGTATATATTGTGTGGTGGGGTAGGATGAAGTATGAATCATCCTCCTTCTAGGTTTCTACTTGCGCAACCTCTTCTACTCTGTCCATTGGTTCCTCAATGTATGCTTTATCAAAAGAATAGTTAATAAGAATGTCAAAGTATAATTCTATTTGAATAATATTAAAACATGATGTATCAAGATCAAATTCTTCCCCATCAAAGTAAGAATCTTTTATCCTGATTTCCATAGAGAAATCCATTAGAATCTCTTCAAGAAATTTCTTCAATAAATATTCAACGTGTCCAGGGAGCTCCATATGTTCCTCAACATGTGCACATCCTAGTTCTTCTTCGTCCTCTATGGCATAGCTGAGATTGTAATATTCTAAATAATAAAAATCACAATTAGTGATGTAGAATTCAGATTCAATAAAATTAGAAGGGATAGAGTCAATGAATGGTTCAACTCCCTGAGTCGGTTCAGATTCAATCTCTGCCTTAGTGATAAGTGCCTCTTAGAGTATACTCACTGAGGATGGAGGCAGGTAGTTGGGATCCTCCATCTTGACTTAATATTTCACAACTTGGGTGGTTTCTTCCTTCAGTGGCGATGAATCTTATTATTTTTATTATATGGGAAGGTCAGGAAGTTCCTCACATTTAATCATGGATTCATCCAAACTTTTTTGACCTCCCACTTTTAGATCACCAGGTAAGTATTCCTCCCCTGACACCTCAGGTTCTTCAATTTAAAATATAAGTGGTGAAATTTCTTCCACCAGTTTCTCAGGTTATTCATTTGTCTTAGTATTGGGTTACTCCGTTAATGCAAGAACATAATCAAAAGCTCTATCCGACTTTTTGGTTAATTGTTTAATTCTTTCTCTAGGTTCATGCACATAAGCTCTTCTAAAATATGTATCTTCTTCTTGTTGTTGTTTCTGCACCTATGAGTAATTTTTCCATGCATAATATTCATAATTTGAATACATCATGGAAGTCATTTTTTATTTTTCATAAATTAAATGAAATCTAACTAAGAAGTGAAAATAGAAAAATTAAATAAACTAATGGTTGTCTCCATGGAAACAATGTTAGTTTTGACGCATGCCTGTCGCATGGCATGGACCAAAATAATTATATTTTTCCTAGTGCAACATAGTGTCTGACCAAAGTCATCTCTCTTGAAGAGACTTATCAGTGTAGATCACTTTATCTAATACACCTATTATATCTATTTTGTTTTTTTTCTTATTAAATGAAAGTGGGGAAAATCTTTTTGGGTGTTTTATTATTTAAAATAATGACAAGTGAATCAAGAATTCTAAATTTATACTAAGATGCATGTCTAAATGGAATTAATTAATAAGAAAGAACTTGGTTTTGGGGGTTGGTTAAATGTTCAATCATTATGATCATTATATGATTTATATTAGTTCGATAATCCAAAATGAAATATCATGTTTGAACTACTATTATTTAATTATAAATTTTGGAATATCATTGATTGTTTGAGCACTCTCAATTACACCTCCTCCTTTAATCCAAGTTGGTGACACAGCTTTGTCTAGAATATGTCATCTTCCAGGACCCAGTTCAATCGAAGCCGTTTCATACATTGATTAGCTAAAATCAAATGGGTGATCAAATAACCAACGAGAAGAGGGAAAATGATTAAATAGATGAATAGGGATATGCTTAGTTGCATGTCATTGGAGTGAGTCACAACATCAGATACATTCGCCTTACCTATGCATGCTACTTAAATCTATCTACAAACATAAAATTAAACATTAAAGAAAATTCATGATCACCTTCACCACCCCCAAACCAAGTCTCGGGGTTAGACACTCATTTATGAGAGTAATATATTACTTAGAGTAGTGGGTGGAAGGGAATAGAGAGAGAGAGAGGGAATGAAATGAAGAAAAGTCGATGGAGAAACATAAAGGCATGGCTTAATAAAGATTAAATTTGAATTAAAATTGAAAAAAAATACAAAAATAAAATTAAAATAAAAAATAGAGAATAAATTAGGGGGAAAGAGGAGAAGAAGTGGCACATGGCCTAGTGGGATCCCTCCTTAGCTGTGGGGGTCGAGCTGATGATTTGGGAAGAAGGCGAGGGCCTCCTTTTATAGGAAGAATTCATTCCACTGAATGTTTTCTCATTTTTTTCCTAATAATGTTAGATTAATGTGTGTACACCTTAATAAAAGTTATTCAATAATGCGGTTTCCATTCAACCTCCAAATTTCGGCTCATTTAGCCAAAAGATTAAAGAGTTATGGAATTTTCATTGAATAAGACTTTTTATGTAAGAAATTTCCAGGAAGCCGTCTTCCAAATTATAATGATCAGTGGAAACCATAATGACTTCGAAATCCCCCCAAATTTGTTTTAAAGTCAGTCCAATGTGACCTACTTCTATCTTAGGTAGAATCACTTAAATATGATGTGAGGAGACTGATTGTTTTATCTGTTATAGTGGTGGGGTCCATTCTATTTTCCTAGAAAAATTTCCAACTTCAATGAATTTTTTGGATTAATAGATCATTGAATCAACTCCATGTCCTTAAGATAATGTTGAATGAAATAAAATCATGAATCAAATAAAATGAATAATGAATTTTGGAAATATATTTTTTTTAAAATGACAAAAATACCTTTTTAGTAAAAATCTGTCGAAAATCCAAAATTATTCACATTTCACAATTTTTATCATAATCATTCTAAAATTAAAATTACCCATTATTTTAATTAAACATTGAAATACATTTGTTTATCATTGAATAAAATTAAAAAATACTCATTATTTGATCAATAATATGCATGTTAATTTGCTCTCTCAAATACCCCCTCACATAAACCATGCTTGTCCTCAAGCATAAAATCTCAATATAGAAATTAGAGGACACAAATGTTACCAATATTAAAATTCCAATTCATTTAAATAAAAAAAAATCTATATGAAATAAAAATTTAAAAAATTTCCAAAAATATCAATTTAATTTCCCATTTTTCAAAGAAACAAATAATTCACATATTTTACTTTTACCATTTGAAAATTGATGGAACTTCTCCTTTCATTCAGCCAAGCTCCTTGATTCATTATTATTAAACATTCCAAGTAATGATTTAACTCACTTTTGATTATTTTCTCTCATTAATCATTATAAAATTCATGTAAAGTTATTCTCATATCATGAGAACAAGCTCCTAATCCATAGGCTTGTAAATAAACTACTTTCACCACTTTGTAAATACCAAATGCAGTTAAAATCACGAGGACTTGAAATTAAGATTCTATTGACTCTGAGGTTTATGGTCGGTAGGATTTGATGCTTTAAAAATTAAGGCCCAAGGAGGAGGCTAATATATTATGTACTATTCATGATATCAAAAGTAAAAATATAATAAAATTATCCCCTTCTTAGTAGCGACACCCACTTCCCAAAACTCAAAGAAAATGTTATAATCAAGAAAGTGTAATGAATGATTTGTGCACCCTCTTAAATATTTTTTTTTATTTTGTATTTTATTTTCTTTTTTCGAAAGTTATGATTATATCAGACCTCACATCAACCACCTAACCATATACTCTCATAAGATCGTCAGTCTAGAAAATGGTGATTTTGGGTTTTCCCAAATCATAACCCATTTTTTTCTGTTTTTGTTGGTTCTTTTTGTCATTTTGTCATTTTTTTAATTCAAGAGGGATAAAAATAGAGTATAATGAGTGATTCCACAACATTTTACAATTAACACAATAAAAAACCTACACTTCTTCATTACAATGTATATCATCCCGTCCACCATGATTCCCTTTACCCACACACTTCAAATTTCAAATATCATGAAAATACTCAGAGGAGGGTAGGAATGGATAAAAATGGATTGAAACATGACTCATTCCTATAAAGGTCATTCATGGTCTTTGTGTTCTAAAGGAATGATTGATTTAAAGGTAGTATTTTAAGGAAAATTATCTATTCAAAGGATGCCTCAATCATTTTAAATTAGTTTTTCCATAGTCATAGATTTGAGAAGTTTTAATAAAAGTTATTGTTGGTTACATGTCCCAATATTACTCACGAAATATGCTCAAGAATAAATAGGAATTTCTTGGTCTAGAAATCTTCTCGATAATGGAAAATATAACATTGGACATTCACTCACGGAATGACTAATAAATCAATTCACATGAACTTCAGAAATTCAAAGCATGAAGGATGGTAGGGAAATTTCATTTAAATGAATCAATTCATTCCTTCAAATCATGAGTCATTACTTCAATATCCATGCTTCATTTTAAAAATTCAATTATTAATTTCAATCATTTAATCATATCAACATTGAAATCAAAAATAGGGAATCACAGGATACCTAAGAAACTCATTTCTCCGAGATAAGTTGAGTTAAACATGAATTCATGTTTGGGAATAGAATTTTATCTTTAATGCTCAAAACATGTTGTGGACCAAAATCTGGAGAGTTTAAATTATAAAACACCAAAATTTAACACCCTTTTTCCATGAAACATGGTCCTTCCTGTTCAATGTCTGGTTCTTCCATCTCCTATTATGATCCTAAAAATGGAAAATACTCAATTAATCCCAATGATCATTTCATTAAAGCTCAAAATGAAAAGAGGGGGGGGGGGGCACATGCTAAATTAATTCAATGAAAATAAATTAACATCTGAATTCCTAGAAAAAATGTAAAGATAAATCTTGGTATTATCCCCTAAGTCGGCCCTGAATTTTTGAATACCTTTAGAGGGCAGTACCAGCTGTTATCCAAAGTCTGATAGAGGATGAAGCTTCGTTGATTTGAACCACTATATGTGGCTTTTCCCAGCATGGGCTTCATCCTTCTGGGTGAGTAATGATCTAGGGATAGAGTACACCATATCCCCACCCCCTTAACAATGAGTTATATCTTTCATGGTGGGGGTAAGATGAAGTATGAATCATCCTCCTTCTTAGTTACTACTTGTGAAACCTCTTATTCTCTATCCATTGGTTCCTCGAGGCATGCTTCATTAAAAGAATAGTCAATGGGAAAGTCAGAGTGTAATTCTATTTGAATAATATTAAAACATGAAGTATCAAGATCAAATTCTTCCCCATTAATGTAAGCATATTTTTTCATGGTTTCCTTAGGGAAATCCCCTAGCATATCTTCATGAACTTCCTTAAATAAATATTCAACATATCTAAGGAGATCCATATGTTCCTCATCATGTGCACATCTAGGTTCTTCTTCATCCTCCAAGGCATAGATGAGACTGTCTGATTCTGTATAATCAAAATCACAAGGAGTGATGTAGAATTTAGATTCAATAAAATTATAAGGGATAGAGTCAATGAATGGTTCAACTTCCTGAGTTGGTTCAGTTTAAATCTCTTCCTCCGTGGTAAGTGACTCGTGGTGTAGACTCTCTGAGGATGAAGGCATGTAGTCGAGCTCCTCCATCATTACTTCAAATTCCACCACTTGGGTGGTTTCTTCCATTTGTGGTGTTGAATCTTATACTTTTTATTTTATGGGGAGGTTTGGTAGTTCCTCACATTTAATCAATAATAATACAAACTTTTTTGATCTCCCACTTGTATATCAATAGGTACGTCTTCCTCCCTTCCCTCCATAGGTTCTACAATTTCAAATATAAGTGGTCAAATTTCATACACCACTTTCTCAGGTTCCTTCTCCAACATAGGGCTGGGTTTCTCCATTAATGTATGAACATAATAAAAATATTTATCATCCTTTATGGTTAGTTGTTCAATTCATTTTCTATGTTCATGCACCTGAGCTATTCTGAAATATTTTTCTTCTTCTTCGTCTTGTTGTTGCACCTGATTAATTTTTTCATGCATAATATTCTGATTTTGAATACATCTTGGATGCAATTTTTAGTGTTCTAAATGAAAATAATTCTAAATAAGATGTGAAAATAGAAAAAGAAAATGAACTAATGATTGAATCCTTGAAAACAGCTTTAATTATGACGCACGCCTGTCGTGGGGTGTGGACAAAAATATTTATATTTTTCCTAGTGCATAACTGTGGAAGACCATAGTCATCTCTCTTGAGGATCCATCTCAATGTAGTTCAATTTATTTATCCAATTACCCTATTCTATCACTTTTTGTGGTTTTTCTTATTAAATGATAGTGATTAAAATCTTTTTGGGGTTTTTATTATCAAAAATAATTACATGTGAAACAAGAATTCAAAATTTATACTAAGATTCATTTCTAGATAGAATGAATCACTACTAGAATTTTACACATTACCAATGATTGTAAACCATTGGTAAAGGCCTTGAAACAATTGGTATATAGTATATCAACGGTTCCCTCATCCCTGGCCAAGTAAGGCATGAAAATTTGCCTATACCAACGGTTCTGTGAAAATCGTTGGTATAGGTGTCAAAATAGAAGGTATACCAACGGTTTGGTACAAACTATTGGTATATGTATGTTAATTTATAACATATAATAATGTTTTTTAAACTGTTGGTATATGTGTGTTACACTAATACCAACAGTTATAAACTATTGGTATAGAGGGTATATGGCAAGCCATAAGGCAATACCAGCAGTTTTGTTATAACTGTTGGTATAAACCTATACCAACGGTTATAATAAACCGTTGGTATAGTTATATTATAGTATCTATACCAATGGTTTTGAAACCATTGGTATACAATTTCTCAGCTCCACAGAAGCAGGCCCCTCTCAGCTCTCCAGACCTGCAACAACACAACAACCCCTCTCCAGACCTGCAACAACACTAATAAAAAAATCCCCATCCAAAGTATTCAAAATTTAGAATTCATTCCAGAATTTAGAAATTTATAAATTTAGAAATTAAAATGCAATAAAACCCATAAGATAAAAAGATTGCATGTTATAGGAAATGGAATAACACCCATAAGAGTATTCCAAATTTAGAATTCATTCCTCACTCAAACCACAACACCAACACACATATGAGTATTCAAAATTTAGAATTAATTACTCACTCAAACCACAACACCAATACACAAAAGAGAAAAAACCTACATGTAATAGGAAGAACATGGGATGTTTTTTCATGGTCTTGGGTTGAGAATCTTAAATCCAACAGAAAAACATGGGTAGAGTGGCAAGGATCATGACACCCATAAGATAGACAATGGTAGTGGTCATGTTCTTGGACCTAGGATGAGTTATAGGATGCCCATGGGATGTTTATATTCCTCAAATGATTATGTATCCATGTATAAATTGTCCCTGATGTGTTAGTTGGAAACATTGGCCAATCCCGGCATATGAGATGGGTTACCAGAATAACATAGATGTTTTTCATAGAATTTTAAATTAGAATAAGGGGGTATGTGGATAATTGTAATTTTCTCTCCTGGGTGTGATGTGAGATGAATCCCCATCTTGGGTAGTGGGTATGAATACTCAATTATGTCTTTGGTATTGGGTTTCCAAAGGGACTTTGGTTTTGTCCTAGAACCCACAGTTTGAGGATGGGATTGTGGTGATCCATGGGGCTATGGTGTCACATTATGTATTTCTCGCCATTGGGGAATTTTTATGAGACTTTGAAGCTAATTTTTCAAGAATCTATATGTGTCCATGTTGGAAAATTTGTTATATGGTATGATTGGGTGTTCATAGGTTTCATATGAAATCATTGTATGATATTTATTTGTTGTATGTTATTGTATTGAACGAAGGGACTGTGATTGAAAATTAGAACATGAGTGTTGGTGCATGTTCATGATGGGATGTCAAGACTCATTCCTAATATAATTCATGTTTTTTATATATACTATGACCCATTTTGTTCCAATATATGCCTTGTGAATATTTTATTCTAATAACATATGACCAATAGACCATATTTTATTTTTTATCCCTTAATTTCAATAATATATGTGTATCCTTGTGATGATTTTCCGTATGGAAGTTGTTTTCACTTAAAATGTTGTCCATTTCAAACAAATGTGAAAAACTTTGAGTGATACCAGTCACACCATGCCTCGTATTGAGGTGAGGTTGACTCATGAAAGTCCCAAATGATCCATGGATCATTGGGTGGGGGCCTATCCAGGGTGGCGTGTCTGTTCGGGGGGGGGGGGGGGGGCGTCCCGAGTGCGTTTTCGGGGACCCCGATCACACAACACCTCCGATTGACTTGTCGTCTAGTTGTCCATTTCACAATTAACCCACTCTTTGTTGTCGTCTGATTTCATTATATTCTGAGGTCGTTCGGCTGGTTTCAACCACCCCACGCATGTTTTTCAAGCGCACCAAAGACCTAAAAAACACATATTCTACCATGTCATGCAAACCACGTTTCTGAATGATGTGTCATCTTTTTTCACACCTCACGAATAATAATTTGGGTTTTTCATGTGATTTTATGCCATTCTGATGTCGTTCGTTATGTATTTGATCGTAAAACACATTTTTTGGCCATTTACGACACGAAGAGTGCGTTTTTGGCCACCGTGGTCAGATGATGCCTCTGATTGGCATTCTATCTCACCAACCATTTAACAATTCACCCAACCGTTGTTGTCGTTCGATTTCATGGAATTCTGAGGTCCTTCAGCCGATTTTTACTACCCCACGCACGTTTTTCTAGCGCCCCAAACACCTAATAAAAAAAACTCAGTCGTGCTGCACAAACCGCACATCCAAATGATATGTTGTCTCCTCATACAGCTCATGAAAAATAATTAGGTTATTTTTGTGTTATTTTAAGTCATTTTGATGTCCTTCAGTATGCATTTGACCGCTAAACGCATGTTTTCGCCATTTACGACACGCGTAGTACGTTTTCGGCTACCGCGGTCACACAACACCCCCGATTGATGTGTCATCTAGCAAACCATTTTATAATTCACCCATCGTTTGTTGTTATCTGATTTCATGGAATTCCGAAGTTGTTTGTCTTATTTTTCCCACCCTACGCACGCTTTTTAAGTGCACCAACACCTTAAAAACACATTCTATCGTGCCGCGCAAACCGCGGGTCCGAATGATGTGTCGTCTTTTCATACACCTCAAGATTAATAATTTGGGTGTTTTCATGTGATTTCAAGTCATTCAGATATTGTTCGTTCTGTATTTGACAGTAAAACACATGTTTTGGTCCTTTACGACCCGCAAAGTACTTTTTCAGCCACTGCGGTCACACGACACCTCTGATTGATTTATCGTCTGGATGATCATTTTAAAATTCACCCACCCATTGTTGTCATTTGATTTCATGGCATTCTGAGGTCGTTCGGCCAGTTTTGACCACCCCACACATGCTTTTCAAATGCGCCAAACACCTAAAAAACACATATTTAGTCATGTCGAGCAAAACATGCGTCCAAATGACATGTCGTCTCCTTATACACCTCATGAATAATAATTAGGGTGTTTTTATGTGATTTCAACTCATTTAGATGTTGTTCAACATGCATTTGACCATTAAATGCATGTTTTTTCTATTTACGACATGTGCAGTGCGTTTTTAGCCACCGCGGTCACACAACACATCTGATTGACGTTCCATCTGGGTGAACATTTCAAAATTCACCCACCCTTTGTTTTCGTCTGATTTTATGGCATTCTGAGGTTGTTCGGCAGGTTTTGACCTCCCCACACACCCTTTTTAAGTGTGCCAAACACCTAAAAACACATATTCAGCCGTTCCATGAAAAACGCGTGTCTGAATGTTGTTCCGTCTCCTAATACACCTCAATAATAATAATTAAGGAGTTTTTGTATGATTTCAAATCATTATGATGTCATTCAGCATGCATTTGACAGTTAAACACATGTTTTGGCAATTTACGATCTGCGGAGTGCATTTTTGGCTAGCGCAATCACATGACACCTCTTATTAATATTCCATTTGGCTGACCATTTAAAAATTCACCAAACTATTGTTTTCATCCGATTTCAGGGCATTCTAAGGCCGTTCATCCAATTTTGACCACCCCATGCATGCTTTTCAAGCACACCAAACACCTAAAAAACACATATTCAGTCGTGCATGCAAACCGCGCGTCTGAATGATGTTTCGTCTCCTCTTACACCTCAAGAATAAAAATTATGATATTTTAGTGTGATTTTAAGTCATTATGATGTCGTTCGGCATGCATTTGACCATGAAACACATGTTTTGGCCATTTACGACATGCCGAGTGTGTTTTTGGCCAGCGTGGTCACACGACACCTCCAACTAACATGTTTTCTGGATGATCATTTCAAAATTCACCAAATATTTGTTGTCGTCTGATTTCATAGAATTTTGAGGTCGTTCGGCCTATTTTGACCACCCCATGCACACTTTTCAAGCGCGCCAAACACCTAAAAAACACATATTCAGCCATGTCACTGAAACCGTGCGTCCGAATGACATGTCGTCTCCTCTTACACCACAAGAATAATATTTAGGGTGTTTTCGTGTGATTTCAAGAAATTCCTATGACGTTCGGTATGCATTTGACCGTTAAACACATGTTTTGGCCATTTTTGAAACACTAAGTGCATTTTTGGCCCCCGCGGTCACACGACACCATCGAGTGATGCACGGTCTAGAAGACCACTTCAAAATTCACCCACCCTTTGTTGTAGTTTGATTTCAGGGAATTTCGAGGTCATTTGGCTGGTATTGACCACCCCATGCAAGCTTTTCCAGTGCGCCAAACACATAAAAAACACATATTCAGTTGTGCCATGAAAACCACTCATCTGAATGGCGTGTCGTCTCCTCGTACACCTCATGAATAATAATTAGGGTGTTTTCATGTGATTTCAAGTCATTCCGATGTATTTAGGCATGCATTTGACTATTAAATACATGTTTTGGCCATTTACGACACGCATTGTGCATTTTCGGCCAGAGCGGTCACACGACACCTCTGATTGACGTGCCGTCTAGCCGACCATTTCGCAATTCACCCACCCTTTTTTGTCGTCCGATTTCATGGAATTTTGGGGTTGTTCTTCTGGTTTTAACCACCCCATGTACGCTATTCAAGCGCGTCAAACACATAAAAACATATATTCAGTCATGCTGTGCAAACCGCGCATCCGAATGACATTTCGTCTCCTAATACACCTCAATAATAATAATTAGGGTGTTTTCTTGTGATTTAAAGTCATTCTGGTGTCCTTCAGCATGCATTTGACTGTTAAATGCATGTTTTGTCCATTTGTGACACGCAGAGTGCGTTTTGGGCCATCGCGGTCACACAAAACCTCTGGTTGAGGCAAAGTTGACTTGTAACCGTCATAAATGACCAATGTATCGTTTTCCTAAAATATCAACAGAATCTGAATGTGTTTAATTGGTTTTCTGTATGTTAGTTGTTGTTTTCACTTTAAATCTCGTCTATTTCAAATAAAGTGAGACACTTTGAGTGGTACTGGACACACCATACATAAAATTGATTCATAGTTGACTCCTACACATCAAAAATGTTCCATAGATTATTGTGGTAATGTATCAACAGAATCCGATTACATTTGCTCCATTTTCCAAATGTTTGTTTTTTTTCACTTAGAATGGTGTCCATTTCAAATAAAAGTGAGACACTTTGAGTTGGACTGCCCACATCATGCCTCAGATTGAGTTGGGATTGACTCATAGACATCACATATGACCCGTGGTTCATTTTTCTAATTTATCAACACAATCCAAATACGTTTGGTCAGTTTTCCATATGCCAGTTGTTTTTACATAAAAGTGTGTCCATTTTTAACAAAATAGATACACTTTGAGTGATACCAACCGCACCATGCCTCAGATTAAGGTAGGGTTGACTCGTACTGTCACATATGACTCATGGATCATTTTCCTAAAGTATCAACACAGTCCGAATGCATTTGGTCAGTTTTCCGTATGCCAGTTAGGCAAATCGTGCAACAACAATGATAATATCTTATACTAAAACTATAGGAATTATGAATGATGTTCATCCCCTGGTGCATGGTTTGGGAAAATCACGCACATTGCTTCTAATATATATCCCTATATGGTTGGTAGATACCCTGTGGGATGGAGTTAAATTTTTTACTAACCGTGAGGCATAGTTTTTTTACGCCGACTGGGGTTCCAAGCTCCGAACAAGCCCCAGAAGCCCCGTAAACTATTATAACATCATTAGGATTCCATATTGGTTCATAAATAGAGAGTTATACTGAATTCAAAAATTTTAATACCAAATTGAAAAACCAGGTTAAAAAAAGAATTATACAGAATTCAAAAATGTAATTGATTAATCTGCCCCTGATCACCATCATAATCACCACTGTCATCATCAGCCTCATCCTCGCCACTATCTTTTTCCTCGTCATCATACTTGTCATTGTCCCCATGCTCATCCTTGGCCCCATCCTCGCCCTCGGCCCCATCCTCACCCTCGTCCTCATCCTCATACTCACCCTCGTCCTCTTCAGCATCCTCGTCACCAGGAACTTCATCATATCGACCTCCACTAGAACTGCCGCCTGGTGCATTGGATAATGCACCCATAGGTGACATATATGTCTAACAAGCCACGCTGGCCTCTGGTAAAAGTGATGAAGATAAATCTTTGATCATATTCATAAATTCTTTCTCCCTCGTTTGAACCTGTTCTTCCAACTCTGCGACCCTTTTGACAGACTCTCTTGCATGCTCCTTGACCTTTTCCAAATCAGGGGTACTATAATGGATACCTTGAGATGACCAATAACTCATCGAGTCTATATTCTTACCAAGTCTGCAGCGTAATCGACAGGAGTGCTCATCACCAACAACCTGATATAAATGATCATGTGGCCATTAATTGTCAGGCTACTGGGCATCAAGGGCCTCTATAACATCCTGTTAAAAATATTAATAGATTTTTAAATTTACAAATAGATATTAAACTTTTAATAAACAAATTAAAACATACAATCTTTTCTTGTGTCGGTTCATTAACCACAGTTCCATATTTCTTCCTTCTACTTGAGAAAAGCAATTTTGCTCGATGGTGACGTCCTTCAATATTCAATTTTTTTTCTGTATTGAAATTGAAACAATATAAAGGTCAATTATAATAATATATTCAATATTCAATAAATCACATAATTTAAGTAGGAAACTATAAAAATGTAATGTCCTAATGAAAAATTATAAACAACTATATCGTACTAGCTACCTCTCATGATCTGACGTAGTAGTGCACCCCAATGTGTGGAGGTATTTCTTTGAATCAATGTTTTTTTTATTTTTTTCAAAAGATGAATGAAAAAAATTTAATAATAAATAAGATAATAGTAATGAAAAATATGAAAATTTTCATTTAAATACCTCAAATGGGATTAATACCTTATATTTGGGAATCACCCAATGGGTAATCATTTGAAGATATTGCTCTATCAAGTAGTCATCCATGATAGGTACTGTCTCCAACTATGTGCCTACTATATCACACCATCCAACATACAACTCATGCTTATAACCACTCCAAAGCTCTCCTAACTCCTTTAAACGTGCTGGTCGTGCACCTTCACCATCAGGAAAGTTAAAATGAAGCTGACACCAAATAGAATAATTTATATAAATACAAAAAAAATACATTACATCCAACAGATATTTTACCCATATTTGTGCCCATTCATTATCCTTGACTTCGTGTGGCAGATGTTTCCAAGAGAGAGGGCTGACTGGAATAATGTCGGAGTATGTGGCCAGCGTCGCCAAGAAACCCCGACATTCCAGCCCAGATTTATCAATCATTTTTCATTCATCATTGTATTCAACTATCAACTATGTCTGGCAGTTCCATACCAGACAAAAGTGAGTACGTCCCTCCCCCACCTCCTATTAGTAGATGAATCTGTTTTAAAGAAATATATATTAGTAAAAGTTATAATAAAAATAAATTTTGGTATAAAAATCTGTTAGTGTTATATAAATATACATGTGGTAGTTGGATCAATGGGCATCACTCGATGTGCATAAGATGAAGGAATATCCTGTACAGGTGGAGTGTCCACCAGTTTATGCTCCTCAGCCACATACTATATCAGAGCAGGAGTCGAAGAAGGTGGAATATAATTGCTCGAAGAAGAAAAAGATGATAGCAAAGACGGCAGGACAACTAGTAGTGTAAAAATCGGAGGCCTAAATATCTCGTGTGTCCCTAAAGACACACTAGGATCAAAATGAGGCGTAGAAGATATGTATGTGGTAGGGGCATAGTCCAATCGGGTACGACTAGTGGATCGTCTAACTCTCAAACCAGAAGCCCTTGTACATCCAGCCTCAGTTCCAGGATCACCGGATAATCATATAACACTGAACTCACCCCCCCATCCTACCACCAACCTCTATACTAGGAGAAATATCAGGCTCCTCATCGGATATCTCTCATTTAGGGGGTTGATCTTGAAAAAAAGCTTAACAAAAAAGTAAAAACATGATATTATAAGTTATTGAAGTATATATATTTGAAATAAAATACTCACAACATGGATGAGTGGTGGAACGCCCATATGTGTCATGGGACGATTATTTTCTCTGATCTTTTTCAGCCACATCTCTTCAATGGGTGTCATTTCCTGAAATGAAAACAAATATGGAAGTAATTAGAAACAAACAACTATTGTGTAACCCAAAAAACATAATATAGAAAATCCATTCTGATAAAAAAACATAAAGAAACAGAATATTCATGGTGGTTTGAAGGTATGTACTAGGATTCACACTCTTAATGATGTAGGTGTATTCATCGAATCATGTCCCAATTGATTTTGCAGAGGGGCCTTTAATAGTTATAGGTATGGATTTGATTAGAAACACCTATAAAAAGGATATCCATGAATTGTGACGTCCCAAACCAGGATGCCACTCATTAGTGACCCAAACCCAGATGGCCACATGGCCTCAAGCACATCTACCAAAATTCCAAATGGTATTGACTAATAG
Organism: Viscum album; assembly: GCA_963277665.1. Lineage (NCBI taxonomy): Eukaryota > Viridiplantae > Streptophyta > Magnoliopsida > Santalales > Viscaceae > Viscum > Viscum album. The sequence goes on along the minus strand of OY728148.1, from coordinate 983,495,686 downwards.
TGAGAGCCATTGTTGTGTCTGGGGTAGACTATTCCCTCATTACCTAAGTTACAGAATTTTAATATTATCAGTTAAAAAGTGGAAGAAAGATAACAATGGGAAAATATTGTAAATGGAAGAAAATAACCAAATAAATAATACCAACTAATAACAGAATCATAAACCGAATGATGGTAATGTATGTCATGTATCAAGAAGGAAAACATAGTTACAACTATTAGGATGTAGTATTATAAAGGCTTAATAAATTCTAAAATTTTACCTAGCTTCTTGAGCTACATCCCAATCATCTGGTTCATCGGTGGAAAGAGTGTGCATCATGTCAATAACTCGAAATCCACAATCATCAATAAAGGTGCATTGTCTCGTCATTGAATCAAACCATTGGTAAGGGGAAGATATTTACCAATGGTTGCACACAACCGTTGGTAAAAGAGGTCATCAAGACCCCTTTATAGGCATTACAAATAGAGGCACATGCCTTGGGCCACATTATGTGTTACAAGCATCCCAAATCATTCACTCATTCTCAATAAATCATTCTTGGAACCTCAATAGTCATACCTTTCATTACCCAATTAGTTCCTCAAGTCAAGCGCACCCCATGGGTGGATAATGTTTAGGCTTCTACACTAATAGGTTGTTAATGGCTTGTAAAAACATTTAATTTCATAAATTATAGACAAAAACATTTATTTTTAAATTTGAGATTAATAATAATGTATGACAATGATAACAAAATTACTGAATTAAACTTGTGACTTATTTAACATTGTTATGGTTGTATACACATGCCATCATTTCTAGTGAAAAGCACCCCACCATCATAAAAGTAATTATTTGCCTAGAAAGATACACAATATACAACTTATAGTGAGAACCATATATAATTGACCCTAAAGTTATATTAATACAATCATATTAGGAAGCCAATTATCACTCATGACTAACCATGCCACTATAAACAACCTGGAGTGTATGAGTTTTCTCTCTGATCTTAACAACAACATCACGCATTCTTACCATGATGTGAATCATGTGGAATATGGATGATATTAACACAAAATTCACAGCAATACCAATCCTTCTATGAACTGAAAATTTATGGATGATATTATCATATAAATAATTTTGAATTAAATTTGATTCACTGTCAAAGCCCAACACACACACCCAAATCAAACCGAAAACAAAAGTCATACACACCCAAATCAAAATAGAAAACCAAAACATTAGATGTATAACATTAAAATTAAAGTATCACTTACAAATTAGAAGTGTATAACTAAGAAATTTTGAAAATGGATCGGAATGAAGAATTTTCGTAGTAGGGTAAAAAGATTCCCGCTTCTCCACTGCACCCAAATTAAAACATAAAACCAAAATTGTAGATGTAGTATCACTTACCTAATACAAGTGAAGTACTGATGAATCTTAAACATGGAAGGATTTTTCCCATAGGGGAAGGAAAATCCCAATTCTCCATTCTATTTTGGGCTGTAGTCGCATGGAATGGGGGAGTTCGAGCTTTTGTGAATTTGGGGCGAATATTTCCAAACGGTTTGTAAAAACTGTTGGTAAAGGATGATTAAAACTCTCTATACCAATGATTTAATAAAACTATTGGCATAGAGTATACTTTTTCCAACGGTTTTGAAAAGCTATTGGGATAAGATGATTTAACCAGCTTTTACCAATGGTTTCCTTAAACCGTTGGTTAAATTACTCTACAAGAATTGGGAAAACCTCCCTTCCCATAAGTTAATTAATATGAAAGAATTTGGTTTTGGGGGTTGGTCAAATGTTCAATCATTATTATCCTTTATATGATTTATTATAGATTGATAATAAAAACATTAAATCTCATGTTTTAACTTCTATTATTTATTTATAAATTGAGGAATATCATTGAATTTTTTAGAACACTCAATTCCACCTCCTCCTTTATTCCATGTTGGTGACACACCATTGTCTAGAATGTCTCATCTTCCAAGACGAGATTCAATCATAGATGTTTCATCCATTTATTAGATCAACTCCAATGTGTGATGAACTAATCAATAGAGACATGAAAAAATGATTAAATAAAATAATAGGGATAGGTTGTGTTGCATGTCATCAGAGGTAGTCAAAACATCGAGGACATTCGCCTTACCCATGCATACTACTCAAATCTATCTACAAATGTAAAATTAACCATTAAATAAAAGTTATGATCACCTTCACCTCCCTCCAGGCCATGTCTTAGGGTCATACTCTCATTTACAAGAGTAATATATTACTTGGTGGAGTGGGTGGAAGAGAAGAGAGAGATGTAAAGAAATGAAGAAAAGTGTATGGAGAAACATAAAGACATGGATTAATAAAACTAACATTTGAATTACAATTGGAAACTAATAAAAAAATAAAATAAAATTAAAATTAAAATAATAAATAAGAGGTAAAAGAGAAGAATCATCATCCCATACCCTGATGGGGTCCCTCCTTAGTTGTGGGTGTCGAGCGGATGATTTGGGAAGGAGTCGAGGGCCTCCTTTTATAGGAAGAATTTTGTCCTCTGAAAGTTTTCGTTTTGTTGGACCATTAAATGGCTGATTCACATGTAGACCCCTTCATAAAATTTGTTCATAAATATGTTTTCCATTCTCCCTCCAACCTTAATCTCATTTATCCATAGGATTAAGGAGTTATGGAATTTTCATTGAATACAGATTTTTATGGTCGAAATTTCCAAGAAGATTCTTTCAAATGTATAACAATTAATGGAAACCTTAATGACTTAAAACTCCCCCAAATTTGTTTTAGTGTTTTTTCGATGTGTACTAGTGCTATCCATAGTGTAATAACCTAAATTGGAGGTGAGGAGACTGATTCGTGCGTCTGTTATGGTGGTGGGGTCCACGCTATCTGCCCAAAAAAGTTTCAATCTTCAATGATTTTTTTGGACAAATAAATATTCGAATCAACTCTAGGACCTGAAGATAAATTTTAATGAAATAAAATTAGGACTCTAATAAAAATCACGAATTTTGGAATTATATTTTTTACGAAATGACAAATATACCCTTATGGTAAATGTCTTTCAAAAATAAAAAATTATGTACTTTTATCAATTTTTCTTATAGTCATTCTAAAACTCAAATTACCCATTACTTTAATAAAACATTGAAATATATGGGTTTTATCATTGAAAAACAATAACAATCCTCATTATTTGATAAATAATATGCATATAAATTTTCTCTATCAAATACCCCACACATAAACCATGATTTTCCCCATGTATAAAATCTCAAAATGGAAATCAGAGGACACCAGTATAACAATATTTATATTCCAATGTAATAAAATCAAAAAAAAATTCAATGTGAAATCAAACATTCAAAAATCTACATAAAATATCAATTTAATATCCAATTTATCAAAGAAACAAATAATTCACAAATTTTTCTTTTACCCTTTGAAAATTGATGGAACATATCATTTTATTCATTCATGATCCCTGATTAATTATTATTAAACATGACAAGTCATGATTTACCTCACTTTTAATTCTTATCTCTCATCACTCATGATACAATTCAATTAGAGTTATTCTCATATCTTGAGAACATACTCCTTAGCCATATCTTGTAAATGATCTAATTTATCCACTTTATAAAGACAAAACATAGATAAAATCATGAGGACTTTCAATTAAGGTTTTATTGACTCTGAAATTTAAGGTTGGCAGGATTTGATGCTCTAAAAATTAAGGCCCAATCAGGAGGATAATATCTTAATTACTATGAATGATATCAAAAGTAAAAATATAATGAAATTATCCCCTTCAAAGTAGCAACACCTAGTTCCAAAAACACAAAGAAAATGTTATGATCAAGTAAGCATAGTGAATTATATGTGCACCCTCATGATTTTTTTTATTATTTTTTACTTTATATTATTTTTTTGAACATTATGATTATATCAAATCTCACATCCATTATCTAACCACATACGATTATAAGATCATCAGTCTAGAAAATGGTGATTTTTTGTTTTCCCAAATCACCACCCATTTTTTTCACTTTTTGTTGGTTCTTTTTGTCATTTTTGTTATTTTTTCATTTCAAGAGCGGAAAAATAGAGTATAATGAATGATTCCACAACCTTTTACAGTTTCCACAATAATACCCCCACACTTCTTCCTTACAATGTATATTATCCCATCCACCATGATTCCCTTTTACCCCACTTGTCAAATTTGAAATATCATGCAAATACTCAAAGGAGGGTAGGAATGGATAAAAATGGTTTGAAACATGACTCATTCCAATAAAGGTCATTCATTGTCTCTATGGGATAAAAGAATGATTGATGTAAAGGTGATCTTTTAGGAAAAATTGGCTTTCCAAAATATGCATCAATCAATTTAAATGTGTTTTTGTATAGTCCTAGCTTTGATAAGTTTCAATACAAGTTCTTGTTGGTTGCATGTCACAAGATCATCCATGAAATATGCCCATGAATAAATAGTAAGTACATGGTCTATAAATCCTCATGGTAATGGAAAATAAAATATTGGACAATCACTCATGGAATGACTAATAAATAAATTCACATGAACTTCATAAATTCAATGCATGAAGGATGGTAGAGAAATTTCATTTACATGAATCAATTAATTCTTTTAAATAATGAGTCATTACTTTAATATCCATTCATCATTTTTAAAATTCAATTATTCATTTCAATCAATAAATCATATCCACATTAAAATCTAAAACATGGAATCACATGATTCCTATGAAACTCATGTCTCTTTGATAAATCGAGTAAAACATGAATTCTAGTGTGGGAAAGAAATTTTATCTTTAAATATAAAAACATGTTGTGGACAAAAATGTGGAGAGTTTAAAAAATAAAACACTAAAATTGAACACACTTTTTCCGTGAAACATGGTCCATCCCCTTTATGGTTTTGGGCGTCCTTCTACCTTCATGATCCTACAAAAGAAAATTACTCAATTAATCAAAATGATAATTTATTTTAATATCAAAATAAAAGAGGGAGGGGACCACATGATAAATTATTTAAATGAAAATAAATTGAAATATAAATTCTTAGAAACCAAGTAATGATAAATCTTGGTATAATCCCACAAGTGGGCCCTGAATTTTGACTGCCTTTAAAGCACAATACCTGCTGTTATCCAAATTCTGATGGAGGATAAAGCTTCTATGATTTGAACAACCACATGTGGATTTTCCCAGATTATTCTTCATCCTTCTGGGATAGATTACACCATAACACCCCTTTACAATGAGTTATAACTTGCATGGTAGGGGTATGATGAAGTATGAACCATCCTCCTTCTTTACTGATACTTGTGCAACCTCCTCTTCTCTATCCATTAGTTACTTGAGGTATGCTTCATCAAAATAATAGTCAATGGGAATGTCAGAGTGTAATTCAATTTGAATAATATTAAAACATGAAGTATAAAGATCAAATTATTCACCATCAAAGAATATTTTATCATTTTTTACTTAGGGAAATACACTAGAATCTCTTCATGAACTTCCTTCCATAAATATTCATTGTATCTAGGGATATCCATATGTTCCACAACATGTGCACATCGAGGTTCTTAATCGTCCTCCAAGGTAGAGTTGAGGTTGCCTAATTCTGTATAATCAAAACCACATGGAATGATATAGAATTCATATTCAATAAAATTATAAGCGATAGAGTCAATGAATGGTTCAAATCCATGATTCGATTTAGCTTCAATATCTGCCTTAGTGGTATGTGCCCCTTGGAGTATACACTCTGAGGATAGAGGTAGGTAGTCAGGCTCATCCATCTTGACTTCAAATTCCACCACATGGGTGGTTTCTTCCTTCAGTGGTGCTGAATCTTTTTCTTTTTATTTTATGGGGAAGTTAGGTAGTTCCTCATATTTAATCAAGAATTCATCCAAACTTTTTAGATCTTCAAATTGTAGCTCAGCAGATATGTCTACCTCCCTTCCTTCCTTAGGTTCTTCAATTTCAAATATAAGTGGTAAAATTTATTCCACCACATTTTCAAGTTCTTCCTCTGGATTAGGGTTGGGTTTCTCTATTATTTCATGAACATAATCAAAATCTCTATTATCCTTTCTAGTTAGATGTTCAATGCTTTCTCTATGTTCATGCGTCTGATCTCTTGTAAAATATTCATCTTCTTATTGTTTTTGTTACTACACTTGTGAGTAATTTTTCCATGCATAATATTCTAAATTTGTGTACATCATGTAAGTCTTTTTTATGTTTTTTAAATAGAATGATAAATAACTAATATGTGAAATTAGAAAATGTTAATGAACTAATGATGGGATCCCTGAAAACAACATCAGTTTGGACGCATGTCTGTTGTGGTGTGTGGACAAAAATAATTATATTTTTCTTAGTGCAGAATATTGGCTGACCAGGGTCATCTGTCTAATGTAGTACACTTTATTTATTTAATTAACCTATTCTATCTAATTTTTTTTGTATTTTATTAGATGAAAGTGATTAAAATCATTATGGGTTTTTTATTATTCAATATACTGACATGTGAAGCTAAAATTCTAAATTTATACTAAGATTCAAGTATAAACAGAATGAATTAATAATAAAGAACTTGGTTTTGGTTGTTGGTTAAATATTCAATAATTATTCTACTTTATATGTTATATTTCAGTTTTATAATCCTAAGACAAAATCTCATGTTTTAAATACTATTCTTTATTTATAAATTGTGGAATATCATTGAATGTTTGAACACACTCAATTCCACCTCGTCTTTTAATCAAAGTTAGTGACACACCATTTTCTAGAATGTGTCATCTTCCAGGACCCGTTTCAATTGAAGATGTTTCATTGATTGATTGTCTCAACTCCAATGTGTGAAGAACTAACCAATTGAGATAGGGAAATTTTTTTAAATAAAATAATATGGATATGTTGAGTTGCATGTTATCGGTGGTAGTCACAACATTAGGGACATTCGACTTACCCGTGCATGCTACTCAACTACATCTACAAACATAAAATTAAACAATAATGAAAATTCAGGATCACCTTGACCTCCCCTTTGGCCAAGTCTTGGGTTTATCCACTCATTTCCAAGAGTAATAGATTACTTGGTGGAGTGGGTGGAAGAGAAGAGAGAGATAGGGAAAGAGATGAATAAAAGTGGATGGAGAAACACAAAGGCATAGATTGATAAATATAAAATTTGAATTATAATTGAAAAATAATACTGAACTAAAATTAAAAAAAATAAAATGAAGAAATTGGGTGTTAATAGAGGTGTAGCATCATCCCATTCCCCGTTGGGAACACTCCTTGGTTGTTGGTGTCATGCTCATGATATGGGAAGGAGGCGAGAGCCTCCTTTTATACGCAGAATTCTATCCCCTAAACTTTTACACATTTTAGGCACAATAAATGGTATATTAACAACTACAATCCTTCATAAAAGTCATTCCTAAATTTGTTTTCCATTTAACCACCACATTTCAGATCATATAAACATCGTATTGAGGCGGTATGGAATTTTCATTGAATAAGACTTTTGATGGCTGAAATTTCCGGGAAACATCCTTCAAATGTATAATGATCAATGGAAACCTTAATGACTTAAAAACTCACCCAAAATTGTTTTAAAGTCACTACTATGTGTCATAGTGATATCCCAGGTAGAATAACCAAAATTACCGTCGAGGAGACTGATTTGTGCATCCGTTACGGTGGTGTGGTCGACGCTGTCCGCCCGGAAAAGTTCCCTAATTAAATGATTTTTTGGACTAATAGATATTTGAATTAGATCTAGGTCATAAATATAAAGTTGATGAAAATAAAATCAGTATTTAAAAAAAATTAATCAGTAATTTTTGACTTATATTATTTAATAAATGACAAAAATACCCTTGTGGTAAAAATCTGTCAAAAATCCAAAATTATGCACTTTTCTCAATTTTTCTCATAATCATTCTAAAATTCAAATTACCCATTAGTTTAATAAAACATTTAAATAAATGGTTTTTATCTTTAGAAAAAATAAAAAAATCTTCATTATTTGATAAAAAATATTCACATAAAGTTTCTTTGTCAGAGATTTCTTGCCTCCTTGTCCTGGGTTAGCATAATATGTCATGTATAAATTGATTAAATGCTTAAATGGAACTTGTTAAACGAGTGGGTTTACTTGTTAATTTTTTTAGATTGCTTAAATGGTTTTTTGTTAAATATGATTAATGTGTGGGTATATCCATGTGATGTGTTAAATGGAAATTGGTGATATGTGGGTGGGTATAACCATGTGACACGATTAAATGGAAGTGGAGTACATGAGTGCATATACTAATGAGATGTAATGGTTTAAATGAGTAGTTATACTTGTTGAATGGTTTTGATTGTAATTGTTTATACGAGTGGGTAGACTCATATGGTTAGAAATTGTTAAATGTATGGAATGGTTGATGAGTTATATAGATTCCAAGGACAGACCTCCATGGATTTGGAATGCAGTAGTGGACACCTTGGCTGAGTATTCAATTTGGGTATTGATTCTATCTGATGTCTCGGGCTTTGGTTTACATTAGATCTGGTTTGATTGGACTCATGTATGAAATGATGGTATACATTATCCTAGGACTCCATCCAGTACCTATACTATGTTTCTATCGAGATGATACTAGGACTTGATGATGATGCCTTGGTCTTCAATACATTGGATTCCGACCTTCATGGTCTACACATCATTATATGGCACAATCATGGGATATATGATTGTGGTTGAACGACAAGGTTGTGCATTTTTTATATGGTTTTATTTATAAAGTAATGATATGTGGATAGGGTATGGATTGTTTTACAACATGGTTGTGTTGTTTGTTTATATTTCCTATAGGTTCTTTGTTAGGAGCTGCCACTTGTTGCCAGGAGCCACAAGAGGCTGTTCGGTATAACTTGTTGGCATTAGTTATATGCCTTGGGCTTTCACAGTTACATTACTACTTACTAGTACTTGTTTCTCATATTTGATAGTCCATCTTAGAATTGTATAGTTCTTTGGGTGGAAACCTACTAGGATGTTGAACTCACACCTTTTTTGGGCCTCCTTGGGGACCCAAACAAATTATATGGTTTATGGTGATAGTTGGGGCAAGCGCCCTAACACTAGTTGTTGATCATTTCTTTAGAGCATGGGAGCATGAGACCCAACTGATGCTTGCGATGCTACTGTGACACATTTCGATCTTTTTGGATTTTGGATACATGTATTGTAATTTATTTCCATGTAAATTTTTTGGTTGTTTTCTAGATACATTTATCATATGCATCATGGTATAATTGAAACTTATGGCTTATTATATATTCCTATATTTCTTATCTATTCTCCCTATTGTCCACTTATTTTATTTACTTATGTTATTGAATTTGATTGACTTCCACTATGATATACTCTGGTAATGAGGGAATAGTCTCTCCAATCACTCAACTAGGACCCACCACTAGTTGGAAGCATCTGGAATTTGGGGATTGCGCTTGAGGCCATGTAGCCAACCGGGATTGGGTCACTATTGGGTGGCATCTGAGATCAGGACATTACATAGTGGTATTAGAGAAAATTTATTATCTGTTTTGATTTATTGTTTGGAGACAATAGACAGGGATATGAAGGAAAATGGAATTTTTTAATGAGTTATGCTCGAGCGTAGCTAACCAGTGTACAAGAAAGATCCAAATTACACTAAAAGAAATTTCTATTTAATTGTTTTGACTATTATAGTTGATTTTATCTCATCAATATGTGACACACATGATTTATGCTGATACTATTGATGCAATTGTGGGTTCTATTTTTTTATAAACCCATGAGATGAGGGTATTCCATCTCATGCATCATATAGTCACTTGTTAGAAATCACATATCATGCATTATGTCATGCCTTTTAAGATGAATTATTTGACGCATGATATTGTGATAGGTGCTCTAGTAGTTTTTTCTGATATTGTGATAGAATTGGTTCATAGGATAGAGAAGTGAAATCATATTTAAATTCATAATGTGTATGAGCCCTTATGAAATAGAAAATGACGTACCTTTTAAATTTAAATTTTAAAGTGAATTTGATGTGTATGGATTATATGGGCATCAAATTTTGGTTCATTAGGTTTTATGGTTCCTCAAGGATCATAACTTGGTGGACCATTGGTTAAATCATGTCAAATAATGACTGTTAAATGAAAATAAATGAAAAATAGTGACTTGACCTACTCCTGGATATTGAGCAGGTGAGAGGTAGTCTCTCTAGTTATGTTGTGGTTGTTCTTTATACAATCATGGATTTGGGATAATGTTGTGTGTTATGACTTGTTTTTAGGAGGGTTTTGACCCATCATACACTTTTGAGATACGACTTTGATAGCATTCCTTTATGAGGCGAGTGTTTGGCATTGTAGAGGCATGTCACCATGTAGACCTCCAATGGTATGCCAAGAGGGTGGCGATGACCATGCATCAAAGCTGGTGGGCCATGAGATACTAGTGGATACTCTTTTAGTGCTTTTGTGGTAAAATATACTATTTCAGACATAGGTGTTGAGGTATAGTTCAACAATGGGTTATTTTTCTATATGAAGACTTTTCAAGGAGAACCGTTGCCTACCATGACTATGGCCGAGCTGACATGGGTGTTCAAGAAGCAACATCCTTTCATGTTTTTTGGGGATGATGGTCCACAAGCATCTGAGTAGTGTCATGAGACCACACTATCTATATTTGATCATCTGGAGACACCACATGTGAAGAGGGTCAACCTCACCCCTTATATGATACATGGAGTAGTAAAGTACTGGTGGGATGTTCTGAACTAGGCTAAAAGGCTACGAGATATGGGTTGGACTGATTTCCAGACCGACTTCCTTGAGTAATTTTACACTAACACACTATGGGAAGAGTGAGCTAGTGAGTTCTTGCGTCTAGAGAATGGCCCCATGACAGTTATAAATTTATCTACATACTTTACCATGTTTCATAGTTTTTCACTGATGTACCTTATTGATGAGCTGTTGAGAGCGAGATTCTTTTAGGAAGGCCTCTAGAATACTATCAAATCCCAGGTCAACGTGTTCAGGTTGACCTCTATCACTGAGATTGTGAATCAGGCGCTGATTGTAGAGTGGAATCTGAGGGAATTTGAGGATATCGAGAAGGGAAATGTTTCTTCTCAACCTAGTGGTTCTACATCTTCAGACAGGAAGCACCATTTTGATGCTACCCATGAGATGAACATCAGTTAGGCTATGAGGGCTAGTAGCTCGATGTTTTGTCACTAGTGTGGCAGGAGAGGGAACATGAAGAATCAGCGTGACTGCTCCCCAGTCGAGTGCCGAGCTAATGGACGGATGGGCCACATGAAATGGTTTTGCAGGAACTTCTCTCCAGTTGTGAGTGGTAGGGGGTCAGCTCTGATTTCAGGTTCAGGAGTAGGTTTCTAAGATCTGTGTCATGTAGGGAGCTAGAGCAATGTAGGCTGATCAGGCTGCAGAAATAGTGGTCTTTGCTGATGTATCAATACACCAATTACTCATATACATTTAAGGGGACATAATTTGAGCAGTGAGGTTGTTTCACATGGTCATGGTATAGGTCAATTACATTATGTACAACCTACCCCTGAGGAGCAAGGTTTCATACTATCAACAGTGAGAGGAATGATCTTAGTAGCCTCTACTATTACATCTTCTCTTTTTGATATAGGTGTATCTCATAGTTTCATATCCTCAACTATGGTAAAAATCCTTGGGCTTGTTGTGTGGTATTTTGAATACATTTTAATGTTAGAAATACTATTGGTAATCAGAATGGAAGATGTGCTCTAGTGCAGGGAGAACCCCCTTGAGGATGGTGGGTGTCAATCCATTTGAGATATTTATGTCTTTGAGATGATAAGGTTTGACGTCATTCTTGGGATGGACTGTTTAGTATATTATCGATCTTACATTGTCTACTATTTCCTAAGGGTAACTTTCACATCACTAGAGGATGCAGTGTTTACTCACAAGGATGAATGGGGTGTCCAGGTGAGTTGAGATGGACTAGATCATCATGAGTTGGGAATAATGACAGCCTAGATTTCTATTTTTTATTTTTGAATATCAGTGAGTGAGTTAGGTAGAGTTTCCTCTAATGGTGGATCATTTCAGGGACATGTTCCGAGATGAATTTTCTAGTTTTCAACTCTAGAGATAGGTTGAGTCCTCCATTGATCTAGTTTTATGAGTTTCACCAGTGACCATTTCTACTTACTAGGTGGCTATAATGGAGTTGTAAGAAATTAATTGGAAGCTGGAGTATTTGGAGGAAAAGGGGTTTATGAGACCTCATACTTCGCTGTGGGGTTTTCCAGTTCTTTTTTTTAAAATGTGGATATAACTCTTAGGCTATTTGGGGATTATCATTATTTGAATCAGCTAATGGTTAAAAACTGATATCCCTTTCCACAAATAGGTGAAATGTTTGCAAATATTCTAGGATCCTGTGTATTCTTGAAAAATGAACTAAGGTTAGGATAACATCAGGTACATATTTGACCTACATACATACCTCGTAAAACCTTTCATAGTAGGTATGGTCTATATAAGTATCTGGTCATGCCATTTAGTCTCACAAACACAATAGTAGTTTTCATGGTGTTGATGAACCGAGTGTTCCATCCTTAATTGTGACACACAAGTATTGGGCTTGGAGTAGTGCTGATGTAGGGGGATAGAGTCTTGGCATACGAGTCTCAATTTCTAAGGCCACATGAGAGGAATTACCCTATGCATGATCTTGAGAAAGACTGAGTTGATTATGCTTTTCATTATTGGAGGCATTATTTATTAGGAGATCATTTTTTGGTGGATACAGACTACAAAATCCTCAAGTATATATTTACTTAGTATTATTTGAATATGATGCAAAAAGGTTTGGTGGAGTACCTTCATGTTTTTGACTTCAATCTTGAATACATGACTGATAAAGGTAATGTAATGTTCGATGCTATGAGCGTGTGGACTCAGATACAGACAGTTCAGTAGACAAGTAGCGAGTGGAAACTTATGGCATTATTCTCTATGATCTATATGGAGGTGCACATAGTTAGGGATAGACATATTTAACATCCATATTTGTGACCTATACCCTATTGGATAAAGTAAGGATGAGGCAGTTATAGAATTCAGAGTATCTAGTCCTATGGGAGAGTGTGGAAGGTGAGGACCCTCCTCCTAGTTGGACCATAGGTGTTGATGAGATCGTACATATCCATGGATGTGTTTATGTTCCAGTGGATATACGTGGGTATATGATGTGGGATTTTCTTGCTACATCTTGGGCACTACATCCTAGAGTCATCATGATGTACCATGACTTGCATCATCAATAATAATGGCCTGGTATAAAATTTGAGGTAGCTAGTTTTGTTACGAGGTGTTACACCTATCAGCATGTGAAGGAGGAACATCAACAAACAGCCATGATTTTATATAAGTTACTTATTCCAAAGTAGAAATTAGATGATGTCATAATGGATTTCATGACTGGTTTTCTATGGTTTCCTTGAGGCAATGTTGTTGCGTGGGTTGTTGTTGACTGGATCAAAAATGATGATCATTTATTAGCGATCAAGGATACCTTCGATGTTAATGTTCTTGGAAGGGTGTATATCCATGAGATAATAAAAATCCACGGGTTCTCACACACTATCATTTCAAATAGGGATTCCCACTTTACAACTCGTTTCATATAGAGTTTTCAGAGGGCACTGGGTACATAGGTGCTTCTGAGCACAATCCACCACCCCTAGACTGATGGCCAATCAGAGTGTAAGATAAATGTGCTAGAGAACATGATGAGATAATGTGTCCTAGCTTTTGGGGGATCGTGGGAGAGACACATTCATCTAGATGAGTTATCCTATAATAACAATTATTAGGCAATCACACAGATGTCTCCTTAAGAGGAATTGTACGGTAGGCTATGCCAATCACCCTTGTGATGGCTTGAGGCATGTGAGGTAGATTTACAGGGACCTTGTATCATTCAAGAGAATTATGTGTAGATCTAGTTGATTTAGAAGCATATGGCTACTGCACAATCTTGATAAAAATCCTATGTTGATCAACATATATGACCTCCAGAGTTTCAGGTAAGGGATCAGGTCATTTAATGTGTTTCACTAAGGTTGGGACATAGAAGGATCATGATATAGGGTAAGATTTCACCACTATATGATGGGCCATTCGAGATTATTTAGAGAGTCAGATCAGTAGACTATTAGTCTTAGTTACCTCATATGTACTGATCCATGCATGAAGTCTTCCACGTATCACAACTACACCATTATAATTCGGACCCATTTCACGCTTTTCAACCCAAGTAGGTTGAGCTACAATTTTATGCATCCTTCAAGGAGCATATAATTCATTTTGTTTATAGGAGCATGAAGGATATACAAGGATAGTATGTTCCCCTAGTACTGGTTCTATGGAAGCAAAAATGTTCACAAGGCGATACTTAGGAGCGGGAAGCTGACATACGTGCTCAGTGATATGAGTTTTTTTCAAATGGATCTTGTCTACCATTGAGATTGAAATTCGGGGAATAATTTCTTAAGGGGGGAATATTGTAAGATCCTAGGTTTTTCTTGATGTATTAATCTTTTAAATTCTTTTTTGGCATATACCCTCAGCTGGTCCATGGGATGGTTGGGTTTTTTTTTGGAAAAAATATGCCAGAAGGTTGTGTACCGGTTGCAGGCCAATTACACAATGTGTAATTTGATTACATATTGTGTAATCCGATTTCATAACAAGTAATGGTTTTTCATGTACCTTTCACGACGTGTAAGGGTTTTACCCCATTATTGGAAAACTAATCATTACACACCATTTAAGTAAATTACTTGTCATGTAATTGCCCGACTATGTATTCTTAAAAATAGAGGCAAGGACCTCTATTTTTGGACAAAAGCCTTTTTTCTCTCTTTTGAAGACTAAAAACATTCTTATCTAGATTTTCAGATCTAGCGCCCTTTTGGAATCCAATTATTTCCTTGTTATATTTGTTAGAACCACAACGGTATGATATTGATTCTTTTTTAGCCTTTCTTGATTCTTCAGAACAATAGTTGCATTGTTTGGATTTAGGATTTTATGCCCTAATTTCTTGTTCTTCATATGTTATATTAATTTATTCCCAACCATGATTAAGTAGGACTTGATACTCTATGATAACTCCACTAATGAGATAAGGTAGGTGGTCTACACTATTCTTTCGGCTTCTGATGCTTTATAGAGCTATTGAACTTTTTTCTGCCCGCTATAATTTTTAGTATGGGCCCAATTTTAATGTGTTAATCTGAAATAGATGAGGTAGGACCTGTTTGGGACTCCCTTAGGTTCTTTGATATCTGTTTGTGGTTGCTGACCCAGCCCAAGGACATCCATGGGGTGCACCATACCTTTACATTGGGTTTTACCATTGATGAACTACCCGTGGGGGGTGACCTCGAGTTTTCCTAGTTTAAGGAAGCTTGGTTGTAATTAAATGAGGCCAAATTTCATACATAGGAGATATATTGCCTCATTACCTTGTGTTATTAAAATTTTCCATACATATAAAGATTAAATACTTAAATGGACCCTTTCAAATGAGTGGGTATACTCATTGACTATTTTTAGATTGCTTAAATAGTTTTGTTGGTAATTGTGATTAATGGGTGGGTATACACATGTGATGTGTTAAATGGAAATCGGTGTTAAGTGGGTGGTTATACCTATGTTACATGATTAAATGAACGTGGAGTACATTAGTGGGTTTACTCATGATATGTAATGGTTTAAATGAGTGCATATACTCATTGAATTGTTTTGAATGTAATTGTTTATATGAGTGGGTAGACTCATATGGTTTGAAATTGTTAAACACATGGAATGATTGACAATTTAAATAGATACCATGAATGGATATCCATGGATTTGGAAAGAGGTAGTGGAAACCTTGGATGATTTTTCACCTTTGTTATTTATTCCATGAGATTCCTTAGGCTTTACTACCCTTTGGATCCAGCTATCTTGGACTCACGTAAGACACGATGGTACACATGCTCCTAGGATTCCAACCAGTTCCTATGCCAAGTTTCCATCGAGATTCTCTTGAGACTCGAAGAGGATTCCTTGGTCTTCAGCACCATAGATCCAGCCCTTCGTGACCTACACTTCATTATATGGCATGACTGTGGGATATATGATTGTGGCTGTACGACAAGGCCGTGGGTTTTGGATATAGTTTTCTTTATACGATAAGGACCTGTGGACAGGATGTTGATGGTTATGTGGAAAGGCTTTGTTCTTTGTTTATATTTCTTGTAGATTCCTTGTTAGGAGCCAAAACATGTTTCAGGGAGCCACAAGAGGCTATTTAGTATTACTTGTTTGAAATAGTTATATGCCTTGGGCTTTCACACTTACATTACTACTTACTTTCACTTGTTTAGCATATTTCATCATATTTAAAAGAACTGTATGGATATTTAGGTGGAAACCTACTGGGATTTTTATCTCACATCCTATCTGGGCCTCCTTGGAGGCCCAAATATATTATATAGTTAAAGGTGATATTAGGGGAGTGCTCCCTAAAACTTTTTTTTTATCATTATTTTAGAGAATGGGAGCATAGTACTAAGATGATGATTGCGATGCTACGGGGGCACTTTTCGGTCGTTTTTGGATTTTAGGTAATTGAATTTTATTATATTTCTAGGTACCTATTTAGGATATTTTCTAGATACATGTATCATCTGCCTCATGGTATATGAGACACTTCTAGCTTGTTACATATTCTTGACTTACATGTCTATTTTATCTATTGGTTGGTTATTGTATCTGCTTACACTATTTAATGTGATTGACTTCAATTGTGATAAATTATGGTAATGGGGGTATTGTATCCCAAAAGACTCACCTAGTCCCTAAATCCTAGTCATAATCCTCTGGCATTTGGGAATATGTTCTTGAGGCCATGTAGCCAACCAGGCTTGGGGAAATGATGTGAGACTTCTAGGTTCGGGATGTTACATTTGTACAATGATTCAGTGATTTCATTTCAAAATTATTTGATGTTATATAGAGATATAATATAATATTTTTCATGTACATACTATATCACTTCTAGGTGTGAATAAAATTCCTTAATGTAAAAAATAAATTCCTTTGGGTGATAATTCTTGTAGTGAGATAAATTCCTTAAACTAAAAAAATACAATGGGTGAGAAAATTCATAAAGTGGGAAAGAATTAGAGTGAGAGAAATCCAATTGTTAGATATGTTAGAGAGATGTTATTTCTTGGTGTCTTTTATAGCTTTATAATCAATAATAAAATTACATATGTCACTTTTAGGGTATGATTCAGTCAAACTATGTTATCTAGAACGACAAAAAAAGAGTGGTCTTAGTGAATGTTTATTAGTGGGAGTTCTAATAATCACTACTAAAAAACATTATTAAATATATTTATAATATAGTGGTAGTTTCAATGAAATCTCTACTAATATTGTTAAAAAATAACTGACCACACCCCCTCCAACTGATACCCTAACCCCCTCGCTCCCTTGGTCATGCCTCTCCCCAATGCTGGCGATTTCCCCTCCCCCTTGGCGGTGCCTCTCCTCGACATCGACAATCACCCCTCCCTCTTGGCATCGCATATCCCCAACACTGGTGACCACCCCCACCTCGATCACAACTCTCCTCCTACTAGTGAATCCTTACCTCCCCCTACACCCACTGATCCCTCAGCCCCACCTCTCCCAAACATGGATGACCACCCCTCCCCCAACATTGGTGACCGCCCCTCTCCCTCGATCATGCCTCTCCCCAATTCCAGCGACTTCCCCTCACTCTCGATCATGCTTCTCCCTAGCGCCAGTGATTACCCCCCCCCTCTACCCAACCTATCCCTGACACTAGAAACCACCCCTCCTCCTTGGTCGCACCTCTCCCAAATGTAGGTGACCGCCCCTCACCCTCGACCCCACATCTCCCCGACACTCACCCCCCTTCTCTCTAAAAACATACCTCTTTCCCCTTCTCCCACTTACCCCCGACGGATCACCCCTCATCTAAAATGGGGACCACCCTGTTTTCCACTCTCACATATGATCCTCATGACCCCAACCCCACTTGATATCTAATGATGACCCCACAATGACCCCCTTCTCCTTGATGTCGATCCCCAACGACCACCCCTCTCCCCCATTTATCAAAGAGTGAAATCCCCAATCATAAGGTGAAATTTTTTAATATTGTATGATTTGTTTTCTATATCATTATGTAATATATCATATTGAACAATCAAATGATAAATTTTATCACTTAGGAATCCTATTCACATAAATATCATTAATTCTAATCATAAATGGGGATCATGAATCATTTATATGATGAATGCTTGTTTGTATGTGGGGTTATAAATAGTTTGTAACTGCATGATTCATTTATCCCTCATGAATTCTTGGTGATTAATCCTTAATAGATTTTGGATAATGGTTGATTATAGCATAAAAACCCACTTGGTTTTATTTATTATTCACTAATGTTTTAGTATGCATCTTCCACACTGGCATGAGACTTTCTATGTAAGATCATACTGAGAGTATATGTATGTTAACAATGATTTTATATAAAATATTTATATAATTATAGGAAAAATTAGGTGACCAAGCATAACAAAGTTAATTGATGTTTAATTTTAATTGTACATGTTTTATTAACCATTTATATCATTGTATTTGAATGTATAGGGAGAAGAGTGAAAATAAAATACCATTGGATAAAAGTTGTATTACATTACCTCGAAACACACCTCGTTGTGAAAAGAGTAAGAAAAAAAATATATTATGTAATTAAAAACTAATAAGTGGATGGTAGAATAAAATCTAGATATCCTGATTGAAAATTCATGTGATGGTTAAATAGAAATGAAGTATATGATAATTTTATATAGTAACAATTTTCTACTTAATATGTATGTAGGATTTGGCCTGCTGAATATATTGTTATAGAAATTAAAAACAATGATAATCCTATCAATGAAACACAATGTGACCCTCCAGAGGGGAATTCTGTTTGAAATTTGATAAATGAAACATTTGTATTTGTATGATATAATGTCTAAGATTTAAATAGATCAAAAATACATTCAATTGACCCTGAGAATCTTAATCCTTCTAATCAGTTCGACAACCAAAAAATGACCTTTATGAATTAGTTGAATACGTGCAACAAGAACTGTATGAAGGGATTAATAAGTATTCAATGTTTTCTTTTCTACTTAAGTTGTATCATATAAACTGTCTCTGTGAAATTATTGACAATGAAATGTACATGATTTTAGAGTTTCGTCATGAGGCATTTACTGAAGCTATGATCCTTGCACCATTCTATGAGATAAATAAATTCATAAATAAACTTGGACTGTATTATAAAAAGATACATGAATTCCATAATGGTTGCATGCATTAATGGAAGAAGAGTCCATCAAAGGAGAATTCACAAGAGGTCATAAAAGTAGATGAAAGTCAATGAACAACAATGAGAGTATAAATAAATGCATCCCCAAGAAGAAAAAAAATAATAAAACTCCTTTAACATTATTTTATTACTTTCCTCTGATAAGATGATTGAAAACATTATTCATGGCATCTAAGACTACATATGAAATGAAGTGGCATGATCAAGATAGTAATAATGGCTTGGCGAGACATCCCAAATATTCAACATCATAGAAAATGTTTGATTAATTATATCTATATTTCTCATCAAATCATATGAATTCACGTATGGGATTAGATTCTGATGGTTTTAACCCATTTTGGACTTTATGTACTAATTATAGTATTTGGACAGTTCTTTTGATCCCATATAATCTACCTCCATAGATTTTTATGAATTAATATTATTTTTTTATTTCGATGATTATTTCTAGATATAAAATTACTAGAAATGGATTGATGTATTCCTTGAACCTCTAATCAAATAATTGTGAGAATTATGAGATGATGGAATGGAAACATTTGACGCTTCAATGAGAAAACTACTAAAAATACATGCTAATTTAATATAGAAAATTACTAACATTCCTGGATTAGGAAATTTCTCTGATTGGAACACTCATACTAGTTTCTCTTGTCTAGTTTGTAATTTTGTTCATCAATGATTACCTCATAGAAGAAAATGATGTTTTATGTGTCATCATTGATTTATTTAATTCTTCTTATAAATATAGGTTTCACAAGACACAATTCAATGAAGATATTAAACTGAGAAATTCACTAAAAGTGTTATTAGTATCAAAAATCATTGGACAATTATTGAGTATCATTGAAGAATTTGGAAAATATAATCATTTTAAAGAAGGGGAAAAGGGTAAAAGGTACAATATTTGAAGCATCTGGAACACAATAATAAATGGTATATTTTTCAAAATTCATCATTAGGAGTTTAATTTGATAATTTATAATATTCAAATAATGAATATTGAGAAACAATTCAGTGGAAATTTAATTTTCACATTGCTTAATGAGAAGGGTAAATCAAAGGATCGCCTTAATGCTATTAAGAATTTGGAGTTAATGTATATAAAGCTTGATTTTTGTTAAAATGAGAATGGAAAGTATCCTTAGACTATTTTTACAATGAATAATCAAGAGAAAGGCACATTCCTTCAAACTTTATATAATTTACAAGTGGAATATGGAAATTAAAGTATTATATCAAGGTGCATTGACTAAAAAAATTGAATGTTACATAGATTGAAAAGTCACAACTCATATATTTTGATGTAATAGTTTTATTCATTGGAATTTTGTATTATGTTAACTGAAAAATAATTTATTGTACATTTTTCAAAGAGATTTTTAGAAAAAATCAAAAATCTATTGAGATTGATAAACATCAAGAAATAATTGTTTTGACACTTTTGTATTTGTTGATGTTATTTCCCCCTTCATTATTCAGTGTGATGATTCATTTGATTGTTCATTTAGTTGAAGAAGCTAAACTTGGATGACATAAACATTATCAATTGATGTATCCAATTGAGATGTTTGATGATATTATTTTTATTTCCATTAGTGAATTTAATTTTATTAAATTTTTGAATAATTTTATTATATGTTTCTTTCTTTTTTCATCAGATACATAGGTCATTTGAAATCATATATGATGAATAAATATCAAAAAAAGGCTCTATTGCTAATAGTTACATATCCAAAGAGTGATTGAACTTTTATTCAAGGTATTTGGATGGGATTGAGAGTAGATTCAATCATTTTTAATGTTTTGATGATATCTCCACTAATTATCATTTTGAAATATAGTTATCAATATTTCCAATTATTGGATAACCAATTGGAAAGGGGTAAAATTTTACACTGAATGAATTAGAGTTTCTATTAGCACATAGATATATACTGCTCAGTAGTCTTATTACAAATCCATTTATTGAAGAATTGCAATGTCAAACAAATAATTAATTACGGGGCAGATCTTGAAATGAGATGGAATTAAAAAAGATGTTAATAAAGAGATTTTCAAATGGATCACCTATCGTGTATGTATATACTCATATAAATATTATTGACATGTAGTTATTTTTCCTTTGTTAAAACTAAAACATTATATATATATTTATAGATAATTAATGTTTAAAATCAAGACGAAATATCAAATGATGTTATGTTTTTTTTGGCTCGAGGTCCTCTAAGAAAGTCTACGATATTCGATGCCAACAATATTCATGGATTTAGGTTTCATAAAATTTATCAAGAAGAAGACTTAAAAACTCAAAATAGTGGTGTATTTACACTTTAAGTGGTGGAATATTATTGAAATTTTCATGATATAATTGAATTAAACTATGATGGTTAGTTTTTGGTTGTCTTATTCAAATTAAAGTGGGTTAATATTGTTGTGGGTATAATGAATGATTTGTTACATTTTAATTATATAAACTTCTCTTGATTTATCCATAGCAATGAGCATCTAGATAATGATCCATTTATCTTGTCTTCCTAAGTGAGGATAGTTTATTATGTGGATGATGAAATACATGATGGTTAGAGTTTTTTTACACTTAAAGTAGAGAGACTTATATGATATGAGTGATGAAGATCAATTGGTACTTCATGATAGTGAACCTAATCAACCACAAAACATTGAATGATTTTTTTACTAAAAATATGTAAATAATAGAACTTATAATAGAGGGTGAAAATGAAGTACTCGCCGCAATGGAGGTTTATAATAATGAAGATAATGAAGATGAATATAATTGAATGTATAAAATGGTAATGAAAATATATTACAATTTCTCATTGATAAGTGGTTCATACATATATACATTGTTCTAAATATTCTTTTTTATTTTTGAAAAAATTTATTAGTTTTTAATTTTTTATACATTTAATATATCTAAACAAATTGAATTTCAATAATGCTGAAAACAAATAAATTTCAAAATCCTAGGTTGTTATCATCTCGGAGCACACCACAACTACCGTCAGCTTTAGTGGATCTGAGTTATTTAGTTGTACATGAGACTACCAGCGAGCCAGCCATTCCACAGATGTTTTTAGTATCCCAACATCCAATCCACCTCCACCAATGGAGCATTTGGTCATCCCTTCATCTAGTGGATATCAGTGAGTTTCTATTACTGGTATGTATGTCATTGTAAAAAACTATATATTTTATTAATTGTTTAATTCATTTTTCAAATGGATAAAAATAACAATAGAATATATTTAAATATTAACATGAAAGATGTATGAGACTTGAAGGAATTACATAATATCATTCCATTTGATGAGTTAGGGGTGCCTACTAATGATATTTCCAGAATCTATAGGCAGATTATTAGGCAACTTATTTGTGAAATAATGAGCATTCCCATTAATTATAAATATTGGAGGCATATTCCTACAACATTGAAAAATGAGGTTTTTGATACTCAAATAAAGGTAATTTAATTCAATATTCTGTGATAACTAATTTACATGACATGAATAAAATTTTGTAATATACTTATATAGTGTTATGTTTTTTATTTCTCGATGTTTTTTCATTTGGATGTCCTAGGCTCTATTTCACGCCCATGCACTATGAAACAAATAGGAATGAAATGGTGAGATATTAAATGAATATTATGAGATGAGTTTAATGGAATATATTTGAGCTCATGATAGATGTATGAGATAGTGTGTGAATGAATTTCTCATGTGAAATGGAATTCGTTTGTTAATATTAACAGAGATGCATCTCATGAGGTAATTTCATAATTTAGAGTATCGTAATAACATAAACAAAATAAAATTATAATTTTTATTAATCTGGTTATTTTTTGTAGGAATTATTAAAAAAATTCAGTGAATCATGAGAAATAATTCATTCTTCATATCAGTATGTCTTAGAGTTTTATTAGAAAAATAATAATTATGGTTTGTATGTTATTCATTATTATTTATATTATTTTATTATAAGTCAAATTTTTTCTAACTTATTTGTATTTTTTGTAAAGGATAATGAATTAGGTTACTCTGTTGGCCATACATAGATGTGGTTTAATGTGCATAAGGAATCCGATGTCAGTTCTGTAAATGACCCTACCAAACATGTTAGAGTAAGTATTTTTCATTATCATTTCATGAAATTTCATTAATATAAAAAAATGATGAAAAGTATATTATAACAAAAAAATCCTTATTCCCAATAAAATGGGTCTAGATACATGTATAAAATGATGCAAATTTAGCACCATTTGATACATCTAGCCATCCCCAAATAATTGTGATTAAGGCTTATTTTTTGTTATAATTTATTTTTCAATGTTATGTTTTTATAGTAAATAAATAACAATATATAGTAATAAATAATTTATTAACTATATAATATTAAAATTTTTAAATATTTTAAAAATTAATTGTTAATATTTTTTTATTAACATGTTCAAATTCAAGATATATGGGATGTTAACCCTTCAAAATCATCATCATTTTCCCAGAACGATGAAGTTCCAATTGGATTAGGTAAGGAGAATCCCAGACATGTATAGGGGATGGGTTCTGGACCTACTCTGTCAGGTGTGTTTGGTAGGGAGTCATCATCAGTTACTACTACACCTAGTGGGGGTTCGAGTAGCACTATTGATATGGAATCAAAAAGATAAATTGCATGGTATAAAGGAAAATTGCAAGAACATGACTCTTATAGGAAAACATAGGATCAATGGTGAGAGAAAATGGAAAATGATTTAGTTTTTATATTTCAATGGATTATTAGATGATACCCAAGGAAATTTCGAGCCTTATATCTTATCCTATAATGGTAAATTTTAAATTTCATAGATCATTCACACATTTTCAAAGAAAACATACAACATCCTTAAATAAAACTAAAATGACACTTTTATATTGAAATCTTGCACTTCGAGTCTTACTGTCAACATCTTGCTCCAGATTCACGTGTTTTTGATTCCTACACATAAAAAATATATTATATATTGTTATCCATATGTTTGAAAAAAAATCAACTGCATTTTCTCAGATTGGAAACTGCAAATAGTTTGTAATGGTATCAAAGCCATTAAAAACATGTGTGTGTGGTGGGGAGGGGGGGGGGGGGGTTCAAAAATAGGAATTAGATTCCATATCAACATAAAATCAAAGGAAAATGACTGTGGATTGATTTTTGAAATGTTGGAAAAGATGAAAGATCATTTCGAGTTATAGTTTACCTGAGATGCTTGTAAATGTATGTTTAATGTCAGAAAACACCAAAACAGGTGTGTAATGGTTCAATCCATAGAAAACGATATCATATTGACATGAAATCATGAGAAACCCACCATTGAATTATTTTTGACATGTACTCATATAAAAAATATCAATTAGACTTGCGGTGCTGTCAAAATGCCTTAGTAAATAGTTATTTAAGGTACTAAATCTTTAAAAATGCATGATATGGGGTCAAAATTAGAAAAATGATGTTGGATTTCCATGAATTTAGGGGAAAACAAACATTGATATTTTTTGAAATGTAGGAACCAACAACATGTTATTCCAAGTTATAGTTTTCCAGGGATTCCTATAAATGCATTTTTAGTGTTTTAAACTACTAAAACATCTGAATAATATTCAAAAATAAAGAAAAAAACCTCAGATTGACTTGAAATCATAAGTAAAACACCATTGAATTATTTTTGACCCATTATCATATACAATAAATCATTTCGGAGTGTGGTTTGGTTGGAATGACCTAGTAAATAAATTTCAAAGGCATCAAAGCCTTTAAAAGTGTGTCGGGGTGTCACAACTAGGAAAATTTCATCATATTTCCATAAAACCATATAGGAAAGAAATTGTTTATTTATTTTTTTAATGTAGGACCTGGCGATATGTCATTATGTGTTAAATTTTTTTCGGATTGTTCATAAGTGGGTTTTTAGTGTTATAAGCCTCATAAACATGCATGTAACAATCAAAACAATAGAAAAATGCCTTAGATTGACATGAAGTCATGAAAAACCCATTTTTTAGTTATTTATGATGTGTATTCATAGAAAAAAACATCAATTAAATATGCATTGTGGTCAGAATGGATGGTAAAATGTTTCTATAGGTCCCAGAGCCTTTAAAAATTTGTGTGAGAGGGTCAAAACCAAGAAAACATTGTCAGATTCCCATGAAATTATATAAAAATGACTATAGATTTATTTTTAAAATGTAGGAAATGATAAAATGTCATTATGATTTATGGTTTTCCTGTGATGCCTGTAATCAATTTTTTAGTGTTTTAAAAGAGTAAAACAAGAATATAATGGTGAAAATCATACAAAAATAACTTATATTTATGTCAAATCATTCTAAATTAACTATTGAGTTTTTTTTGACATTTAGGAATAGAAAACTCATCAATTTAACATGTGGTGTGGTCATAATGACTCGGTAAATGATTATTAATGATATTGAATCCTTAGAAAACATTTATATGGGGGTCAAAAATAGGAAAAAATCAATATATTTCAATGAAATAAAATTAAAACAACCATAGATTTATTATTGAAATGTTGGAACAAACATAAAATCATTCTGGGTTATTATTTTCCAAGGATGCCCATAAATGTGTTTTTTTGTGTTTTAAAACACTAGAATGTGTGTGTAACATTCAAAAAAAGATAAAATGACCTCATATTAATGTGAAATCATGGTAAATATACCAATTTGTTATTTTTTACATGTACTCACTAACAACACATCAATATGATGTACGATGTAGTTGGAATGGCTCAGTAAACTGTTTTTAAATGTAACAAATCCTTTAAAAACATGTGTTGGTAGTTCAAAACCTGGAAAAAATCATTCGATTGCAATGAAATCATAATTCAATAACCATAGGTGGATTTTTTAAATCTATTAATAAATGATATGTCATTTTGAGTAACTATTTTACTAGGATTCCCATAAATTCATTTTTAGTATTTTAAAACACTAAAACATGCAACAGTCAAAGACATAGAAAAAAACATTAGATTTATATCCAATCATGGGACAACCACCATTGTTTTATTTTTGAAGTGTATGTGTAATGTCAATATGATGTAATGTGTGGTTAGAATGTCTTGGTAAATAGTTTTTAAAGGTACTGAAGTCTTTACAAACATGTTTTGGGGGGTCAAAACAAGAAAAATGTTGTCATATTTCCATGAAATCATAGAAAAATTTCCATAGATTTATTTATGAAATGTAAGGACTGACATAACATCATATTATGTTACGGTTTTCCAAAGATGTCTTCAAAGGGATTTTTAGTGTTTTAAAACTCATAAATGTGTGTGTAATAGTAAAAACCATAGAAAATTAATCCTTATTGGAATGAAATCATGGGAAAACCACTGTTGAGTTATTTGAGATGTATACACATTGACTACATGTCAACCCGATAAGTTGTGTGATTAGAATGGCTTAATAAATAGTTTTTTAAAGGTATCAAAGCCTTTAAAAACAAGTGATGGAGGGTCAAAACTAGGAAAAATCATCGAATTACAAAGAAATCAAAGTAAAAAAACTATATATTGATTTTTGAAATGTAAGAACTGACGACACCTCATTTCAAGTTATAGTTTCCTAGGATTCCTGAAACATTTTTTTAGTGTTTTAAAACACTAAAACATGCATGTAATGGTCAAAACCATGAAAGAAGTCCTCAAATTTACATGAAATCATGGTACATCTATATTTTAGTTATTTTTGAGGATTACACATCGAAAAAATCAATATAACATGTAGTGTGATCATAATGGATTGGTAAATAGTTTTTAAAGGTACTGAAGCCTTTAAAACATGCATCAGGGGGTCAAAACCATGAAAACATCATCTAATTTCTATGAAATAATAGTAAAATGAATAAAATATTTATTTTTTCAATTTAATAATAGATAACACATCATTTTTACTTATGGCATGCCTATGATTCCTATAACATGTTTTTAGTGTTTTAAAAAACTAAAATACATGTATAATAGTCAAAACCACAGAAAAAGACAATAGATTGACGTGAAATCATGGTAAAAACACAGTTAAATTATTTTGAACATGTAATTGTATAAGACATGTCAATCTGGTGTGTTTTGTGGTCAAAAATGGATGGATAAATAGTTTATAAATATATAGAAGCCTTTAAAAACGTATATTGGGGGGGGGGGTCAAAACTAGGTAAACATCATCAGATTACCATAAAATCAGAGGAAAATGACCATATATTTATTTTTTAAATTTAGGAATCGAAGTAATGTCATTTTAATTTTGGTTTTTTCTAGGATGCACGTAAATAGGTTTTTAGTGTTTTAAAACACATAAACGTGTAGGTAACAATAAAAACCAATGAAAACAACCTCAAATTGATGTGAAATCAAGGGAAAAACACCATTATGTTGTTTATTATTTTTATGTGTAGAAAACACATCAATTTGACAAGAAGTGTTGTCACAATGGCTCAGTAAACAGTTTTTAAAGGGATTGAAGCCTTTAAAATCATGCATCAGGGGGTTAAGACTTGGAAAACAACATTGGATTGTAATGAAATTAGAGGATAATTACAATATAATGTTTTTTGAAATGTATTAATTAATAACACATCAATCATATTTATAGTTTTCCTCAGATTCCCATAAAAAACATTTTTAGTGTTTTAAAACACGAAAACATGTGTGTAATGATAAAAACCGTAGAAAAACCTCTCATATTGACATGAAACCATGGAAAACCCACCATTTATTTAGTTTTGAAATATATTATATTCTTTTATATCAAATTCTTTAAAAAATATTAAGTAAAATTTAAGCACATTTCACATCGATTTAAAAATCAATTAGATTATTATATACTTATCCCTTTTTAGTTTCAAGAATTGAACCATATTTTAAATAGGAAAGTTTATGTTTTAAAAGTGTTTTTCATGGTATATTATTTGTTTTATGTTAAAATTAATTCTCCTTGATTAACAAAATAACAAATTTTATTTGCAACATTATAAATATATTCCATTTCATTTCACTTGTACATTTCATTTCTTAAATGTTATGGTTTTTGTTGTATGTGATAGATGTTAACCGAAGGAAAAAGGTTGACCATTGGATTCTAGACATTATTTATAAGGCAGTGGTGCTGGTTCTTAGTTTTGTTGGTATGTTTATATTTTATCAATGATTCTATTGTAATTCTGATTTATTTTTTTTAGTTTTAATTCTGTCTTTTTTATTACAATTGATGAGATTATGTGGTATGTTCCAATTGATGAGATGATTTGGAGGTATAAGGATGAAACGTAGGTCATGGGGTCAGAATATATTGGGCATGGGTTATTGTTGGACATATTTTATATGTATATATTGATAATTGAGGTATGGGTTGACTGAGGTAATCGGTTGACTGAGGTTATGATGACAATGAATGTATATGTATATAACAATGGATGTATCTTGTATGAAGTATGTATGATGGTTTTATTGTGCATTTGTGTTTTAGTTGATTACATGTCAACATTTTTATATTTATAATTTTTTATTAAATATTTTTTAATAGTATATATTTTAAAAAATATTGAGATGTGATTTTTAAAAACCACTGTTAAAAAAATGAATTTTACTCATAAATAAATGTGGATAATATTAAAAACCAATAAACCTAACATCCACTGACATATTTATCGGTTTTTAGGTTCTTGTTATCTATTTTATTTTAATGTTTTTTTATAAAAACACCATTAAATAAAATGAAAATCATTGCTAAATTCTAAAAAAACACATAAAAAACAAGCACTAAATGAATAAAACTACATTGAAATGACCAGAGAACATGCAATACATGGAGATTTTAGTAACCACCACTAAATAATTAGGCAATGGTTTAAACTACTTCCACTAAAAGAAAAACCACTACTAAGAACTGTATTTTTTGTTGTCTGGAGTCTTTTTTTAATGTTTTTTGTAATGCCTTCATCTGAAATATCAGGTTTGAAACGGTGTTCTACAGGACCTCATATATGCCTCCCCGCACACAAGAGGTTTCTGACTAGCAGTGAGGGTCTAATTCCATCAGTTTGGAGACTATACCCATAGTATCATGTCATAATACAAATAATACATAATAAACAATATAATATAAACTATAGTAATTATGTGGAAACTTAAAGATGAGACACATGTCATATAATAATAAATGGGATTCTAAAGAGGAAATCCAAACTAGAGTAATAATAGGAAAATAAATAAATAAATAAAACATCAGGGTCCTCCGGAGTCCATCTCGATATACTACCATCTCTATTCTAATTTTCTCAGCCATCAGCCACAGGCCCCTTTTCCTTATCAAAATCCCTAAACATAATGTCTGAATGTACATCAATGTTTTTATGCAAGGTGTGAGTAATAAAATTCAGTATGACACCACTAATTTATCCTTATCAAGTGTGAGCATGTTTGACTGATGTATTCAGTGATAATAATAAATGAAAAATAAATAATAAAATCTAAAATCACATAATGAGTGGTTGTGCGTTAACCAAGCTTCTACAACCCCCGACTGAGCTCAAACATTGGACTTCTTCTCCCACATCTCCTCTTGGATCTATCCATACTACCAAAGGATCTAGAAAAGTGGCACCTTATGATGGTTCCGGGAGTAGTGGAAGCATGTGGTTGTGGGAAATATATTATAATTTCTTTTAATGATTATATGCTAAAACCAAGAGTGATGAGCTTGAACGTCAAATTTTTAACTAATTTATTTAATGTCATAAAAAATTGATTACCCTATCTTAGGAATATTTTTTCATTAATGATGTAAATCATATTAAAATACCCTTTCAAATTTCCTTCATTGCGCTATGAGGATCGAAGAATATAATCCCTCTAGCGAAAATCGACACATGCTCCGTTGATATATGATAAATGTTAAACGATCTCTATGTGATAGTTTGGGGAATAAAATGTCTTGTGTTTTTCATTCTTGATCACTCATTATTTAATCTTGAATAAATCTATCAAACATTTATTTTTCTTGAGAGGGAGAGAGATAGAGGAGTTAATAGAAAAATCTTTATTTGAAACAATTATCTATTTTCAATTACTTTCATAATAGCCATAACAGGCTATTTATTGGGGTATATTTTTGGTTAGGATATATTTTTATTGCATTCCAGCCCTTAAAAAATTCTAAAACCTTCAATAAACCTCATTCTATATAATAATAATAATATTATTATTATTCTATGGTGGGAACTATCTTGAGCATCAAAAAATATTATCTAACCATCTTTTTAATTAATATTATTTATTAGACATGGTCTTGGTCTATTCAAACTCTTATTTTATTTATAAAACACCTATATAAATATTTAATTTAAATATTTCATTAATCAATATATATTTTGATCAATAAAACATGAATAAAATTATACCTCAGTCTTGAGAATAATATTTATTCAATTAATTAAATTCAAAATGTATTTAATCAAGATCATCAGTAACACTTAGATGACACAATTCAAGATCTTGGATGATTTTTTTCATCCATAATGCCTATTTAGCTACCTTAGATGTCACAATACACTTGGACTCTACTGTAAAATCTATGACCATAGCCATTTTGAGCTCTTCTAGCTCACAATACCTCCATTCAATGTGAATATGTATCTCGTTAGGGACATCATGTAATCTTGATAAGTTTGAAAACTATAATCTTCATATATTTTGATTACTGGTTCCCCATATCCTCAATGAACTAGGAACATATCCTCAGTACACCTCAAATAATTACAGATACTCTTGACTGCCATCTAATATAGGTCAACTAGATCATCATGATATCTTCTTACTTAACATGATGCATTGGAAACTTGTATCCTATTACATATCATAACATACATTAATGACCTAATCAATGATGCATATCAAATCCTTTCCATTCTATTTATTTCCCCATGTATCTGAGGAAACATTTTCCTGGAAGGCTGAATGCCATGTGACATTGGAAACAATCCCCTCTTAGATTTTTACATACCAAATATCATAAGTATCTTAACAATGTATATACTTTTACTTAGGCTGAAAAACATCTTAGATCTATCATGATAGATCTTGATGTGAGATATATATGATGTCTCACCCATGTCATTCATTGAGAAGCATTTATTCAACCACATCTTAAAAAACTATAAGACTGGTATTTGATTTACTATAAGTAATATGTCATAAACATATACTATTATGAAAATGAATGCAATCCAAATAAATTGTTTATAGAAAAAACGATCACACCCATTCTTTATGAAACCACATTCTAGTATAGATTCATCAAAAATGAATGTTCCATATCCTAGATACATGATTTAATCCATAAATGGACAATTTTTCAATTTTTATATATTTTCATCCTTTGGAGTCACAAACCCTTAAGGATGTTTTATATCAACATCTTCCTAATGGTTCCCATTAAGTAAGGTAGTTTTGACAGCCATTTCTCAAATCTCATAGTCACAGTAAGCCTCATTGTCAAGTATAGTTCTGATGGATCTCAACATTACAACTAGTGAAAAGGTTTTATCTCAATTAATTTATTGATGCTATATAATTCCATTTACAACTATTAATACCTTATAGGTACTGAATTTTCCTTCAATGTCATGTTTCTTATTGAATACCCTCTTGAAACGAATGGGTTTTACATCCATTGTAGGATCTACCAATATACAGACATGATTTTGGTCAATGGAATCCATTTTAGAATTGATGGATTATTTTCACTTGGAAACATCTGTGCCACTTACTACTTCCTTTTAGGTTATAGGATAATTATTATAAACTAATAATTAGTCATCTTCCTTGTGACAAGAAAACAATACCATTCTGGTTCTCTAGCCTCTCTTGTACTCCCACACATTACAAGCGTCTCTAGAATAGTTTCTTCTTAAATGGGGAATTATAGAACATGTTCCTATGACAAGTCTTATGTATCGTGAGTCTAAACTTCTTATAATTCTATCTCCATCCCACCATCACTTTTAGATATGTTTTCCCTCTCAAGGAATATGGACTGTCTTTGCACTATTATTTTTTTTCTAAGGGTTCATATTGGTAATATCCTATTGTTTCTTTGAGTTATCCTATAAAGTCACATTCTACACCTCAAGGTTAATGTTTCTTCCTAAAATAGGCCTTAAAAAACGCTTTCCAAACCAAAAAATTCATGTATGACAACATAGGTTTCATTCCAATTCATATATGGTATGGTATACTGAATAACCGTCGTGATGAATTTTTGAAAATGTTTTGTATTTGTAGAAATCTAATCTTTTGAAAAATAATTGTTTTTGAAAAACTAGTAAAAGTTTCTAAATTTTCAAACCTAATCATAAATAGGGAGAAATTTTTTGTTTTAGAGAAAGTTGTTTTCTGGATATAGATGATCAGACTGAGCAGCACCAAACACAATGTATCAAACTGTGTTGCACCGATTGGATATGTCGTTAGAATAACAATGTTGTTGATCAGACACATAATTGGTCTTAGATCCATTAGCATGAAGTTCAAGTTTCATTCGACTCAGTTTTTCTTATAAATTCGGAATGTTGTTGAAGAGTTTGAATGAAGATAGTGTTATTAGGAGTTAGAATGTTTTAAAATTTTTATCCTTCAGTTAGACGATGATTTTCTAGTTTTATTTTACAAATATCATAAATTGTGTATAACAATTGTGATAAAATACTTATGATGAAAATGGGAAGAATAGTTTAAACCATTCATATTGTGTTTTGGTTGGAAAGAAACAAGGTTTAGAAATTAATAGAAGTCATAATAATTTCCTATGTATGTTAGAAGGTTCTTTTCCAATCTTCAAGTTATCATAAATCATGAAAACTCTCATGATAAAAGATTTTGAAGAAATGGAGGAATCATAAAGATTTTCATAGTTATATGAATCAAGAAAAAGTTTGTATTGGAGCCAGAATTACCATGCAATAATGTTTTTAGAAGTTTGAATGAGTTATAGCTAGTGAGGTTTGAAGAATTTCAAAGTTGCAGAATGCAATTTCCACCATAATCAAAATTCCATCGTTATGAGGATTCTATCAGACTAATGGTAATGATGTTCCATTAGACTAACTATGAGGAGAAAAATTCAATTAGACTAACTCTAAGGAGGAAAGTCAATCAAAATGACTTTGAGAAGGATATTCAATCAATATTGACTTTGAGAACAAATGTCATTTAGGATAACTCTACGAAAAAATTCAACCAGACTAACTCTGATGAGGAAAGTCAATTCAGAATGCGATGAGGAAGTTCCATCATAATATGTTGAGGATGTTCCATCCTAATGAGCTAAGTAAGTTACATCATAATTATCTAATGATGTTCTATCATACCGAAGAAAATTTAGGAAGTATGATAATAATAATTACAAGTAAGACACAATAATATTTCAACAGATTTGTGAAGAGATTAAGTGTTTAAAATTAAAATTCAAATATGCATTGATCTTGAAGTTTTTGAATTTAATTATGATGGAAATTTTTTCCAGATTCCTTCCTTTGGATTTCTGGGATTCCTATCAATAGAAGCACAATAAATTCATATTTTATATATTTTTTATGTGATTGGAAAAGGTGGATCACTATAGTATTCTTGTCAAAGTTATCTTTTTGGACTGAGACCTCATTATAAGGATATACATTTTAATGTTTTGTTTACCAGAATTAGGAATATCTGACTAATAATTTGATAAGAGTTTGAGTAATATATATTGATAATGAGTTCATCGTAATGTTTCCATTAAACTAAATTCATTGGACTAAGTCCATTGAAACCATCCCCATCGGAATGAGAGAACCATGCCTTGCCACAATGGACTGAGGATTCCAGATAGGGAATTTGTGGAGAAGTTTCCAGAAATTCTATATTATTTTATTTTGGCTCAATTGTTTGTAATAAAATTTGTAATGTGATGGGAGTTATTATAATAATTTCTACTGAGACATAGAAGCTATCTAGTGGGAGTTTTCATGAGTTATATTCACTTATTCATTATATAGAATTTATATAAACCCATAGGAGTGGCTATATAAAGGATGTAGGTTCTCACACCGAGGAAAAACCTTTTAAATCTTATGTGATTTACTTGATTTCCTACATTTTCTTGCATGGGTATTTACTAAAATAAAATAAGGATATAAACATTAATAGGTTTCAAGGTTTATGTTTTTTAAAAGTATTGCAACTTATAAAAGTGACCAACTGATTCAACCCCCTTCTATGTTGTTATTTAATCCTATGAATCTTTAATTGGTAGCATAGGGAAGGTTCCCTTATTTAATACTTATCATGGATAATATCAATTATATCAATAGTAGAGGAATTCCTACATTTGATGGAAAAATTATTATGGATGCAAAAATTATATGATTCTTTATCTCCTATATTTTGGCCTAGAAGTTGTTTATGCTACTACAATTGTTTTTACACCTATTAAGAAAGATTCTCTTATGTTTTTTACTAATAAAATAATTATAGAAGTAGATGGAAATTCTATAAATTCTATTCTTATGTCCTTATCAAAAAATTGTAATATGAAGGTGATGGGTTTCAAAACATCAAAGAGTATGTGGGATAAGTTGGAATGTATATTCAATGGGAATACTAAAGTGACGGAATAAAAGACAAAAATTTGGAATTGTAAGTATGAAGAAATAAGAATGAGAGATGAAGAATCCATTGATGAATACTACATGAGAGTGAATGAAATTGTCTGTGTAATATCCCGACCTTTTCTGAAGATGACTCGAGATTAATTTTAGGTATTTGTTTTTGAGAATACAAGGGTTGGGGTTTACCTTGCGGTGTGTTTGGGAGAAAATTTGAGAATATTGGATGGGAGAAGAGAAATTCATGGTTGGTGCATGGTTTTCCCTAACCATGTGCCCCAACCCATCAAACTATGCAACACTGGACACATGAATTTCATGGTTAGCGCACAGTTTTTAAAACCATGCAGCCTCTTAAGAGAAACTGTGCACCCACATAATATAGGCACATGGTTAGGCTCACAGTTAGGTTAAACCATGCACCCCTTCCCAACAAACCATGCATGACGTTTTAAATAACCCAAAAACTAAAATTTTAATCACTCAAACCCCCATTTTAACTTTTATTCGACCCCTATTCGACCCTAGATGATATTTCATGATTTTGGAGCCTCCTAGATGGATTAAAAGTCCTCATCACCTCTATTATTTGTGATTCAATGACTATATCAAATATATTCACCCTTCTTTGTAAGAGGATCTCATCTCACTTGCTTTCTCATTCCTTTTCCTTTCATCTCCTATTTTTGATAGGGTTTTTTATTTTTAATTTGATTAGATATATTCCTTGTTTTTTGATCTATATATATTATTTTATATATATATATATATATATTATATCTTTATTTGTTCAATCTTGATATAGGATTTTCGATTCAGATATTGTTCTATGTCGTTGTGCTGCTCAAATTTTGGGGATTTATGTTGGACGACTGCTTGTCAACGAATCGAGTTAGTTGGTCTCTAATCCAAATCACAATTCCTTTATTTAAATTATTTATATGTTATTTTATAACTTCTTTTAGATTTTTTGAAATTATGTTCTTAACTAAATTAATTAACTTTGTGAATTAATTAATTAAGGAAATGTGAAATTGGGGATTTTCGAAATTTTAGATTGAGATAATTAATTGTGGAATTAATTGTGAGATATTGATATTTGAGGATTGAAATATTTTATTTTTTGATTAATTATGATATATTGAGCTTGGGATTGAGAGAATTAATTTTTTAATTAATTATGGAATTTTGAGTTTGTGGATATTGATTAATTAATTTAATAATTAATTAATGTGATTGATGTACTCAATTAATTGGGGAATTAATTAAGGGTATTTATGTGATAAATAATAGTTTAATTAGTAATGAAATTTGTGGGGTTATTTAATTGTTTAATTGATTTATATAATTTATGTTATTAATTAATTATATAATTAATTAATTTACATGATGTGGTTAACTAATTTTTGAATTAAATAATGTTATTTGTGTGATTAGTTAATTATTTAATTAAATAATGGATTCTTTGTGCTTAAATAAATATTTAATTAGTAATGGAATTTATTTGGATGTTTAACTGTTGAATTATTTATGTGTTATGAATGCTAACATGGAAATTTAGTTTATAATTAAATATTGGGAACATATTCATTCTAATGTGTATGTTATGAATGGTAACATGGTTATTTAGTTGTGAAATAAAGAATGGGAACATGATCATTATAATGTGTA
Source organism: Viscum album (assembly GCA_963277665.1). NCBI lineage: Eukaryota > Viridiplantae > Streptophyta > Magnoliopsida > Santalales > Viscaceae > Viscum > Viscum album. The sequence continues at coordinate 983,458,698 of OY728148.1, read as the reverse complement.
ATGTATGAATGGTAACATGGTCAATTAGAGATGAATTAAATAACGGGAACATGGTCATTATATTGTGTGATTTATGAATGGTAACAAGGGAATTCAAGTATTAATTAAATAATGGTATTAATGACATTATGAGATAAGATATTCATCGGACATACTTCAGGACTCGGTATGAGACAAAGTAGGTATTTAATGATAAAAATGGAATTATGAGATATGAAATCCATTAGACAATCTTTAGGATTCAGAATGACCTAAAACAAGCATTATGGTATGAGTGTTTATGAGAGTTTGGGGGTTTATGTTTTTAAATAATGATTAATTGATAAGGTGATAACAATTTACATATGAATTGTAATTATGTATTCATACAGATACATACACTTTTTATTAACTATATATTGTTTTATACACCATTAGTGGTGGCCTACTGAGCCATACTCAAACCCTACTCGGGCTGCCTTATTGGTACCCAAATAGACTTTGTGTTATCTAGATACCTTAAGTGAAACATATCATTGTTATATGGATGATATGGGATAGAGCATGGATGAGGGAACTACATATAATTTGGGACCCAATTAGGGGTGTCATTTGTGTATTTATTTTTTGTTTAATTTTAGACACATGCCATGTACATTGGCATGGAGTATTTTCTTCTTTAGTTTTGATATTTTATTTCCACTTTTAGGTATCTCGTGATACCGACTATTTTAGGTTATGATTACATGTTATTTAGTTATTGATTGTTATTTTCATTTAGTGTATTTAATCGGATATAACGGGGTATAGTCTCCCCATTATCGATATTTTAGACCCTCACTACTATTCATAATCCTCTAGCATATGGGGAGGCGCACTTGAGGTCATGTCACTGACTGACTCAAGGCACCCATGTGTGGCACCTGGGTTATGACATTACAAAGTTGTATCTGAGTCCATTTTTCTTTTCATTTTTATTTTTTATTACTATTTGGTAAAGCTAGACATGAAACTAGAAAGATTTGAGCCTTGGTTATGATCTCATGCATGGGAGTGTCTAACCCATGTATGGGGGAGAACCCAAGTACCCAGGGTGGTATAGTTATTATTTTTAATTGCTATTACAGTTGAATATTATTTCAACTTGGGTGACACACTTGTTGTGTGTTGTAATTATTGATGTTAATTTTTTCTGAGTTTTGACTCGTGGATCAGTATGGAACAAGATTTGAGTTACATGCATCATTATAGGAACATAGGGTTATTATGACTTGCATCATTTAAGGCACACATAGAAAAATGGCTTATGGGTAAGTTATTGAATTGAACAGTTTTTCCTTGCTTGTGAAATTGAAATGAAAATGACACCTAACATGAAATTTAGAAAGATTGTAGAATGATGTAAGATGAGAATAAATGGGTGTATAAATGAGAAACTTTAATAATTAGAATGTTTTTACCCTTGTTATCTAGGACCAAAGAGTATGATTGTTCAGGGTAGTGATAAAACCTCATTTTTGACTATGTGGTAGGGTTTTGGGAAATGACTAGTTGCGGAATATTGTATTTTACCTTAAATGTGTTAATTTTGTAAAAGGCGTCTTAAGGAACCTATTTGTAATGGTATAGAAATTTCTCTATAAAGATTATTATTACGAGGATACTAGTACTAAGAACTAAGGCACCAATTGTGTCATGTGAGGAATTAAGGGACCAGTTCCATGAGAAATTTGCCCACTTCATGAAATTAATGTTAAGAGACCCAGGGTGGGTTGTAAAGAGTATGTTTGATCTAAAAGTTGAGTTACAAATTCAACACCCTCATAATTTATTGGAGAGGGTGGACCTAAGAGATATGGTTTCTGGGTTGAGTCCCTCGAGACTATAATTGACCACTTTGAGACTCATGTAGAGATGATGGTCATGTGGGCTGCTTACATGATATGAGGATAAGTGAATCACTGGTGGTATGTTTAGGCGTGGACTATATAGGATCATGGTATGTTATAGAAGGAACTATTGGATTTGTTTCTAGAGAACTTCTATCTAGAGATACCGATGTAGGAGAGAGTATCTGAGTTCATGAGGATGACTTGGGGGAGTATTTATGTGATAGACTATGTTGGACACTTTACACATTTGCAACACTTTTCTCCATCATTGGCAGTGGATGTGATAACAACAGCGAGACATTTTTAAGATGAGATTAAATGTGAGATTATGTCCCAAATTAACCATTTTCAGTTAAAGGAGTTTGCTGAGGTGGTGGAAAAGAGTCTCATAGAAATGGGTAACCTGAGGAGGCTTCACCTATAAGAAAGGTGGTTCCATTTGGATGATTAGAAGGTATGACTTTTGAGAGTAGGAAGCATTGCTATGAAAACATCAACAAGGGTAGTGGGAAACAGAGTACCTAAAAAGAGGGATCATATGCATATGACATTAATCGAGTGATCTATAACTAGTTTAGTATATTATGAAACTTTTGAATATAGTTATCTCAACCACCAATATAGTTACAGTCTTGCAAAAAGATAGAACATCTACAAAAGTTCTACATGACCCATTGATAGATGAGTAGTAAGGGTATAGCTTGTCAGAATCAGAGTGTATGAAGAGGTTATTCTACACCAAATCTATCTAGCATCTGGGGTTCTACTAGAAAAGGTGGTAATGATAGTGTATGTGGAGATTTAGGGTAAGAGTTCTCATATTAGTAGAGTAGTGCAGCACATGGGACTTAGACTGCAACACAGGGAAGTGGGGAAAGACCGTTGCATTCTATTCACCCTACACTTGTGGATATCAAGGATGGACTATTGGCAGTGAGAGTTACTATTTTTATAGATTATAAGATATCTAGTGACTTATTTGATATCGATTCTTATCATTCCTTTATTTCTACAAAACTTGTTAATGGTTTGAGCCTCGTGATGGAGTTCGTGAGTTGGGTGTTGACGACAAACACACCTCATGGAGTTTGGTCAAGAGACATTTTTTTGTGCAAGGGGTGTTCTCTTGAGGTCGAGTTATATAAATTTCTATGGGATCTTTATATCATAGACATGTCATGATTTGACTAATTATGGGTTTGGACTGGTTAGTATCATATTTTCCCCACATTGATTTTTACCAGAAGAGAGGGATCATTACATCTCCTAAGGGTTACAAATATATTCACTGTGGAGAGTGGGATATCGAGGCATTCTGAGTTGGGCCAATTACTCATCAAATAAGAGAGATCACAACCCAGGTTTCTATATAATTTCTAAATTATGGAGGTGTAAAATGAGATATCTTTCCACACATAGTGGATAGGTTTTAGGGTGTGTTTACATAATATTTCTCAGGGATTCCACCTGAGAGAGATGTGGAATTTAGCATTGATCTCATACCGAGGGAAGAGATGATTTCTATTTCACCATATAGAATGGCCTCTAAAGTTATTCAAGAGCTCAAGACTCAGTTGGAGGAGTTAGGGGATAATGTATTTATTTATCTGAGTATGTCTCCTTGGGGTACCCTAGTGTTGTTTGCAAAGAAGGCTCATAAGAGATTATGCTTATGTTTTGATTACCGAAATTTGAACAAGATGACTGTGATGAACCAGTATCCTCTCCCCCATATCAATGATGTATTTGACCAGTTGAGAGGATCTTGTGTTTTCTTAAATATTTATTTGAGATTAGGGTATCATAAACTGAGATTTTAGACTTCTGATATAACAAGGTATGAATTGAGAAGCAAGTGTGGACTATATGATTTCATCATAATATTTATTTGGTTGACAAACATACCAGAAATTTTTATGGACATAATGAACAAAATATTTAATCTGTACCTAGATCAGTTTGTGGTATTGTTTGTGGAAGTCATCTTGGTTCACTCCGAGACACATTATTATTATGACCAACATCTTGATATTACCCTATGTACACTAAGATAGCATTGGATATACATCAAGATATCTATGTAGATTTTTTTGGATCGATCAGGTACACTTCTTGGGTATCACCATCTTAGAGGAACGTGTGTTGTTAAATCTAGATAAGTTTTAGATAGTGGTTTCTTGATAGAATCATAAGAGAATGTTTGATATCAATAGATTTCTAGGATTTTATGAATATTATTAGCGGTTCATTCAAAAAATTTACCGATTGGAAACATTACTAAATGGCTTGAACAAAAAAGGTATAATGGTTTTTTGGTCATAAGAATGTGATAATTCTTTCTAGGAGTTGAAGAAGATTTTGGAATCAGTACCAATATTGATCCTACCTATGAATGGTGAGAAGTACAGAGTGTATTGTGACACTTCTGGGATTGTAATTGGAGTTGTGTTGATGCAAGGAGATCAATTTTGGGTTTATGGGTCTTTGAAGTTGAGGCCCCATGAACCGAACTACACTATATATGACTTCAAGTTGGCTATATTGGTTTATGTTTTAATGTGTTGGGGAAATTATCTATTGGGAAAAAAATTTCTCTGTATATTAATCGCAAGAGATTAAAGTACATATTTTCCCAGTGATACATGAATCTTCGATAACGAAGATGGGTCCAGTATATGAAACCATTCAATTTTGATCCAGAATATACGCCCGGAAAGGCGAACATTGATGATGATGATTTCAGTAGGAAGACTCAAACTCAGGTGGGTTAGGAGTCTAGTGCTGAGTGGAAGATGATGGATTTTCTAGATGAGATACACATTTTAGTTTTGGAGAGTTAGGATTAGATGAATCTCGTAATAGTTTCATTGGAGTATACAATTTTGAGACAGATCTAAGATAGAAAGTATGTGGATTTATAATGTTTTAACTTGAGGGAAAACCTGAAGGTGGGGAGTCACCTTTTTATTGGAGCATAGATGTGGATGGGGTCATCTCTGTCAGGAATCAGGTTTTCATACCTAAAAGACTGCAAGACAAGCTGATGTGTGAGTTTCATGCCTCAAAGTGGGTGGTAATCCAGGTGTGACCAAAATGCACCATGAACTAAAAAGGTAGTTTTTATGGTTGGATATGAAAATGAAAATAGTAAGGTTTGTGACACGATGCTACACCTATCAGTAGGTGAAGGCCGAGCATTAATGACCTATAGGTTTACTACAATCATTGGCCACTATAGAATGGAAGTGGAACAAAGTGACCATGGAATTTGTGGTGGTTCTCCTGAGGATTCCTTAGAAGAATAATTCTATTTGGGTTATTGTGGACATACTGAAAAAGGTAGTGAATTTCGTGAATATACAGGAGACTTTATCAGTGGAGCAGTTGGGATATTTGTATGTTTGGGTGATAGTCTATCTGCACGAGGTGCCAAAGAATATTGTTTTAGACTGAAACATGTTTTCTACTTCACAATTATTATAGGTATTGGAGAAATTTCTTGGTATGTAGGTTTTATTGAGTAGTAATTTCCACCCACTTACATATGGGTGGTCCGAGCATACTATACAAGTTCTTTAGGAAATGTTGTGAACATGTGATCTAAACATCGGTGGGTCTTGGGAGAATCACCTAGAACTGGTGGAACTCAGCCATACCAATAGTTATTGGGAAAAAATATTGATGGAACCATATGGGGATCTTTATAGTAGGCCATGAAGACCACCTCCATTATGTATAGAGGTAAGTGAGTCTAAGTTGTTGGGACCGAGTCTCGTGTAGGACACATTAGAGCATGTACAGTTGATTCAAAAATATATGGATACGACCAAAAGTAGATAGAAGTCATACACTGATAGAAATAAATGACACCTAGAGTTTATAGATGATGATCATGTATTCATTTGGGTGTTTCCAATATTAAATCACTACAGATTACAAAGACAGGGCAAGTGGGCACCCAATTTTGTTGGGCTGTTTGAGGTGGTGGAGAGAATCAGGCTAGTGGCATACCAATTGGCTCTTCCAAAGAGATAAAATTTTATGTATGATGTTTTCTAAGTGTCAAAACTAGTTTGGTATCACCCCAACCCTTATAATGTGATTTATATGGATGATTTTGATATTGGGAAAGATTTTTCCTTTCAGGAGAATCAAATACGTGTGATGAATCGCAGTGAGAATGTTTTGAAGGGAAAGTCCATGCCTATAGTTTGTGCATTGTGGAAACATGGGAATTTGTGGGAGGAGACATGGGAAAGGAAAGAAGATATGTGGGATCATTGTCCTAATCTTTTTGACTCAGTATCTTAGAGATTTGTGGGTGTGCAGCTCAAGGATAAGATGTTATAAGGTGGTTTGATTGTAAGATCCCGACCTTTTCTGAAGATGAATAGGTCTTAATTTCAGGTATTTATTTTTGCATTGTTTTAGTTAACTTGGTTTGGGTATTTCCTTGGGGTGTTTTTGGGTGAAAAATTGAGAAACGTTGAAGGGAGAAGGGTAGTGCATAGTTGGTTCATGGTTTTCCCTAATCTTGCGCCCCTGCCCAGCAAACCATGCAACATTGGATAGAGAAGAATTACATGGTTGACACATGGTTTGTCAATTTGTGCACCTTATTATGAGAAAATATGAACCCCCAAATTAGAGGTTCACATTTAGGTACACATTTAGGAGAAATAGTGTTCACATGCCTTGCTAACCATGCATCAATTTTTAAATCACCAAAAAATTATATTTTTGATCACCAAAACCCCCCATTTAACTTTTATTTGATCCCCATTTAACCCTAGATAATATTTCATGATTTGGATAATCCAATATGGATTAAAACACCCAATAACCTTTTTATTTTGTAATTTTATGCCTGGATTGAAGATCTTCACCCCTCCCTATCAGATGATCTTATCTCGCTTGGTTTCTTATTCCTTATCCTTTATTATCCTATTCTAAAAAGGGGGTATTATTCCTATTTTAATTGGATATAGACATGTTTTTGTGGATCTGGGCTAGTATAGTAGATCTATATCTATATTTAAGAGATCATGAATGATTTGATCTTGATTTATGGTTCTAAATTTGAATCTCATTCTATATTATTGTGCTTCTCAAATTATGAGTATTTTCATTGGGTGATCACTCATCAACGAACTGAGGTAGGTTGTCTATAATTCAAATCTCAAAGTATTTATTTAAATTACAAGTATGTAATTGTATAATTTCTATTAGATGTTTATAAATTATTTTTTAATTGAATTAATTAATTTTTTGAATTAATTAATTGAGGAGATCAAAAATTGGGGATTTTAGGAATTATAGATTGAGATAATTAATTGTAGAATTAATTATGAGATATTATGAATTTAGGATAGAGATATTTAATTGTGGAAATAATTATGATCTATTGAGATTGTGACTGTGATAATTAATTATGAAATTAATTTTGTGATTTTTAGTTTGAGGATATTGATTAATTAATTGAATAATTAATTAATGGGATTTACATACTCAATTAATTAAAAAATTAATTAAGGGGATTTATTTGATAAAATAATTATCGAATTATTAATAAAATTATTGTGGTAGATTAATAAATGAATTTTCAAGTATAATTTAAGTGATTAATTAATTATAGAATTAATTAATGTATTTTATGTTATTAATTAATTTTTGAATTATTTAATGTTATTAATGTGATTAGTTAAATTTTGAAGTAACTAATGGAATTGTTATGTTTATCTAATTGTGGAATTAGTAGTGGAATTGATGTGGATAATTAATTTTTGAATTAACTATGTTTTAAGAATGGTAATATGGTCATTTAGTTGTAAATTAAATAACATGAACATGGTCATTATAATGTGTAAGGTATGAATGGTAACATGGACATTTGGTTGTGAAATAGAGAATGTGATCAAGATTATTCTAATTTGAAAGGAATGAATGGTAACATGATCATTTAGTTGTGAATTAAAGAATAGAAACTTGGACATTCTATTGTGTGATGTATTAATGATAACATGTGAATAAAAATATGAATTAAATAATGATATCAATGGAATTATCAGATATGATATTTCTCAGACATACTATAGGATCCAAATTATTTCAGAGTAGGTATTGAATGATAATAATGGAATTATAAGATATGATATCCCTCAGACATACTTCAGCCTTTGAGATGTGTTGAAGTGGAGATTGAGGTATGAGTGTCTACAGGAACCCAAAGGACTATATAGTTAAATAAATATTAATTGATAATGTGATAACTATTTACTTATGCATTTTAATTATTTCTTTATACAACTACATACACTTGCTATTGATTAGATATAGTTTATGTTGTCATTAGTGGTGGCATAATATAATGCCTTAGATTTTCTATGCTCTGTATGTTTGGATACAACATAGATTATTTGTGAGACCAGGCACTGAGACACTGTGCGATTCTGAGGATGTTTTTCCTAAAATAAATGTTTGAAATATATTAAATAGCATGCATGCACAGTTTTCATGAAAAAGTTTAATAACTTCTAAACGGGTACCCTGATCAAAAATATGACGGTACCGTTGAGTTCAGAATAGGAGGTTTAACCTATGAATGACATAACATTAGTCAGTGTGGGTCATTTGTAGAAAAGTCATCATAGGCGAGGAAATGAAAAAAATTATTTAATAAATAATTTTATTTCATTTTTGTTGATGCAGTGATTGATGGACTTTAAATAGACTATTATGGAGAAATACTAGGGTTAGTTGTACAACCCTGGAACTGTTGGAGAGCCATTGGAGATAGCTTTAGTGAATCCTCTCAAACGAATTGATACATGATATTCGATCAATGATCGATCCAAAAAAGATTCAAAGGATCTCACCAAAAAACATGACACAACCCCTTTCTTCATTAGTGATCGATTTGAATCGAGGAAGGGAATGCATTTTTATTTTATTCTTCCCTGTTCATGATTTATACAATGAACATGAATCAATCAATGAAAATATTGATTTGTGGTTTGATAATTATGTGGGATGAGTTTATTTAATGAGGTTTTGATGGGAAAATATATTTTTAATTTTAATATTCATATTTTCAATCTAATAATGATGGATCAAGATAAACATGAACATAGATCACGGTTTGTTAGTTCAATATGTTCTTGTTCTTATCTCTCCCCATAAATCGATCATTGCAAACCTATTTCTTGGTGCAATGATCCGATATTGTAGATCTATGATTGGAATAGCCTAAAAGATGTGTGCTAATAGAGAAAAAGAAATTTAGTTGACAGAGGATAACCAATTTACCATTATTCAATACACAACAAAGAATGCAAATTTGATTCATTTTTTCAGTAGATTAAATGGTGTAATGCATTCTTTATAGACAAAAAGGATTGGATGAGTTGGGATCTTCAACATCATGCTGAAATGATCACCAGATCGAAATCTAGATGCATTAGATCAAATGCTGGAGTAGATATGGGATTCTAGAAAATCTTGAACAACACAATGTTTAATCTGGATCTATACGTTTTGTGGGGCCACATGAGCTATGATTAGGGTTTCTATAGGAAGTTAAATATCACATGGAATGTGACCCCTTTCACATAGCATGTGGTATCCCCTGGGTCACTCGACGTGTACTCAGGAATCACACAGGCTGTTTGCATGGGAAGATGTTCACAGGAAAAGCTGTGTATTGGTACTTGAGAAGACATGCATAAGATGGTGACATGTACTAGCACATGGTTAGAGTAAATGGGAAACGTACATGTTGTGTACTACTACATGGGCACAGTTTGATGATATGAGCCATTTACATGGGAAAAACCCATGTTCATGGGACATGGAGTGTGACCCCTACAACACACTGTGTACTCTTTTATACATGTCTTGAATCCCTTGTACTCTATATCTTGTAAAATTTTTGTTAGGGTTTTTTACCTTTATCTTTTCCATGGGGGTTAGTAAACAATCATTTTTTACTCCCAGGACAATGAACCTTTCAGTAATAATTCCTAGATAGAGTTGTTGGAATCCCTCCGAGAGTCCCAGAGTGAGATCCTCTATTCATATTCATGTCCTTGGTGGACTTCTTGGTATCGAGGTGACCAACAGTTCATGGGATTCAATCCTCTACTTAGCAGGTTAATCCAGATTGATTTGTTGGTATCACCGCATGGCCTTGCCAGTGATCCTCATCTATGTATTATAGTCTATTCAAACTATTAGTATGCTCTTTATCATGAAGAGAAACGATAATAAGTACCTGTTGGACGGAAATCATCAATGCTATGAGATTCAAGAGTGTGTTCTCTCGGGTGAGTGATTTGTGGAATATTCTATATGGAATCATAGACTAGTATAATATGGTTGTGACTTACCTCTGGAATGTGTGTCTTTGTTGAGTATATCTAGATATTCTTGTTATATGTGTTGTATAAATATACCTGTGTGGAGACTAATGTATTTCCTTTGTTTTATGTGACGCACACCTATTATAGGGCATGTAAAAAGTAATTTAATTTTCCTAGTGTGGTATAATGGATGACCAGGTTCGTCTCACTTGATGACCTTTCTCATATGTTCACTAACTTAATTTAATTCACCTTAAATAATTCATATTTATATTTTTTTTTAAATTTAGGAAGGTTAAGAAATTTAAATTAATGAAAATATTAAACCAACATGCAATGAAAAAATTTAATTAGTGAATAAAGAACATAGAATTTATTGGTTGGTTTGTGGGTTCCATCATTCTCCTTGTTGGTGTTTAAATAAATTTTGATAATTCAATTTTGAGATATCATTCTTGAATTACTATTATTTTATTAATTAGTGTAAAATAAGGAATTAAATTAGCAATCTTTACATCCCCTCATACATTAATCAAGTTTTATGGAACAACTCAATCGTGAGTGTGACAACTTCCAAGTCCTGACTCAATCGTATGCCATTTCAACCATTGAATGGATCATATCCGTCGTATTAAGTGCTTGTATTCTGTATAAGTGAGGGAACAGATTTAATAAAATAATAGAAATGTGTTTGAGTTTAGTTTCTATGTGGGATATCACCATACCCATGCACGTCACTCTTTCTCATCAATAACATAATAAAACATAATAATTTTACCGTAGAATAAATGAAATTGACACATTACTCCCCCGATCCAATGACTGAGTAAGTATATAATTTTTAGGGAAGAGGTAATGGTGGATAGTATGAGAATAAGAAAATAATAAAATAAGGATAAAAGATGGAGAAGAAAGGAGGGTGGTTTGGTGGAAGAAAACTCAAAAAAATAAAAACCATGCATGAATTTATTAAAAATCTAAATTACAATTGAAATCTAAAAAAATAAAGAAAATAAACAAATTAATAATATAATAAGGGAAATATTTGTGAACTTCCTCCCTTTTTGGAGATCTCCCCTTGGTTCCTTAGAATAAATGTGATGGAAAATGGGATGAGATATGAGGTGGGAGCTCCCCTCCTTTTATAGGAAGAAATTGTCATCCTCAAGTTTACACATTGTTTTCAATATAAATGGATGATTAACACATTCAATACTTAATAAAGTTGTTAATACATGATTTTTTCATTAAACCTTAAAATTTCATATTTATTGGACTCTTTTAGAGGGATTTATGTAATTTTTATTGACAATGTGTTTTTTCTAGATGAGTTTTCCAGGAAGTTTCCTTCAATGTATAACATCTCTTTGCCACCATAATGGGAGACAAACTCCATGAAATTTATTTAAGTAGTGCATATATGTGTCCTAATTCATATCCATTTCTAGTCAACTCCATTGTAGGTCTATAGCCTGATTTATACATCCGTTACGTAGGTGGGGTCCACGTTGTTAGCCCGGAAAATTTCCAAACATCAATGATTTTATTGGGCTTTAGATATTCGAATAAGCCTCTAGTCAAGAAGAAAAAGTTAAAGGAATTAAATTAAGTATTCTATAAAAATAATCATTAAATATGGAATTATATTTTTATATAAATGATCAAAATACCCTTGACGTAAAAATAGGTCAAAAATCCAAAAATTAAGCACATTTCACATTTTAGATCAAAACACACCATAAATCCAAAATTGATCCATATAAGCTCAAATTGATAAATTAGGAGTGTTAAAAAAATTTAAATTCATATAAAAAATGTGGAAAATATTATTTTTATCAGTATATTTTTTGGTTTCGAATTGTCCTACTAAGTATTGTTATAGTCCCCCATACATGGGGTTTTCCTTCATATGTCATGTCTTGTGTAGAAGATTGAAATTTTGATAGAGTATTAGGAGGACCAGGACCAGACGATGCTTATTTAGACCATAAAAACTGAGGTGCGTTCCTACCGCTTTCTAAAAGTAGTCTCAATACATACTATTAGGTAGTACTTTTGTTTTCAAACACTTTGTGGTGGGCTTGTATTTGGCCAAAATAACTTTATATTACTTCCTTTTATACTCTAGTTATGCAATTTATATGTATGAATTCATGGGTTTTTAGTTGTTTTTATATTTCATCATTTTAGAGACTTGGGGATGTGTGTTTCTGAACAGGTACTTAAGCAAAGGCCACTCGTGTTAGTGATTCACCTTCTCAGTGCTAGTCACTAGCCACTAGCCTATTTGTGGTGGGATTTGGGAGTCATGGAATGGGACCCTCTAAGAGCGGGCATGCCACCTACTGAGTTGTACTCACACCCTACTTGGGCTGCCTAATCGGTACTTAAATAGAATTTGTTCTTTCAAGGGAGTTTATGGGAATATACATTGTGTTAGATCATTGATATGGGATGGAGCATGGATGAGGGAACGAGACACTATTCAGGACTTGCTTTGGGGAGTCGTCAATGTATTTATTTGGGTTTCATTTTAGACACTTTACATATACATTAGAATGACATATTTTCTTCATTAGTTTTTGATATTGTATTTTCATTATTGGTCATCTTGTGATACTTGGTCTTTTAGGTTATTATTACATTTTATTAATATATTGTTTATTATTTTTTGATGGTGTATTAACTCTGATAAAATAGGGTAATGTCTCCCCATGATCAATATATCAGACCCTCACTACTAATCAACAACCTCTAACATATGGGGAGGCATACCTAAGGTCACGTGACTGACTGATTGGAGGCACTGGTGTGTGGAACCTAGTCTGAGATGTTACTATTTTCAACATTATATGTTTTGGAGAGGTCTTGTAATATTCAATAATTGCGAAGAAAATCTTGTGAAAATTTCCAAATAGGTTTGATTCTAAAATTTTCCCTTTATAAGATATAGCTTATTTATCTCTTGATGAATTCCTTAAATTTCTTATTACTTATGAAATGAGAAAATATCCAATGTTAAAAAAATATTAAAGATGAAATAGACTTTGAATCAATGAGAAAAGTTGATAATTCAAGATTTTGGACATGATGATCCTTGCTACATTGAAGATAAAGAGGATGATAAGTTGAATGAAAAAATAATGTCTCTTATATCTAAGAACTATAGTCAATGAAGATGAAATTATGGTTGTAAAATTAATCTTAAATGTTTTGATTGTGGTGGGATTTGACACCTTACTATGAATTTACCTATGAAGAAAGTGGGGGAGTATAGAGAATATTATAGTGAAACACCTTGATAAAAGAAGTGAAACAAAAGTTATGAAGAAGAAAATTCATCCAACAAAAACAAGAATAAGTCTAGTAGAAACCAAATAAATACGATAAGTAGTAAAGTTGAATCATACATTACAGAAAACAATTCTTCAAAATATGAAAGTTAAAAAACAATTATATCCTATATTTAAAAATTTTAGAAAATAAAATATTCCTTAGATAGTGAACAAGGTGGTGAAGAATCATATAGAGAGTATCAACTCAAAATATAACTTATATTATGTATTGAGACAAATAGAAATATCAAGTAAGAAATTATAGTAATGAAGAAATATTGTGAAGAAGTTTCTAAAGTAAGAAATTATGTCATCTGGTATGAAGAAGAATACATTAAAGAGTTCTTATGTTACAAACTAATAATCACTAAACATGGAAGGATGTTTGAAGATCTCAATAAGAAATTAGAATATAAGGAAAGAGAAGTCATTAAATTTCAATATAAACTTCTTGATTATATAAATACCTTGAGAAAGATGAATTAAATCTTTAACAAAGCTTTATTAGTAAAATATAAGACTTATAAATTTGTTGAGAAATCTCAAATAAAGAATTAGGTCAATTCCTCACACATCAAAAATAATGTTTCATTTGAATTTTCAACCATTTCAAATGATATGAAAATTAATAGTAATGTTTGGGTGGATAAATAATGTGAGTAACCTGTTACATATACACAATTTAAAACACACTTAGAAGGAAATATGGTATACACCCAGAGTATATAAGGGTAGGAAGTATTTATCAACCTCAAATTGTTTTCCATTTAAAGATCATACTTCAATAAAAAATTATGATTTGATGGATTCTATTAGTTCTATAGAATATATAGGCACATGACTTTCAATTTTTGGCGTAACATATCACCTCCAAAATAATATTTTAATAGTGTGGAAGAAATAGTGAAATTAGAATGAATAACTTTCCAAACACATAGGATGTTAGAAATGAAAAATTACAAGAAGTTAGAAACATTAAAAAAAACAATTTAAATATCTGGAATAAGTTAATGGAAGATGCGATTTGGCTTTTTATCATGTCAAAAGATGTATGAAACTCCTTCTAGATCAAGTTTCATATTGGATATAAAGAAAATGAAGTTAGGATGATGAAAGTTGAGGAAATATGTTTTTGTTGAGACTACCTTGAAAGAAAGTAAAAATGAATAAACCATGGATACTTGATAGTGTTTGTTCTTCATGCATGAGAGGTTATTTAAAAATCATGAAACATGTTGAAAATCATGAAGGTGGTTCTATTACCTTTGAGAATAATAGTTCTCTAAACATCATATTAATAAAAATGATTTAGATTAAAGAATAAAAGTTGAAATCATAGGAATTTTTATTTATTTATGTGCTAAAACATAATTTAGTTAGTGTAAGTCAAAATTGTGATGATGGAAAAGAAGTGATTTTCTGAAAATATTCACGTGTCATAAAAAGTGTGAAAAATTGAAAAGTTATCACAAATGGATAAAGATCTAGTGGAAATATTTTTCAAGTTAAAGAATTTAAAACCTTTTCTCCTATTTCAAGGTTAGAAACTATTATAATGTTTTTAGAAGTGGCTGATCATCAAAATTACAAAGTGTATCAGATTGATATAAATTTGGATAAATTGAATAAGATGTTTAAAATGGGAAACCTTTTGGGTTTCTACTTGATAAGGATGAAAACAAAGTTTTTATATTGAAGAAGGATTTATTTGGGAAAAAAAGATCCACATTCATGGTATTTTCAGATTGAAAATTGTATGAGAATGATGATTTTTCAAAAGGAAATGTTGCCATAAACTTATATATGAAAGATTTTGACTTTGGAACTCTAATTTTAATTGTTCATGTGTATAATATAATTTTTTTTGGGATGAAGAAAATTTTTGTAAATAATTTTCTGAGGAAATGAAAAAGAATTTTGAAATATCAATGTTGTAAGAATTAACTTTAATCAGTGTCTTACAAGTTCAATATAAGGAATTTTTTTTTCTTATCTTAAGAAAAGTATGTAAGGGAATTGATACAAAAATTTAGAATTGTATAATATAAAGAGGTTTCTAATCCTATCTCAGTGAGAATGAAGATAGGTAAAGATGGGTCTGGAAAAAGTGTGAATTAGAACGAATTTTGGAGGAATATAGGAAGTATACATTACCTTATAAACTCAAGAATGATATTGTTTACGCTATAAATTTGTGTGGTAGGTATCAACGTAATCTGAAAGTGTCAAATATGTTGGCAGTAAGGATAATTTTGAGATATATCAAAGGAACAAATTCATAAGGATTATTATAAAAAATAAAATATGAGATAATGTTTCATGGTTATACTATTATTTTTTGGGTAGGAGATTGTAATGATAAAAAATAAACCTTATTAGAAACATTTTTCTTGGGGGAATGTTGTGTAAATTTTTATAGTATGAAACAAAGTTCACTATCCTTGAGAAAATTGGAATTAGAATATGTTGTGACTATTCAAGTATGTACTCAGATATTGTGGATGAAAGTTCAATTGGAAGATTTGAAAATAAAGGTTTCTAAACTATTGAAGACACTTTATGACAATCAGATTGCAATTGATCATTCTAAAAATCATGTCCAACATTCACGATCAAAACACATAAATATAATGTTTCACTTTATAAAAGATAAAGTTTCTACTAGAGATGTTTTGTTGGAATATATCTCAACAAAGTATCAAATTATTGATATCCTCACAATGTAAATTCCAAAATAACGGTTTGATGAGTTGAGGTTGAAAATTCATGTTCATCCTCCTATAATGACATCCTAAAACTCATAAGGAAGTCCCCTACCATGCATTGGATTATATTGACAAAGGGGGAGAAAAAGTAACAACTTCGTACTATGTAAGAAGATTTTAATTATCTTTATTTTATGAATATGAAGTTGTGTTTATCAGATAATGGGGGAGAGGAAAATAAAATTTATAGAAAAATAATAGTGAGAATATATAAAAGTTAAGGGATTTTATCTTAGCATAGCCATAAAATTTTCTTCTCACCAAGGGATGTATTTTTTTCAAAAAAAATACCAAATCTATTAGTGTGGTGTTTAAAAATTCATTTAATAAAGGATGTGTTTTCGTAAAATTCAAAAAACATGCGTTGTTTACAAAAGATGAATTGTGAAAATTTTCTGAGAGTTAAAAACGTTATTAATGAGTGTTATTAAAAAATTCGAATGGGGAGATTGAAGAACCTTTGTTATGTTTTTTAATAATTTTTTGTATTTTTTGATAACTAATATTTTATAAAAGAATGTTTTTGAAACACAAGTGAATGTTTTTGAATGTTCTAACCCAAACATAAAGGGGGAGAAAAGTTTTGTTTTATAGAAAGTTGTTTTATAGACACATAGGATTGAACTGAGAAACACCAGATGAAAAGTATCAAACAAATCACCACCAGTCATAGAATTGATCAAAAAGTTAGAGTATTTTATCAGACACACCATCAGTCTCAGATCCATTGACATGAAGTTCAAGTTTCATTGGACTCAATATTGGTTATAAAGTTAGAATGTTGCTGAAGAGGTTGAATGAAGAAAGTGATGACAGGAGTTAGAAATTTCTTAAACATTCTAACCTTTAGTGAAATATTTATTTTCTAGTTTTTAATTCTCAAATATCATATGTTTTATGTAATACTTGTGATGTGATCTTTATGAAGAAAAGGGAGAGAATAGGTGCACACAATCATATTGAGTTTTCCTTGGATATAAAGAATGTGTTGAAAGTAAGTGAATTCATAATACTTTCCTATACAATTCATATTGTACTTTGATAATATTGATGTTCTAATAAATCAAGAAAACTGTAATGATAAAAGCTTTTTATGAAATAGAGGAATCATAATGATTGTATTGATTCTAGGAATCAAGAAAAATGTTTTCATTAGATCCAGAAGTACTGAGCATAGAAGTTTTCAGAAGTCTGAATGAGTTATTGTTGATGAGGTTTGAAGTATTTCAAAGTGGTAGATTGGAGTTTCCATAGTAAATATAATTACATCATAGTGATAATTCTATCATTATTTGGATTACATTAGATTGAAGATAAGGAAGTTATATGAGGTAGAATCTGAGGAGGAATGTTAAATAAACTGACTCAGAGGAAGAAATCCAATCAAACTAACTCTGAGAATGAAATTCAATCAAGACAGACTCTAAGAAAAAATGTCAATCACACTGAATATGAGAATGAAATTTTATTAGACTAACTCTAATGAGGAAATTCAATTTATAATAAGATGAAGAAGTTTCTTCATATCAAGATGAGGAAGTTCCATCATAATGAGTTGAGTAATTTCTATTATACTGAATAATGGTTAGGAAGTCTGTGAAGAATTATAATAAAGAAGACATAATAAGATTTCAAAACATTTTTGAAGAGTTTATGTGGTCAAACCTGAATTTAAAATATGTATAGATATTAATTTTTTTAATTTTATTATGTGGGAAATGTTTTTTAGTTTCTTAAATTTGACTTTTTGGTATGCCTATAAATAGAAGAAATATATATTCATACATTTCAACATTTTTATGTGAGTGGAAAAAGAAGAGAACTACAGAATTCATGTCATTGTTATCTATCCATATTGAAATCTCATTAGAAGTTTGGACATCTAAAATTTTTGTTTATTGGATTGAGTAAGATGGGACTTAGCATTTGAGAAGTGTTTGAGTAATGCATATTGATAATGGATTCATCAGACTGAATTCATCGGATTGAGTCCATATGACCCATCCCTATCGGATGGAGAGAATCAGACCCAACCACATCATAATGAGGATTCTGAGCTTAGAAATTGTGGTGTAGTTTGAACAATGTATATTTATTTTTTTATCTCAATTTTTTGTAAGAAAAATTTATAAACCAATAGGAGTCAGTATAATCATTATAATTAGGATATATAAAGTGTCTAATGGGAGTTGGCCCAAGTTTTATTCACTTATTCATTTTAGTGAATTTCTATAGACCCATAGGAGTGTATTTGAAAATTATATAGGTTCTCACACTGAGGTCGAACCTTGTAAATATCATGTTCATTACTTTTTTTACTAATTTTTCATACATTAGTATTTACTAAAAGATTATAAGGATATAAAATTTATAAAGATTCAGGGTTTAATATTTTCAAAATTATTGAAAGTTATAAAATTGAACAACTAATTCAACCCCACTTCTGAGTTATTATTCGAACCTTTGGAACTTCACATACTATTTATCACATTATTTGAAACTTTTTTTTAATATTTGTGCTACTTTATTGTAATGAAAATCCTTAAAATAATAATGGAATTCTCTCATGAATCATCATTGATCTCACCATGTCCATCAAGATGTGGATCCTCCTTTCACATACATCATTCCACTGATGTGTATAAAAAGGAGTGAGATAATATAGGATCCCAAACTCCTATAAGTAATCAATGAATTCTTGATTGAGATATTCTCCACCAAGTTCTAAGAGGATTTTCATAAAAATATTACCAATTTGGTTCCCATATTCATTCTTTTATTTCTTGAATTTATCAAAATAACCCGACTTATACCTAATTAAGTAGACATATTCATTTCTACTAAAATAATCAGTAAAATTTATGAAGTATGAGAACTCGTCCCTGCCTCAATATGAAATTGTCGACACACATATGTATGAACTAATTCATGAATATCTTTAGACCTTTCACCTTTTCTACTAAATAGGGATTTATTCATATTACCATATAAATAAGTGTGACACATACCAATTGGTTTTATTTCAAAAGAATCTAAATATCAATTTTGGTATAACATAGTCACGTATTTTTCATTTACATGACCAAGCCAATGATTCCATAATTTGGTGTGGCATGAGTTATGTAAATTAGTTTCATTATAAATTTCCATTACTTGGTTTGTGTAATACGATAAAAAAATTGGTTATTTAAATTCACATTACAATAACAAATGTTATTTTTATAAAAGAAGAAACATTCATTTAGAAATATTAAAATAAATCCATCTATATCATGTTTAGATATATAAATAATGTTTTTTGTAATGGTTGAAACATAATAACAACCTTTAAAAACCAAGATAATTATAAGATCCCATATTTTTCTAGGTACATCCTACTCTAAGGTTTTCATTGAACATATTTTGTTGGGTTTTCCTATGTAATTAAGCCATAGTGACTAAGTCTTATTTGATGATAAAGATCCTTTTTTTTGGAAAAAAATAACCTTAATTTTAGCATTTATGTCTATTTAAATTAATTGATTCCATGTATAAATATGTTAAATTGGATTAATAGGGTTTTCTAAGAGTTTAGAAGGATTATAGGTGGTTTGGTCACTTTTATAGAAGCTAGTATAAAAAATATTCACTGAAAAATTATATGTTGTGTACATGTTACATGACATGTAACTATTTATAGATGCATTTCATGAAGTAGTTTATGATGTGATGTGGTTACATGTCGTGAACCAGATTGACATCGTGTAAATGTTGATCAAAATAAATTTTAACCTAGGGAAAAAGGTTTTTCCAGCATAACTTAAAAATGCCGAAATACATGACATGAAAGGATTACACATCATGTGTTTGTCATACCCAGTAGTTTTAAGTATGTCATGTACTTATGAATCTCAATATTTTTTATTATTGCCTCTCATCTCTTGCTCCTAGGGTGAACTCTTGGAAATTTTGAATTATCTTCCCCCTTTTAGAAGTCCCATTTTAACATTTGATCCTTGGTGAGTTTATTCAAGTTGGTTTTCCTCTTCTCACCTATCATTACTTTTTATTGTATTGTACATTTTTGGAACATGGGTTTTGTTCTGGGAGTTGATCATGTTTTGGGTTAATATAGGTTCTTCTTGTGATATTCTACGACTTCTTCTTTAATGGATTTTGTTATTAGAAGCATTGTGTTAATCACATGTTAAAGTTATGGAGACTAAACCTTACCCCATGGTATATTTAATTGTGAATTATATGAAATATTTTGATTATGAGCTTGTAATGTGCACTAAAATTTATCAGTTGATTTATTGTAAATCATGGATTGTATTCCTTTAGATTCAATTTTTGATGCAACCTGGATTATGGATACATGTTGGGTGAGAAAACAGTTGAGTAAAAAGAACTTGGCTAATTGTTTAAATCATAGTGAATATTACATGATACCTTAGGTGATTTCTTGATATAGAATCCCTAGGTAATATATTTTTGATTATTGATATGACTGTTGATAATTTGACAGATAAATGAATGTTTATTTGAATGAAAAACGATAATTTTACATATTAACCATTGAAATTTATGATGTGATATTATGATATACATACTATAATGACTTGTTGAGTTGGTGATGAAATGATTATATATAAGGATATCCTAGTAGTGTTTAAATTATTATATAGTAGGTTTTGCACAATGAAACATGCTGAAATTATTATATATAGGGATTTTCATGGTGGATGAAATGCTTATATTGTAGGAAATTCCCAGTGATACTTGATAAAATGCTTATATACCAGGTTACACCCCGCGAAACATGCTGAAAGGCATTTATATTGGGTGATGATCAGAGGATGAAATTATTATACAAAGAGAGCTACCTGATTGTTTGATTTTTCCATGGTATATGGATATAGATGGAATGTTTGTTTTACATGCTCAGAGACATTTCATCATGGTTTTAAAATAGGTTAATTGATATATTATATTAATTAGTTAATTAATACATATATTTATCACTTTATTGCTTATAATTATTATCAGGTTGGTTGTGTTTAGGGATGGTGGTGTCAACCTTCTGAGTTTTATTCACACCCTATTTGGGAACCATTTGGTACTCGAGCAGATTACATGGATGCATGTTTGTACAAGGGAAATGAACATTATTGTTGATTCATTTTTTTCTTGCTGGATGGGATGGATTTTGGAGATGGGTCTGACATGGGGATCGGGACCTGAGCCTTTTGGGATTATTAAATTGAGTAGATTATTTTGTCTGTATTCGTTTCAGGTTTACTTTTAGATACATATTATCTTTTCAATACATTATTCATCATTATAGGTTCCTCCTTTTATTTTCCTAGCTGTAAAATATACTATTTCCACTATTTCTCTGTTACTCTAATTTTTATTACAATGGTTTAGTTCCACTATATTTTACCAGGGGTATATTCTCCCCACTATAAATATCACAGCCTCGCTATTAGTCAACAACCTCTAGCATATAGGGATGCTTTCTTGACGTCTAATAACCAAATCATTTTGACCATGTGAGAGAGTACCAGATCGAGGTACATTACAAAGTGGTATTAGAGGATCATCTTGTTATTTTCTATTGATTTTTTTTAAAAAAGTTGAAAGGAGACTAGGATCTATTGGGAATTGGTAATGTGCTTATTCATTGGAATATCTAACCCATGTAAGGGGGAAAATTTGAGTTCCAGGTATGGGATTATTGTTTATGTTGTTCTCTTGTTATAATTGATGTTATTTCACCATGGTTTATTTACATGTTGTGTGATGTTAATATTTTGTGATGTTATTGTTTATTGATATTTACACTCATGGACCAGTATGGTGAGATATGAGTACAAATGCATCATGATAAGGACATATGGATATATATATATATATATATATATATATATTGACATGCATTGTTCATGACAGGGGCTTGTTTATTGTATGTGTTATATAATTTCCAATATGAATTGTGAAATAATATATCTATTATATTTGATAAATGGAATGAAATAAAGTATTATTTATTCATAAGAAACTTATAATACATGGTTATAGAGACCCAGAGTAATGGTTCTCTACTGTCTTTTCCTCTTGAGGTTGAATTTATTTTTAGCCAAAGTTTATAGGAGTGTGTTTTTCTTATAGATAAAATGACTCATCGTTATCATCGAGTTGAGTTATAAGAGAGTGGAAATAATTTATCTCCAAATGTAGATGAACTGGAGCTTCATGAATCTCTTGAGGATCAAATGGATTCTAATAATCACAACAACTTCTTAAGGGTCATGCAATCCATGGAAAAAGAGACTATTTTCTTTGTGCCTTTGATGTATGAGTTTATGAGAGAGATTCACCTAATACATCCACCTATGTTTACTGGGGACTGAGGCTCCCAAGTATCTAAGTTCTAGATTGAGTCAATCTATAAAACCTTAAAGCATCTTGAGACACCCAAATATAGGAGGTAGAATCTCGGTGTGTATATGCTTTGTGGACCAACCAAACAATGGTGCGATATTCTAGAGCATGATGGGAAGGAGGAGGAGTTATCATGGAAGTAATTAGAGGTGAATTTATTGAGCCACTTCTATACATAAATGTTGAGGGATGAGAAGGATCATTAGTTCATGCATATGATATATGACAGAATATCCGTGAAGTATTATGTTGAACATTTCACCAACCTTCAATGCTTTGTTCCATATTTAGCTATTGATGAGATCTCTAGGGAGAAACATTTTTAGGATGGTATTCAGTATGAGATTCGGTCATATGTGAATATTTTTATTCTGAGTAGCTTTTTAGATTTGATGAATCATGAACTCATCACTGAAAAGAATCTGAGATAGGACCCAAGAGGTAGCCATGCTATTTCTATAGGGTAAACTAGGATCACTTATTTTGGTGGAAAGAAGGGATTCTATGACTATTTTTACAAGGAAATGACATGAGGACTAGTTAGGGTAGAGGGAATCCATATTAGGATCATATTCCATTGTAGTGCATCAGTGTAGAAAGTTAAACTACATGAAACCATGGTTTTCATACACCACTTTGGAGTTCCATGTTTGCGGCAGGATGGGCCATCTTCATATGTTTTTTAGAACTTCTCATAGTATAGTAGTGGTAGGGGAGAAAGATAGGTACTAGAGTATAGGAAGGACTCAACTACTCCTCATCAGATTAGAAGATAGAGTTCTATAGTACATTTAGGTTGATGCAAGAGATGTGGTAATCCATTGTAATGAAAAATTGTTTAATAGTAAAATTTGTTTTCTAAATAAATGTGTGTTGTATTGTATTATATATTATACACATAAAAAATATAGAGAAACCAATAAAAAACTATATTAATAAATATTGAGACATTAATCAGCAATGAAACCAATTAAATTTACATACATTTCAACTAGACAAAACGTATAAAATAGAAAAGCTACAATGAGAAAAT
The DNA here is from genome assembly GCA_963277665.1 of Viscum album. NCBI lineage: Eukaryota > Viridiplantae > Streptophyta > Magnoliopsida > Santalales > Viscaceae > Viscum > Viscum album. The sequence continues at coordinate 983,434,911 of OY728148.1, read as the reverse complement.
ATGGACTGACCTCATCTACTAGAATTATTTGCCCCACAACAAACATTATATAAAAGAAAGAAAATTATAGTAAACCAATAAAAATTATTTAAAATGGAAATATATAACCTTGAGAAGAATTGATTTGATTATTTAATGAATTAATTGAGTGGTATATATATAAGTCAATGTGATTGTTGGAATAGTAATGTGATTGTTGGAATAGTAATCTTATCATTGGGAATAGTAACCTGACCATTAGAAGAGTGATTTCACCAAAAAATAATAAATTATGATATAAATAATATTTATCATGATTAATTTATGTAATAAAATATTATAATTCAATAAAATAAATATCATGATTAAAAACCTCAGAAAATAAAGCATATTTTTAATAAACTATATTTTAATGTATTTTGTAAAAATCATAATATTCCTGTTAAAAAATATATTTTACTTATATTAGATATTTATTTTTATTAAATTAATATCATTTTTGAAATGATCATGTTAAAATTTTCCTTGAGGGAGTTTTTGGCAATTTTCTGAAGTACTTCAATTTTTAGGTGAATCGTAAAAATGTAGTTTTTCACATAATCGATGTTTCTTAAGTTACTTAATTCATGATGTAATGATGAAATAATTCTTTATAGAAATTTATTTTCGGCCATTATATATTTAATTTCATAAATGATTCTTTAAAATACCATAAAATTAATTTTCAAACCAAAAAATCACTTTCCAAAACCTAAATTCAAAAGTGATACCTTAAAATATCAATATCTTTTTTTCTTCAATTTTTTTTAATAAGATAATGACTTATAATTATAAAGTGGATTTGAAGTCTTAAACCCATTTTATTATATTTATATATAATTTATTTTGTTAAAAATTCACTATTACATGTTTTTCTTTTGACATGTTATTTTAGTAAATATTTTATTCTAAAAATACCCCTCTCTTAAAGTATAAATAATCCCTCTCCATTCCCTTGGAAACGCACTCCTCTCAAACAATAAAAAGTAAAATATCTTCCCAAATACTCACTCTAAATCCACTTAAATTACTTTGGGACATTTTGGATCAATCTAACTCTAATCACCAAGGGTGTTATAGAATCTTACAAGAGAAGCCATATTGAGGAGAGAGTGAGTCTCTATTATCTTTTCCATTTTTTCTTATCCTATTTCTTATTCAAACCAATTAATATAAAGGCCATATAATATAAAAATAATTATTCATAAATTCAAAATTATATTATGTATGTTAATATGATGTAATTGTCATATTTATGAAAAAAATAAATGCAATACTTCTCTTTCCCTCTCTTTTAACAACGTCCTGTTGAAGGTTGATTAACCCCGAACAGAGACATTTATAAGACAATTATTATATCAAACTTCATGGATGGATATTATTAATTATTTATAATATTATATAATTAATTACATTTATTATAAAAAACTAGAGTTAATCATACTTTTCTATAAATGTCTCTGAATGAAAATTGACAAATCAAAGTGATATAAGAAATTTTTAGGAAAATCATGACATCAAAACACATCAATTTCATCAATAGAAATTATTAACTATAATAAAATGATTATAATTGATAAATATTTTTATAAATCGATATAATTAACATATTTATTAGTTTTTTAATAAATCTAAGTTTATTATTCAAGAGGTGCAAAAGTGAAGAAATATTGAAGGAATTGAGGTATGGGGATTCTTGAAACCCACACTTTTTCATTGGGTTATCCATATTTCATGACAAATTTAGAATAAATAGTCCTCTAATGTTCCTTAAATATAATTTAATTATTCCACCCTCTTATTTTTGGGGATATACATTTTTTTATTTTATTTAATGGAAAATACAATGATTTTCCAAAATAACTCTTCTTTCAAAAACACATCTTCGACTCCTCTTGAGTTGTTTATTATTAATTAAAGAATGATGATTCTTATAGAAAATATTTTTTTCCCATTTTTCATTTTGGAACCCGATGTTTATTTAGGAAATCCTAATTTTTGAAATCCTCATGAAACGAATTCCTTTCCATGGGTTATTTCATGAAATGATTGTTACATATTATATGTGACATGCATGATTATGTAAATATTATGATGTGATGACTAGACCAAAATTATATATCACTCCAATTCATTAGGTAATGTGTTGTATCTCATGAGATAATGTTTATTATATGTTAACATGATGCTAGATTTGTTTAGAGTGATTATGTTATGATTATTCACATATGTTTTGTGTTAACATGATTCTAGCTTTATTCCCAACTATATGTGGCATTTGACCACTATATCACGATGTTTCATTTTTATGCATTTCCACATTCGATGAATTTGTCACATTTTTACATCATGATATTAATAATGATCCTAGGCTTATGATATGATGATTATTCTCACCCATGTTATATTTATTCAAGTTCCGTATTCATCCTTTTAAAGGGATTTTATATTACCCCTTTCATTGATGTATATCCTTAGGTAATTGCATGTAATAAGGATAATCTGAGATTTTATATGGATATAGAAGAAGGAGTTAAATAAATTTTTATGTTTTATTATGTAAAATTTCTTTATGAGCCTAATTTTTCTAATACATAAACCTTTGGATCCTAGATTTGTAACCTTATTATGTTGGTTATCATTAAAATGATTTAATAGTTATGTATGAAAAATTAGGGTCACTATAGTTGGTATCTAATAATGGTTTAGTTAATTTGGGAATTATGATTAGAAAACAAGAGTAAAAACCATTAGTAAAAGTCTATGTATAGGTAAAACATCCTAGAAGACAATTTTCTGAAATATATAAACATAGGGATCCAATAATATATTCCATTAGTGTTAATTTCATAAAATAATAAATTACTCATGATTTATTGACATATGTTTTGTTTTTACAATTTCTATTCTAGAAAATGGTACGAACGAGGAGAAAGTAGGCCTAAAACCTGTATGAGTGACAATGAAACAATTATCCTAATGAGATCCCGAATTCTATGGGATTTTGAGTTTAAAACTTTGTGGAAATGATTCCCTAGTTGTCTCAAGATATGAATAATAACATGAACTATGTTTAATGTCCATATTCACCCAAGAAGGCTCAATTATCCATTGAGTCCTTAATTCAGAAATGATCATCAATGATTAGTGGAACTTCCAATCCACTTGATGTGGAATAGTGGGTTAACTCAATAAAGATAATATTTTCTATGATCCATTTCTCTAATAATGAGATGGTGACTCTTGAAATTTATCATTTATATGTAGAAGCTATTCAATAGTAGGAATTGATAAAGAACAAAAAAAAAGGATTAAATGGAAGATATGGAGTGGAAACAATTTAAGAAAATTTTTCATACAAATCATTTCCCATGAACTCTTAAAAAAAGATTGAAAGGGAATTCATATAGTTAAAGAAAAAGGAAGGTGGTGTTGTCACATCTTTTGATGAAAACATCATAAGGTTTTAAATGTATTCCTTAGGTTTTTTATCAATAATTAAAGAAAAATAGATATATTCTTTATTGTATTAAAAATAAACCTTCGAAAAGATATAGAAAAATAAGTATTTGGGAGTTTTGAAGATGTGGTTAAATGTGATCTTAAAGTAGATATGGAGTCAAATAATGGTCTCATGGTTATGGAGATAATATGAGAAGAATGAGGTTTCAATATTTTTGGTGAAATGACATATGAGGAAATATTATCCAACTACCCACATGTCAAAAATTTGGGAAGAAGCATCATGTTAATTACCTCAAAGGGATGGGGAAATTATTCATGTATGGGAGAGAAGTACACCAAGCTAATGAATATTGAAGATACATGAAGAATCTAACCAATATGATAGAGGAATGAATGGTATATCCTAATGCACAACATGTGGTTCAATGCTTCAACTATTGGGACCAAGGGTGTTATGCAAGCAAGTGAACTAAACTACATGTCCTTGAGGGAAACCAGTGTCAGCAATCACCAAAGTCAAAAGATAAAGGGAAAGCTTATATCATCACTACTAGTGAAGTGGAGTGTGAAAATGAATTCATTCAATGTATGATTCCTATTCAATAAATAATAGAAAAAGTATTATTTTATCCTGATTTTACTTATTCATTTATATCCTAAAAGTTTTCTAGAACCATTGAATTGAAGCCCTGATACCTTTAAGTGGAGATATTCATAAAAAACATAGTGGTGTAATCATTACAACCCATGTGTTAGACTCTTCTCCTATAATCAAAATTGGGATGATTCTTCTTGAAAATTTTATTATATTGTTCTTATTGAAATTTGATGCTATATTGGACAGGTATTGGCTTTCATTATTTATAGAAGAAATCAACTATTGGAAAAAATAAATTTTTATATTCTGAACCACCCCATGACCCTCTAAAAATTCTTATAAGATCATGAATCTTCATTGGAAAATCCATCAACAGTGTGGGTGTTGATACCCTGTAGAGAACCATACCATGCCCAAATGGTTGAGTCAATAGAAGGTATTAACCTGGAGGAAATTTCCATGGTTAGGGAATACATTGATGTATTTCTCAAAGAGTTACTTGGAATCCCCTGATCATGAGGTAGAGTTCTCAATAGATCTCATACCCAGAGTCACTCCTATCTCAAAATTCCCATATAGGATGGACTTGATTGAAATGGAGGAGTTAAAGAAGTATCTAAAAGATCATTTGAAAAAATGGTTCATATACACTAGTACATCACCTAGGGGTGCACCAATGCTCTTTTTCTAGAAGATAGATAGATCAAAACAGGTGTATATCAATTAACAAGATATCAAAAAGATCACCATAAATAAAAAATTTCTTCAACCAATGATTGATGACGTGTTCAATCAACTATGAGGAGTGAAATATTTCTCAAAGGTGTATCTTATTTATGGATATCATCAACTAAAGATGAAGATGGAAGATATTCAAAAGGCTGATTTCCTTATAAGGAATGGGAACTATGAGTTCATAGTAATTCCTTTCAGACTTACTAGTTTTCCTAGAATATTTATTGATTTGATGAATATATAATTTAGAGACCACCTTAACAAATTTTTTTAGTGTTTATCGATTATATTATCATTTATTCCATGAATAAGTAGGAACATAAAGAGAATCTAATGATTGTGTTGGTGATATTACGGAAGGAGAAAAAGTATTCTAAGTTCAAAAAGTGTTACTTTTGAATGCAAGAAGTCAAATTACTTGGGAATGTGATCACAAGTGATGGAATTTATGTGGACCCTTCAAAGACAAAGGCAATTGAAGAATAACCTAAACCCACTAGTCTCATAAAAATCTATAGTTTTATGGATTAGCTGGTTACTATTTACAATTCGTGATAAATTTATCATTATATTTTAGCCATCTAACTAATTAACTAAAAAATGGGGTAAATTATTTATGGATGAAATATATGAGGAAATCTTTAAGGAGATCAAGAAGAGGCTAATCACTCTTCTTGTACTGTAATTTCCCAGTCAAGATAATTGTATCACTGAGAGTGGGAGAGATTGAATTAGTGATATATTTTTCTTTTATATTTCCGTAATTATGTAATAACCTTAGAATCCTATTAAATATTTATTTCCCAATTGAAAACAATTAAAACACACATATATAGGAACACATGAATTTATACGTATCACTATTCAACAAGAATTGATAAATCCGTTCTATGATTTTGAAATGATCTAATACCATGCAATATGTTAGAAAATAATCCTTTTGTGTGGAATATAATGAGTAGGATATTCCATTTCACTCATGCTTCTCTATATAAACAATTCAATAATGAATTTGATCCTTCTATCACATAGGATGAAATACAATGTTTTTTAACAACACATGATATGGTGATTCTTTATCAACATTGAAAAAATTATCATTTTTTAAAAATTTCTTCATTTTCTTTCGTAGAAGATGGTAAGAACTTTTCTAAATATTGTTACAAAACTCAGTCTGATTTCCCAATCCAATTCTCCATGTCCGATTATCCCAGTTTTATTTCTCAATATGAAAAATATTTGACTTTTTTAGAATCCGGTTGATAAAATTCTGAACCACATATTCTTCAATCCAAAAATCCCAATATGATTTTCCCAGTTCTATGATTCCGCCCAATACGATGACCAGTTGAAAACAAAAAAACAAAATATGGAAACATATTCTTCTCTCTAGAGGTATGTCTTCTCTATTCTTCTTTGTGAATAGTACATCTGTCAAAATAACAAAGTACATTCTCTTTTATACTCACCCAAAAAATGGTTTGGGTGGGATTCCTAAAAAATTTCCCACTCAATCAAATTTTCTAAATCTACATGTTCCTTTGAGTTTTGGGTTCATATTAACTTCATAATATCTTATAAACACTTATTTAACATTCTCAAATCTTCTCACAACTTCAACTATACTTTAGAATTTCTGTAAACGTCATTCTAATTTTGATTTCCCATTTCAATATGTTCTTATGACCTGCTTCATTATGATGAATACAAATTTAAAACAATATATTATTCTTCATCTCTACTCTTGACCAAATTAAATTGTAAACAAAGTAATTCAAACTATTTGAAATTGTTAACTAAATTATTGATATAGGTATTAATTTATTCTTCATATTGGCCACCACATAATTTTCCTTTTTTTTCATTCATCAGTTCCAAAAAATTATTCCTCCGATTATTATTATGGAATACCGAGTATGGACCAGAATCACCAGCTTCAACATCAACAAATTAGTTCGCTTTTTAATATGATACCAATCACATTTTTATAACCAACAAATATTCCTCTAATTAATATGATGTCATACTAAATTTGATTGATCAACATTACTAATTTGTTTATTTTTTTAATACGATTCTTAAAATATTCTTTCTTCAAGGATTTAAATCTTATAGATTTTGGTCTGAGTAAAAACTAGAACCTTTATTATGACTATATCACCCTGCCTTTAAACAAATATGTATCAAGAAATATCATTATGATGATATTTATACCAGAATGATTAAAATACATAAAATTTATTCTATCATAAACATTGAACAAGATTCATGAATTTCTTTATGACTTTTATTACTTTGAAGATCAACTTTAGAATCATCTCACATACCAAGTAAAGTGTTGAAACTTCCCTATCATTCATAAACATATTTATTTCTTACTCATCATTAATATGATTGGCATGATTACAATCAGATTGAATATGATTGGAATAATATTTTTCTCCCATTTCTTACATCAAGATTTCATCACAAGTTTTACAACTAACTTATGATTTATGAGAACTCAAAAATCAGAAAAGCAACATCACATTTCATCAAAGTTATGAAAACTCAAATTATTTCCCATTATGATCAATCATTTCATTCCAAACATTGGCAGAGTTTGATGATCCTCTTCATCCAGAAAACATATTACCAATGTGATTAAATATGTTAACCATTGTGAGTCTGATTTTGTTGAATCTGATGGTCAGTCCAATTTTTATCAATTACAGTGTGAGGTGATTTAATATTTTTTTTAAACTCCATTGAAAACAAATGAAAATACCGTAATATGATATTCATATTTATCATATTGGTCCTAACAATCTCCCACTTTATATTTTTTGTCATCCAAGGTTCATAAATCACTGAAATTTTTATCCACAAGATATGAATTACTTATCAATAATTATAAGACTATGTGTGCTAAATCATTGTAGGAAACAAGAATAATTGACATAAAATTCATGATGTCCAAAAGTAGTGATTATGAAAAATTTCATCATTATTTCTTCCAAAAATTTTAAAACTCCATATAATATAAATAATAATTATTTCTAACAACCACTCCAACAAATAGTTATAATAGTTCACACACTTACAGTGATGAATTCACAATTTACCCACAAATATCTCTATTAACATGCTTCCATAATGATAGATTTATAAAACAATTCCCCCCCTTGAAAACACTTTCCAAAATATAAGATGAGAGAGGAAAAAAACACATACCTCCACCTTAATGAGAAAGAGGTTAGATGACCTTGTTCAAGCTCAATTTAGAGAATGATTCCTTGGGTAATGGTTTTGTGAAAATGACAGCATCTTGTTCAGATTTAGGAACATACTCCAACTTCAACTCATTATTCTACACATGATATTTGATGAAATAGTTGTTGATATAAATATGTATTGAATGATAATGTTTTACCAGATTCATGGAAAGGTTGATTTCACATTGATTATCACAACCCATGATAAAGGGTAACTACCATTCAAAAAGTTAGTATTCCAACTGATTCTTCATCCACATAAGTTGGGTAGCAGATTGTGTAGTAGAAAAATATTCAGATTCAGTTGTAATTAGAGTTATTGAATCATATTTCTTTATATACCAAAAAACATAACTTTTACCTAGAAATAAAACTCCACTTGATGTGGATCTTCTATCATCAACATTTATTTCCAAATCAGCATCTGAATACCCAAAAAATCAATACATTCTAAGCTATCATACCTAATTTCTAAATTTTTGGGCCTTTTATGTTTTTGAGGATTTTTTTTCTAGAGTGTAAATTTGCTTATTTAGGATCACTATAAAATCTTTCACATAAGGTAACATAATAAACAATATTGGGTCCTAAGGTAGTAAAATATAAAAAAATTCCAATCAACATTGGAAACTCATTCTAATCTACATTATTGTCTTCTCCATCTTTACTAAACTTGGTTCTCACTGATATTGAGGTGTAAACTAGTTTCGTATTTTATATACTGAAATTTTTAAGAATTTCTTTAGCATACTTTTATTGAGAAAGAAAAATGCGTTTCTTCTTTTATAAAATTTGTAACCCAATAAAGTATTTCATTTCTCCCAAAATGGAAATCTCAAACAAATTTTTCATTAATTTAGAAAACATTTCACAAGATATTTTATTATTCCTAGTAAAGATAATGTCATTAATATAAACAATTATGATGATGGAAAACTATTGAATTTCTTTGATGTAAATATTGTGATCAACTCTACCTTTCTTAAAACTCTTATTCCTTATAAAAGTATCCAGTTTGGCATACTATGCCCTCATAGATATCTTTAGTGCATACAAAGATTTGTTAAATATGCACATATAAATTATCTCTTCCCCAATAAAAAATCCACAAGGTTTTTCAATGTAAACGTCCTCATTAAGAACAACATTTATAATTTCATACTTTACATGAATTTGGAAAATTTTGTAACTCCATTTTGTAGAAATAACAAGAAAAATTATGACTGTTTCTAACCTTTCCACCAGAGAAAAAGTTTCATCAAAATCAACACCTTCAATTTTTGAGTAACCTTTACATACTAATATTTCCTTGTTTGTTATCCCTTCACCTTATTCATTCATTTTGTTCTAGGAAACCCACTTTGTACCAATAACATTTTTGTTATCTGGATTAGGTATGAGTTCCTATGAATCATTTTTTTCTATCTGGTCTGACTCTTCATTCATGGACTGAACCCATTCTAGATACTCAAAATCTAATTTCACATCATTCAGCCTAATTTTTGAATACAATGAAGTACGTCTAATAGTTTCTTGGGGTTGGAACATATTTTTAATTTTTACAGCATCATTGTCAGGTTTCTTTAGAACATCTTTTTCATACTTATTCTTTTGTGAAAATTGACTCCCCCTTAACCTATAAATTTCATAACATATGGAATAGTATTATTTTTTTTTGGTTTAACCAACAAATATTTGTTTTATTTATGATTCCATCACAATACCAGTAGTAATCGTAGAAATAATATTTTCCCCTATAGCTTCCATACTGACTGGAGTTATGAATATGTTTCGTAGCAACCTTCTTATCTAAATTTTGTTGACCACCAACCATTCTGTTATCAATTAGAATCTTCTTTTTTATCTTATTTATACTTTTATTCTTTGTAATAACTAGAAATAATAGAATCATTTACATATTCATAATTTCTAGAATCATTTTTAGACTCAGGTTTTTCAAAAAATTATGAATGCTCAACATTGTTAATCTTATCCACAAAAATAATTTTCTATGCTTTTTTATTTCCAAAAATAATCTATCTTTCCTATAAACTTTTGATGGTTACTTTTTTATCCTTATCATGTTTTTCCATATGAAAACATTCACCAACTTTATATATAGAATTTTTAGAAAATATAATTTTATTTTCATCTTTACAAATTTTTTACTTGAAAAGTTCTAACTATTATTTTTATGACTTTAACTTCAATTCTAGATGTTCATTACGGTTCATTTATTCCTTATGATATTGTTTCAAATAACTAATATCTGGTTGCATATTTTTCTTCTCATCTAAAAAGATTTCGTGAATTTTTTAGGAGGAACATCCATCTTCCAACTTCTTGTTTTGTTTTTTGAAGACTTCTAATATTTGTAAAATATATTGAAAATATTATTTTAAATGAAGTTTATGTTGAGTTTCTTCTTAGTCAGAACTGCTGATTCTGAATTCTTCATCATTAATTTTAACACTAAAAGTATTCTCACCAACATGATCAGTAGAATTTTTTGATTTAGCATTATTATTTTCTTATTATTTATCTTTAGATAAGAAAATACACATTTTATATTTTTAGAATTTTTTACCATTCCCAATGGAATAAAATTTTCCTTTCCACCCTATTTCTCCCATGACCTTCTTGGCCATATTTCTTTTTCATAACCATCTTTTTCTTTCTATATTTTTGGAAATTTTATTTTAAAGTGCGCAATGAATCCATTTTAAAAACATTTCAAGGGAAAATTCCCATTATATTTACCTGTACCTCCTCTCACATTTTTATAAAAAAAGGATAAAATATCATCAAGATTTTTACATACCTCATTTTCAGAATCAAAATAACCACCTTCTCCTTCAATAATAATCTTATTTGAATTCTCGTTCTTCGCAGTCTTGAAAAAATTTTCTCAATAAAATTTTATTTATATTTTCAAATCTTTATACCTTATTATTTTATAAGTGATGAGAGTTCTATGAAGATAATCTATAGAAAATTTTTTTATCATATCTATCTTCTAATTAAAAAACATTAGAATCATACTTATCTGGAATAAATCATAATATCATTTCAATAACTATAGAATCCTCAAACTTTTAACTAAGAAATTTGATAGTGTCTATGGTGTTATTTAACTTGGTAAATAAGTCCCTAATAGATTCATACACACCCATTTTCATGTCTTTATACTTCAGCCTCTAGATTGGTATTTTTTCTTCATCACATTTTTATTCCCTTCATATATTTTTTTCAGATTATCACATATACCGTTAGCTATGGAAACACAATTCACCCTTGAAAATTCACTTTTAGAAAGTGATGATAGTAAATAATTCTTGTCCCTTCCATCACTCTCAAGATTATTCTTATCAATAGATTAAGATGAAATTAATCATCAATAGGAGGAAATACATCTGTTGAATCTTCAAGAAAATCATATCTAATAGGCATAAGATGGGGAAACATTATATCTTTCTAGATATTATTATTCTTACCATAAAAAACCAGGATTCCTTTATTGTTGACAAAATTTAAATTATCCATCAACTTCTCTTCAAAACATCAACAATGAATAAATGAAGGGAACAAGTCTTTGATACTAATTGTAATTGCCCAGTCAAGATAATTTTATCACTAAGAGGGGGAGGGGTGAATTAGTGATATATTTTTCTTTTATATTTTTTTACTTATTAAAAAACATTTTACTCCAGTTAAATATTTAATTTCCTATTGAAAATAATTAAAACCCACATCTATAAGAACACAAGAATTTACAAGGTTTATTGTTCAACAAGAATATCTACATCCTTGGTGTTTTTTTGAAAATGATCTAATACCACAAAATCCACTTGAATACAATCATTTTGTGTTGAATACATTGAGAAGGATATGCCCTTTCACTTGTGTGTCACTATGTAAACAATTCAATAGTGCATATTATCATTCCAGAACAAATGACGTAATACAAATTTTTTTAACAAAACAAGTTATGATGCTTCTTTGTCAGCATTCACAAATGTGGTATTTTTTATAAAAAAATATTTACTTTCTTACCTAGATATTGGTAAGAACTTTTATGGACTTTATTATAAAACTTAGTCCGATTCTACTAATCTATTTGATCAATAATAAAAATATATGACATTGTTAGAATATTTTTGAGAAAATTATGAACCATTTCTTCTCAATCTAGAAATCCCAATACAATTTTTCTATTCTGCCCAATACGACGACCAGTTGAATACAATCTTGTCTCTCCTCATATTCTTCTTCAATCCGAAATACTTCTTCAACAAAATATAATCAGGAAACCACTTATTCTCTCTAAATATCTTCCTTGTCTCTTATTCACCATGAATATTAAATCTATCATAAATTACAAATTAATTTCACTTTAATACTCACCCCAAAAATGGTTTGGGTGGGATTTCTAAAAATTTTTCCTCTCAATTACATTTTACGAATCTATATGTTCCTTTGAATTTCAGGTGCACCTTACCTTTACAAAATCTTCTCAACACTTCTCGAACCATCATGAATATTCAAATAGCTTTATCTATACTTTATACTTTATTTAAAAAAATTAGTTTGATTCTAATTTCCCATTCTAATTTTTCATTATGATCTGCCTCATTACGATGAAGACAAATGTAAAATAATATATACTTCTTTATCTCTTCTCTTGACCCACATGAATGATAAACAAAGTAATTAAACATATTTTAAATGGTTGACTACATTATTGATAAATGTTTGAATTTATTCTTCATATTGGCCACCACATACATTTCATTTTCTTTAGAGTCATCATTTTCAAACAATTCTTCCCCTGATGATTATGATGGCATATCCTGTCTGATGGACCAGTATTAGCAGCTTCAACTTCAACAACTTCTTTCTCTTCTAAATATGATACCGGTCAATTTTTATCACAAAAAATTCACCTTTTATGAATATGATGACATACTAAATCCAATGGATCAACATTAAGATATTATTTCTTTTTTGAATATGATGTTCGCTAACTTATTTCTATGAGGATTTAAATATTGTTTGAATTTAGTTAAACTAAAAAATAGAACCATCATTACGATCATCCTCCTTGTTCATTAAACAATTATTCATCCCGAAATATCATTATGATGATCTTGAGACCGGAATGATTCAAATTCTTCAAATTTATTCTTTCGTAAACATTCAAAAAGTACCCTTAATTCATTCATGAATTTGATTATGTTGAATATCAGCTTCATCATCATATAACCTACCACTTAACGTGTGGCTACTTACCTATATTTTATCAACATCTTTTATTCCTTCTCAACCTGATTATGATTGGTATTATTATGATCAAATTGAATATGATTGGTAGAATATTTTTCTTCTCTTTATTTCATGAATCATTCATCACTAGTTTTATAACTTACTAATGATTTATGAGAACTCTAAGAGTAGTAAAGCATCATTACATTTTCATAAAATTTATGAAGACTCTGATTTTTCACTAATACAATTAAACCTTTAATTCCAAACATAAGGTGAGTACAATGATCATCGTCATCCCGAAACCATATTCCCAATACAATAGACTTTATTAACCATTGTGAGTCTTATATTTTTAAATATGATGTTCAGTATGATTTTCACCAAATAAAAAGTGAGGTGATTTATTTTCTTCTTAAACATCTATGACAACAAAAAAGAATACCTAAATATGATAGTCATCCTTATCATCATGGTCTTAACATGTACTAACACTACTAATAAGTGGAGAAGGTTTTGTGATATATATTGATGATTCAAAGAAATTCCTGGGTTGTGTACTCATGAAGAATGATAAAATGATATCATATTCTTTATGATATTTAAAGATCCATGAGAAGAACTACTTGGTTCATGATCTAGAGTTAGAATATATGATCTTTGCTCTAAGTATTTGGTCTTACTATATTTATGGTGAGAAATTTCACATATATACCTATAATAAGAGTCTAAATTATATATTCACATAGAAGTATATCAATATGCATAAAAAAATGGTTTGATCTAATCATGGACTATGATTTCACTATTCACTATAATCTGAGAAAGGATAATAAGGTAGATGAAGTTATTAACAGAAAAAAACATGCTACTATATCCATGATACAAATTGAGAGAGACCATATCTTCTATTATATGAAAAGGATATATCTTGAAATAATAACGATATGGAATACATCCTACCTCTCCCAAATGATTTCCCGACCATCTATCTAAGAGAAGATCATGGAGACATAAAGGGATGATCTGGAACTAAAAAAAGTTAAAATAAATAATGGAAGGGGAGCTATATGAGTTCCAAATTGATGATGATGGTGTAATTTATTTTTTAATTAGGATTTCTGTTCCTTCATCATCTGAGATAAAGACCATGCTATTGTATAATGCACATAGCCTATCTTTCAACACCACCCCAAAAGAACCAATATGTACCATGATATTTGAAACACTATTGATGGGAAAACATGAAGAAGGAGATTACGGAGTATATATCAAGGTGTTTGGTATGACATCAAGTTAAATTAGCGGGAAAAAATTCAAAAGGAATGATGAAACCATTTCTTATAACCATGTGTAAATGGGTGAATATCACCATGGAATTTATCACCAGTATCCCAAAAACATCCACATAAAAAATACGATATGGTTTGTGGTGGATCGAATCACCATGATTGGACACTTTATCACTATTTTGGAAGATTTCTCACTTGAAAAAATTTCCAAGATATATGTGAAGGAAATGTTGAGGTTTCATGGGGTTCCACTTTCGATCATATTTGAATTTGATGCAAGGTTCACCTCTAAATCCTATTTAATCATTAAATAAGATTTTAGTACGAAATTAAATTATAGCATGACCTATCACCCCTAAACTAAAATAAAATATTAAAGGTCAATAAAAACACTTAAGGACATGATAAGATCATGCTTGATGGAATTTAATTGGGAATGTGATCATCATATCACATTGGTTGAGTTCTCATATAAAAACAACTTCCACTCGAGTATTTAAATGGATCTATATGAATCTTTGAATGTAAATCAATGTAGAACTCAAAAGTTTTTGGGATGAAGTTGTGGAATGAACGATACATGGACCTAATCTTGTGAATGTGATGACAAAGAAGTTTCAGTCCATACAAAAACATATAAAAGGTACTTAGTGTCATTAAAAGGGCTATACTGACTACTATTGAAGGGACATTAATTTTGATGTCAGAGAAATATTTTTCCTATGAATATAACTATGATAGAGATACATACACTTTGTAAATAAAGGGAAGTTTTAGCACAAGGAATATTGACCCCTTTGAGATCCTTGATCACATAGGATTAGTGACATATCAACCTTAATTTCCACAAAGTATGGATCAACATCCTGATTTTTCCAAAACCAATTTCATGGATATAATTAGGCCATTAAAATCACATTATTGAGTTTTGTTGGTTTTTTATGACTTTTTGTTAGGTAAAAATGTGGGAAAACCTAACTTGTTTTCAAAATACCAAGTGAATCCTTTTCCTCACTTATAAAAAGTCACAACCTCTCCTCACTCCTCACACCTCTCAAACCAATTAGATTCAACCAATATTTGCCCATATAGATTCCCAAAATCCATCCTCTGGACCTTTAATAATAAATTTGGTTATAAATACTTACAAGGAATCCTTTAGGTACAAACCAAAAGTAGTTACCCCATTAAAAGGTGACATATTTTCTCAGGATTTTTTGTTATATTTCCATTATCCAACACCTAATATCTTATTATATGAATCTTGTATAAATAAACCATATCCTCAATATAATAGTATTTTTATTCTTAGGGTTAGACATATACTTACCCATACTTACATTTAATGGGTAATGAACAAATTGTGTATGTGTATAGTGAAATACTGCCTCACAAAACAACAACTATTAATTTTACATTACAAACATTCATAGTTGGCCATTATGATGGAAAATATATTTTATATAATATAAATGATACTTATTAATTATTTATTATAATTTAACCTTTTATAATACACACCATTAATACTTTCCATTTTTCATTAATACGATAACATCGTTTGAGGAAGTGTGGACTACCCCCCTCTCAAAGCGATGTGATTCATTTACACGATCCATGGAATGTATAAAGAATGATTATAATTAAAAATATGTGAAATAAACAACCTCTATATGATATACATAATATAATTACCTTTTTTGTAATATAATATATATATATATATATCAATTTTTTATTACCCATTCACGCACTTAAAAACTTATAATGTCGTTCATAGATGTGTGGACTATGGACTCCTCGACACAATGTGATTTGTTTTACACCACAATAATTATATATATAAGTATATATGATTAAATAATATAGTATTTATGTTATATTGGTCATTCTGGAAATATTTGGTGTTACTAACCTTCTTTCTATAACGATCATTGAAAAATAAGAACGTCACTCATTCGTACGTATGACCTACCGTCACCATGATTGTAATGTAGGTTCATTTTTCATGTCAATATTTAATAATTTATTTTAAAGGAAAAATTAATGAATGAATATGATAATTATTTGATGATTTTTATTCTGTAGATGTCATATAATGACCCCTTTGACAATAGTTGACAAACCAATGTTGTTTTTGACACATAATCCAAATTTGGTGTAAACAGCCGATGTAAACAGAATTGTTTAGATAGTTGTATAAAACATAGTATAAAGTGAAATAAAAGTAATGTTAAACCTGAAAATTTTCCAAATATATTATAAAATTAACATAAGTTTATTATACATGAATTCAAAGGACGTTCACCCAAAATGAAACTTAAGGTAACGTATTTACATCTCACTTTTTACATATATGAGATAAATGTCATGTTCACCATTTAATTATTTTGTGTGGTGTATCTACTACCCATTTTGATATATTATATCATTAATTATTTTATCTTTATGTTATTTAAAATATTCATTCAATATTATTCATTTATCAGGATTATGATTTAAATTGTTTTATAGTGTTATGGGACACATTGTGATGTTTAAAAATTATTTTTCTTATGACTAGTACTAATTATGTTTCAATGGAATTTCCATTCTAGGATATTATATATCCATTTCTCAATAAAACCATTCATTATTATCTGGTTATTCATGAACATTTTCAAGTATAAGTAGTATTTTTTCCACTCTTTGGTATTCAAAATGTTTTAGAAAATGTTTTTATGAAAATTATACTTTATTTTTCTCTTTAGTCAGAGAGGATATTTTCTTATATAACCCATGTTTTTAAAAAAAAATCGATTTCTTTAAAATTTCTTTAGTAAAGAAATTATTACCATTTGTTTTCTTTTACCGTTGTTTTCAAAGGAATCTTCTTATCACTTTATGAACAATTCATTTTTTTAAATGTTTAACAATGAAAACAGAATGTTCTTTTACCACATATGAAAAGTACATATTTACCCACCATCATTTATTTGATGTTTCCTTTTCATGTATAAAAGGGTAATTTTTAAAGAAAATGTTTTTAAAAGATATTTTCAAAGAAAAAAATTTCTCAAAGGTTTTTCATAATAAAATGATATTTTCCTCAAGGATTTTTTTAAATATCATTTTATAGTATTTCTATTCATCATCAACAATAACCATTTATTTTTACTCAACATAAGATTTCTTTATTGATACCATCCTTATTCTACATCTAGGAGGCTTATTATTTATTTGTCCAAGGATATTATTCACATTAACTTCTTTGAATAATTTCTTATTCCCCTTAAAATATTAATTCTTCTATGATCATTAAACATTGAATTTCCCCCTAATTATCCATTTCATTCCTCATGTATATTACTATTACCTAAACCATATACCATTTTACATACAGTGTATACTTTGATAGTTATATTAATATTTGGGAAAATATTGATTATTTCATATCCTTTATTCAATACAGATATTTGATAAGGAATATTATTTATATTGATTATTCAATATGAGGAATGATTAGAACATGCAATGACAGGAGGAGCTTGAAATTTACATAGGTCCTCAATGAATCGATAGGTTATAATGAAAAAAATTAGTCTCACAAATTAGAATTGTTTAAACCATCTTGTGAAATGTATTGATGGTATAGGTTTTCATGTGCCTCAAACATGATGTATATTAAGAAATAATTTCCCTCATTTAGTTTTAGTTATTATTCATACATGATATTTTACATCGACATATCTATGGATACATTTCATTTTCAGTTATTTAGATAGAATGTGTTTCAGTTTCTTACATTTCCATATTTATTTTTCCTTATATAGTTATTTCAATGGAATGTGTTTTCAGTTATTACCTTTCCATTAAATTTATGAAATTTCTTCTTAGATTTTTGATTATATACTAAACATCCTTCTCAGTTTATTGATTATATGGAATGTGAGTTCAGTTATTCACCGCATCATAATTATTATTCTCATTGATTCATTATTACTTCTAGTATATTTTTCCCTTACTGAGAATTTGATCTCACCCTTTTTATGTTTATTTCACTAAGAATCGAAGTAGCGTACATTAAAAGATATAGATGGATTTACTAGATGGATTAGATTTATCCTTGAAGCTATATATTTAGAAATAATAAAAAATTATGTTTTAATTAGTGTATAGTTGTTTCATGTATATTTCTCGTTTAGCAAGAATACTAAACTCTTGATCCTTTGGGATTAATTCCTTGTAATATTTCCAATATAATAGTAGTAGACACTGACTCTAGGCCTTCTGGGATTATGTTACATCTATTGGTAACATAGAAAGTTTAGTATCATCCTTGGGAACTAGATTTATGAAAACAGAGGTTAGATAACCTTGACCAAAGGTAGAATTTGAGGATAAGTATATAATAAAATCCTATAATTTTTGTAAGGTAGAGATTATGTGGTTCTCTCTAGCAATACATCCATGTTTGGATACAAAAAGTGTATGTGGTTTTGATACATATGTATCTAGGATTAATAACTATGAAAAGGTATTTTGAGACTAACTTGTGGTAACCTGGTATACAACAATGAGCCTTACTGCACAACTGCTTTGACACTCCTAGGGGATATGTATAGGATAATTTACATTTTCTTTAAAAACCACCATGATTGATTTTGTCAATGAATAACCTAGGATAAAACTAGGGTGTTTAGATTCAGAAAAGGGTATAATGATTTAAAAATCATATAAATGATATTTTGGATAAACTCTAGACTAAGGAAAGATCTATGTGGAAATAAATGGATGAATAATTTAAGTATTAGAGTTATATTGAATAATTTAGTTAAAATTCTATTTTGTGATTAACCTGATTTAAAGGATTCCCATCATATTTATTTTAGGAATTATATTAATTTTGTTTTAGAAAAGGATGTCCTATAAGCAGGGTGATAACCAATCAAATCTGGCAAGTCTGCGGGTCTTAAACCCATGACCAAAGGATGATAAGGGTTTCTTGCCAACCACTAACCTATGAAATTTCCTAGTTAATTTTTATTGTTTCTAGTTAAAAATTCTGATGAATAAATGTTAATGATAAACCTGAAGTTTCACATTTGAGGATTAGATATTAATCTATTAACCATATTGGTTTTGGAAGATAGTTAATGAAAATAGTTAGAATTTTCCCTCTTTTATAGGCCTCAAGATCCTTTAAATGTTTCTTTTACTGCTTCTAGCATAAAAAAATCATTATTGGTAATTAATTTCTAATATTAATGGAATGAGTTAGAATTTGATCAAAGAACAACCAAAATTTAGGATTTTTCATATGAAATTAAGAACTATCATGTAATAATATTTCATTATATTCTTAAGTAGTAAAATAATTACCCAACATTATTAAAATGTCTTAAAAATAATATTTTTTCCTAATATCTTAATTTATTTTGAATCTGTTGTCTTCTAAATCATCACATATTTATGGGTTTTAGGTCCACAACATTCCATTGATCATTCACATGATTGTGATTGATGACCCCATTTACTCCTTATAAATATTTACGTTTTTCCTGCAAGTACGTATCTCTACTTTACACTAATGTTCTCCTACTTAGATTCATAGTTACATGGTAGTCCATGTGACATATGTACTTTCTATTTTCTCTTTTATAGAGAATGACTTATAAACCCTTCTCATGATGTGGTATTTCAAACATAGGAAGTATCAAAAAATCTATCACCATGATCAAGTTTCAATTGCGAGGATGTAATTTAAATAAGGTGGGGAGAATGTGATGAACTGAAAATCAAAAGTATGAGCCTTTTATTCAATATCGTGTATGACATGTGACACCCAACATGTAAGGTAATATAATTTCTAGATACTTTATAAAATATTTACTATTTAAAATATATTATATGTATTTCAATAAATGCAACACTGAGTTAGCTTGTGTGGCATGCAAGAGAGGCCTTCCATGATATATTATGTTACATGAAAGAGTGGTCTTCCTTGATAGCTTGTGTTACATGAAAAAATGACATTCCTTGATAGCTTCCATTACACGCAAGACCGATTTTCACCAAATAATAATGTATTATTTAAATATTATTATTTAATATATATGATATAACCTAGTCGTTATATTAGCAGTTATAAATAGTATTAACTTACTTATGAAAATTTATAGTTTATATAAATATAAAATGAATTCATTGGTTACCAATTAATGATAAATGAAAATAAGAACCAATTGGATATAAAAATAAATATTACTATTTATATACATCCAAAGGAGTTTTGTCTAAATAAACATAGTTAATTAAAATTAATTAATGATTTTGAAGAAATATATATTTTTTATATTAAATAAAATATTTTTTATATTAATCAATTATTTTTGATATGCATATGATAAGAATAAACCCTATTTTACATATAAAACCTATATTTTTATAAAGGCAATTTTACCACCTTAAATAAGAGAACCCATTTTAAATTAGAATTTTGACAATTTAATTGACTTAATAAAAAAAATAAACTTAATCATGGAAATATAAATATAATATTTATTTTACGGTGAATTGTTTATATATTTTTTGAAACATTTCATTTTTTATGAATAGTTAAAAATACTGAATTTTAGTTCAAAACATCGTTTTTATTTAATTTAGTTATAAGTTTTAATTATATTTTTAATTGTTTTTAAATTTTAATTAGATAATATTTTTATAAAATAATATAATCTATATCATTGGAAAAAAATTTATTTTTAAAATGATTATAAAAAATAGCAAACTTTCATACCTTTTTACCTTAAAAACATGTTTGTCATCTCATATTTGGGATTATATTTAAATTAATTTCTACCACTTCAGTGATTTGAATTTGGAAAATTGGATTCCATATTTGGAATAAAAATAATTTTTTATTTCTAATAAGACCATATTTGTTTTTTTATAAAAATATTAGTGAAATTTTTTAAAATTAATTACAATTATTAATGTACAATTAAGCTTAATAAAAGACTAAACCATTAACATAAGTGGCCAAATAACCTAGAAACTTCTCCAATCCACATTTTATGGCCATAATTAAGACATTAAACTTACATTATTGAGTTTTTTTGGTGTTTATGAAATTTTTTTGGTTAAAACATGGGTACACCTATCTTGATTTCAAAAGACCAAGTGAGTCCTTTTCCTCCCTTATAAAAGGCCACCAACTATCCCCATTCTTGACAAATCTCAAACCACTTAGATTTGAATAATATCTTCCCATATAGCTTCCCAACATCCACACACTATAACTTTAAGCCTCCATTATAGTATAAATTCTTCCAAGGAATATTTTTGGTAGAAACCAAAAGTAGATACCCGATTAAGAGGTAATGTCTTCTCTCAAGCTTTCTAGTATTATTTCCACTCTCCAAACCCACATATATTCTTATTATATTATTATATAAGTAACCAATTATCCTTAATATACTATTATTTTTTTATCCTACATGTTATAGCTACAATTACACACACTTCCATCAAATGGGTAACGAACATATTGTTTTTGTGTACGACAAACTACTGCCTCACGAAAAGATGATTGTTCATTTTCCATTACCAACATTCATTGTTGGAAATTATGATGGACACTCTATTTATATATGATATATATGATATTTTTTATTTCTTTATATTTATTTAATTCTTTTATAACACATAACTTTATTACTTTTGATTTTTTAATACGATAACTTTGTTTGAGGAAGTGTGTATTACTGCCCCTCAAAGCGATGCGATTTTTTCACACAATCCATGGAATGTATAAATGAAGATTATAATTAAAAATATGTGACATAAAAACATTATATGATATAAATGAAATAATTTACCTTCTGTATATATACTATATATATATATATCATTTTTTTATTACCCTTTCACAGACATAAAAAGTGATAATGTCGTTCGTGGACATGTGAACTACCATCTCCTCAACACGATGTGATTCATTTAACATCACAATAATTACATATAAAAGTATATATGATTTAATAATATGTTATTTATGATATAATGATCATTTTGGAAAGATATGGTGTTACTTAACTTCTCTCCATAACAATCACTGATTAATAAGAGCATTACTCATGCGTACGTACAACCTACCATCTCCATGATTGTAACGTTGTTTCGTTTTTCATACCCATATTTAATGATTTATTTTAAATGCATAATTAATGAAAAAATATGATAATTATTTCATGATTATTATTTTTGAGATGTTATAGAATGACCCCTTTAACCATAGTTGACCTACCAATGTTGTTTTTCACCTATATTCTAAATTTTTTCTAAACACCCAACGTAAAGAGAATTTTTCAAGTAGTTGTATAAAACATAGTATAAATTGAAATAAAATTAATTATAAACTTGAAAATTTTTCTCAATAAATTAAAAACATAAAATAAGTTTATTATACAATATGTGAAAGGATGTTCACCCAAAATGATACTCAAGGTAATGGATTCTCATCTCACTTTTTTACATCTGTGAGATAAATTTCATATTCAAAATTTGATTATTTTGTGTGGTGTATATAATACCAATTTTGATATATAATATCATGAAATATTTTATTGTCATTGTATTTGAAAATTCCATTTAAAAATATTATACCTGCATGAGGCTTATGATTTAAAAAATTTCAAATTTGTATGGGGCACCTTGGGATATTTAAAGATTATTTTCCTCAAGAATAGTACTAATGATCTTGAAATGGAACTTCCATTAAAGGAAATTTTATAAAAACATTTCAAAAAACCCTTTAATTATTATCAAGTTATTCATGACTATTTTTAAGTATTAGTACCATTTCTACACTCTTTGGTACTGAAAATGAGTTATAATTTTTTAAAAGATAACCCAACTTAATTTATCTCTTTAGTTGGATAACCTATTTTCTTTTAAAAAACATGTTTAAATAAAATGTTTTCAAAAATATATTTCAAAAGATTTGGTATTGAAAATTTTATCCTTTTTTTCTTTTAGAATTGTTTTCAAAGAAATATTCTTTTCTTTTTTAAAACAATGTATTTTTATAACCTTTCACTATGAAAATAGAATGTTCTTTTACCTTGCACGACATGTACGAATTTACCTATCAGCATTTCTTTAATGATTCCCTTTCATGTCTAAAAGGTCACCTTAAAAAGAATTTTTTTTCAAAAGTGATTTTCAAAGAAAATTTTTTCAAATAGGTTTTCATAATCATAGAATATTTTCCCCAATTTTTTAAAAGATAATTTTTAGTATTCTTATTCATCAACATCAATAGAAACTACTACAAAACTAGGTTTATCCAATATTAGGGCTTTAAGAGTTCTAGAAAAAAATGATGTTAAAGACCCCATTTGTCTGTTCTAAAAAACAATATTAAAGGAGGTCTTTAATAATGGTAAGAAAACATTGTTAAATGGGGACCTTAATCATTAATTTTAAAAAAGCACTGATAAATGACTTCTTTTAACAGCACTTGTAAAAAACACTATTAAAGGGGGGTCCTTATCATCACTTTTTTAGAATCACGGAAAAATACCCCTCTTTATCAATGCTTTTTTAGTAACACTGATAAAGGTATACTTAAAAGAATTTCATTAAGAATAATATATTAACATATAGATATATTTATATTAATATTAATATTAATATAATATATATTTTTTAAAATATGTTTATAATAAGGTAAATAGAATTTTACACTTAATATATAAGATATTTTGTGAAAATGGATTACAAAATAAATAAAAAAACATTTTTAATAAATAATTTTCTTATTATTTCCGATTAATAGTCATTTAATATCAATTTGAATATAGAAAATCAAAAAAATAATAAAATATCTAAAATAAGTTGAAAATGTAACTCAAACTTGAAATAGTGAAAAGTTTTGATCTGGATGTCCATTTATGCTCTACCACAAATGAAATAATTTTTTTATGAGATCTACACCCTTAGTGACAACGGTAAACCTCTATCACATGTTTAATGGACATAAAATCTCATAAGATCTCAAAAATAGAGTTTTTAGTCAGGGTACCCTGATTTTTTGAGATTTGATGGATTTTAAACATATTTTATGGGGGTATTATTGCATTTTTTTGGTGGTGAATAATTTTATTCCTAGGTATTACATTTATATTGATATTATGGTTTTGAAATTTTATCATTTCTCATAATTTAATTTTGTTTATAATTAAATATAAGCATGTTTCTTATGTTTACATATAATAAATCACTCATATAAATACATATATCAACATATTTATGTAAAAATGTATATTCTAATATATGTAAATAAATATATATTCTAAAGATGTATTTAAAATAATATCTATCCATTTTTATATTATATATACATATACATATGTGTGTATTAATAAAGTGATATATATTTATATTCTGTTCTATTATATATGAATGAATATAATATATAATATATTTAAATAAATATAAGTATATATATATATCACACACACACATATATATATTGTATTAATGTATTTTAAATTAATTATATAAATATATTTAAATAAATATATAAATATATATATATAAATAGAAATATCATTAAATAGACATCAAACCAACATAATATAGTGGTAAAGGTGTTCCATATTTGAAGGAGAGGTGTAGGGTTTGAATCCATGAAGATGTGCATAAGGATAGAAATTCAAAAAGGGATGGTAAAAGGTGGAGTGTTGAAAAGCATAGATAAAGGGGGGGGGGGGGGGGTGGAGCGCTATTAAAGGGTTCATCAAAGCGCTGATAATGTGGTTCATGCTCATAGGTGTCCAAAAAAATATAATTTTACCCCCTTTAACAGTGATACCATTATCATCACTAAATTTTTTTTATTAAAGGCCCCCTTTAACATCACTAAAAAAGTGTTGTTAAAGGACCTGTTTAACAATGTTTTTTTGTCATTGTTAAAGGGTGACTTTAATAGTGATTTTTTAGCACTCATAATGTTTTGAACTTTTAACCATACTCATATTTTCAGTGTTTTATTATAATTAATAAAGGAATATTCTAGAACTTTTAAAGGCATATTTTGTAGTAGCTAACCCTTGATTTTTACTCCACTTATGATTTTTTTTGTATTGATATCATCTGTATTCTTCGTTTGAATGGTTTATTATTGTTTTATTTAAGGATAGTATTCACATTCACTTCCTTGAATTATTTTTTATTCCCCTTGAAATATTCAATCTCCTTTGATCATTGAACATTGAATTTACCGCTAATTATCCATTTCATTCATCATGGATGTTACTATTTCCAAAACTAGATACCATTTTACATATGATGTATACTTTAATAATTATTTTATTATTTGAAAAAATATTTATTATTTCATCTTCATTATTCAATACAGATATTTGATAAGGCATATTCTTTATTATGAATATTCAATTTGAGGAATAATTTAGAAAATAAATGATGGGAGGAGACTAAACATTATATAGATCCTAAATGCATCGATTGGTTCTCATGAGACAAATTATTTGTGCAAATCAGAATATTTTAAATCGTCATGTGAAAGGTCTTGACGGTATAGGTTTTCATGTTCCTTAGACATGACGTCAATTAGGAAAGAATTTACTTAATTTAGTTTCATTTATTATTCATCCATGATATTTTGTTTCAACATATTTATGGAAACATTTCATTTTTAATTATTTAGATAGTATGTGTTTTAGTTTCTTACCTTACCATATTTCTTTTTTCTTATCTAGTTATTTTAATGTCATGTGTTTTAATTTATTACGTTGTCATGTTGTTTATTCACCTATTTTTCAGTTTATTGATTTTATAGAATGTGAATTCAGTTACTCACCATTTAATAATTATTATTATCATTTATTCGTTATTTCTTATACTATATTTTGACCTTACAAATCATTTTATCTCACCCTTATTATATTTATTTACCTAGGAATCCAAGAAACATACTATGAAAGATATGTAGGGATTTACTAACTAGATTAGAGTTCTCCTCAAAGCTATTTATTTAGAAAGAAGAAGAAAAATATGTTTTAATTAGTTTTTTATTTTATCAAGTATATATATATTTTATCAATACTACTAAACTCTCAGTCCATTGGGATTTAATTTCGTGTAATCATGTCAATGCAATATTAGTAAACACCATCTTTGGGCCTTCTGGGGTTGAGTCTCTACAGAACTCCTCTTAGAGATGCTAGGGTTAGTTTTTTGAGAAGACCAGAAACTTTAATATGTGTATATGGAAGTTAAGAAGATAAATGTGTAGGGCTTGGTCGATATCGAAGGTTAAAATTGGTTTAAGGAAGTGAGGGAGAACGTTCCCTTTTATAATTTAGGTGGGGTATTTTGAGAAACTCCAAAAATATTAAATTAATATATAAATTTTTTATAATTAAAAATGTTTTAAAATTGAGTTATTTGAAACCATAGATGATTATGGGTCTAAATAATCTCAAAAAATAATATTTTGACATGTTTAGGTCAAAATGTTAACATTATCATTTGTCTTTAACCCTTAGTTAAACCATTTAACTATTACCATGACAACTTTAATTTACTCTATAGGGATAATATAGTTACTATAAAATAATAAAAGAACCCCAAATGGGTCATTGATTACATATTTAACATTATTTTAGTTATTTGGCCAAATTTATTATTTTATAAGTTTTATACCATTTAATAAAATATTATATATTTCAAAGTATCATTTTTTTCATTTTTGATACTATTCAATATTTTTCTTTTTAAAAAATATCCTAACTTAATGATAACTTCAAAAAAAACTTATAATATATCAATAAACTTTCTAAATTGTCTATAAAATCCCTGGATGTCATTAATTATGTCAAATCTTATTTATTTTAATGTTTTTAATATCATTTAATTTTTATTTCTATTAATTAAACAATTACTACGTCATTCTTATGAAAGCATTTAGTTAAATTATTTCTTCCCTAAAAATTTTAAATAAATTATCATGATGAAGATAAATTTATTATCTTATAAATGAGTATATATAGTCTAATTTATCTTTTCTATAACCATGTATTAAAAATGTAATACTTATTAAAAACATGAGTATGACATTTTAAACTTACCTTTAAATAAAATATAAAACATATCTTATTCTCATCCAAGTGGCCTAAAAAGAGTATAATTTCGGCCTAATGATTATTTTTTTAGAATACCACTCATTAAATGAAATTAGGACAAGTGTTGGGGTAATTTCATAATATCATTTATATCCATAATTACCTAATTTAACCTTAATCGTGATAATTAAAATATTACTAAATTTTACTATTCATGTGACCAAAAATAAAAGAAACCTATTTACATAATTTTGAACCACTAATTCAAAATATATAATACATTTTTCATTATTAAAAACATCGAATTTGTAGTAATTAATTTAAAATTAAGCTTGTTGACGGCGTGAGAAAATGAGTTATTAATATTTAAACCTGCAAAAGATTAAAACATTTTTATATCTAAATTCATTGTAAAATTTATTAAACTAACCAAAATTGTATTAAATGATAAAAATAATCTATTTATACTTTAAAAACATTCAATAATATAATTTAACACTTTAAATTATTTTGATGAAAAAAAATTGTTTTCAAATAAAATTTAGTATTTTTCACTATTCATCAACACATGAAACTTATCCAAAAAATACCAAACATTTAACTAAAGTAAAAATTTATATTTATATTTAAAAGATGAAGTTTCATTTTTCAAATAGAATTCATAAATTTTTTAAAATTGGATTAAAAATAGGTTCTCCATTAAAAGACGATAAAACTGTTTTTATAAAAAAATTGGTCTTATGTGTAATATTGGGTTTGTTATTATCTTATACCTCTCAAATATATTATATGAATATCAAAAATATTATATTTAATATATAAAATATATATTTCATTAATATCATTCTATAATAGTAATTAAATTAATTTATTAGAATAAAAGGACTTTATGAGCATAAAAATAATTCTTTAAAAAAATCTCATATATATATTCAGTTGGTTACTATATTCATTTTTTATTAATTTAGAACCATTGAATTCAGCCATATATTTTAATAAGTTGTTAATACTATTCATAACCACTAACTTAATGTCTAGGTTATATCTAATTATATTAAATAATAATATAAAATAATATATTGTTGTTTGGTAAAGCTCTGTCTTGCATGTAACGCAAGCCAACTCATTCTTTTGTGTAGCATAAACATATTGTGGTATTGAATACAATATAATCTATCAAGGAAAATGAATTTATTTTAGAAGTGATATACTGTAAAATCTTGGGGTGTTACAGGTGACGTAGGGTCATTAGATGTTTATGTTAATGCATTTCATCAACAAGGTGGAGATTTTTTAACTTTATTCACTCAATATTGTAAAATAAATGATTTTAATTCGATGAATTATGTGAAGAACCAAACCTAGAAAAACTAGGAGTCGATGCCTTCTAAACATGATGTGTCATTTAAAAAAATTTCCCTGATAAACACACATCACATCCCATACAGAGGATCGAGTTCGGTTCAGGCACTGGGAAACCAGTAACTTCAGAAATGTTTCATCAGATAAAATCTATTACCTGAAAATTAAATATTCAAAACATACGTTGAGAATAATAATTCCCAGTAAGGGGTTTAAAATAAACCAAGGAAACTTTTGAAATAATTTTTTAAAAACTTATCCAAAGAACATTCTCTTATAGAAAAATGTAACACATGTAACATAACAAAAAAGTGCCCAACTATGATTTTCAAGGAATAAACGAATAAATTAGGAAATTTTCAAAAAAGAGGTAGTAAAAGTTATCCTGAACAAGTATGATGTATGAATGTTTAAGCACAAATTAAACCGTTAAGATTAATACTTAATCCAAGTTGCGTGTGAAGGAAAAAAAATTCAATTTCATATGTTTGTTACTATTTACATGAATCATGCCCCAAACTTTTACTTGTGACATCAATAAGAACTTGATAAAAATATAAGGGCAAGGGTAGTGAATGAATAGGCATATCAGCTTGAAAAGAACATGTAAAATGACTTGAATATGTGGTTTCACAATTTCATTTAGACATTCATGAATATATCATTGTGTTTCAACCCTAGGGTGTCAATAATGAAAAATTACCGAGGTTAATCACCAGGGTATTGTGAAGCATGTCATCTCTAGGGATTGATTCTTTATCCCATGCATTGGAGCGCTATCAGGGCACACCCCTAATATGTCTTTTTTTTCATGTGAGCCACATAAATCAATACATTACATAAACGGGGTTTTATATTCAAGATGTCCTATACAACCTTGAATAGTTCATTCATAGTTGGTCATAGTAGTTGAATTAACATATCTTATAAATGAGAAAGGCATCTAGATGATTAAAAACCAAGATATAAATCATACGACCGTTATTAAAAGGAATTAAGAAAGGAAGATTATGGAATATACCTTGAAATATAAGGTACTGAAATAACAGAGAACGGGAATTTATCACATGCAAGTTTGTTCTTGAAATTCCAAAATTTTATAATCCTATTGATTACCCGGTGAACAAAAAATCTAAAGTAGGGTTTTGCGCTTGCACATGCAAAAAAATAAATATTTTTAAGCCTTTTCATAATACTGAATAATGTCTATGATATAAAGCATGAATCTTCACCATAAGAAACATCATTTAAAACATACGAAAAACAAATAAGTTACTATTATATGTGGATATAAGTTTTGTTTAACACCCTATTTCTTATGTTTTTAAAACTCCATAAAAACTAGAGAGATAATGTGTAAGGACCTTAACAAATGAAATAAAGGTTCACGCAACATATAAAATATATTTATGTACCCGAACTCAATCTGTAAAATCGGCACACCCATGTGTGTTAATCCCTTATGAATATTAGTTCAACAACATTTTGAATAGGGAAGGTCATGCCCATAGTCATAAAAATGTTTTTATGAATACATACAAAAAAATAATTTTATAAAATCCTGATCATATATATAACATTCTCAAAATTTAATTATTATTTAAATATGAAATTAATTGTATGTAAATATTTGCAGTGCATGAATAATTATACACAAAATTCATACATATAACCGAATTAGAAAGGTCATGCCCATTCCTACATATAACCCACGTATATACATATAACCAAAAGTATATATGTATTTTCAAAACAAAAAAATGAGTCCAGGTATAATCCTTACATTCTATAATCTATTTGAATGCATGAGAACCCGAAGGCCTTGTTTCAACATTTAAGAACGTCTGTACTGAATCATAAGGTTAAAAAATATTTATATTTTTTGAATATATAAGAGTATATGTTCTCAAAGAAGAAAAACAAGGAAAAAAACCTTAGTTAAAAAACTAGGGAATGGAGGTCATCAGGGAGGGTTGGTCAGGATCACTGGAGACTTGAATGGGAGATAAGAACTGATAGGTCTCAGTTATTTATATACAAAATCTCACACACCACCTTCCACGCAAAAAACATACCCACATGAATTGCATTCAATGGGGGGTGTCGTGCTTGATGAAAATGAGGAGATTTGGGGGTCCTTGGCAGTCAGAGGTGAAAAGAATGAGGGGTGTGCCATAGGGTGGGGTTACTTGTGTAACCCATGCGTGGAGGAAGAAGACGACGTAGCTAGGGGAAATGCACGAGGAAAATGTACGGTCAAGATCAATCTCAACGTCAATCCAAGGGATGAGATGCGTCCGCTATTTCAAAATAATTGAGCGGCTTAGATTAGATCTAAGTTTCAGCGGACGGTCTAAGTTTGACACGACAATTTAAAAACCTCGAATGACCATGATTAGATTGTGCCGGATGGAAGGGTAGACAAAAACCGCGGAGAGAGACGTAGTCGGTGAGGGTTGATTGCGGGATCAGAAAAAAAAGGCCTATATCACTTGCGACGTGATCCAACGGTCCATATCGCATTTCACCTGAAATAATGCTTCCCACATAGAAACAGAGAGCAGTTTTTTCATCCCTTATAACCCCGGGCGTCCCAACGAGTGCTCAGAAATCAGACAACACCCATGAATGCGGGCCTATACACGAGATCCCGCCCATAGGACTTGGCCTACCCAGAACCCGCCACATCCTCACCCCTACATTGGTGCACCTATGCACTCTTTCTCACTCCCAATCGCCTTACAGGGAACCTATGCCTGAGCTCCAGCTGGGATTGGCTTGGGGATGAGGGTCATGCTCAGCCACTTCATGTGAGTTGCCTCCCTCAGCCCTATCGATGAAGGGTTGTCCCTACTGGGCCAATTTTTTTTAAAAGGATATAATAAAAATGTTTTATGAAGCAGAAACAATCCATTAGTTAAAACTATATAGAATTTTATATTCCTTAACATTAAATAATAAAAATTAATCTTGTTTTAGTTAGATGTATTTCTAAAATTAAAAATACTAAACCCTTTTTTTACTCAAAAAGGTATGAAAAAGAAATTTTAATAAACCTAAATTATAATCTATATACATGTATCCATGAAAACATAGTTCAATAAATACCTAAATTAATTTGAAAAAATTAATAATAGTTTATAACCTTATTTAAGAAATTAAAATCGTTACATTGTATTTGAAAAATTTGCAAAGAGTTTTGGATTCCTTAATTCTATTCTAAATCACTTAAGGGTGAAATGAAGTTTTACACCATATTCTTTTAGAGTTCATAAATGATGGTTTAATTATAACCTTAATCATATCTCAATTATTTGGAAACTAATTATCATTTAAATAAGTTCACTTATCCTAACAAGGTATAATGACTAATTTTTTTAACCGTTAGCTTCCAACACTCACTAGAGAAGTGGTCGATAAAAGTGTTCAATAAAACAAAAACTTATAGTGTCCTAAAACTCAAAAGGAAGAAGAAGGTGCTTCCCATTCCACATATGCTCATCATGGTTTTTATGATCAAAGTGGTGATGTTTTTTTGGTTTGGTTGACTCGAAGGATCTCTTTTACATACTGGGACTCGTTGTGGTGATTGGGGGTCTTCCAGTAGTTCTGATAGGGTTTTTAATAGGTATATTTTGTTAGCATGATTACTCTTTAGATCTCGGTGTATTGTAGACAATATAGTGTTCTTATTTAAATAAAGAGCCTTATTTTTATCCTTTAAATTTTTGTTTTGTTAAAAGGGATTTAACAAAATTAAATTCATAATATCATCATTATATGATACGCAAAATTCAGGGTGTTACATTACTCCCCCCGCCAAAGAATTGGGTCCCCGCAATTCCTTTCATACAAACATTCTATCAGTAAGCTCTCAGCTGTTCCTCCCATATCCCCCATCGTAGAGGATCCTCAGGTGTGTTCAGCAGAACACCCAAATTGATTCTCAACTTCTCTAGTTATCTGATCCAGATAAACATCGAGCAGAAGGGGTTGAACTCATGCATCAAACACTCAGGCTTCCAGAGGGAGGCTCAAATAGTACAATGTTTGGAAATTTCCATATGGACCAATGTACAAAGAACTTTCTGATTTATGTATAGATCGAGAACATCTATGTTGTACACGTTGTCATACAGGCTAACGCTGAGGAGTTGGTACTTGTAGGTCGCATAAATGTTTCCCTCAAAAGAACCCTCTTGAAATTTTACTCTGGCCATGTAGTTCTGGCCTAGGGTGAAACACATGAATATCCCTTCGTCGTATTTTCCTCTCCACTTACGCTTGACCAATTGGATTGAACCTATGCGGTAGTAGATGGAAGAATTTCCTTGTCATGTGTGGAGAATCCCAGGACAGTTTGTCACCTCAAACAATTGCTTCCATGTTCCTCGCAGGTTTGCGAAGGGATGATACTGATCTTCAGAGTTTCTGATTGCAATAATATCTAGTATCTCAGTAGGAAGTGATAACATGTGGGTTTGTCCTTCCATCTAAATGTTTAATATGAGAGTTCAATCACTCGAAATCCATCCAAAAGTATAAACAAAGTAAAGAAATAAAAAATAAGAGATAACAAAATACATTCTTTATATAACTACTGGTGCACAATTTAAAATGGGTTTAATGGTTTCCCCAGTTCCCTAACACACGAATTCCCAAGAAAATCTCAAAACTCTCTATCTCCCTAAACTATATGCAACCCGAGCAATCAGGTTCAATGTCATGGGAGCACTTTTGGTATCTCCACAGTCTAACATGTGGGGTGTACAACTGTGAGACATATCTATGTACTTGTTGTCTGTACACAGAATGAGAGACTTTGTATTCAAGGATTCCAAAGTCCATCATTTGACCAAATTGGCCATAGGAAAAGACTTGACACATGTATGCTGTGTGGAGATCTCCCTCTGCAGAAACCTCTTGGAAATCCATGAAGGACGTGACACCTTCCGCTTCTCTGAAGCACCGAAAAATTACCTTGTAGTACTTACCTCATCGTGTGTAAGATGGAAACTGGTCTTGCATCATAATGATGTAATGTAGTCCCGCTTTTCAGTAGAGTTGAAGTACCCGGGGAGAGTTGGACACATCATAGAGATGTTTGCATGGCATACAGATATGGGCATAGTTTATAAAAGATTCATGGATGGATATGGAAATTAATGTAATTAAGGCCTCATTGGGAAGATGAAAAAGATTTGTACCTTCTTTTTCCATCTAAAAATTAAGGAAACTCATTTTTAGTAATGCTGAAGTATATTTTTCTTTGTTTCAGTTCTGGATTTCTAGAGTAATACAAACCGAATCCTCTGATACAGACTTGGAAGACCCGAACCCAAAAAAACCAAGAGTCAGTGCCTTCTAAACATGATGTGTCATTTTAAAATAGAAACATGTAATGATAAACACACATCATGTCCCATACTGAGGATCGAATTTGGTTTGGTCTTTGGGAAACTAGTTACTTCAGAAATGTTTCATCTGATAAAAGCTGCTACCTGAAAATTTTAAATTCAAAACATAGGGTGAGCATAAGAATGCCTAGTATGGGGTTTAAAATAAACCAATAAAACTATTGAAATATTTTTTTAAAAACATATCCAAAGAACATTCTCTTCTAGAAAACTGTAACACATATAACATAACATAAAAGTGCTCAACTAATATTTTCAAGGAATACATGAATCAAGTAGGAAATTTTCAAAAAGGGGTAGTAAAAGATATCCTAAACAAGTATGAAATATAAATGTTTAAGCACAAATTAAACAGTTAAGAGTAATACAAAATCAGAGTAGCACGTGAAGGAAAAAAATTCAATTTCATATGTTTGTTACTATTTTACAGAAATAATGCACCAAACTTTAACTTGTGACATCAATATGAACTTGATAAAAACATAAGGGAATGAGTAGTGAATGAATAATAATTTCATCTTGAAAATAATTTGTAACATGACTTGAATATGCGTCTTCAAAATTTAATTTAGACATTCATGAACATATCACCGAGGTCAATCCCCAAGGTGTCAATAATGAAAAACAACCGAGGTTATTCACCAGGGTATCGTGAAGCTTGTAATCTCTTGAGATTATTGATTTACCCAATGCATTGGTGCACTATCAGGGCACAACCTTAATATGTATTTACATTCAAGTGAACCATATAAATCAATACATTACTTAAATGGGGTTTTATATTCAAGATGTCCCATACCACCTTGAATAGTTCATTCATAGTTTGTCATAGTAGTTGATTTTACATATCTCATAAGTGAGACATCAATCTAGATGATTAAAAACCAAGATAACAATCATATGACCGTTATTAAAAGGAATGAAGAAAGGTAGACTATTGCACATACATTGACATCTACGTTATAGAAAGAACAAAAAACAAAAATTTATGACATGCAAGTTTGTTCTTGAAATTTTAAAATTTTATCATCCAATTAATTACAAGGTGAACAAAAAATCTAAAGTTATGTTTTGAGCTTGCACATGTTAAAACATTCAATCTTGTTAAGCCTTTGAATAATACTGAAAAATGACCATGATAGAAATCATGAATCTTCACTATAAGTAACATCATTTAAAAGATTAAGGAAACATATAAGTTACTCTTAAATGTGGATATAATTTTTGTTTAAAAACCTATTTCTTATGTTTTTAAAACTCCACCTATACTCAAGACTTAATGTGTGAGTACCTTAACAACTGAAATCAAGGTTCATGCAACATATAAAATATATGTATGTACTTGAACTCAAACTGAAATATTGGAACACCCATTTGTGTTAATCCCCTATGAATATTAGTTCAAAAACGTTTCGAATAGGGCAGGTCATTCCCTTAGTCATAAAAATTTGTTTATTAAAACATAAAAAAAACCCAATCATATATATGACATTTTCAATATTTATTTATTATATAAATATTTAATTAAGTGTATGTGAATATGTACAGTGCATGAAAAATTATACACAAACTTTGTACATATATGTGAAGTATAAAAGTCATGCCCATTCCTGCATATAACCATCAAATATACATATAACCAAAAGTATATATGTATTTTCAAAACAACAAAATAAGGCCAGGGATAATCCTTACATTCTTTAAGCTATTTGAATGTAAGAGAACCCGAAGGCCTAGGTCAACATTTAAGAACATTTGGACTGAACCGTAAGGTATAAAAAACTATATATATATATATATTTGAATATATAAGTGTATATATTATCAAAGAAGAAAAATAAGGCAATAATAAAAATCATTACTTTAAAAACTAGGGAAATATGGACTTTAGGTAGGGTTGGCTGGGATCACTGGAGACTTGAATAGGAGAGAAAAATTGAGAGGTCTTAGTAATTTATATTCAAAATCTCACACACCACCTTGCACGCAAAAATGTAGCCACATGCATTGCATTCAATGGGGGGTGTCGTGCTTGATGAAAATGAGGAGACATGGGGGTGCCCGGTGGTCAGAGGTGAAGAAAACGAGGGGTGTGCCATAGGGTAGGATTACTGGTGTAACCCATGCATGGAAGAAGAATAAGAGGTGGCTAGGGGAAATTCCTGAAAAAAAAAACGGACGGTCTAGATCGATCCAAGGGATGAGATGCGTCAGTTATTTTAAAATAATTGAGCAGATTAGATTAGATCAAAGTTTCATTGGACGTTCTTTGTTCGATGCAGAAATATAAAAACCTCGAACAACCATGATTAGATCATGATGGATCGAACGGTTGAAAATAAACCTTGGAGGGATACACGGTCGATGAGGGTTGAGCGTGGGATTAGAAACAACGGCCCAGATCCCACGCGACACAATACAACGGTCTAGATCGTGTTTCGCCTGAAAAATTGCTTCCCAAATCGAAACAGGGGGCGATTTTCACCTCCCATATAACTATGGGCCTCCCAACGAGTGCTCAGAAATCACACAGATCCCACGAAGGGGGCCCTATACACAGGCTCCTGCCTGTAGGCCTTTGCCTACCCAGATCCCACCGTAGCCTCACACTCGCACTAGTGTGCATATGTGGTCATGATCACTCCCGAGCGCCCTTCGGGGAACCTCTACTTGAGCTTGGGCCGACCTTGGCTTGGGGCTGTGGGTCAGGCTCAGCCACTTCCTATGAGCTTCCTCCCACATCCCTAGCCAAAAAGGGATGGCCCTAGTAGGCCGATATTTGTTTTGAAAAAGATACACTAAAAAACGTTTTAAGCAGAGAAAACAATTAATTTATTAAAACTATATAGAATTTTATATTCTTAAACATTAATGAAAACAAATTAAACTTGTTTTAGTTAGAATTATTTCTAAAATTAAAAATAATAAACCACTTTTTTAACAAAATAATTTACGAAAAGTAAATTTCAATAAACCTACATTATAATTTATATACTAGTATCCTCGAACACATAGTTTAATAAAAACATAATTTCATTTAAAAACATTTAACACAGTTTATAACATCATTAAATAAATGAAAATCGTTACATTGTATTTGAAAAATTCACAATGTGTTTTGAATTCCTTAATTCTTTTCAAAATAAATTAAGGGTGAAACAACTTTTTACACCATATAATTTTAGAGTTCATAAATGATGGTTTTATTTAATCCTTAATCATTACTCAATTATTTGTGAACTAATTAATATTTAAATAAGTTCACTTATTCTAACACGGTCCAACGAATATTTTTTGTAACTCTTAGCTTCCAATGGTCACAAGAGAAATGGTCGAAAAAGTGTCCTATAAAACCAAACCTTATAGTGTCCTAAAAATAATAAGTAAGAATATGGTGCTTCCCATTCTGCTAATGCTCAACATGGTTTCTATGATCGCGTGGTGATATTTTTTGATTTAGTTTCCTCAAAGGATCTCCTTTACATACTGG
Organism: Viscum album; assembly: GCA_963277665.1. Classification (NCBI taxonomy): domain Eukaryota; kingdom Viridiplantae; phylum Streptophyta; class Magnoliopsida; order Santalales; family Viscaceae; genus Viscum; species Viscum album. Next base: position 983,396,888 of record OY728148.1, on the reverse strand, counting down.
GCCTCGTTGTGGTGATTGGGGGTATTCCAGTAGTTATGATAGGTTTTTTAATAGGTATATTTGGTTAGAATGATTACTCTTTTGATTTCGGTGTATTGTAGACACTATGATGTTCTTATTTAAATAAAGAGCCTTATGTTTATCCTTTAAATTTTTGTTTCGTTATAAGGGATTTTAAAAAAGTAAATGCATAATATCATCATTATATGATATCCAAAATTTGGGGTGTTACACATTGTATTTTTACTTGTCATAATATTCATTTTCATTTAATTTTTGGTATTTTTATATGTTGGATTTGTGTATTATTGAGCTTGAGATTCTTTTATTAGTTTATGTGGGTTGTTCGGTTTATACATTGGGCATGTTCCATTATCCTTGGTTCATTATCCCATTTGATCTATGTCATCCTCATACCTGATGATTATCCATTGATACTGATGATCATATGGTTTTCTATTCCTTCTTTTTTTCATTCTCCATGAAACCGATTGGCTTGATCAATGGGCGACCCTTGATAGATTATCCTCTAATTTCAAATGTACTTATTTTGTTGTTTAAGTGGTTATGTTGGGACAATTTTCTAGATTTTTCATATCCTTGGATATATGATCTAGTATTCCTTTACCCCTACTAGAATGACTCCTCTATTTGGAATCCACCTCTCCAATTGTGGGATATTTAGTTGAGCAAAAAATCCCCATGGTTTTGGGAGCTCTAGTTTTCCTCGAGGGAGAAGAGAAGATGAAGGAGAACTGGTGGGATTCCTTGACTTACCAATGAATAAATAGTGATCTTGATATGTTTTGATCATCTTCAAATATGCTTGGTTAGGATCTCTGATGAGGTGCTAGTGTTCATTGGTGTTCCTTTTACCTAGATGGAAATTACTATCATATAAGAGTACAATCTCAATGCCCCTAACAACAAGACATAATTACATAGAGGCTCTATGAAAACACATAGGAGAGATTTATCCGTAGTAAGGGGACTTAGTATGGTGTTCTTCTTCTTTTCTATCCGTTATTTATAATTGTATTTGATTATTCATCGGTTCTATGTTGCATGTGTTGTTTGAGTTTTTCTAAGGTGCACAGTATATGATGAATCCCCAACATGGTTCTAATGTGAGTCCTGGAATTTCTAGAACATGAACTTTGGATATTTTCATCATGTGCCTTTTTCTTATATGGTTTTGTTTCACTATTTATCACATATCTTTTATAATCCCATTTTTTCATAGTGGAATCTTGGTACCCCTGCACCATGCATATAGGCCAAATATATAAATAATTTCTAAAATTTATGGTCCTCATTATGATTTGATTACTACTTTATGTTAATTGTTTCTATTGATCATCTCACTAATGTTTGAGTTTGTTATCTCTAATAGGTATTGGTACTTATCCATATTAATATCAAAATGGTTATATATATTCTCATTATCATTTTATCTATTGTAAATGTTTACATGAATCAGTACTTTTTATTCTCTCGTTCTTTGTTTATGGTTTGTTAGAATCAGCATGTTACACTTCTGATTACGAGAAATCATTACAAGATTTGTATTATTCATGGTTTCTTGATTCTTCCTGCTATTTATATGATTATAAACTTGTTAAATTTTTGTTCTGTAATTTTGAGAAACAAAATTTTACCCATACAACTCTATTACTCCATAGAAAGTGGGATACCTCATAGCAGAACCCACAATTTTTTAAAGAATCTGATAAAAAATATTTAGTAAGGCTGATATTGGGATCAAATATCATTTTCAAATTCATTATGTGATAATTTTGAGATAAAAGGAAAGTAAAAAATGAATAAAAATGAACAATAGATGTATCATAGAAAACCCCAAAAATAAAGAGGGATAAAAAACCATAGAAAAATAGAAATATATCACTATGGTAGATGAGGTTAAACACACTCTCTTTCTATTATAAGAAAATTTCAATGAAATTTAACCTCTTGAGTATTGTATAATGCACCTCACAAAATACAACACTCAAAATGTTGAAATAGGAAGCTCAATACTTGAGGTGATGATGCTAAAACTGTCAATGCGCTCTGCCTTTTATAGGAAAGGACCTTACTTGATCTTCCTCGTATATTTAACTCCATGGGTTATTTTTTCCACCCTTCCCACTGACCACACTATCCCCCTTTGAAAAATCAAGGGGCTGAAACTATTTGTGAGAAATAATTTCCAATATATATCACACTAGGATATTTGATTGGGAACCAATAATATTTCCACAAATCTATTCTATCTTCCAACCATGTCGCTCCTATATTTATGGTAACTATTGAGGATTTTTACTATATTAACATAACAAAGTTAATAAACTTCATCATAAAATTAACATAAATTTCTTCAATATAAATTTTCTGGATATCCACTCTTCCATCCACCACCACACCTCAAACAATGTGATATTGTACCATAATGTGCTTTATCTTGGAATGAAAAAATATATTCTTTTTAACTTTCAAGGTTCTATGATTTTCCCAAAACAATTGGATATACTTTTTTCATTGTCCGGGATCCTCTGGAAACCTTCACATCTAAATCACTTCTTTGCAAGCCTATGTAATTTTCATGTACTATACCTTAGTCGTGGATAAATATATAACTGACTACAACATTTAATTCCTACTCAAAACTCATCCTATAAAATTAAACACATAACCCAAAGTGTATTTTCATTGGTCATAATCACCTACATAATCTGAATCTGTGTAGGATCTAATATTGAAATTTGATCCTCAATAACATAATGCAGCATATGAGAACTCCTTGATGTTTCTAAGGGTCTTTTTTAATATGTTCCAATGCTCCCATATTTAATTCTCCACATACCAACTATCTTCTCCCACTACATGTGCAATTTATGGTCTCATATAAACCATAAATAACATAATAATACCCATTGTTGGTGAATAAGGTAATTGAGAAATCTCTATCCTCTATATTTCAGTATTATCACTGTTAGGATTCATCACAGAGGATAACATAAAATTAATAGTATGTCGGGTTAATATAGGCTAATAATGTAACATGTGGAAGTATTTCAAGATATTCCTCAAGAAATTCTTTTTTGATAATTAAATAATACCATAATTGTTTTCTCATTAAAACTGTATCCCAAGATATTATTTTCTGGTCTTAATTCCTTCATATCATACTCCCATGGAAACTATCAACATGTCATCCACATACAATAGAAGTATGATAGAATCATTACCATTTGAACACATGAAATATGCACATGTATCTTAATAATGTATTTTGTGTCCAATACTCATGATATAGGAATAAACTCTCTTGTTCAAACACTTTGGTGCGTTCTTAATACCATAAAATTTTTTTCTCAACCTAAACACCAAGTTCACTTTTCCTTATTTTGAAAAACATTCTGATTAGAGAATATACATTTTTTTAAATATCACCATGTAGAAAAGTATTCTTCACATCTAGTGACTATAGAGTTAAAGTATATATTGAACACATCCCCATAAGTATCTGAATAGTCGTTATTCTAATAATGGGAGAAAATATTTCCTTGAAATCAATAACTTCTCTCTATGTATATCCTTTGACCACCAGTCTTGCATGATATCTTTAAAATTATTCCTCTTCATTGTAATTGATTTTAATGAACCTGTTTTACTGATAGTATTCCTTTCATGAGGTAATGGATCAATATCTCAAGTCTTGTTCTTGTGAAGGGCATCATGGTTATCCTGATTTACCTCCATCCATGTGGATATTTCCGACCTCCACATCACCTCCAAAAAATTAATATGGATTACCATCCTCCATCAATAAGTAGTACATAATATTTCACTCAGTGATAAATTATGAGTTCCATATTGGTTCTCTTTTATCTTGAGTTGATCGTCATAGTCCATAATCAATCATAACTTGATCATCATGCTCCTCAATGAAAATTGGTTCTTCTATGGATTCTTCCTCCACCCCAACTATTATAGTATACGTGTTCTCTTTCTGTAAGTCCACATTAATCATCACATTCACCTTATCTTCTTAACATATATCATCAATTCTGATGATAAGTCTATGGGTAGTGGGGTCCCACATAAGACACACATTCACACCATCAATGTATCCTAAGAATATACATTCATTGGACCACGAATTCAACTTCAATCATTCCTAATCGTTAAACAATACAGATACATGACCTCTATAAGCATGTAACCATGTACAGTTAGTAGGTTTAAAACTCCACATATTCATTAGTGTTTTCATATCAATCATCACAAAAGTAAATCAATTGATCACATAACATGATCTCTTCCTTACTTTATCCCACAAATTCTTGAAAATTCGTACATTCTTCAATATCTCCCTAGTTCTATCCAACAAGGTTATGTTCACCCACATAGCAACTCCATTTTTTTAAGGAGTTTAGGACACCATGAATTGTCTCTTGATGCCTTCTCATTGAAAAAAAAGTATCAAAATCCTCACTTGATTATTTTCCACCACATTCTATCCTCAAACTCTTGATCTTATTTCAGGATTTCATCTTCATCCCTACTTTGAATGTTTTGAAGACTTTAAAAACACTTGATTTCATCTTGATTGCGTACACCTAACATATCATGGAATAATCATCAATGAATTATACAAAGAACCTTTATCTTCCTAGGGATGTAAACAATTCTTGCAAAATTTGGTAATGGATCAACTCTAAGATATCATTTGTCCTCATTACTGCCATCACAAAATTCAACCAATGTTGGATGAAAAAAATCATTATTCTCCTAAAATGGAAAGCATACCTTTGTAATCTAGGAAGAAACTTCTGTTCAGTAAGAATCTTCAAGATTAATTCGAACATAAGACCAAGATTTTGATACCCTGACTTCCTCAATGATTTTGTTGAGGTAGTTAACAGGACAACTATTGTAATGTCTCGAAAATTTAATAATTTATTTTAATTATATAGGATTTTTATGAGACCACAAAATCTGATAGCGCGCAATTCTGAGGCCCAGGGTGCCCAGAATGATCCGTCGAAGTTTTGTTAATCTTTAATTAGCGCACAAAAGTAGTTTTCCTAAAAAGTGGAATAATTCTTAAACGGTTACTCGAAGTAAAAATATGATGGAATTATTTCCCTCAGAATGGCGAGTTTACCCTAGGCACAACTTAAGATTAGTTAGTGTGGGCCTCCTGTGAGAAAATATATAAAATGGAATATCTAAAAATAAAATTATTAAATAAAATTATTTTATTTTTCAAATTCTTATAACTTCCTAATGGTATCTCAGATTAAAAATCCGAGACCACTGGTGAGCTCGTGAGGGTATTCTCTCTTTAGGAAGATACTAACATTGGCCGGCGCAGGCCACACGTGAAATTTAGTTTTTGGATGTAAATAAAATAACTAAGTCATAATTATTTTATTATAATATCCATAAAATTTAAATGGTATCTTGGATTGAAAATCCAAGAGTACCATTGGGTTCATTGGGGCATGTTTCAATTAGGAATATCCTAACATCAACCATCACGGGTTGAGGGTGACTGTTAATAATTTTCAGAAATTTTTTTGGTACATTCCGTAACTGCATGAGTGGAATTTAATAACTTTTGAACTGTTATTCGGCTTAAAAATCAGAGGGCATCATTGAACCCGTTGAACTGGGATTCACTTAAGAGAGGGATAACATTGACCGTAGTAGGTATGGTGAAAATGTTATTTTTGCGGACTTTTGAATGATTAATAAAATAACATGTTTTGATATATTATTTTCCTTCATTCCTCCAATGGATGAATGATGCTCGTGGGACCGATGATGTGTCAAACAAAAAATGGCTTAACTCTTCTTTTCTTATAACCACACGATTGGAAATTCAGGAGGATCATTAATTAAATGAACCTCATTAATTCCCCAGGAATTATACACTCCTTCTCCTCTCCTATTTATATGGAGCTCGGGGAGGGGTGTTGGGATGGCTTCACAAAACGACGATACTCTGGAAAAGTACCGCGGCGCCAAACACCAGGACAACGATACTGGTTCCCACGAGCGGTGATGAGCGCCACCGAGTCACGAACCGATGATTACAATATAGGAGGTTCTGTCAACCGTCGTTAGTAGACGTCTCTTCCGGGTAGGTGGTTATTTTTGTTTGTGCCTATTTTGTTTACCTCTTCCACATTCTTGAAATTATACGAAGAACATAGGTCAACAGACTAATGGGTTTTCCTGCGATTCATCCATCTTTGTGGGAGGTTATTGTGGGGAATCTTGTGGGGTTAATCTTGTGTTCAATACAACTGTTTATTTAACTCCCTAAATATCCTTCATATTTTGAGCTAACGTAGAGGGTGAGGGCCTAAAAATCCCGTCCTAAACCCTCCGCTATATTGCTTTCCTTACACCACCTCAGAAAACTGCGAACACGTTGACACATTCCGCAAGAGGAGGGTCACGGCTCATCAGCCACGGTGAACAGAGGAGGTTGTCGGCACAATGGCCGACCATGGGAAGGAAGGCGATGTGACCCTCACACTGCGAATGAATGGAAGCTGCGATGAAGGCCGAACCCAACTCCAGAGGGATCCGCGGTGCCAACACAGCATCGCCGCCTCACCAACCGAATGGCCTCCGGGCCTTTTGGGAATCTGGGTGACCGGGGGTTACACCACCCCCTGCATCGGACTGAACTGGGCCAAAACCCTCGAAGCAGGCCACCACCCTCAAGTCAAGGCACCACCCTCACATTGGGCCGCCGCCCTCAGACCGGGATGCCACCTTCAGACCGGGTCGCCTCCCTCGAGTCGGGTCGTCTCCCTCGCACCAGGCCCCCGCCCTCGCATCAGGCCCCCACCCTCGGAGCATGCCGGCGCCCTCAGACCGGGCCGCCGCCCTCAGACCGGGCTACCCTCCTCAAATTGGGCCACTTCCCCAGAACATGTCGCCACCCCATGATGGTGGGGTTGCCCGTTTGTCGGCCGCCCACTTGCAGGCCGCCCTATTCGGGTCGGTCCGCCCTTGCGGGACGCGGTGGGTTGCCCTCATGGGCCACCCCTCTTGCGGGTTAGACCCAACCTTGGCCAATTAGGCCGACTCCACTCTGTCCCATCGGGCTGAGTCCACCCCGGCACAGCGCCGAGCGAGTCGGGCCGGGTCTGTCCGACCAGGTCAAACCGGACCCTGGTCCAACCGGACCCTGGAACACTTAATGGAGCATATCATGAGAACCGGACGTCTGTATGACAAACCGTCTACAGTGTAGGGATCCTTGGATTGAGACGGTTCTTTTTGAATTCTCTAATTCAGTTTTTAGACAGTTGGAGAAAGGCTGGGTTGGATCGAACCCGAATCCAACCGGGTCCCAGAAGCTAAAATGCTTATAACTCACAGACCGGGTGTCCGATTGACGCGTTGTCTATTACGTTGGAACCCGTACAACATGGTGGTCCTTTGAGTAATTCATTTTTTGAGATTAGTAGCGGCTGAGGTATAACCAATATCTCGAGGGGAAGATTGTACGGAACTTGAGCGTACAGGGTGCAAGGGAAACCTGTGGCAGGCTGCAACATGATGAACAAACATTGATCCTATGTGGGTCATCATCTATCGATCTTGTGTGGGTTAGATCTTGTGTGGGTCTGTGCTCAGCGATCCTATGTGGGTCAGTGCATATCGATTCTGTGTGGGTCAGATCCTATGTGGGTCAGAGGGGGTTAGTTACCTATCAATCCCATGTGGGTCAGCAGTAGTGCTTCTTAACAGAATAAGATTATATATTTTAGGACTAATCATGTGAACTTCTATACTTAAGTTATACCTGATTGTGCACAGATTCTGTTGCATGTGTGGTACTTCTTGCTTTTTGGTGTTAAATGTGTAGTACTTCTACCTTTTTGGTATTGTCTATGTGGTGTTACATGTGTGGTATTTCTATCTTTGTGGTGTTACATGCATGGTACTTCTACCTTCGTGGAGTTACCTTTGTGGTTTTATCATCATGTTGTTACCTATGTGGTACTTCTACCTTCATGGTGTTACCTATGTGGTGTCCTTCCCTCATGTGTGAAATGAGTATATCTTGATAACTTAGGTATATTTATGGACATATACCTAAGTAGAGTTGATGTCCTAATTTGTGGTTTCTCCTTTTTGGAACTCTAGGAGACCTACGAGGGTCTTGGGGTCCCTACTGAGTATCATTATACTCACACATGCACTGGATTTGCCCGCACCTTGAAATGAGTATATCTTGATAACTTAGGTATATTTATGGACATATACCTAAGTAGAGTTGATGTCCTACTTTGTGGTTTCACCTTTTTGGAACTCTAGGAGACCTACGAGGGTCTTGGGGTCCCTACTGAGTATCATTATACTCACACATGCACGGGATTTGCCCGCACCTTGTTGTTTCTGGTGCAGACGACATGCATCATTGATTGTGGATGAGGGAGCAAGGACTGGACGATGCTCAGAAGTGGACCATTCGGCCTGATTTGACGCGGAGGAGACTAACAGACGTAGAGTGATGAGGAGGTAATCTGTACCTACACTATAGTTTGGAACCTGGGAGGACGAACCAATAGATATATTCCATTTTCATTCAGTTGTAATGTACTACCAATCGTACTTGTACTATTACAGTTGGGCTTGTATTTTGGCCCATTTTTACTTTAAGAAATCTTTTACTACAACATTTTACTTTGTGGTTGCATCTTATTGTGTTCTAGTTTGTGTGGTATCATCTTGTTTTTTCATTGGACTGTGTGTTTGTACATGTTAAAAAAGCATTGTATTCCCGTTTAAGGGACAGACCTTTCCGGTGCTAGTTGTCATCCTCTGGACTATGGAAGTCGGGGTTGGGGTTGTCATGAAATGGGAATCGAGGGACGGGTCGTGACAACTATCCCCACCTCCTTGTATGCTTCACCATAATGAACAAAATGATTCTTTGAGATCTTCTATGTCTTTATTGCCACAATCACACCCTTCACAGTCTTCCCCACTCCATTGTTAATGCGACGCTTACACCTGATGTCATAAAATCCACCCAAAGATAATATGTTAATCTTCAGGATCTTCACATGGCATACTTCTTAGTTAGTTCAAATTATATCATCATTTATTTTCAGTTTATTGGTATTGAATCCAAATATCATCAAGGTGTGACTGTTCCCCATGTAAACAAGTATTTTTGAGATATGTTCATACTGATCAAACCATTACCTTTGAGCCATGTTTCTATTGAATCAATTATCCATGTGTTGTTGAAATGATGCCAACCTCCATCAATCATTGATGTTTCACTGACTACTATATATCCATTTCCGTAAGTACTCATCATATTTCATTGATAGTTGTTTCAACCACTCTTATTGTTCAAAATATTCTTTTTGGTGTGCCCCTACTTTCGGCAACCGTAACATGTGATGTAGTTATTCTTCTTGATTTGGACCTTTGATAATTTTGTCTCCCACTTAGAATCATGCTCCATTGTCCTTCCTCTCTCTATTGACAAAGCCTTCAATTGGTACAATGTTTTTTCTCTGTCACTTTTCTTTTGCATTGAATTTTTTCTTCAGGAACCATAAGTGCAAAGTTGTTGAGAATAAACATGCCCATCATGATATTGTTGGTAAGGTTGATGATCAATTGATCAAATGGATTTGTAAATCTTTAAGTAAGAATACTAGAACATTCAGAATCCCAAATTTTTCGCCCAGTGTCATGAGTTGGGCGAATAGGATATTGACAGTGTTGATGTGGTCAGTCACTAATGATGACTCTTCATTTGAAGAGTGTATGATTTTCTCTTTAATAAAATTTTGGTGTGCAGTGACTGATTAATATAACTAAAATATGAATTACAAATGCATGGATTAATAAAACTAAAATTTAAATTACAATTGAAAACTAATAAAAAAAAATAAATTAAAATAAAATAAAAAAAAGAAATTAGGGGGGAAGAGAGGAGAAGTAGTGTCCTGTGCCCTGATGGGATCTCTCCTTAGCTGTGGGTGTCAAGCTGATGATTTGGGAAGGATTCCAGGGAATTCTTTTATAGGAAGAATTCTATTCACTATAAGATAGCACGTTGATGGACTAGTAAATGGTTGATTCACGCGTCGACCCCTTCATAAATGTTTTTCATAAATTTGTTTTCCATTCTTCCTCTAAATATCTTCTCATTTATCCCCTGGGTTATGGAGTTAAGTAATTTTAATTGAATATGACGTTTTTATGGCCAAAATTTCCAAGAAGCATCCTTCAAATGTGTAACAATAAACAGAAACCATAATGACTTCAAAACTCCCACAAATTTGATGTAGAGTCGTTCCTATGTGTCCTAGTGGTATCCCAAGTAAAAGTACCTATATTGTAGGTGAGGGAACCGATTTTTACATCCTTTATGTTGGTGGGGTCTACGCAGTCCACCCGAAAATGTTTCAAACTTCAATGAATTTTTTGAACTAATAGATCTTTGAATCATCTCTAGGTCCAAAAGAGAGAGTTGAATGAAATAACACCAGGAATCTAAACAAATCTAATCAATAAATTTAGGAATTATATGTTTTATGAAATGATAAAAATACATTTGTAGTAAAAATCGGTCAAAAATCCAAAAGTATGCATTTTTCTCAATTTTTCTCATAATCGTTCTAAAATTTAAACTACCCATTATTTTAATAAAACCATGAAATAAATGAGTTTTATCTATGAAAAAAATTTAAAATCCTCATTATTTGATAAAAAAATATGCATAAAAATTTTCTCTGTCAAATACCCCCAAACTTTAACCATGTTTGTCCTCATGCATAAAATCTCCACATGGAAATTAGAGAACACCAATGTTACCAAAATTCAAATTCCAATGCAATAAAATAAAAAAAAATCAATGTCCAATCAAACATTCAAAAAACATCAAAAAATATCAATTTAATTTTTCATTTTTCGATGAAACAAATAATTCACATATTTTACTTTTACCCTTTGAAAATTAATGGAACTTCTCATTTCATTCATTCAAACTCGTTCATTTATTATTATTAAACATTCCAAGTCATGATTTAACTCACTTTTGATTCTTTTCTCTCATCAATCATGATACAATTCAAGTAGATTTATGCTTATATCATGAGAATCATGATCATTATCTATAGTCTTGTAAATGAACTACTTTCTCCACTTTGTAAAGATAAAACACAGATAAAATCATGAGGACTTGCAATTAAGGTTCTATTGAATTTTAGGTTTAAGGTTTTTAGGATTTTATGCATTAAAAATTAAGTATCAAGGAGGAGTCTAGTATCTTAAGTACTATTCATGTTATCAAATGTAAAAATATAATGAAATTATCCCCTTAAAATTAGCAACACCCACTTCCCGAAACTAAAAGAAAATGTTATGATCAAGTAAGCATAATGAATGATTTGTGCTCCCTCATGATTTTTTTTTATTTTTTACATTTTTGTTCTTTTTTCAAAATTTATCATTATATAAAATCTCACATCCATCACATAACCACATAAGATCATAAGATCATCGGTATGAAAAATGGTGATTTTTGTTTTCCCCAAATCACAACCCATTTTTTTCTATTTTTGTTGGATCTTTTTGACATTATTGTCATTTTTTTAATTCAAGTGTGGAAAAAATAGAGTATAATGAATGATTCAACAACCTATTACAATTACCACAATAATACCCCCACACTTCATCGTTATAATGTATATTATCCCATCCACCATGATTCCCTTTACCCCCACACATCAACTTTAAAATATTATGCAAATACTCAGAGGAGGGTAGTAATTGATAAAAATGTATTGAAATATGGATCATTTCTATAAAGGTCAATCATGGTATCTATGGGATAAAAGAAGGATAAATGTAAAGGTGGTCTTTTAAGGAAAAATATCTTTTTAAAGGATTCCTCATTCATTTTAAATGTGTTTTTTCCCAGTCATAGACTTGACAAGTTTGAATACAAGTTCCAGTCAATTGCATGTCCCAATATCACTAAAAAAATATGCTCAACAATAAATAAGAAGTACATGGTCTAGAAATCCTCTTTGGAATGGGAAATATAACATTATACAATCACTCATGGACTGACTAATAAATCAATTAACATGAACATCAGAAATTTAAATCATGAAGGATGGTAGGGAAATTTCATTTACAAGAATCAATTAATTCCTTCAACTCATGAGTCATTACTTAAATATCCATGCTTCATTTTAAAAATTCAATTATAAATTTAAATAATTTAATCATTTCAACATTTAAATCTAAAACATGGCATCTCAGGATTCCTAAGAAACTCATGTCTCCAAGATACGTTGAGTAAAACATGAATTTATGTGGGGGCATTCAATTTTTTCTTTAAAGCTCAAAACATGTTTTGGAAAAAAATGATGAAAGTTTAAAAGATAAAACAATAAAATTGAAAACCATTTTCCAAAGAAACATGGTCTTTCCCCTTCACTGTCTTGAGATTACATCTACCATCATGATCCTTTAAAAGAAAATTACTCAATGGATCACAGTGATCATTTCATTTGTGCTTAAAATGAAAAGAGGGATGTGGCCGCATGCTAAATTATTTCAAAGAAAATAAATTTACATATAAATTCTTAGAATGAAAGTAAAGATAAATCTTGGTATTGTCCCCCAAGTGGGCCCTGAGTATTGACTACCTCCAAAGGGCAGTACCAGCTGTTATACAAAGTCTGATGGAGGATGAAGCTTCCTTGATTGGAACCACCACATGTAGATTTTCTCAACTTGTTCTTCATTCTTCTGGGTGAGTAATAATCCATGGATAGAGTACACCGTATCCCCCCTTCACAATGAGATATTGCTTGAATAGTGGGATAATATGAAGTATGAATCATCCTCCATCAAGGTTGCTACTTGTGCAACCTCTTCTTCTCTGTCCATTGGTTCCTCAAGGCATGTTTTATCAAAAGAGTAGTCAATAGAAAAGTTAGAGTGTAATTATATTTGAATAATATTAAAACAAAACCATCAAGATCAAATTCTTTCCCATCAAAGTAATAATCTTTTATCATGATTTCCTTAGGGAAATCCACAAGAATATGTTCATGAACATCCTTCAATAAATATTCAATGTGTCCAGGGAGCTCCATATGTTCCTCAACAAGTGCACATCCTGGTTCTTCTTAATCCTCCAAGGCAAAGCTGAGATTGCTAGATTCTGTATAATCAATACCACAAGGAGTGAAGTAGAATTCAGATTCAATAAAATTAGAAGGGATAGTGTCAATGAATGGTTCAACTCCCTGAGTTGGTTTATCTTCAATATCTACCTTAGTGGTAAGTGCCTCTCAGAGTAGACTCTTTGAGGATGGAGGCAAGTAGTCGGGCTCCTCCATCTTGACATCAATTCCACCACTTGGGTGGTTTCTTCTTTCAGTGGTGATGAATCTTATTCTCTTTATTGTATGGGGAGGTCAGGTAGTTCCTCACATTTAATCAAGAATTCATCCTAACATTTTTGATCTCCAACTTTTAGCTAACCAGGTAAGTCTTCCTCCCTAGACTCCTCAGGTTCTACAATTTCAAATATATGTGGTCAAATTTCTTCCAACACTTTCTTAGGTTATTCATTTGGATTAGGTTTAGGTTACGCAATTAATGAAAGAACATAATCAAAATCTCTATCTGCCTTTTTGGTTAATTGTTCAATGATTTCTCTAAGTTCATGCACCTATTCTCTTCTATGATATTTATCTTCTTGTTGTTGTTGTTTTTTCACCTATGAGTATTTTTTCCATGCATAATATTCTGAATTTGAATACATCATAGAAGCCTTTTTTGGTTTTTTTTAAATGAAATGAAATATAACTAAGATGTGAATATAAAAAAAGTAAATAATCTAATGATTTTCTCCTTAGAAACAATGTTAGTTTTGACGCACGCCTGTCGTGGGGAATAGACAAAAATAATAATATTTTTTTTAGTGTAACATTGTGGCTGACCATAGTCGTCTCACATGAAGAGCCTTCTCAATGTAGTTAAATTACATTATCTAATTCACCTATTATATCTCTTTTTGTGGAATTTTTTATTAAATGAATGTGATTAAAATATTTTGGTTTTTTTATTATTTAAAATATAGACATGTGGATCAAGAATTCTAAATTTATACTAAGATGCAAGTCTAAATAGATTGAATTAATAAGAAAGAACATGGTTTTGGGTGTTGGTTAAATGTTCAATAATTATGATCCTTTATATGTTTTATTTTAGTTTGATAATACAAACATGAAATCTAATTTTTGAACTAAAATTATTTAATTATAAATTTTGGAATATCATTGAATGTTTGCGCACTCTCAATTCCACCTCCTCCTTTAATCCAAGTTGGCGACACACCTGTGTCTAGTATGTGTCATCTTCCAGTACCCAGTTCAATCAAATCCATTTCATACATTGATTTTATCAAATCCATCATGGGAAGAACTCCCCAGTAGAGGGAGGAAAAATGATTCAAAAAAATAATAGGGATAGGTTTAGTTGCATGTGATTGGATTCAGTCACATCATCATATACATTCACCATACCTGTGCATGCTACTCAAATATAACTACAAACATAAAATTAACCATTAAAGAAAATTCATGATCACCTCCACCACCCCCCAGGCCAAGTCTCGGGGTTATCCTCTCATTTCTGAGAGTATGATATTACTCAGTGGAGTGGGTGGAAGAGAATAGAGAGAGAGAGGGAAAGAAATAAAGAAAAGTGGATGGAGAAACACAAAGGCATGGATCAAAAAAACTAAAATTTGAATTACATTTGAAAAATAAAACAAGAATAAATTCAAAATAAAATATAAAGACTAAATTAGGGGGAAAGAGGAGAATAAGTGTCTTTTTACCTGGTGGTATCCCTCCTTAGATGTGGGTGTCAAGAAGATGATTTGGGAAGAAGGCGAGGGCCTCCTTTAATAGGGAGAAATCAATCCTCTGAAAGATTTCAGATTGTTGGCCTATTAAATTTTAGATTAATGTGTGTAACCCTTATAAAAGTTATTCAATAATGTGGTTTCCATTCACCCTCCAATTTTCAGCTCATTTATCCAAAAGATTAAAGAGTTATGGTATTTTCATTGAATTAGACTTTTTATGGCCTAAATTTCCAGGAATTTGTCTTCAACTGTATAACAATAAATGCAAACCTTAATGATATCAAAATACTCCCCCAATTTGTTTTAAAGTTGGTACTATGTGCCATAGTGCTATCCTAGGTTGAATAATATAAATATGAGGTGAGGATATAGATTGTTTCATCCATTATAGTGGTGAGGTCCATTCTATTTTCCTAGAAACATTTCCAACATCAATGAAATTTTTGAACTAGTAGATATTTGAATCATCTCTATGTCTTTAAGAAAAATTTGACTGAAATAAAATCTTGATTCTAAGAAAAATAATCATGAATTTTGGAAATATATTTTTTTAAAAATGAAAAAAATACCTTTGTAGTAAAAATCTATCAAAATTCCAAAATTATGCACTTTTCTCAATTTTTCTCATAATCATTATAAAATTCAAATTACAAATTATTTTAATAAAAAAATTATTTACAAGGATTTTATCATTGAATAAAATTAAGAAATCCTCATTATTTGATAAAAAATATGCACATAAATTTGCTCTCTCAAATACCCCCACACTTAAACCATGCTTGTCCTCAGGCATACAATCTCAAAACAGTAATTAGAGGACACCAATGTTACCAATATTAAATTTCCAATTCAATTAAATCAAAATATTTTCAATGAGAAATCAAATTTTCAAATATTTTAAAAAATATCAATTTAATTTCCCATTTTTCAAAGAAACAAATAATTCACATATTTTACTCTTACCATTTGAAAATTGATGGAACTTCTCCTTTCATTCATTCAAGATCCTTGATTCATTATTATTAAACATGAAAAGTCCTGACTTACCTCACTTTTTGATTATTTTCTCTCATTACTCATTATACAATTCAAGTAGAGTTATGCTCATATCATGAGAACATCCATCTTTTACATACGATTATAAATAAACTACTTTATCCACTTTGTAAAGACAAAATGCACATAAAATCATGAGGACTTGAAATTAGGGTTCTATTGACTCTAAGGTTTAAGGTTGGTAGGATTTTATGCTTTAAAAATTAAGGCTCAAGGAGGAGGCTAATATATTAAGTACTATGCATGATATCAAAAGTAAAAATATAATGAAACTATCCCCTTTATAGTAGAAACACCCACTTCCCAAAACACAAAGAAAATGTTATGATCAAGTAAGCATAATGAATGATTTGTTCACCCTCTTGAATATTTTTTTATTTTGTAATTTATTTTATTTTTTCGAATATTATGATTATATCAGACCTCACATCAAATCACCTAACCATATACACTCATAAAATCATCGGTCTAGAAAATGGTGATTTTGGGTTTTCCCAAACCATAACCCAATTTTTTCTCTTTTTGTTGGTTTTATTTGTCATTTTGTCATTTTTTTAATTCAAGAGGGGAAAAAAGAGTATAATTAGTGATTCCAAAACCTTTTACAATTACCACAATAAAACCCATGCACTTCTTCCATACAATGTATATCATCCCGTCGACCATGATTCTCTTTAACCGCACACATCAACTTTAAAATATCATGAAAATAGTCAGAGGAGGGTAGGAATGGATAAAAATGGCTTGAAACATGACTCATTCCTATAAAGGTCATTAATGCTCTCTATATGATAAAAGAAGGATTGATGTAAAGGTAGTTTTTTAAGCAAAATTAGCTTTTCAAAGGATGCCTCAATCATTTTAAATGAGTTTTTTCATAGTTATAGATTTGACAAGTTTCGATACAAGTTATGCTTGGTTACATGTCCCATGATTATTCAAGAAATATGATCTAGAATAAATAGGAAGTACTTGGCCTAGAAATATTATCTGGAATGGGAAATATAACATTAGACAATCACTCATGACATGTCTAATAAATCAATACACATGATCTTCAGAAATTCAAAGCATGATGGATGGTAGGGAAATTTGTTTTAATGGAATTAATTAATTCCTTCAAATCATGAGTCATTACTTCAATATCCATGCTTCATTTTAAAAAATCAATTATTAATTTCAATCATTTAATCATATCTACATTGAATTCTAAAACATGGCATCATAGGATTCCTAAAAAACTCATGTCTACTAGATAAGTCGAGTAAAACATGAATTCAAGTTTGGGCATGCAATTTTATCTTTAAATCTCAAAAAATGTTGTGGAAAAAAATGTGGAGTGTTTAAAAGATAAAACACTAAAATTGAACACCCTTTTACCATGAAACATGGTCCTTCTCGTTCACTTCCTAGGGCTTCCTTCTACTGTTATGATCCTATAAAAAATTACTCAATTAATCACAATGATCATTTCATTTAAGCTCAAAATAAAAAAAGGGAGGGGTCAATATGCTAAATTATTTCAAAGAAAATAAAATGACATATGAATTCCTAGAAAGAAAGTAAAGATAAATCATGGTATTATCCCCTAAGCTGGCCCTGAATTTTGACTACCTCTAGAGGGCAGTACCAGCTATTATCCAAAGTCTGATTGAGGATAAAGCTTCATTGATTTGAAGCACTACATGGGGCTTTTCCCAGCTTGTGCTTTATCTTTCTGGGTGAGTAATGATCCAGGGATAGAGTACACCATATCCCCACCCCCTTAACAATGAGTTATATCTTTCAAGGTGGGGGTAGGATGAAGTATGAATCATCCTCCTTCATGGTTTCAACTTGTGAAACCTCTTATTCTCTGTACATTGGTTCTTTAGGGCATGCTTCATCAAAAGAATAGTCCATGGGAAAGTGGGAGTGTAATTCTATTTGAATAATATTAAAACATGAAGTATCACGATCAAATTATTCCCCATCAAAGTAAGAAGATTTTGTCATGGTTTCCTTAGGGAAATCCACTAGTATCTCTTCACAAACTTCCATCAATAAATATTCAACATATCCAGGTAGATCGATATGTTCCTCAGCATGTGCACATCTAGGTTCTTCTTCATCATCCACTACATAGCATAGATTATTTGATTCTGTATAATCAAAACCACAAGGAGTTATGTTGAATTCAGATTCCATAAAATTATAAGGGATAGATTCAATGAATTGTTCAACTCCCTATGTTGGTTAAGACTCAATATCTACCTCAATGGTATCTTCCTCTTGGTGAAGTATCTCTGAGGATGGAGGTAGGTAGTCGGGTTCCACCATCATGACTTCAATTTCCACCACTTGGGTGGTTTCTTCCTATTGTGGTGTTGAATCTTCTTCTTTGTATTGTTTGAGGAGGTTAGGTAGTTCCTCACATTTAATCAATAAATAATCCAAAATTTTTTGATATCCCACAAGTAGCACATTTGGTACGTCTTCCTCCCATGCCTCCTTAGGTTCTTTAATTTCAATTATAAGTGGTGAAATTTCTTACACCACTTTCTCAGGTTCTTTCACTAGCTTAGGGTTGGGTTGCTCCATAAATGCATTAATATAATCAAAATCTCTATCATCCATTCTGGTTATTTGTTCAATTCTTTTTCTATGTTCATGCACCTGAGCTCTTCTAAAATATTCATATTCTTTTTCTAATTGTTGCCGCACCTGTGAGTAATTTTTCCATGCATAATATTCTGATTTTAAATATATCCTAGAAGCATTTTTTTTGTTTTTAAATGAGAATAAATATAAATAATATGTCAAAATAGAAAAATAAAATGAACTAATGATTGGCTCCACGAAAACAGATTCAGTTTTGACGCACGCCTATCGTGGGGTGTGGACAAAAATAATTATATTTTTCCTAGTTCAGAATAGTGGTAGACCACAGTCATCTATCTTGAGGATCCTTCTCAATGTAGTTCACTTTCTTTATCAAATTCACATATTCTATCTCTTTTTGTGGTTTTGTTTATTAAATGGTAGTGATTAAAATATTTTTGGGTTTTTTATTATTAAAAATAATGACATGTGAAACAAAAATTCTAAATTTATACTAAGATGCAAGTCTAGATAGAATGAATTACTACTCGAATTTTACACATTACCAATAGTTTAATCCATTGGTATATAGTATATCAATGGACCCCTCAACCATGACCAAGTACGGCGTGAAAATTGGCCTATACAAACGGTTCAATGAAAACTGTTAGTATAGATGTCAAAAAATAAGGAATACCAATGGTTTTCTACAAATTGGTGTTATATATGTGTGAATGTATAACATATACCAAAGGTTTTTAAACCATTGGTATATGTGTGTTACACTTATACCAACTTTTATAATCCATTGGTATAGAGGGGATATGGAAAGCCATAAGGCTATACCAACGGTTTCGTTATAACCGTTGGTATAAACCTATACCAATGGTTATAACAAACCGTTGGTATAGTTATATTATAGTATCTATACCAACAGTTTTGAAACCATTGGTATACAATTTCTCAGCACCACATCAGCAGGCCCCTCTCCCCTCTCCAGACCTGCAACAACACAAAAACCCCTCTCCAGACCTACAACAACACCAATAAAAAAATCCCCATCCAAAGTATTCAAAATTTAGAATTCATTCAATAATTTTGAAATTTAGAAATTTTGAAATTCAAATACAATAACACCCATAAGAGATAAAGTCTACATGTTATAGGAAATTAAATAACACCCATAAGAGTATTCAAAATTTAAAATTCATTCCACACGAAAACCACAACACCAACACACATAAGAGTATATAAAATTTACAATTCATTCCTCACTCAACCCAAAAATCAAATACAGAAAAGTGAAAAAACCTACATGTTAAAGGAATAACATGGGATGTTTCGTCATGGTAATGGGTTGAGTATCTTAAAACCCATATAATAACTTGGGCAGAGTGGAAAGGATCATGACACCCATAAGATAGAAACCGGTAGTGGTCATGTTCTTAGTCCTAAGATGAGTTATAGGAAGAACATGGGATTTTTATATTCTTATAATGATTATGTATCCATGTCTAAATGGTTCCTGATGTGTTAGTGGGAAACATTGTCCAATCTCAACATATGAGATGGGTTACTGGAATAGCCTACATGTTTTTCATAGACTTTTCAATTAGAATAAGGTGGTATATGGATAATTGTAATTTGCTCACTTGGGTGTGATGTGAGATGAATCCCTATCATGGGTAGTGGGTATGAATATTCAATTAAGTATTTGGTATTGGGTTCCCTAAGGGACTTTTCTTTGGTCTTATAACCCACTGTTTGAGGATGGGATTGAGGTGATACATTGTGATATGGTGTCACCATATGTTTTCCTCACCATTGGTGTCTTTTTATGAGACTTTGAAACTTATTTTTCAGGAATCTATGTGTAGACATGTTGACCAATTTTTTATATGGTATGCTTGAGTGTTCATAGGTTTCATATGAAATAACTATATGATATTTTTTTGTTGGATGTTATTGTATAGAATGAATGACCCGTGATTGAAAATTATAACATGAGTGTTAGTGCATGTTCATGATGGGATGTCAAGACTCATTCCTAATATAAATCATGTTTTTTATATATACTTTGACCCATTATGTTTCAATCTATGCCTTGTGAATATTTCCTACTAATAACGTATGACCAACAGACCATATTTTATTTTTTATCCCTTAATTTCAAGAATCTATGTTTAGCCTTGTGAAGATTTTATATGTCAGTGGGTGTTTTCACTTAAAATGGTGTCCATTTCAAACAAAAGTGACACACATTGAGTGATACTAGTCACACCGTGCCTCAGATTGAGGTGGAGTTGACTCATACCCATCACAAATGATCCATTGATCATTTTGTGAGGGGGCTGTCCGGGGTTGGGGGCTGTTCGGGGGGGGGGGGGGGCTATCTGGTGGGTGGGGGGCTGTCTGAGGTGGGGTGACTATCTAGGGAGGGGGGGGGGGGGTTTCCGAGGGGTGTAGGGGGCTCTCTGGGGGTGAGGGGGGCTGTCCGAAGTGCGTTTTCGGCCACCCTTGTCACACAACACCTCCGATTGATGTGTCTTCTAGACAACCATTTTACAATTAACCCACTCTTTGTTGTCGTCTGATTTCATGGTATTCTGAGGTCGTTCGGCCAGTTTCGACCACCCCACGAACATTTTTCAAGCGCGCCAAACACCTAAAAAAAACATATTCTACCGTCCTGCGCAAACCGCACGTCCGATGGACATTTTTTATTTTTTTACAACCCAAGAATAAAAATTAGGGTGTTTTCATGTGATTTCAAGTCATTCCGATGTTGTTCGGTATGTATTTGATGGTAAAACACATGTTTTTTCCATTTACGACATGCATAGTGTGTTTTCGGCCACCGTGGTCACACGCCACCTCTGATTGACATGCCATCTAGCCGACAATTTCACAATACACCCACCCATTGTTTTTGTCTGATTTAATGGCATTCTGATGTCATTCAACCCATTTTGACAACCCCGCACACGCTTTTAAAGCGCACCAAACATCTAAAAAGCACATATTTAGCCATTCCGTGCAAACCGCGCATCCGAATGATGTTTTATCTCATCATACACTTCAATAATAATACATAGGGTGTTTTCAAGTGATTTCAAGTCATTATGATGTCGTTTCATATGCATTTGACCGTTAAACGCATGTTTTGGCCATTTACAACACATGGAGTAAGTTTTCAGCCACCGCAGTCACATGACACCTCTGATTGATGTGCAGTCTAGACAACCATTTCACAATTCACCCACCCTATGTTTTTGTCTGATTTCATGGCATTTTGATGTCGTTCGGCTGGTTTTACCACCCTACGCATTCTTTTCAAGCGTGCCAAACACCTAAAAAAACACATATTCTGTTGTGCCGCCCCAACCGCTGGTCCGAATGACGTTTAGTCATTTTTTAAACCTGAAGAATAATAATTAGGGTGTTTTCTTGTGATTGCAAGTCATTCCGATATCGTTCGGTATATATTTAACTGTAAAACACATGTTTTGGCCATTTGTGACACGCAAAATGTGTTTTTTGCCACCGTAGTCCCACAACACCTCCGATTGACGTGCCGTCTGGATGACCATTTCACAATTCTCCCACATTTTATTATTGTCTGATTTCATGGCATTCTGAGGTCGTTCTGCTAGTTTTGACCATCCCACGCACACTTTTCAAGCGCGTCAAACATCTAAAAAAATACATATTCAGTTGTGTTGCGGAAAACGTGCGTCTGAATGACATGTTGTCTTCTGATACACCTCACGAATAATAATAAGGGGTTTTTTGTGTGATTTCAAGTCATTTCGATGTCGTTCGACATCCATTTGACCAAGAAATGCATGTTTTGGCCATTTACGACACGTAGAGTGTGTTTTCGGCCACCGCGGTCACACGATACCTCAGATTGACTTACCGTCTGGCAGAACCTTTCGAAATTCACCCATCTTTTGTTTTCGTCTGATTTAATGGAATTATGAGGTTTTTCGACTGGTTTTGGCCACCCACACAGGCTTTTCAAGCATGCCAAACACCTACAAAACACATATTCATCCGTTCTGCACAAAACGCGTGTTTGAATGACATTTTGTAACCTCATACACCTCAAGAATAATAATTACTGTGTTTTTGTATGATTTCAAGTCATTTTGATGTCATTCAACATGCATTTGATAGTTAAACACAAGTTTTGGCCATTTATGACACGCAGAGTGCGTTTTTGGCTAGCACAGTCACACTACACCTCCGATTTATGTGTCATCTCACCGACCATTTCACAATTCACCCACCCATTGTTGTAGTCTTATTTCATGGCATTCCGAGGTTGTTCAACCGGTTTTCACCGACCACGCCCTCTTTTCAAGCGCGTCAAACACCTAAAAAATACATATTCAGCCGTTCCATGCAAACTGTGCATCCGAATGATGTGTCGTCTCCTCATACACCTCAAGAATAATAATTACGGTGTTTTCGTGTGATTTTAAGTCATTCCGATTTCGTTTGGCATGCATTTGACTGTTAAACACGTGTTTTGGCCATTTACGACATGAGGAGTGCGTTTTTGTCACAACCCGACCAAACGGGGCTCGAGCCGCGACTCCCCAAGCCCGCCTCCAATAGGCCAGGGGCTGGCGACCAGCGCCGAGCAGGCTATCACACACATGGGAGGCATTAGCCTAAGGTACCTGTACACACGCACCCACAAACACCTCCATGCAACAGTGCAGAGATATAGAAACTGAAAAGTAAATGCATGCATACAATCTATCCCAAACCAGAGTGCAACAGCAAAAGTACAAGGGCAAAACAGGGCCCACCAAAAGAAAACTACAAAGCGCGTCCAACCTGCTCTGAAGAAGGGGAACGCTGCCACAAACACCCGCCGGAAAGCTCGCTCGGCACAGCTCCGGTAAACACCCCGGTCAACTCGCTCACAAAGCTCCGCCTGCTCCGGGTCCTCCTGGGACTCCGTCAAAAGGCATGTGGTCTGCACAAGACACAAACATGTGCGGGCAAAGCCCGTGCAGGGGTGAGTATAAACATACTAAGTAGGCACCCCAAAAACCCAAAACCCAAGGGAGCAACTGAAGGCAACAGTCCGCTCAACCCAGCCAGAGGGAACCCAGACGAGAGAGAAACTCCATCTCGTGACCATCCTCGGCTAAACACAACTAGTCAGCTCAACTCAGCTCAGGTGTATGCCCATACATACACCTTGAACAATCCAGATATACACAACTCACGCCACAAAGCCACAAGAGGTACCGACCTCATCACCAGCAACTGTCCACAACCAGGAGAGTACACCACGAACACTGTCATACCAGATGACACTCATCCGAGAGATACACTCCATCGGAATACTCGCAAACATCACAGACGCTCACCCGAGAGACCACGCTCATCGGATAGCATCACTGAGGAAACATCACTGAAACAACATAACCACCAAACTCCTCGGAGAGGGGATCGCCGCTAGGGTCCGCTAGGGGATACCAAGACCCACTCCGGTCTACGTAGCTGGCAGATAGGGGATCACTACCAGGGTCCGCTGGGGGATACCACGACCTGATCTGGCATACGCAGTTTTCACAGATAGGGGATCACACCCAGGATCCGCTGGGGGATACCACAACCCGATCTGCACTAGACAGAAGCTTCACACTCAGATAGAGGATCATCGTCCATATAAAGATGTTCACGACGATACCGGAACCCTATCTGGTATAACTCGCGATGTAGGGGATCGAACTGACGATGCCGCAACCCTACCGAAACCACGCGCTGAGTAGGGGATCGCATAACCAACGATACCGCAACCCTACCGACACCAAGCGCTGAGTAGGGGATCGTATAACCAACGATGTTGCAACCCTACTATAAACATCATGCTGAGTAGGGGATCGTATAACCAACGATGCCACAACCCTACTATGCACGACCCACCGCGTAGGGGGTCATATTCCCGATGATGCCACAAACCCTACGGGGTTAACCTGCTAGATAGGGGATCGCTGCCCGTGAATAAGCGGTCACAACGATACCAAGAACCCGATCTAGGGTAAAGATTCTAGAGGATCCACTCCGGGCCCACCGGAGGGATACCACAACTCTAACAGTTTAAACATCCCATCGAGAGGATCACAAACCCATACGAAGGTTGTGATGCCACACGAACCCTCGTGGAAACGAACCAAGGAAGAACCCCCCAACTACTGCTGGTCCAAACGTCGCTAACCCGAGCGACCCACCTCAACGCCACACTGCGCACCTCCTGGGCCAAAACCGAGGCCACCATCGCGTTCCACGCGGAAAAACACGCAGGATAGGCTGTTTACTCGCCCGAAACGGAGCACCGGTGAAAAAGGCGCTATTCACCGTAGCTAGCTCGCGCGGGGCCCACGTTACGATCCCGAAACCCATCGAGCGGATCGCACCATGGCGATCCCCTCGGAAAAACAAGCGGAATCGACTACTCGCTCGCCCAAAACGGACACCCAGTGAAAAAGGTACTATTCACCGAAGGCCAGCTCGGGTGGGGCCCACACCTGGATTCCGAAACTCATCGAACGGATTGCACCATTGTGATCCTCTCGGAAAAACACACAGGATCGACTATTCATCCGCCAAAATCAGACTCCTGGTGCAAAAGCTGCGTTTCTCCGCAAACGCCAAAACCCGGCCTCGTGGGGCCCACACCCCGTTCACAGACCCAACACCCGGAAACCATCTCAAAAAGTCCGTCGTACCATCAGGGTCTCAACGCCACTGACGGCACGTCAATCGGACGCTCCGGGTAGAAGTTACAACGGCCCGAAGTCGTAAAATAATAAAATAATATTATTTTATACGACGTTTCTAGCTCCCGGGCCACGATCCCGAACCTTTTAAACCCTAAAAGTAAGTTCAAAAGGTCCGTCTCGACGCAAGGAGCGCGTCACCGCAAACGGCTCGCAAATCGGAGTTACGGTTTGCGAGTTACGGGGGTTTAAAGAACCCCCGGAAAATCCTGGCTGGACCATCGCCGGCCTCGCCGGAAACCACCGCGCCGCCGCCGGATTCCGCCGCGCCGCCGCCGCCGTTGCCGGAAACCGCTGCGCCGCCGCCGCGCCGCCGCCCTGCCTCGCCGGATTCCGCCATGGCCGCCGCGGGTCTTGCCGGAAAACCGATTTTTTCGCCGGAAAACTTCCGGGAGCCACCGGGAGCACCCCGGTGCTCCAAATTCAGATCCGAAACATGTTTCGGAAAGCTCGGGACCCGAACTATACAAATCTTATGAAAATTTGAAGAAAAACAACACAAAAACGGGATCTGGGATTTTAAACCTCAAACTGCCTACCTTGCGGGCGAAACGCCGACGTTCTGCCTCAGATCCGCGCTCCAAAGCTTCCGCTGCGCACTCCTGGAACGTCCGCCGTCGAATTCTGAACTCGTGGGCGCTCCGTTTGCTCGATTCGGCAGAGTGGCGGCGAAGAACGGAGAAGAACGACGAAGAACGATAAAAGGGGGGGGGGGGGGGGGGCGCTGATATTTATATCAGCGGCCCGCCGGCGCCAAACCCGCCTCGGACCCGACGCCCGATGCGAACAAAAGTAAGGTCACCCCTAGGGTAAACGCGCCGTTCTGAATGCAACGGCGGTCTCAGATTTTCTATCCGAGACTCCGTTCAGAAGTTATTTGAGCCGACGCTCGCACACAAACTTGCCACTTATTTACGGAAACGCCCCTGATGGCGTTTCTCACCGCAGGCCCGCGCCCGCAAAGATTACACCCCGCCTAGGGTAAACGGCACGTTCCGGTCGCAACCGTGCCCTCAGATTCCCATTCTGAGCTACCGTTTAGGAGATATCACACCCCCTCCACATGCATAGTATAAAAATACTTAATATTTTTATAAAATTAATTCAGGGCACAACGGGCCTCAGAATCGCACGCCGTCTTCGCGCCTAGCTCTGGAATTATTTGTAGAAATATTCCAAAGTCTGACAGGGCCAAAAACCCGAGTCGCTACATCCCTCCCCCCTTAGAACTTTTCGTCCCCGAAAATCCCCAAGCACAAGGGAAGCGACTGAACTCTCAACTGGGTCTCACACACCAGCGAGCTCACCAGCAACAACCACTCAGGGTCTTACCAACGCCCTGCACAAAACTCGAGCAAACAACGAAAGGAAAGAGTACCGCTAAACAGTGTCTGACAAACTACTGCAGTAAGTAGAAAAGACACAAGGCGTACCTCTATCCATCTGTGGTGCCTCTGGGTCGACTGCCTCCATGGCATGCAGCTGTCCTCTCCCTCGACCACCAGCTCCCTGAGCTTGGCGTGCACCACCTGGGGGTGGGGTGGTGGCAACTGGTACTGTCTACCACCGCCTCCCGCTGCACCAGCTCCGACGCCACTTCCGACGCCCTGCGGTCCTCCTTGCTCGAGACGCTGCCTCTGCCAAGGCGGTCCATCGACCGACTCCCTCTCAGCAGCACGTTGGGTCGGACAATCTCTAGCAAGATGTCCCCGACCATCGCAAGCGTAACACCGCCTCTCCTACGGCTGACCAAAACTGGCCTGCGAGCCCTGTGAGCTCCGAGGCTCAGATCCTCCATCCTGGGGTCGCCTCCTGTATCGTCGGCCACGTCCAGACCCCTAAGTCTGACGTCGGCTACCAGATGCCGATCCGACCAATGAAGTCTCAGCTCTCGAGTGCCCAGCACTAACAGGGGGAAACTGCTCAGCCAGAAAACTCTCCACCACCAACGCTCGCTCCAGCACTCCAGCATAGGTGGGCAGGCATAAGGAAACCACACCTGCTCGGATATCCCTGCGTAAGCCCTGCTCGAAGGTCTGATCCCTAAAGAACGGGTCTCGAACCATATCCAGGGAGTAGCGCGACAGGTCTGTGAACCTCGCTGAGTACTCCGACACAGTCATGCTCTCCTGACGAAGCTGCAGAAGCTCCTGGATCCGCACTGACCTCAGCGTCACAGGATAGAACTCCTCCCTGAAGATCCGCTCAAACTCTGCCCACCTGAGCGTCTCCTCGTCATGGGACTGCGTCACCAAACTCCACCATCGCCCGGCCGAACCATGCAGAAGGCTCGCCGCTAGGACCACCATCTGATCAGGAGGTGTCCTCACTAGGCGGAAAACTCGAGTAACTGCCTCGAGCCAGTCATCAGCTGCCTGGGGGTCTGGATCACCCCGAAACCTCAGAGGTCGCTGCCTCTGGAACTCGTGCAACGCACTCAGCCTGCGTGCAACCTCGTCTTGCACCGCCGGCACAACCAGCTGCTCGACAGGTGGTGGCTCAACCGGCAGACCACCTGGAGGTGCAACCTCAGAACCTGCGCCCTGCTCCACGGCCACTACATGGGGCGGGTCATCAGCACAATCCTGCTGCGGGACCCTCGCTGGCTGTCGTCGTGGAGGCATCCTGAAATACATTCAAGACACACCACAGTCAAAGAGTATATCTGGAGAGCTGACTCAAGAAGGACAAGGAAAAACCAAAAACCTAGTCCTATATGATGCAAGTACCATGATGTCCCCGCGACCAGTGTACGAATGTCCCGAGTCGAAAGGCAGGTTATCAGAGTCCTGGTGTATGGATACGTCGGTCGCCGCACCAACACTGGAGTCCCTGGCCTGAAAGCCGAACTCGAAACACCCTAACACTGCCGCTATGCAACCCAAACCAACTCACAGCTAGACCAGCTACGCTCTGAGATCCCAAAGGTGGAACCTCCTCTGATACCACTCTGTCACAACCCGACCCAACGGGGCTCGAGCCGCGACTCCCCAAGCCCGCCTCCAATAGGCCAGGGGCTGGCGACCAGCGCCGAGCAGGCTATCACACACATGGGAGGCATTAGCCTAAGGTACCTGTACACACGCACCCACAAACACCTCCATGCAACAGTGCAGAGATATAGAAACTGAAAAGTAAATGCATGCATACAATCTATCCCAAACCAGAGTGCAACAGCAAAAGTACAAGGGCAAAACAGGGCCCACCAAAAGAAAACTACAAAGCGCATCCAACCTGCTCTGAAGAAGGGGAACGCTGCCACAAACACCCGCCGAAAAGCTCGCTCGGCACAGCTCCGGTAAACACCTCGGTCAACTCGCTCACAAAGCTCCGCCTGCTCCGGGTCCTCCTGGGACTCCGTCAAAAGGCATGTGGTCTGCACAAGACACAAACATGTGCGGGCAAAGCCCGTGCAGGGGTGAGTATAAACATACTCAGTAGGCACCCCAAAAACCCAAAACCCAAGGGAGCAACTGAAGGCAACAGTCCGCTCAACCCAGCCAGAGGGAACCCAGACGAGAGAGAAACTCCATCTCGTGACCATCCTCGGCTAAACACAACTAGTCAGCTCAACTCAGCTCTGGTGTATGCCCATACATACACCTTGAACAATCCAGATATACACAACTCACGCCACAAAGCCACAA
Organism: Viscum album; assembly: GCA_963277665.1. Taxonomy (NCBI): domain Eukaryota; kingdom Viridiplantae; phylum Streptophyta; class Magnoliopsida; order Santalales; family Viscaceae; genus Viscum; species Viscum album. The sequence continues at coordinate 983,367,849 of OY728148.1, read as the reverse complement.
GAGGTACCGACCTCATCACCAGCAACTGTCCACAACCAGGAGAGTACACCACGAACACTGTCATACCAGATGACACTCATCCGAGAGATACACTCCATCGGAATACTCGCAAACATCACAGACGCTCACCCGAGAGACCACGCTCATCGGATAGCATCACTGAGGAAACATCACTGAAACAACATAACCACCAAACTCCTCGGAGAGGGGATCGCCGCTAGGGTCCGCTAGGGGATACCAAGACCCACTCCGGTCTACGTAGCTGGCAGATAGGGGATCACTACCAGGGTCCGCTGGGGGATACCACGACCTGATCTGGCATACGCAGTTTTCACAGATAGGGGATCACACCCAGGATCCGCTGGGGGATACCACAACCCGATCTGCACTAGACAGAAGCTTCACACTCAGATAGAGGATCATCGTCCATATAAAGATGTTCACGACGATACCAGAACCCTATCTGGTATAACTCGCGATGTAGGGGATCGAACTGACGATGCCGCAACCCTACCGAAACCACGCGCTGAGTAGGGGATCGCATAACCAACGATACCGCAACCCTACCGACACCAAGCGCTGAGTAGGGGATCGTATAACCAACGATGCTGCAACCCTACTATAAACATCATGCTGAGTAGGGGATCGTATAACCAACGATGCCACAACCCTACTATGCACGACCCACCGCGTAGGGGATCATATTCCCGATGATGCCACAAACCCTACGGGGTTAACCTGCTAGATAGGGGATCGCTGCCCGTGAATAAGCGGTCACAACGATACCAAGAACCCGATCTAGGGTAAAGATTCTAGAGGATCCACTCCGGGCCCACCGGAGGGATACCACAACTCTAACAGTTTAAACATCCCATCGAGAGGATCACAAACCCATACGAAGGTTGTGATGCCACACGAACCCTCGTGGAAACGAACCAAGGAAGAGCCCCCCAACTACTGCTGGTCCAAACGTCGCTAACCCGAGCGACCCACCTCAACGCCACACTGCGCACCTCCTGGGCCAAAACCGAGGCCACCATCGCGTTCCACGCGGAAAAACACGCAGGATAGGCTGTTTACTCGCCCGAAACGGAGCACCGGTGAAAAAGGCGCTATTCACCGTAGCTAGCTCGCGCGGGGCCCACGTTACGATCCCGAAACCCATCGAGCGGATCGCACCATGGCGATCCCCTCGGAAAAACAAGCGGAATCGACTACTCGCTCGCCCAAAACGGACACCCAGTGAAAAAGGTACTATTCACCGAAGGCCAGCTCGGGTGGGGCCCACACCTGGATTCCGAAACTCATCGAACGGATTGCACCATTGCGATCCTCTCGGAAAAACACACAGGATCGACTATTCATCCGCCAAAATCAGACTCCTGGTGCAAAAGCTGCGTTTCTCCGCAAACGCCAAAACCCGGCCTCGTGGGGCCCACACCCCGTTCACAGACCCAACACCCGGAAACCATCTCAAAAAGTCCGTCGTACCATCAGGGTCTTAACGCCACTGACGGCACGTCAATCGGACGCTCCGGGTAGAAGTTACAACGGCCCGAAGTCGTAAAATAATAAAATAATATTATTTTATACGACGTTTCTAGCTCCCGGGCCACGATCCCAACCTTTTAAACCCTAAAAGTAAGTTCAAAAGGTCCGTCTCGACGCAAGGAGCGCGTCACCGCAAACGGCTCGCAAATCGGAGTTACGGTTTGCGAGTTACGGGGGTTTAAAGAACCCCCGGAAAATCCTGGCTGGACCATCGCCGGCCTCGCCGGAAACCACCGCGCCGCCGCCGGATTCCGCCGCGCCGCCGCCTCCGTCGCCGGAAACCGCTGCGCCGCCGCCGCGCCGCCGCCCTGCCTCGCCGGATTCCGCCATGGCCGCCGCGGGTCTCGCCGGAAAACCGATTTTTTCGCCGGAAAACTTCCGGGAGCCACCGGGAGCACCCCGGTGCTCCAAATTCAGATCCGAAACATGTTTCGGAAAGCTCGGGACCCGAACTATACAAATCTTATGAAAATTTGAAGAAAAACAACACAAAAACGGGATCTGGGATTTTAAAACTCAAACCGCCTACCTTGCGGGCGAAACGCCGACGTTCTGCCTCAGATCCGCGCTCCAAAGCTTCCGCTGCGCACTCCTGGAACGTCCGCCGTCGAATTCTGAACTCGTGGGCGCTCCGTTTGCTCGATTCGGCAGAGTGGCGGCGAAGAACGGAGAAGAACGACGAAGAACGATAAAAGGGGGGGGGGGGGCGCTGATATTTATATCAGCGGCCCGCCGGCGCCAAACCCGCCTCGGACCCGACGCCCGATGCGAACAAAAGTAAGGTCACCCCTAGGGTAAACGCGCCGTTCTGAATGCAACGGCGGTCTCAGATTTTCCATCCGAGACTCCGTTCAGAAGTTATTTGAGCCGACGCTCGCACACAAACTTGCCACTTATTTACGGAAACGCCCCTGATGGCGTTTCTCACCGCAGGCCCGCGCCCGCAAAGATTACACCCCGCCTAGGGTAAACGGCACGTTCCGGTCGCAACCGTGCCCTCAGATTCCCATTCTGAGCTACCGTTTAGGAGATATCACACCCCCGCCACATGCATAGTATAAAAATACTTAATATTTTTATAAAATTAATTCAGGGCACACCGGGCCTCAGAATCGCACGCCGTCTTCGCGCCTAGCTCTGGAATTATTCGTAGAAATATTCCAAAGTCTGACAGGGCCAAAAACCCGAGTCGCTACAGTTTTTGGCTAGAACGGTCACACGATGCCTCCGATTGATGTGTTGTCTGGTCGATCATTTCAAAATTCACCCACCCATTGTTTGCGTTCAATTTCATTGCATTCTGTGGTCATTCAGCCGGTTTTGACCACCCAATACACGCTTTTCAAGTGCACCAAACACCTAAAAAAAAATATTCATCCATGTTGCACAAACTGCGTGTTTGAATGACATGTCGTCTCCTCGTACATCTCACGAATAATTATTAGGAGGTTTTTGTGTGATTTCAAGTCATTTCATTGTCGTTCGGCATTCATTGGACCGTTAAACACATGTTTTGGCCATTTACGACACACAGATTATGTTTTTGGCCACTACGCTCACATGACACCTCCCATTGATGTGGCGTCTAGACGAATATTTCACAATTCACCCAATTTTTGTTTTTGTTCGATTTCATGGCATTCTGAGGTCGTTTGGACGGTTTTGACCCCCCCCCCAACGCATGATTTTCAAACGCGCCAAACACCTAAGAAACACATATTCAGTCGTGTCGTGAAAACCACATGTCTGAATGGCATGACATCACGTCGTACACCAAAAAAATAATAATTAGGGTGTCTTCGAGTGATTTCAATTCATTCCAATGTCATTAGGCATTCATTTGACTGTTAAATGCATGTTTTGGACATTTACGACCCGCAGAATGTGTTTTCGGCCAACGTGGTAACATGACACCTCCGATTGGCGTATCGTCTAGCCGACCATTTTACAATTCACACACCATTTTTTCGTATGGTTTCTTGGCATTCCGAGGTCATTCGGCTGGTTTTGACGAACCCACGCATGCTTTTCAAGCGCACCAAACACCTAAAAAACAAATATTCCGTTGTTTCATGCAATCCACGCATTTTAATGATGTTCGGTCTCCTCGTACATCTCAAGAACAGTAATTATGGTGTTTGCGCTTGATTCCATGTCATTCTGATGTCTTTCAGCATCCATTTGACCGTTAAACACATGTTTTAGCCATTTATGACACGCGGAGTGTGTTTTTGGCCATCGCGGTCACACGACACCTCTGGTTGAGGCGTAGTTGACTTGTACCCATCCCAGATGACCAATGTATCATTATCCTAATGTATCAACACAGTCATAATGTGTTTGATCGGTTTTCTGTATGTCAGTTGTTGTTTTCACTTAAAATCTGATCCATTTCAAATAAAAGTGAGACACATTCAGTGGTATCGGCCACACCATCAATCGTATTGATGCGGGGTTGACTCCTACACATCAAAAATTCCCCATGGATCATTGTTCTAAAGTATCAACAGAGTCTGAATAAGATTGCTCTATTTTCCATAAGTTAGTTTTTGTTTTCACTTAAAATGTTGTCCATTTCAAATAAAAGTGAGACACATTGAGTTGTATCGGCCACACTGTTCCTTGTATTGAGGTGGGATTGATTCATACACGTCACATATGACCCAGAGATCATTTTCCTAAAGTATCATCACAATCCAAAAACGTTGGTCAGCTTTCCATATGCCAGTTGTTTTTACTTAAAAGGGTGTCCATTTTAAACAAAAGAGAGACACTTTGACTGATACCAGCCACACCGTGCCTCATATTGAGGTGGGGTTGAATCGTACATGTCACATATGACTCATGGATCGTTTTCATAAACTATCAACACAATATGAATTGGTTTTGTTGGTTTTCTGTATGCCAGTAAGGAAAATCATGCAACGAGAGTGATAATATCTTTTACTAAAACTATAGACATTGGGCATGATGTGCATCCCCTGGTTCATGATTAGGTAAACTCATCCACATTTCATCTATTATATATCCATATATGGTTGGTAGATACCATGTGGGGTTGACTTAAATTTTTTACTAATTGTGAGCCATAGTGTTTTTTTATGCCAACTGGGGTTCTGAGCTTTGAACAAGCCCCAGAAGCCCCACAATCCATTATAACATGATTAGGCTTTCATATTAGGTCAAAAATAAAGAGTTATACTGAATTATAAAATATAAATACCAGACTGAAAAACCCATGTTAAAAAATAAAGAGTTATATAGAATTCAAAAATGTAATTGATCAATCTACGCCTGATCAGCATCACCATCACCATCACCATTGTCATCATCCGCCTCATCCTCGCCGCCATCTTTTTCGGCGTCTTCATCATCTTCATCATCCCCGTGCTCATCCTCGCCCCCATATTCTCCCTCGACCCCATCCTTACCCTCTTCCTCATCCTCATCCTCACCCTCGTCCTCTTCAGCATCCTCGTCATCACCATGAACTTCATCATATCGACCGTCACTAGAACTGCCGCATCACTTTAATTGGTTTCATTTCCTACAATGAAAACAAATATGGAAGTAATTAGAAACAAAAAACTAATGTGTAACCCAAAAAACATAATATATAAAATCTATTCTGATAAAAAAACATAAAAAAACAGAAGATTTATGGTGGTTTAAAGGTAATTACTAGGATGCACACTCTGAATGATGTCGGTGTATTCATTGAATCATGTCCCAATTGATTTTTGAGAGGTACCATCAAATAGTTATAGGTATGGATTTGATTATAAAAACCTATAAAAAAGATATTCAGGAATTGTGACATCCCAAACCAGGATGCCACTCATTAGTGACCCAAACCCAGATGGCCACATGACCTCAAGCACATCTACCAAAATTCAAAATGTTATTGACTAATAGTGAGAGCCTTTGCTGTGTCTGGGGGAGACTATTCACTCATTACCTAAGTTTCACAATTTTAATATTATTAGTTAAAAATTGGAAGAAAGATAAAAATGGAAAAATATTGGAAATGGATTAAAATAACCAAATCAGTAATACCAAAAAATAATAGAATCATAAACTGAATGATGGTAATGTATGTCATGTATCAAGAAGAAAACATATTTAATACAATTAGGAAGTAGTATGATATAAAAGGCTCAATAAATTCTAAAATTAAACCTAGCTTCTCGAGCTACAACCGAATCATCTGGTTCATCAATGGAAAGAGTGTGAGTCATGTCAATAACTCGAAATTCACAATCATCAATAAAGTTCCATTGCCTCATCATTGAATCAAACCATTGGTAAAGGGAAGAGTTTTACCAACGGTTGCACACAACCGTTGGTAAAGGCGGACTTCAAGGTCCCTTTATAGGCATCCCAAATAGAGGCACATGCCTCAGTTCCCATTTTTTGTTACATGCATCCCAAATCATTCACTCATGTTCAATAAATCATTATTGGCACCTCTATAGTCATACCTTTAATTAAAAAATTAGTTCTTCAAGTCAAGCGCACCACATGGGTGGATAAATTTTAGGCTTCTATAATAATAGGTTTTCCATGGATTGTAAAATGGTTTAATTTCATAAATTTTATACAAAAACATTTATTTTTAAATTTTAGAATAATAATAATGTATGTCAATGATATCAAGATTACTAAATTTAACTTGTGACTTATATAACATTGTTATGGATGTATACACATTCCAACATGGCTAGTGAAAAGCACCCCACCATTATAAAAGTGAGTATTGGCCATGAATGAGACATTATATACAACGTACAGTGAGAACCATATTTAATTGACCCTAAAGTTATATTAGTACAGTCATCTTAAGAATCCAATTATCACTCATCACTATCATGCCACTATAAACAACATGAAGTGTAAGAGTTTTCTCTCTGATCTTAAGAACAACATCACACATTTTTACCATGATGTTAATCATGTGGAATATGGAAGAAATTATCACTAAATTCCCAGAAATACCAATCCTTATAAGAACTGAAAATTTATGGATGATATTAACACATAATTTATTTTGAATCAAATTTGATTCACTCTCAAATCCCAACAAACACACCCATATCAGACAGAAAACAAAAGTCATAACACCCAAATAAAAATAGAAAACCAAAACAATAGATGTAGAACATTAAAATGAATGTATCACTTACACATTAAAGTGTAAAACTAAGAAATTTTGAAAATGGATCGGAAAGAAGAATAACCGCAGTAGGGTAAACAGAATCTCGTTTCTCCACTTCACCCAAATTAAAACATAAAACCAAAATAGTAGATGCAGTATCACAAATATAATACTAGTGAAGAACTGATAAATCTTAAAAATGGAAGGATTTCGGCTGTAGGGGAATGAAAATCCGAATTCTCCCTTTTGTTCAGGGCTGCAGTCGCCTGGAATGGGGGAGTTCAAGCATCTTTGAATTAGGGGAAAATCATTCCCAACGGTTTATAAAAACCATTGGTAAAGGATTATTTAAACCTCTCTACGACAATAATTTAAGAAAAATGTTTGTATAGAGTGTAATTTTCCCAACGGTTTTGAAAAACTGTTGGGAAAAGATGATTTAACCATCTTTTACCAACAGTTTCCTTAAACTGTTGGTAAAAGTACTCTACAGAAGTTGGGAAAACCTCCCTTTCTAGAAGTGAATTAAATGAATGAATTTGGTTTTGGGAGAAGGTTAAATGTTCAATCATTATTATAGTTTATATTATTTATTTTAGTTTGACAATACAAACATTAAATCTCATGTTTTAACTACAATTGTTTATTTATAAATTGTGGAATATCATTTAATGTTTGAGAAGTCTCAATTCCACCTCCTCCTATAATCCACGTTGGTGACACACCTTTTTCTAGAATGTTTCATCTTCCATGACACGATTCAATCAAATCCATTTCACCCATTGATTAGATCAACTCCAACGTGTTCAGAAATAAACAATAGACACAAGGAAAATGATTAAATTAAAGAATAAGGATAGGTTGAGTTACATGTCATCGGAGGCATTCACAACATCTGGGACATTCGCCTTACCCATGCCTGCTACTCAAATATGTCTAGGAAGTTGAATTTAAACATTAAAGAAAATTCATGATCACCATCACCTCCCCCCAAGCCAAGTCTCATGGTCAACCTCTCATTTTGGAGAGTAATATATTACTTGCTGGAGTGGGTGGAAGAGAATAGAGAGAGAGAGTTAAAGAAATGAAGAAAAGTGGATGGAGAAACACATAGAGATGGATTACTAAAACTAAAATTTGAATTACAATTGAAAACTACTAAAAAAATAAAATAAAATAAAATTAAAATACGAAATAAGGTGGAAAATAGGAGAAGTATCGGCCCGTTCCCTGATGGGATCCCTCCATAGTTGTGGGCGTCGAGCTGATGATTTGGGAAGGAGTCAAGGGCCTCCTTTTATAGGCAGAATTCTGTCCTCTGAAATTTTGCGTGTTGTTGGCCACATGCGGACCCCTTCATAAAATTTGTTCATAAATATGTTTTCCATTCACCTTCCAACCTTCATCTTATTTATCCATAGGATTAAGGAGTTATTACTTTTTCATTGAATGAGGATTTTTATGGCACAAATTTCCAAGAAGATTCCTTCAAATTTATAACGATCAATGGAAACCAAAATGACTTAAAAACTCTTCCAAATTTGTTTTAGAGTTGTTTAGACGTGTAATAGTTGTATCCCTAGTGTAATAACCTAATTGGGAGGTGAGGAGACTGATTTGTGAATTTGTTACGGTGGTGGGGCCAGTGCTATCTGCCCGGAAAAGTTTCCAACATCAATGATTTTTTTGGACTAATATATCTTTGAATCAACTCTAGGAACCGAAGAGAAATTTGAATGAAATAAAATCAGGATTATAAAAAAAATAAAAAATTTTGAAATTATATTTTTTAGGAAATGAAAAAAATACCCTTGTGGTGAAAATATTTCAAAAATCCAAAATTATGCACTTTTATTAATTTTTCTCATAATCATTATAAACTAATCATTACCACTTATTTTAATTAAAAATTGAAACACATGGGTTTTTACATTGAAAAACATTAAAAATCCTTATTATTTGATAAAAAATATGCTCATAAATTTTCTCTGCAAATACCCCCACACATAATCTATGCTTATCCACAAGTATGAAATCTCAAAATGGAAATCACAGGAAACCAATATTACCAATATTTATATTCCAAGGTAATAAAATCAGAAAAAGTTCAATGTGAAATCAATCTTTCAAAAATCTACATAAAATATCAATTTAATATCCCATTTTTAAAAGAAACAAGTAATTCACATATTTTACTTTTACCCATTAAAAATTGGTGGAACTTATTCTTTCGTTCATTCAAGATCTTTGATTAATTATTATTAAACATGACAAGTCATGATTTAACTCACTTTTGATTCATTTCACTCATCACTCTTGATACAATTCAAGTAGAGTTATTCTCATATCACGAGAACATTCTCCTTAGCCATAGGCTTGTAAATGAAATACATTCTCCACTTTGTGAAGAAAAAATGCACATAAAATCATGAGGACTTTCAATTAATGTTCTATTGACTCTGAGGTTTAAGGTTGGTAGGATTTGATGCTTAAAAAATTAATGCTCAAGAAGGAGGCTAATATCTTAAGTACTATGAATGATATCAAATGTAAAAATATAATGAAATTATCTGCTTCAAAGTAGAAACACATAATTCCCAAAACTCAAAGAAAAGGTTATGATCATGTAATAAAAATGAATGATTTTTTCACCCTCATGATTTTTTTTGTTTTTAATTTTTATTATTTTTTCAGAAGTTACAATTATATCAAATTTCACATCCATCATCTAACCACATACGATCATAAGATCATTGTTCTAGAAAATTATGATTTTTGGTTTTCCAAAATCACAACCAATTTTTTTTCTCTTTTTGTTGCTTCTTGTGGTCATTTTTGATATTTGTTTAATTAAATTGGGATAAAATAGAGTATGATGAATGATTCCACAACCTTTTAAATTTACCACAATAATACCCCGACACTTCTTCCTTACGATCTATATTATCCCATCCAACATGATTCCCATTAACACCGCACTTCAACATTGAAATATCATACAAATACTCAAAGAATGGTAGGAATGGATAAAAATGGATTCAAACAAGGATCATTCCTATAAAGGTAATTCATCGTCTCTATGGGATAAATGAAGGATTGAGGTAAAGGTGGTATTCTAAGGAAAATTGTCTTTCCAAAATATGCCTCAATAATTTTAAATGTGTTTTTTCATAGTCCTATATTTGATAACATTCAATAGAAGTTATTGTCGGTTACATGTCCCAAGATCATCCAAGAAATATAATCAAGAATAAATATGAAGCACATGATCTATAAATCCTTTTGGGAATGGAAAATATACAATTGGACAATAACTCATGACATGACTAATAAAAAACTTCACATAAACATCAAAAATTCAATGGATGAAGGATGGTAGAGAAATTTCATTTAAATGAATCAATTAATTCCTTCAAATCACGAGTCATTACTTCAATATCCATGCTTCATTTTAAAAACACAATTATTCATTTCAATAATTTAATCATATCAACATTGAAATCTAACACATGGAATTACATGATTCTTAATAAACTCATGTCTCATTGATAAGTCATGTAAAACATAAATTCAAGTGTGGGCATTCAATTTTATCTTTAAAGAAAAAAACTTGTTTTGGACAAAAAATGTGGTGAGTTTAAAAGATAAAACACTAAAATTGAACACCCTTGTTCCATGAAACATGGTCCTTCCCCTTTACTGTCTGGGGCTTCCTTCTACCGTCATTATCTTACAAAAGATAATTACTAAATTAATCTCAATGATCATTTCGTTTAATCTCATAATAAAAGAAGGCGGGGGCCACATAATAAATTATTTCAATGAAAATAAATTAAAATATAAATTCCACGAATGAAATTAAAGATAATTCTTAGTATTATCCAAACAGTGGGCAATGAATTTTGACTTTCTATAGAGGGTATTGCCTACTGTTATCCAAATTCTAATAGAGGATAAAGCTACTTTGATTTGAATGACCACATGTGGCTTTTCCCAGCTTTTGATTCACCCTTCTAGGACATAGTACACCATATACCCACTTTACAATGAGTTATAGCTTTCATGGTGGGGGTGGAATGAAGTATGAATCATCCCCTTTCGTTGCTGATACTTGTGAAACCTCTTCTTCTATCCCCATTAGATACTTGAGGTATACATTATAAAAATAATAGTCAATGGGAATGTCAGATTGTAATTCAATTCGAATAATATTAACACATGAAGTATCAAGATCAAATTCTTCCCCATCAAAGAAACTTTTGTCCTGATTTCCTTAGGGAAATACACTAGAATCTCTTCATGAACTTCATTAAATAAATATTCAATATGTCTACAGAGCTCCATATGTTCCTCAACATGTGCACACCGTGGTTCTTCTTCATCTACAAAGGCAGAGATGAGGTTGTCTAATTATGTATAATCAAAACCACATGGAGTGATGTAGAATTTTTATTCAATAATATTAAAAGGGATAGAGTCAATGAATGGTTCAACTCCCTGAGTTGGTTCAGCTTCAATCTCTGCCTTAGTGGTAAGTTCTTCTTGGAGTATACTCTCTAAGGATGGAGGTAGGTAATCAGCCTCCTCCATCATGACATAAAATTACACCACTTGGGTGTTTTAATCCATCAGTAGTGCTTAATATTATTCTTTGTATTGTATGGGGATGTTAGATAGTTCCCCATATTTAATCAATAATTCATCCAAACTTTATTGATCTCCCACTTATAACTCAGCAGATAGGTCTTCCTCCGTTGATTCCTCAGGTTCTTCAATTTCAAATATAAGTGGTGAAATTTATTCCACCACTTATTCATGTTCTTCCTCTGGATTAGGATTGGGTTTCTCTATTAATGGATGAACATAATTAAAAGCTCTATTAGCCTTTCTGGTTAGTTTGCCTCTGCATTGTCTAAGGTCATGCATCTGATCTCTTCTAAAATATTCATCTTCTTCTTGTTTTTATTGCTACACCCGTGAGTAATTTTTCCATGCATAATATTCTGAATTTGAATACATCATGAATGTATTTTTTCAGTTTTTTAAATAAAATGATGTATAACTAATAAGTGAAAATAGAAAAAGTAAATGAACTAATGATTGGATCATTGGAAACATCGTTATTTTTGACGCACGTCTGTTTTGGGGTGTGGAAAAAATTAATTATATTTTTTCTAATGCAGAATAGTTGCTCACCAGGGTCATCTCTCTTGAAGATCCTTCTAAATGTAGTACACTTGATTTATTTAATTCACCTATTCTATCTCTTTTTTTGGTTTTGTTTATTAGATGAATGTGATTAAAATCTTTTTTGGTTTTCTATTATTTAAAATAATGACATGTGAAGAAATAATTCTAAATTTATGCTAAGATTCAAGTCTAAATAGAATGAATTAATATAACAGAATATGGTTTTGGGGGTTGCTTAAATATTCAATAATTATTCTTTATTATATGTTTTATTTCAGTTTGATAATACAAACATGAAATATAATGTTTGAACTACTATTAATTATTTATAAATTGTGGAATATCATTGATTTTTTGAGAAATCTCAATTCCACCTCCTCCTTTATTCCAAGTTGGTGACACACCTTTTTCTAGAATGTGTCATATTACAAGACCCAGTTCAATTGAAGTTATTTCATCCATTGATTATCTCAACTCCAATGTGTGATGAACTAACCAATTGAGGGAGGGAAACATTGTTAAATAAAATAATATGGATAGTTTGAGATGTATGTTATCAATTGTAGTCACAACATTGGGGACATTCGACTTACCCATGCATGCTACTCAAATATATCTACAAACAAAAAATTAAACATGAAAGAAAATTCATGATCACATTCACCTCCCCTTTTGTAAAGACTTGGGGTTATCCTCTCATTTCTGAGAGTAATATATTACTTAGTGGAGTGGGTGGAAGAGAATAGATAGATAGGGAAAGAAATGAAGAAAAGTGGATGGAGAAACACAAAGGCATGGATTGATAAAACTAAAATTTGAATTAAAATTGGGAAGTAATAAAAAACTAAAATTAAAATAAAAAAAATGATGAAATGGTGTGGTAAGAGAGGTGTAGCATCATCCCATGCCCTGTTGAGAACCCTCCATGACTGCTGGTGTATAGAAGATGATTTGGGAAGGAGGCGAGAGCCTCCTTTTATAGGTAGAATTATATCCTCTAAAAGTTTTCACATTGTTGGCATAATAAATGGTCGATTAAAAAATGGAATACTTCATAAATGTTGTTCCTAAATGTGTTTTCTATTCAACCTACACATTTTAGCTCATTTAGACATCATATTAAGGAGGTATGGAATTTTCATTGAATAATACTTTTTATGGGCGAAATTTTCAGGAAGCTTCCTTCAAATGTATAACGCTCAATGGAAACATTAATGACTTCCAAACTCCCCAAAAAGATTTTTATAGTTAGTTCTATGTGTTCTAGTGATATCCGAGGTAGAATGACCTATATTAGAGGTGACAAGACCAATTTTTGCATCTGTTACAGTGGCGGGGTCCACACTGTCCTCCCAGAAAGGTTTCCAAATTCAATGAATTATTTTGGACTAATAGATCTTTGAATTTTCTCTAGATCATGAATATAAAGTTGAAGGAAATAAAATCAGTATTACAAAAAAAAAATCAGTAATTTTTGAATTAAATTTTTTAATAAATGAAAAAAATACCCTTGTGGTGAATTTTTTTCAAAAATCCAAAATTATGCACATTATCATAATTTTTCTCATAATTATTATAAAATTAAAATTACCCATTATTTTAATAAAATATTGAAAAACATGTGTTTTATCATTAAAAAAAACTAAAAAAACCTCATTATTTGATAAAAAATATGCACATGAAGATTCTTTGTCAGAGATGTCCTACCTCCTTGTCTTGTGTTATCATAATATGGCATGCCTAAATTGATTAAATGCTTAAATAGAACTTGTTAAACAAGTGGGTATACTTGTTAGTTGTTTTTATATTTCTTAAATGGTTTTTTGGTAATTATGATTAATGGGTGGGTATATCCATGTGATGTGTTAAATGGCAATTGGTGATAAGTGGGTGGGTATAACCATGTGACATGATTAAATGGAAGTGGAGTACATGAGTGGATATAATCATGAGATGTAATGGTTTAAATGAGTAGGTATACTCATTGAATGGTTTTAAATGTAGTTTTTTATATTAGTTGGTAGACTCATATGGTTGGAAATTGTTAAATTTATGGAATGGTTGATGATTTACATAGATTCCAAGGAAGAATCTCCATGGATTTGGAACATAGTATTGGACACCTTGGTTGAGTATTCTCTTTGGGTCTTCATTCTGTGGGATTTCTCAGTCTTTGTTTTTCATTAGATCCAACTTGATTGGACTCACATAGGACATGCCGGTACACATGCTCCTAGGACTCCAACCAGTGCCTATACCGAGTTTCTATCAAGATGATACTAGGACAAGATGATGACTCATTGGTCTTCAATAAATTGGATGCAACCCTACATGGTCTACACTTCATTATATGGCACCATCGTGGGATATATGACTATGGTTGTACGACAAGGTCGTGGGTTTTTGATATGGTATTATTTATAGAGTAAGGTTGTGTGGACAATATATGGATTGTTTTACGAAAATTCTATGTTGTTTGTTTATATTTCCTATAGGTTCATTTTTAGGAGATTCCACATGATGCAGGGAACCATAAGAGGCTCTTCTGTATAACTTGTTTGCATTGGTTATATGCCTTGTGCATTCATACATAGATTACTTCTTACTTGTACATGTTTCACATAATTCACAGTGCAACTTAGAATTTTATAGATCATTGGGTGGAAACCTACTGGGATGTTTATCTCACACCCTCTTTGGGCCTCCTTGGGGACCCAAAAAAATTATATGGTTTCAGGTGATAGTAGGGGAAAGCGCCCTAAAAGTAGTTGTTGATCATTTCTTTTGAGCATGGGAGCATGAGACCGAGCTGAGGCCTGCGATGCTACTATGACATTTTTTGATCTTTTTGGATTTTGGATACTTGTATTGTACTTTATTTCCATGTATATTCTTTGGTTGTTTTCTAGATACATGTATCATATGAATCATAGTATATGAGACACTTATGGCTTGTTATATATTCCTGTGTTTCTTATCTATTTTACCTATTGTCCGCTTATTGTATTTACTTTTGCTATTGAATTTAATTGACTTCCACTATGATATACTTTATTAATGAGGGAACAGTCTCCCCAATAACTAAACTAGGCCCTTTCCACTAGTCGGATGCATTTGGCATTTGAGGAGTGCTCTTGAGGCCATGTAGCCAACCTGTCTTGCGAAACTATTGAGTGGCATCCGAGTTCTGGACGTTACAATGTGGTATCAGTGACAATTTCTTTTCTGTTTTTATTTAATATTTGGATACAATAGATAGGGATATGAAGGGAAATGTAATTTGTTAATGAGCCATCATCGAGCGTAGCTAACCCGTGTACAAGAAAAATCCAAATTACCGTAAATGAAATTTCAATTTTCTGGTTTTGACTACTACAGTTGATTTGATTTCACCATTAGGTGACACACATCATTTATGCTGATACTATTGATGCAATTATGGGTTCTATTTTTTTGTATCCAGATGAGATGAGGGTATTCCATCTCATGCATCATATAGTTGCATGTTAGAAATCACATATCATGCATTATTTCATTCCATTTTAGATGAATTATTTGGAACATGCTATTGTGATAGGTGCTCAAATAGTTGTTCCTGATTTTGTGATAGACTTTGTACAGAGGATAGAAAAGTGACATCATCTTTCAATTTATAAGGTTTATGGGCCCTTATGAAATAGAAAATGACGTACATTTTAAATTAAAATATTAAAGTGAATATGATGTGTATGAATTATATAGGCATCAAATTTTGGTTCATGGGGTGTTATGGGTCCTCAAGGATCAGAACGTGGTGGACCATTGGTTAAATCAAGTCAAATAATGACTGTTAAATGCAAATAAATGGAAAATATAGACTTGAACTACACCCGAATTTTGAGTGTTTGAGAGGTAGTGTTTCTATTTGTTTTTTCGTTGTTCCTTAAACAGTCATGGATTTAGGATTAGTTTGTGTGTTATGACTTGTTTTTAGGAGGGTTTTGACCTATCATATGCTTTTGAGATGTGACTTTGATATCATTCCTTTCTAAGGCAACTGTCTGGCATTGTAGAGGCATGTCACCATGGAGACCTCTAATGGTATGCCATGAGGGTGGTGATGACCATTCTTCGAGGGTGGTGGGCCATGAGATACTAGTGGATCATCTTTAAGTGCTTTTTGTTGTACAATAGACTATTTCAGACATAGGTGTTGAGGCATAGTTCCATGAGGGGTTATTTTGCTACATGCAGACTTTTCTGGGAGCACCGTAGACTACCATGACTATGGACGAGCTGAAATGTTTGTTCTAGTAGAAAGATCCTTTCACGTTTCTGGGGGATAATGGTCCACAAGCATCTGAGTTGTGGCTTGAGACCACACTAGATATCTTCGAGCATCTGGAGACACCTCTTGAATGGAGGGTCAAGGTCACCCCTTATATGATACATGGAGTAATAATGTACAAGTGGGATGTTCTGAACCAGGGTAAAAGGATATAAGATATGGGTGGGACTGATTTCCAGACCTTATTCCATGACTACTTTTACCCCAAGACATTATGGGCATAATGAGCTAGTGAGTTCATGTGTCTAGAACATGGCACAATGATGGTTATAGAGTACTCGATATACTTTACAGAGTTGCCTAGTTTTGCACTAATGTACCTTACTGATGAGCTGTCGAGAGCGAGATGCTTTGAGGAAGGCCTCTGACATACTATCAAATCCATGGTCAACATGTTCAGGTTGACCTCAATCACTGAGATTGTGAATCAGGCACTGATTCTAGAGTGGAACCTAAGGGAATTTGAGGAAATATGGTAGGGAAATGTTTCTTCTCAACATTGTAGTTCTACATCTTCAGGAAGAAATCACCATTTTGATGCTTCCCATGAGATAAGCATCAGTTAGGTTATGAGTGCTAGTAGCTCGGTGTTTTCTCACTAGCGTGATAGGAGATGACACATGAAGAATCATCATGATTGTGACCCATCCAATAGACGAGATTATGGAGGGACGTGCCACATGAAATGGTTTTTCAGGACCTCCCCTCCAGTTGTGAGTGGTAGGGGGTCAGCTCTGATGTCTGGTTTAGGAGTAGAATTTTACGATCTGGGTCAAGCAGGGATCTAGAGCAATGTAGGCCGATCAGGCTGCAGAAATAGTGGCCTTTGCTGAGGTGGCCATACACCAATTACTCCTATCCATTGAAGGGGACCTACTCTGAGCAGTGAGGTTGTTTCACAGTGTCATGGTATATGTCAATTATATTATGTACAACTACCCTTTAGGTGAAAGGTTTCATACAGTCTACAGTGAGAGGAATGATCTTAACAGCCTCTGCTATTGCATCTTCTCTTTTTGAAACAGGTGTATCTCATAGTTTCATAACCGCACCTATGGTGAAAATCCATGGGCTTGTTGTGTGGTATTTTGAAAGAGTATTAATGGTAGAAATACTATTGGGAATCAAAATGGATGATGTGCTCTAGTGAAGGGAGTACCCCTTGAGGTTGGTGGGTGTCACTTCATTTGAGATATTTATGTCTTTGAGATGATAGGGTTTGACGTTATTCTTGGGATGGACTATTTAGTATATTATCAATCTTACATTGTCTACTATCACCTAAGGGTAACATTCAAATCACCATAGGATGCAGTGTTTATTCACAAGGGTGAATGGGGGGTCCAGGTGAGTTGAGATGGAATAGATCATCATGAGTTGGGCAGAATGACAACCTAGATTTCTATTTTGTATTTTGGATGATCACAGAGTGAGTCAGGTAGACTTTCCTCTAATGGTGGTTCATTTAAGGGACATGTTCCCTGATGAATTTTCTAGTTTACCTCTCAAGAGATAGGTTGAGTTCTCTATTGAACTAGTTTTATGAGCTGCACCAGTATCCATTTATACTTACAAGGTTGCTAAGACGGATTTGTAAGAAATTAAGTGGAATCTAGAGTATTTGGAGGCAAAAGGGTTTATCTAACCTAATACTTCTCTGTGGGGTTTTCCAGTTCTTTTTTCAAAAAATATGGATATAACATTATAGGATATTTGGGGATTATTGTAATTTGAATCAGCTAATGGTTAAAAACTGATGCCCCTTTCAAAAAATAGATGAAATGTTTGATAATATTCTAGGATCCCGAGTATTCTTTAAAATTGAACTAAGGTTGGGATATCACCAGGTATATATTTGACCCACAGACATACCTCATACAACCTTTTATAGTAGGTATAGTCTATATGAGTATCTGGTTATGCCATTCATTCTCACAAACACGATAGTAGTTTTCATGGTGCTGATGAACCGAGTGCTCCATACATAATTGTGACACATAAAGTATTTTTTTGGAGTAGTGCTGATGTAGGGGAATATAGTTTTGGCATATGAGACTCATTTTCTAAGGCCACATGAGAAGAATTACCCTATGCATGATCTTGAGCAAGATGCAGTTGTTCATGCTTTTCACTATTGGAGACATTATTTATTGGCAGAACATTTGTTGGTGTAGAAAGACTAAAAAATACTCAAGTATATATTTAAAAAGTATTATTTGAATATGAGGAAAAAAGGTGGGTGGAGTACCTACAGTATTTTGACTTCAAGTTTGAATAGATGACTGGTAAATGTAATGTAATGTTTGATGCACTGAGCACATGGAATCAGATAAAGACAGTGCAGCAGGAACGTAGTGAGTGGCAACTTATGGTGTTATTCTCTAAGACCTATATGGAGGTGCACAATAGTTTGGGATAGACATATCTAACATCCATATTTGTGACTTATACCCTATTGGATAAAGTATTGATGAGGCAGTTATCGAATTCAGAGGATCTAGTCTTATGGGAGAGTGAGGAAGGTGAGGACCCTCCTCCTAGTTTGACCATAGGTGTTGATGATATCTTACATATCCATGCATGTGTTTGGGTTCCAGTGGATATACATGGGGATATGATGTGGGAGTTTCATGCTTCATCTTGGACACTACATCCCAGAGTCAGCAAGATGTAACATGACTTGAATCATCAATACTAATCACCATGTATGAATAGTGAGGTACCTAGTTTTTTTATGAGGTGTTACACTTGTCAACATGTAGAGGAGGAACATCAACGACTAGCTATGATTTTATAGCAGTTACTTATTCCAAAGTGGAAATGATATGATTTCATAATGGATTTCATGACTGGTTTACTAAGGTCACCTTTAGGTAATGATGCTCCATGGGTTGTTGTTGATGGGATCCAAAATTTTGATCATTTGTTTCCTATCAAGGATACCTTCGATGTTAATGTTCTTGGAAGGTTGTATATCCATGAGATAATACCAATTCACGGGTTCTCACACACTATCAATTCAAATAGGGATTCCCACTTTACATCTCATTTCATAGATAGTGTTCAGAGGGCACTGGGTACATAGGTTCTTTTTAGCACAGTCCACCACCCTCAGGCTAATGGTCAATCAGAGTGTTTGATACAAGTGCTAGAGATCATGATGAGAGAATCTGTCCAAGATTTTGGGGGATCTTGGGAGAGACACATTCATATAGAAGAGTTCTCCTATAATAACAATTATCAGGAAACGATACAGAAGTCTCCTTAATAGGCTTCGTATGGTAGGCTATGCAAATCACCCTTGTGATGGCTATAGACTGGTGAGGTAGATTTACTGGGACCTTGTCTCATGCAAGATAATTCTGAGTAGAGCAAATTTATTTAGAAGCATATTTCTATTGCACAATCATGATAGAAATCTTATGTCGATCACCATATATGACCTCTAGAGTTTATGGACAAGGATCAGATTATTTTATGTGATTCAATAAGGTAGGGACATAGAAGGATCATGATACAAGGTATGATTCCACCACTATATGTTGGTCCATTCGAGATTCATGAGAGAGTCAGATAAGTATACAATTAGTTTTAGTTACCTTAGAGGTATTGATCCATGCTTGATGTCTTCCATGTATCACAACTATGCCCTTATAATTCGGACCCATCTCACGCTTTTCAACCCAAGGAGGTTGAGAAATAATTTGATGCATCCTTCAAGGAGCATCAAATTCGTATTATTGACAGGAGAAGGATGGTTGTAAAAGGATATTCAGTTCTTCTAGTACAGGTTCAATGGAAGCAAGACCGTTCAAAAGATGATAATTATGAGCAAGAGGCTGACATACGTTCTTAGTGATAGGAGTTTTATCAAATGGACCTTGAATACCCTTGAGCAGGAAATTCGGGGAAGAATTTCTTTTAGGGGGTAAGATTGTAAGATCCTAGGTTTTTCCTGAGGTATGAATCTTTTACATTCATTATTGGCGTAGACCCTAAGCTGGGCCATGGGACGGTGGGGTTGTTTTTGGGAAATAATAGGCAAGAAGGTTGTGTACCGGTTGCAGGCCAATTACACGATGTATACTTGGATTACACACTGTGTAATACGATTTCATAACATGTAATGGTTTGTCTAGGACGTTTTACTATGTGTAAGGTTTTTACCCCATTAAAGGAAAACTGATCATTACACGCCATGTAAGGAAATTACATGTCATGTAATTTCCTGACTAAGATTTTTAAAAATAGAGGCAGGGAGCTCTATTTTTTGGACAGATGCCTTTTCTCTCTCTTTTGAAGCCTAAAAACATTCTTATCTAGATTTTCTGATCTATCTCCCATTTGGATTCCATTTCTTTCCCTGTCATTTTTGTTGGAACCACGATGGTAAGATATTGATTCCTTTTTATCCATTTCTGATTCTTCATAACAACAGTTGTATTGTTTGGATTTAGGTTTTTATGCCCTAAATTCTTGTTCTTCATATGTTCTTTAGATTTATTCCCAACCAGGATGAATTATGACATGATACTAGATGAGAACTCCAATAATGAGATAAGGTAGGTGTTCTATACATTTCTTTCAGCTTTTGATCCTTTATAGAGCTATAGACCTTTTTTCTGCCCGCTGTAGTTTTTAGCACGAACCTGATTTTAAAGTGATAATCTGAAATTGATGAGGTAGGACCTCTTTGGGACTCTCTAAGGTTCTTTGAGATACGTTTGTCGTTGCTGAACCAACCCAAGGACACCCATGGGGTGCACCATTCCTTTACTTTGGTTTTTTACCTTTGATAAACTACCCATGGGGTGTGACCTCGATTTTTCCTAGTTTAAGGAAGCTAGGTTGTACTTAAATGAGGCTGAATTACATACATAGGAGATATCTTGCCTCATTACCTTGTGTTATTATAATATTTCATGCCTAACTTGATTAAATACTTAAATAGAACTTTTCAAGTGAGTTGGTATATTCGTTGGCTGTTTTTAGATTGCTTAAATAGTTTTTTTGGTAATTAGGATTAATGGGTGGGTATACCCATGTGATGTGTTAAATGGAAATTGGTGATAAGTGGGAGTGTATATCCATGTGACATGATTAAATTAAATTGGAGTACATGAGTGGGTATACTCATGAGATGTAATGGTTAAAATGAGTGGGTATACTCATTGAATTGTTTTGAATGTAATTGTTTATATGAGTGGGTAGAGTCATATGGTTTGAAATTGTTAAAGACATGGAATGATTGATGATTTACATAGATACCATGAATGGATCTCCATGGATCTGGAATATGGTAGTGGACCCCTTGGATGATTATGCACCTTTGGTATTTATTCCATGAGATGCCTTACGCTTTGCTACCCCTTGGATCCAGCTATCCTGGACTCACGTAGGGAATGTTGGTACAAATGCTCCTAGGATTCCAACCAGTGCCTCTGCGAATTTTCCTTTGAGATTCTTCTGAGACTTAAAGTGGATGCCTTGGTCTTCAGCACCATTGATTCGGCCCTTCATGATCGACACTTCATTATACGGATGACTGTGGGATATATGATTGTGGTTGTACGACAATGTCGTTGGTTTTTTATAGTTTTCTTTATATGGTAAGGACGTCTGGACATGATATGGATGGTTATGTGGAAAGGTTGTGTTGTTTGTTTATATATCTTGTAGATGCCTTGTTAGGAGCCAAAACTTGTTTTAGGGAGCCACAAGAGGCTATTTAGTATTACTTGTTTGCAGTAGTTATATGCCATGGGATTTCACACTTACATTACTACATACTTTCACATGTTTAGAAAATTTCATAGTACTTCTTTGAACATTAAAGATAATTAGGTGGAAACTTATTGGGATGTTTATCTCACATCATTTTTGGGCCTACTTAGGGACCCAAACAGATTATATAGTTATAGGTGATAGTAGGGGAATCCTCTCTAAAACTATTTGTTGATCATTATTTTAGAGCTTGAGAACATAGGACAAAGATGAGGCTTGCGATGCTACGTGGGAACTTTTCAGTCATTTTGGATTTTAGATATTTTTATTTTATTATATATCTATGTACCTATTTTGGATATTTTCTAGATACATGTATCATCTACATCAATTTATATGAGACACTTCTGGCTTGTTACATATTCTTGTCTTTCTTGTCTATTTTATCTATTGTCTGCTTATTGTATCTGCTTCCACTATTTAATGTGATTTTATTCCATTGTGAGAAATTATGGTAATGGAGGTCTAGTCTTCCAAATGAAACACCTAGTCCCTAACTGCTAGTCATAAGCCTCTAGTATTTGGGAAGATGTGCTTGAGGCCATGTAGCCAACCGGGCTTGGGGCAGAGTTGAGTGAAATTCGGGTTTGGGATGTTACATTTGTATAACGATTAAATGATTTCATTTCAAAATTCATTGATGTCATATTAAGATGTAATTTGATGTTGTTAATGTACATACTATATCACATCGAGGTGTGAATAAAATTCCTTAATGTAAAAAATAAATTCCTTTGGGTGATAATTCTTGTACTGAGATAAATTCCTTAAACTAATAAAAAATAATATGGGTGAGAAAATTCATAAAGTGAAAAAAAATTCTAGTGGGTGAAATCCAATTTTTTGAGAGGTTAGAGAAATTTTATTTCATGGAGACTTTTATAGCTTTAGAATTGATAATAAAATTTTATGTCACTTTTAGGGTATGATTCAGTCAAACTATGTTATCTATAACTACAAAAAAGAGTGGTATTAGTGAAAGTTTATTAGTTTCACTTTTAATAATCACTACTAAAAAAATTTATTAAATATATTTTAAATATAGGGGAAGTTTCAATGAAAACGCTGCTAATATGTTTAAAAAATAACTAACCCCACCCCCTCCAACCGATGCCCTAACCACCTCGCCCCCCTGGTCATGCCTCTCCCCGATGTTGGAGACTTCCCCTCCCCTTGCCGGCCCCTCTCCTCGACGTCGGCAATCACCCCTCCCTCTCAGCCTCACCTCTCCCCAACACTGGTGACCACCCCCACATAAATCACGACTCTCCCCGGTGATAGTGACACCCTCCCTCCCCTACCCCCCACCGATCCCTCATCCTGGCCTCTCCCTGAGGTTGATGGCCACCCCTCCACCTCGACCCTATCACTCCCCAAACATCGGTGTCCGCCTCTCTCCCTCAATCACGACTCTTCCCAATTCTAGCGACTGCCCCTCACTCTCTATCATGCCTCTTCCCATCACCGGTGATTACCCCCCTCTACCTAACCTATCCCAGACACTGGTGACCACCACTCCCCCTTGGTTTAACCTCTCCTCAATGTAGGTGACCGCCCCTCACCCTTGACCCCACATCTCCCCGACACTGACCCCCTTCTCTCCGACAACATACCTCTCCCCAATTCCCCCACTTCCCCCCGACGGCTCACCCCTCATCCTCGATGGTGACCACCCCTTTTTCCTCTCTCACATATGATCCTCATGAACCCAACCCCACTTGCTACCAGAAGATGACCCCATAATGACCCCCTGCTCCTTGATGGTGATCCCCAATGGCGACCCCTCTCCCCCATTTCTCGAAGAGTGCAATCCCTAATCATAAGGTGTAATTTTTTAATATTGTATGATTGGTTTGATATATCATTATGTAGTATATCATATTGTACAATCAAATGATTAATATTATCACGTAGGAATCCTATACACATAACTGTCATTAATGCCTATTATAAATGGGGATCATGAATCATTTATATGATGAATGGTTGTCTGTTTGTGGGGTTATAAATAGTCTATAACTGCATGAAAAATTTATCCCTCATGAAGTCTTTGTGAGTAAGCCTTAGTGAGTTTTGTATAATTGTTTATTAGAGGATAGTAAACCATTTGGTTTTATTGATTATTATCTAAAGTTTTAGTTTTCTTCTTCCACACTGGCATGAGACATTCTAAGTAAGAACATACGGAGTGTACATGTATGTTCACCATGATTTTATATACTATATTTATAGAATTATAAGATAAATTAAGTGACCAAGATTAATGAAGTTAGTTGATGTTTACTTTTAATTATACTAGTCTGATTAACCATTTGTATCTTTATATCTAAATATATAGGGAGAAGAGTGAAAATCCAATACCTATGGATAAAAGTTGCATTACTTTACCTCAAAACACACCTGGTTATGACAAGAGTTCGAAAAAACATATTATGTAATTAAAAACTGATCAATGGATAGTAGAATAAAATGTGTATGTCCTAATTGAAAATTCAACTGATGGTTAAATAGAAATGAAGTATATGATCATTTTATATAAAAACAATTTTCTGGTCAATATGTATGTAGGATTTGGCATGGTAAATATATTGTTATGGAAATTCAAAACCTATATAATCCTATCAACAAAACACAATGTGAACCTCCATTGGGGAATTAAGTTTGATATTTGATAAATGAAAAATTTTTCATTGTTGGTTATAATGTCCAATATTTCAATAGAACAAAAAGACCTTCAATTGACCCTGATAATTTTAATCCTTCAAATAAGTTCAACGACCAAAACAATGGGCTTTAGGAATTAGTTGAAGATGTGTAACAAGAACTATATGAAGGGTGTGATAATTATTCAATGTTTTATTTTCTACTTATTTTGTATCATATAAATAGTCTATGTGCAATTATTGACAATGAAATGTACATGATTTTAGAGTTTTTTCATGATGCATTTATTGAAGCTATGATCCTTGCATCATTCAATGAGATTAATAAAGTCATAAATTAATTTGAACTGTATTATACAATGATACCTGAATTCCCTAATAATTTCATGATTTACTAGGGATAAGAGTCCGACAAAGGATAATTTATAAGATGTCATAAAAGTAGATGAATTTCAATGGACAACAATGAGAGTATAAATCGATGCAACCCCAAGAAGAAAAAAACTATGAAAACTCCTTCAACATTATTTCATTACATTCCTATGATATGATTCTTGAAAAGATTACTCATGTCATCTAGGACTATATACGAAATGAAGTGACATGACCAATATAGTAATGATGGCCTGATGAGACATCCCAATGATTCAACATCATAGAAAATGATTGATTCATTATATATATATATATATATATATATATTTCTTCAAATCTTATGAATTCCCGTTTGGGATTGGATTATGATAGTTTTAACCACTTTTGTACTTTAGGTACTAATTATAGTATTTGGATAGATGTTTTAATCCCTTATAATCTACCTCTATATATGTGTATGAATAAATATTTTTTTTTTATTTCGATGGTTATTTCTAGAAATAAAATCCCTAGAAATGGAATTGATGTATACCTTCAACCTCTAATAAAATAATTGTGAGGATTATGAGATGATGGAATGGAAACAAATGACACTTCAATGAGAAAACTATTAAAAATACTTTCTAATTTAATATAGACAATTACTAACATTCATGGATTAGGAAATTTATCTGATTTGAACACTCATACTAGATTGTATTGTCTAGTTTGTAATTTATTTCATCAACAATTACCTCATAGAAGAAAATGATGTTTTATGCGTCATCATTGATTTCATTATTTATTCAAATAAATATAGGTTTAACCAGACATAATTCAATTCAGATATTAAACTGATAAATCCACTAAAAGTGTGATTAGGTTCAGAAATCATGGGACAATTAATGAGTGTCAGTGAAGAATTTGGAAAATATAATCATTTTTAAGAAGGGGAAAATGGTACAAGGTAGAATAATTTAATCATCTGGAACAAGAAAATAATGGGTATATTTTTCAAAATTCCTTATTAGGAGTGTAATTTGATATTTTATAATCTTGAAATAAAGAATATTGAGAAAAAATTCTATGGTAATGTAACTTTCACATTTCTTAATGAGAAGGGTAAATCAAAGGATCACCTTAATGCTCATAAGAATTTGGAGTTAATAAATATAAAGCATGATATTTGGGAAAATGAGAATAGAAAGTATCCTTTGACTATTTTTAGAATGAAAAATCACGAGAAAGGCTTATTCCATCAAAATTTAATGAATTTAAATGTGGAAGATGGATATTCAAGTAATATATCAAGGTGCACTCATTAAAAAAATTGAATGATACATGGATTGAAAAGTCACAACACATGTATTTTGATGGAATGGTTATTTTCATTGGAATTTTGTATTATGTTAACTAAAAAATAAACTATTGTACTTTTTTCAAAGACCATTGAAAAAAAATATAAATCCAATTGAGCTTGATAAACATCAAGAAAGATTTGTTTTGACACTTTTTTATTTGTAGATGTTATTTCCCCCTTAATTATTCACTGGGATGAATCATTTGATTGTTCATTTGGTTGAAGAAGATAAGCATGGATGACCAGAACATTATCAATTGATGTATCCAATTGAGAGGTACAAGGATATTTTTTTTATTTTCATCAGTGGTTTCAATTTTTCTGAATTATTGCATTATTTTTTTATATGTTTCTTATTTTCTTCATCAGGTACATAGGTCATTTGAAATCATATATTATGAATAAATATAAACCCAAAGGCTCTATTGCTAAAGGTTACAAATCCAAAGAGTGATTGACCTTGTATTCAACAAATTTGGATGGGATTGAGACTAGATTCAGTCATGTTTAATGTTTTGATAAAGTCTCTACTAATTATCATTTTGAAAACTAGTTATCAATATTACAAATTATTGGATAAACAATTGAAAAGTGGTCCAATTTTACACTGAATGAATTGGAGTTTCTATAAGCACATAGATATATACTTCTCAGTAGTCTTATTACAGATACATTTATGAAAGAATTGCGATGTCAGACATATAAGTGATTAAGGGGTAGATGTTGAAAATAGATGTAATTATAAAAAGTTGATAATAAGGATATTGTCAAATGAATCACCCATCAGGTCATTATATACTCATATTAATATTATTGACATGAAGTTATTTTGTCTATGTTAAAACTAAAACATTATATATATTTTTCTAGAAAATGAATGTTTAAATTCAAGATGAAATATCAAATGATTTTATGTTTTTTTTCTCTTGAGGTCCTCTAATAAAATCTAAGATATTCAATGCCGACAATATTCATGGCTTTAGGTTTCATACCATTTACAAGGAAGAAGACAAAAAAACTCAAAATAGTAGTGTATTTACACTTACAGAGGTGTGATATTATAGAATGTTTTATGATATCAATGAATTAAACTATCATGGATAGTTTTTGTTTGTCTTATTCAATTGAATGTGGGTTAATATTGATTTGGGTATAAATAATGATTCATTTTATTTTAATTCTATCAACTTCTATAGATTTTCCCATAACAATGAGCATGTAAATAATGATCCATTTATCATGAAATACTAAGTGAAGATAGTTTATTATGTGGATGATAAAATATATGAAGTTTAGAGTTTTTTTTACACTTAATGTAGAGAGACTTATATTATATGAGTGATGATGATCAATTGGTACTTTGTGATAGTGAACCTAATCAACCACAAAACATTGAATAATTTTTTACTGACAATTTAGAAACAATAGAACTTGCAATAGAGGGTGAAAATGAAGCACTAGTCAAAATAAAGGATTATAATAATGAAGATAATGAATATGAAGATAATTGAATGTATAAATTGGTAATGAAAATATATTACAATTTCTCATTGATAAGTGGTTCATACATATATACATTTTTCCATATTTTTTTTCTTTTTGTAAAAATTTATTAGTTTTTAATATTCTGTACATTTAATATATCTGAACCAATTGAAATAAAAGAATGATGAGAACAAATAAATTTCAAAATCCTATCTGGTTTTCATCTCAGAGCACGCCACAACTACCATCAGCTTCAGTGGATCTGAGTGATTCAGTTATACTTGGGACTAACAACGAGCCATCCAT
Source organism: Viscum album (assembly GCA_963277665.1). Lineage (NCBI taxonomy): Eukaryota > Viridiplantae > Streptophyta > Magnoliopsida > Santalales > Viscaceae > Viscum > Viscum album. Next base: position 983,339,674 of record OY728148.1, on the reverse strand, counting down.
TCCCCAGATGTTTTTAGTATCCCACCATCAAATTCACTTCCAGTTATAGAGTAGTAGGTCATCCCTTCATCAAGTGGATATCAATAAGTTACTATTACTGGTATCTATGTCATTGTAAAAAAACGATATATTTTATTAATTTTTTAATTCATTTTTCAAATGGATAGAAATAACAAAGGAAGATATATAAATATGAACATGAAAGATGTTTGAGACCTGAAGGAATTCAATATTATCATTTTATTTTATGAGTTTGGGGTGCCTACTGATGATGTTTTTAGAATCTATGGGAAGATTATTAGGCAGCTTATTTGTGATATAATGAGCATTCCCATTAATTATAAATATTGTAGGTATATTCCTATAACTTGGAAAAATGAGGTTTTTGATAATTGATTAATGGTAATTTAATTTAATATTCATTGATAACTAATTTACATGACATGAATAATTTTTTATATATACTTATACAGTGTTATGATTTTTATCTCTAGATGTTTTTTCATTCGGATGTCCCATGCTCTATTTCACGCCCATGCACAATGAAAAATTAGGAAAGAAATGGTGATATTTTAAATGAATATTATGAAATGAGTTTAATGAAATATCTTTGAGCTCATGATAGATGTATGAGAATGTGTGTGAATGAATTTCTCAATGTGAAATGGAATTCGTTTGTCGATATTAACAGAGATGCATCTCATGAGGTAATTGCATATTTTAGAGTACCGTAATAACACAAACAAAACAAAATTATAATTTTTATTAATGTTGTTATTTTTTGTAGGATTTACTGAAAAAATACTATGAATCATGAGAAATAATTCATTCTTCATATTAATGTGTCTTATAGTTTTTTTGGAAAATGAATAAATTTTGGATTGTATTTTATTCGTTATTATTTTTATCATTTTATTATAAGTCATTTTTTTCAAACTTGTTTAAATTTTTTATAAAGGATAATGAATTAGGTTACTCTGTTGGCCATACATAGATGTGGATTAATGTGCATAGGGAATCTGAGGTCAGTTTTGTAAGTGACCCTACCAAAGATTTTAGAGTATGTTATTTTCATTATCATTTAATGTTATTTCATTACTATAAAAAATCATAAATATAAATATATTATAACAAAAAAAATACATAAACCCAATTAAATGGGGCTGGATACATGGATAAAATGATGCCAATTTAACCCCGTTTGAAACATCTATCCAACCCTAATTAATTGGTTTTAAGGCTTATTTGTTGTTATAATTTATTTTTCAATATTATGTTTTTATAGTAATGAAATAACAATACATAGTAATAAAATATTTATTAATTAGATAATATTATGAGGATCAAATATTTTAAAAAATAATTTTTATTATTTTTGTATTAATAGGTTCAAATTCAAGAAATATGGGATGTGAACCCTTCAAAATCATCATCAATTTCCTAGAACGGTGAAGTTCCAATTGTTTTAGGGAAGGAGAATCCCAGACATGTACATGGGATGGGTTCTGGACCTACTGCAATAGTTGTCTTTGGTAGGGAGTCATCATCAGTTACTACTACACGTAGTGGGGGTTCTAGTAGCGCTATTGGTAGGGAATCACAAAGATAAATATCAAGGATGAATGGAAAAGTGAGAGAACATGACTCTTATAAGAAAACATAGGATTAATGGTGAGAGAAAATGGAAAATGATTTAGTTATTATATTTCAATGGATTACTAGAATGATACCAACGGAAATTTCTAGACTTATAGCTTATCCTATCAAGGTAAATTCTAAATTTCATATCACTCACATATTTTCAAAGAACACATACAACTTCCTTAAATATAGCTAAAATGACACTCTGATATTGAAAACATACACTTCGAGTCATACTGACAACATCTTGCACTAGATTGATGTGTGTTTGATTACTACATAAAAAAATTAATTACAAATTTTTATCCTTAAGTTTGAAAATAATTCAAGCTCATTTTCTCAGTTTTGACACAGTAAATTGTTTGTAACGGTACCAAAGCCTTTAAAAACATTTCTGTGTTGGGGGAGGGGGGGGGGGTCAAAAATAGGAATTCGATTCCAGATCAACATAAAATCTGAGGAAAATGATTTTGGGTTGATTTTTGAAATGTAGGAATATATGACACATCATTTTGATTTATAGTTTACCTGAGATGCGTGTAAATGTATTTTTAGTGTTTTAAAACACTAAAACATGTGTGTAATGGTTCAAACCAAAGAAAATGATATAATATTGACATAAAATCAAGAGAAAACCACTATTGAATAATTTATTACATGTACTCATATAAAAAATATCAATTAGACTTACGGTGTAGTCAAAATGCCATAGAAAATATTTTTTAAAGGTACTAAATCCTTTAAAAAAGCATGATAGGGGGTCAAAATTAGAAAAATGATGATGAATTTCCATGAATTTAGAGGAAAATGACCATGGATATTTTTTGAAACGTATGAACAAACAAAATTTTATTCCAAGTTATAGTTTTCCAGGGATTCCTATAAATGAATTTTTAGTTTTTAAACCACTAAAACATGTGTATAATAATCCAAACCAAAGAATAAAACCTCATATTGACTTGAAATCATAAGAAGACCACCATTGAATTATTTTTGACACGTAATCGTAGACAAACCCGATGATATGAAATTATAAGTTACATATTTTTTGGAATGTTCATAAGTGGTTTTTTAGTGTTTTAAACCACATAAACATGTGTGTAATAATCAAAATAATAGAAAAAGACCTCAGATTGACATGAAGTCATGAAAAACCCATTGTTTAGTTATTTATGATGTGTATTCATAGATAACACATCATTATGATATGTAGTGTGGTCAGAATGGATGGTAAACTATTTTTAAGGGTCCGAAAGCCTTTAAAAATGTGTGTCAGAGGGTCAAAACTAGGAAAACATTGTCAGATTCCCCTGAAATTATATAAAAATGACTACAGATTAATTTTTGAAATGTAGGAACTGATAACATGTCATTATGATTTATGGTTTTCCTGGGATTCCTATTAACACATTTTAGGTGTTTTAAAAGAGTTTAACAAGAATATAATGGTGAAAACAATAGAAAAATTACTCATATAGATGTAAAATCATACTAAATTAACTATTGAGATATTTTTGACATATACGCAAAGATAACATATCAATATAACATGTGTTGTGGTCGTAATGACTCGGTAAATGATTTTTAAAGATATTGAAGCCTTTAAAAACATGTATATCGGGGTCAAAACTAGGAAAACAGTAGTATATTTCTATGAAATAAAAGTAAAACAACCATAGATTTGTTTATGAAATGTTGGAACCAACATAACATCATTCTAAGTTATTATTTTCCCAGGTTGCCTGTAAATGTGTTTTTTGTGTTTTGAAACACTAAAATGTGTGTGTAACATTCAAAAAAAGAGTAAATGGCCTCATATTAATGTGAAATAATTGTAATTATACCAATTAGTTATTTTTTACATGTTTTCACTAACAACACATCATTATGATGCACAATGTAGTTTGAATGGATCAGTAAACTGTTTTTAATGCTAACAAAGCCTTTAAAAACATCTGGTGGGGGTTCAAAACCATGAAAAAATCATTAGTTTTCCATGAAATCCTAATTCAATAACCATAGGTGGATTTTTAAATCTATTAATAGATGAGATGTCATTTTGAGTTTCTATTATATTAGGATTCCCATTTATTCCTTTTTAGTTTTTAAAACACTAAAACATGCAACAGTCAATGCCATAGAAAAAACAACGGATTTATGTCAAATCATTGGAAAACCACGATTTTTTTACTTTTTATATGTATTAATAATGTCAATATGATATGAAGTGTGGTCAAAATGGCTTGGAAAATAGTTTTTATAGGTACTGAAGCCTTTAAAAACGTGTTTCGGGGTGTCAAAACCAAGAAAATGTGGTCATATTTCCATGAAATCATAGAAAATTTACCATAGATTTATTTTTTGAAATGTAGGAACTGACATAACATAATTTTAAGTTATGAATTTCCTAGGATGTATTTAATTGGATTTTTAGTGTTTTAAAACACATAAATGTGTGTGTAAATATAAAAACCATATAAAATTAATCCATATTGACCTGAAATCATGTGAAAACCACTATTTTGTTATTTTTGATGTATACACATTGATAACATGTCAAGATAAAAAGTTGTGTGGTCAGAATGGCTTAACAAATAGTTTATTAAAGGTATCGAAGCCTTTAAAAACGTGTGATGGAGGGTCAAAACTTGGAAAAAATCATCAAATTACCATGAAATCAATGTAAAATAGCTATATATTGATTTTTGAAATATAAGAACTAATGAAACATCATTTCAAGTTATAGTTTTCCTAGGATAACTTTAAACGCGTTTTTAGTGTTTTAAAACAATAAAACATGCATGTAATGGTCAAAACCATAGAAAAAGATCTTAAATTGACATGAAATAATGGTACACTTATATTGTAGTTATTTTTGATGTTTACACATAGAAAAAACATCAATATAACGTGTAGTGTGATCAGAATGGATCGGTAAATAGTTTTTAAAGGTATTGAAGCCTTTAAAACCATGCATCAGGGGGTCAAAACCAAGAAAACATCATCTAATTTCTATAAAATCATAGTAAAATGAAAAAATATTTATTTTTTAAATTTAATAATTGATAAAATTTCATTTTTACTTACAGTTTTCATATGATTCCATTAAAATGTTTTTAGTGTTATAAAAAACTAAAATACACATGCAATAGTCAAAACCATGAAAAAAGACTACATATTGATGTGAAATCATGGTAAAACCACTGTTAAGTTATTTTTGACATGTAATTGTATAAAACATGTCAATCTGGTGTCTTTTGTGGTCAAAATGGATGGATAAATAGTTTTTAAATGTTTCGAAACCTTTAAAAATGTGTATTGGGGGGTGGGGGCAAAACTAGGCAAACATCATCATATTCCCATAATATCAGAGGAAAATGACCATAATTTTTTTTTTGAAATTTAGGAATCGATGAAATTTCATTTCAAGTTAGGTTTTCCTAGGATTCCTGTAAATAGGTTTTTAGTGTTTTAAAACACATAATCATGTAGGTAACAATCAAAACCATAAAAAATAACCTAAAATTGAATTGAAATCAAGGGAAAAACACCATTGTGTTATTTTTGATTTTTAAGTGTAGAAAAGACATAAATTTGACATGTAGTGTGGTCATAATGGCTTAGTATACAATTTTTAATGGTATTGAAGCCTTTAAAAGCATGCATCAGGGGGTTAAGACTTGGAAAACATCATTAGATTGCAATGAAATTAGTGGATAATGACTATATAATGGTTCTTGAAATGTATGAATTAACAACACATCATTCTTATTTATGGTTTAAGATTCCCACAAACACATTTTTAGTGTTTCAAAACACTAAAACATGTGTGTAATGGTAAAAACCATTGAGAAAACCCTCATATTAACATGATCCCATGGAACAACCACCATCGATTTAGTTTTTAAATAAAGTATATTCTTTTATATCAAATTCATTAAAATAAAATTAAGTAATATTTAAGCACATTGTAGATCTATTTAAAAATCAATTAAGATTTTATATACTTATCCCATTTTAGTTTCAAGTGTTGAACCATATTTTAAATAGGAAAATTTATGTTTTAAAAGTGTTTTTCATGGTATATTTTTTGTTTTATGTTAAAATGTATTCTATTTGATTAATAAAATAACAAAATTTATGTGCAACATTATAAATATATTCCATTTCTTTTCACTTTTTCATTTCTTTTCATAAATGTTATTGTTTTTATTGTAGGTGGTAGATGTTAACCGAAGTAACGTCAGTGACCATTTGATTGAAGACATTATTTATAAGGTAGTGTTTATGGTTCTTTGTTTCATTGGTATGTATAAATTTTATCAATGATTCTATTGTAATTATGATTTATTATGTTTAGTTTTAATTTCTGTCTTTTTTATTACAATTGATGAGATTATGCGGTATGTTTCATTTGATGAAATTATGTGGAGGTATACGGATGAAACATAGGTCATGGGGTCGGAATATATTGGGCATGAGTTGTTGTTGGAAATATTTTATATTTATATATTGATAATTGAGGTATGGGTTGACTGAGGTAAACGGTTGACTGAAGTTATGATGACTATGAATGTATATGTATATAATTATGGATGTATCTTGTATGATGTATATATGATGGGTTTATTGTGCACATATGTATTAGTTTATTACATGTAAAAGTTTTCATATTTATATTTTTTTATTAATTGTTTTTAAAATGTATTTTTTTTAATATTGAGAGGAGATTTTTAAGAACCACTGTTAAAAAAAAGAATTTTAATCATAATTAACAGTGGTTAATATTAACTAACAAGAAAACTAACATCCACTAACATATTTATCAGTTGTTATGTTCATCTTATCTATTTTATTTTAATTTTTTTTAAAAAAATCACAATTAAATAAAATTAAAATCATTGCTAAATTCTAAAAAATTTACATAAAGACCAGCACTAAATGAATCAAACTACTGTGAAATGACTAGAGAACATGAAATACAGGGAGATTCTAGTAACCACTGGTAAATTATTAAACAAAGGTTTAAACTACTTCCACTAGAAGAAAAAACCACTACTAAGAATGGTATTTTTTGTAGTATGGAGTCTTTTTTTTAATGGTTCTTGTAATGCATTCACCTGAAATGTCGGGTTCGAACCAGAGTGCTACAAGACCACATGTATGCCTCCGCACACACAAGAGGTTTCTGACTAGTAGTGAGGGTATAAGTCCATTAGTGGGGATACTATACCCATAGTATCATGTCATAATACATATAATACATAATAAGCAATATAATAGAAACTAGAGTAATTATGTGGAATCATAAAGATGAGACACATGTCCTACAATATTAAATGGGCTTCTAAAGTGGAAATCCAAACTAGGGTAATAATAGGCAGATAAATAAATAAATAAAACATCAGGGTCCTCTAGAGTCCATCTCGATATACTACCATCTCCATTCTCATTTTCTTAGCCATCAGCCAAATGTCCCTTTTCCTTATCCATGTCCCTAAACATAAGGTCTGAATCTGTAACAATATTTTTATGCAAGGTGTGAGTAATAAAATTCAGTAGGACACCACTAATTCATCCTTAACAAGTGTGAGCATGTTTAACTAGTGTATTTGGTGATAATAATAAATGAAAAATAAATCATAAAATCTAAAATCCCATACCAAGTGGTTGTGCGTTAACTAAGATGCTACAACCCCCGACTGTACTTTATTCAACTCCATGTTAAATGGAAAGTCAATATATCGAATTTAATCAAGATATGCCCATGAGACTAGTGATCATACTTCTGGGAATTGTGTGCACATACTACTTGACATCCACTGAGCTCGAACATTAGGATTCTTCTCCCACATCTCCTCTTGGATCTATCCATACTACCAAAGGATCTAGAAAATGTCACCTTATGATGGTTTTGGGAGTAGTGGAAGCATGTGGTGGTGGGAAATATATTAAAATTTCTTTTAATGTTTATATGCTCAAAACCAAGAGTGAGGAACTTGAACATAAAATATTTAATAAATTGTTTTAATGTCATAAAAAACGATTACCTTATCTTAAGGATATTTCTTCACTAATGTTGTTAATCATATGAAAATACCCTTTCAAATTCCTTCACTGTGCTATGAGGATCCAAGAATAGAATCCCTCTAGAGAAAATCCACACATGCTCCGCTGATATCTGATAAATATTAAACGATCTCTATGTGCTAGTGTGGGGCATAAAATTTCGTGCATTGTTCATTCCTGATCATTTATTCTTTAATCTTGAATAAATCTTTCAAACATTTATTTTTCTTGAGAAGGAGAGAGATAGAGGAGTTAAAATAAAATTCATTATTTGAAAAAATTATCGATTTTTAATTACCTTTAGAATAGCCATAATAGGCTATTTATTGAGGTAGATTTTAGGTTAGAATATCTTTATATTGCATTATAGCCCTTAAAAAAATACTAAAACCATTAATAAACCTCATTCCATATAATAATAATTTTCTTATTATTATTCTATAGTGCCCTCCAACTGGAGCATCGAAAAATATTTTCTAACCATCTTTTTAATTAATATTATTTATTAGACATGGTCTTGGTCTATTCAAACTCTTCTTTTATTTATTAAACACCTGAATAAATATTTAATTTAAATATTTCATGAATCAATATATATTTGTGATCAATAAAACATGAATAAAATTATACCTCAGTCTTGAAAATAATATTTATTCAATTAATTAAATTCAAATTGTATTTAATCAAGATCATCAGAAACACTTAGTGTTTGAACCACCAGGATTTTTTCAAATTGGCATCAAGAGAGCTTTCCTAACGTCTAAAATTACTATCTAGAAATGAGTCAAGGCTCCCAAGATAACTAACTTAATTTTGAAATGATGAAAACTAGAAATGATCAATCACTATATAATATAATCCCTTTATCATAATATTTCATCAAGAAGGTTTCACATCTATGTCACCATCCTATATTCAAGGTACATCATTCTTAAATATCTAAAATAAACACATCGTTACAACATGTACATGAAATTTAATGCAATGGTTCTACTTCAATCAAATTAATGAGATATGAGCTTCCATAAAAATAAAAGGCTTAAATCCTTCATTAACTTATTCATTAAGGACATGCGAGTCATGACAAGAACAGTGTAACCTAAATTACCAGGAATATATGTGGTCATGGTTTTAATCATTAAATCTAAGTACATTAGTTATAAAATTCATTAATGATAATTCTAAAGTCCAATTACCATTACACATGATCGCATATATGAATATCTGATGACACCAAAACATGTGGAATTACTACCTATTATTCTTTCTCATAATCTCCCATATTGGGGATTACCAAGTGAGAACATCATGATACTAAAAATCATCCTCTTATGAGTTCTCTCACCTAACAATCTATGAACTATGTGTCCCATCATAGTAAGTTATCTAACAGAAGAACATTATTTATGAATATCATCATAACACTTCAAGGTTATCAATATAACAGAGCATTTCTATGATCTTATCACGGTGAAATATACTCTAGGACATTATTAAATTAGATTATTATAGAAAAATGGAAAATATTTAATAATATTCTTTACTAATATTCAATATATCAAACATAATTGTAATTAAATTAAAAATTGTTAATCCTAGGACACTAACTCCAAGAAACTCCTATGAGGACTAGATCCAACTACCTAAAACATTAGTCCAATTGAAATCACATAATAATCATATTTATGGTGAGTCAAGATTTTCATCACGGGGGATGATATATTTTCTTCTTTGGAAATACTTCTCACTAAAACCTCACCTCTCTTAAGAAAATCCCTCAAGAGATGATACTTCCAAAGTACATTCTTCATCTGTTGATGTGTACTTGGCCCTTTTACGAGAGACACCACTACAATATTATCACAATAGAGTGTAATAGGATATTTACTATTATATACCATTCAAGATTTTTTAGGATTTGTTTCATCCATAATGATTATTTAGCTACCTCATAAGTCACAATATACTTGGAATCTAGTGTAAAATCTATGACCATAGCTTTTTTGAGCTCTCCCAGCTCACAATACCTCCATTAAATGTGAATATGTATCTCGTTTGTGACTTCATGTCATTTTTGATAAGTTTGAAAACAATAATCATCATATCTTTTGATGGCTGGTTCCCCATATCCTCCATAAAATAGGAAGATATCCTCAGTACACCTCAAATAATTAATGATACTCTTGACTGCCATCTAATAGAGGTCAACTAGATCATCTTGATATCATCTTACTGCACTTGATGCATAGGAAACATCTATCCTAGGACATATCATAATATACATGAATGACCCAATCACTTATTCATATGAAATCCTTTCCATTATTTTTATTTCCCCATGTATCTGAGGAAACATTTTCCTAGAATTATGTATTCCATGTGACATTGGAAACAATCCCTATAACGCTCCGACCCTGGTTACCCAGAGTTAGTGCATTATTAAATAACATTAGCATGATCACAAAAGATCAATTCTCGAAAGACTGAATATTTATTAGGCATGGAAACACTAGATATATTCATAAGTCTTACATTACATCATAAAGTAATGAAAACTACAACAAAATATTGTCTTCATATCCCCTCATACTATCCATACATATCATTCGTAAATTTCATCTTGGAATCCTTGGAAAAATAAGACATAGAAAGGGGTGAGCTCAGATGCTCAGTAAGGATAACAATACAGCAGAAACATTCATAAATAAGTATAAACAGTTAAGGTAATGTATAACTAAAACAAAATCCTTTTAAACTTGAACTTTAGAAAAATATGGCAAAAAAATAAAATGAAGTAATGACATTTACTTATTCAGTTGGATATTCTACTAGTAAAATAACCACATGCAATATCACTAACCAATTTCATAATGATGGAATTCATAATGCTGAACTTTAATTTCTTTTTCAAGGCCTCGTGCAAGATCTAAGGGATAATTGTAACCGGAACACATCCCGGAGAGCCTCTGTAACCAGACTCCAACCAGGAGTGCCTCTAATAACCGTACACCAACCCGTAGTGCCACTAATAACCAGAAAACCACTCAGATGGTTTTCTGTAACTGGACCCCAACCAAGATGGCTTACTTTTACCGGTCCCCAACTCGGAACATACTAGTCAAATACATTCATCTTAAGAAGCAGATGAAATATAACACAATCATTCGTATTAAAACTAGCATAGTAAATGCCAAAACATTAATCATAAACCATTAATGGAATAAAATAACTCATCCATATTCAAACATATCACAATACCTTAAATAAAATATGGATGATTTTTATCATAATAATTTAACTTCAAACAAGTGTAAAATTTATCAAAGGATGTTGACATAGATGAAATCCAAACTATTCGAGAGACAATTTTCTTTTTCAAATTCATTTAAAAGTCACATAATTATAGAGAAATACTTTATTTTAAAAACATTATTATAAGAATGTAAAGGAATCTTCAAAGGTGTAATAACGGTGTAGAATAACTGCACCTGCTGTATAAGTTAAAAAAGACATTCTTACCTTAATTTTCTCGAAAAGGTTATAAAGTTCCTTGTTTGGAAAATGATGGAATGATTCCATTATAAAAATCATATAAAAAGTCAAAAAATGGTATAAATGAATTTAACCAATATTCTGTAAAATAGTAAGACTGTTTTGAAATAATTTTTTATGAAACATGGATATGGATGATAAAGAGGTCCCATTAGATAATTACGTATAAACAACCTCAGATAATGATGAGATTGTGAGATAACCCTTACCAATTTGGTAACTTATGAAACATACAACCCATGAAAGAGGCATCATACAATGAATGTTTAAATACACATAAATTAATGTTTATTACACAAGGAATACAATTATGGGCAGTACATACACCACACAAAAGGTAATAGTGGAAATATGGCATGAATCTCACGGGAATAAGGAGTGAGATGAAAACCCCATACCTTGTACTTTTTCATTGGTTGAGGGTAGGTTAACCGCTTGTATAATGGTGAAATAATTGTTATTAACTTATACAATAATCATATACATTAATATGATATCATATATGATCTTCTAACACAGCCTTGTTAATAATATTTTTGTATTATCATCGTTTCGAGTGTTAACTTACTCATTTTATTTTATATGCTTTGTTTTATAAGACAGGTTTGTTAAGGATAGGTTTGTATATTATACATATATATAATGATACCAAGTCCTTAAAAATTATTTTTAATCATCAAATGAGAATTAGACATGAATGGATATGATGGGAATGAATCTCATCGCGTTCGTAGAGACGGTAGTCCGTATGTACACACGAGCGACAATATCATTATTTTGATATTAAAATAATATATAATTGGATGATATATCATATATAGAGAATAATTATCACGTTATATTTATTATTAACATGAATTACAAATCATTATTATACCCATCCAAATAATAATATTTTGAATAACAATTACAGCACGACGTGGAGACGGTAAGTCATACGTACACACGTATGGTGACATGTCATTAAAAGGATGGATAGAATACTGAATATGGTTGTACTATATTTATAATAACATCACAGTATATAGAAGACACTTCAGTTATTATTTTATAAAGGAAATAACAATGAAAGAAGAAGTTGAAGAATAAATAAACTTTAAAAAGGGTGGTAAAAACATTACCTCTTCTTTGGGTTCTTCCTTTTGATTTGATCAAAAGGGATCCATAGGTTTGATATATTATCAAACTAAGGACTCTAGAATGAATTGAAGGAAGTTGAGAGAGTGTTTGGTTAGTGGTTGTCCAAACAAAAAGGATTTGATGGTGTCAATAATTGGTTTGAAGTGGTGTCCTTTTATAAGGTGGAGGAGGCCCTCTTTAAAAAAACATAAAGTATTAATTTATAATAAATTCATATTCAGTTTCTAATGGCTAAAAAGCTGATTGTTAAAAGTATAATGTGCGGATGGGTAGAAATCCTTTCATCCAAAATATTTTACACCGGTTTGGGCCATTATATTAACCATAACATTTAGTTTTAACTCTTGGTTAATTAGTTTAACACTTACCATGTCACTTTGTATTTTTATAATATATAGATAATAAACATACTATATACATCCATGATATCTACAAGTGGTCCATTAATTATGAAACTATCATTATATAAGTCTTTTTTCTGATGAATAAATTTTTATAAATATAATATCAATTAATAATATAATATTTGTTTTAAAAACTCTTTTATGTCAATTATGACATTATTTAATAATGGATTTTTATTAAAGTATTAAAAAAATTATTAATTATAATAAAATTTATTTATGAAATCCTAACATGTCATTTTAACCAATAAAATTCGTGGATGTAATCAAAACTTTCTAATAATATGTATTTTTCATTTATAATACCAATTATTTGATTCTTTCATTAATAAGGAAAACATTTCATCATTATTGTGTCTAATATATTTTTAATTTTTCAAAGTCTAAAAATTTTAAATAAAATACCATTATATAGGAAATATTTTTATTTTTCTAATGAATATTTATAGTGTAAAATATAATATATATAACCCTATGTAAAAATTGTTTTTCAAAAAGATATATGCTTATGTTATTTTGTATTTACTTTAACTTAATTAATATAATGTGTCATTATCACATAAAAGTATATCCATGGGTTCCCAAAATCGACCCAAAGATAACCATGTTCGGACATGTATCAACCAATAGGAATAAGACACGTTTTAGGGTAATTTATTATTATTATAATACTATTTTTCCCCTTATTTACCGGATTTACCCTTTAACCATGGTAAATAAAATATTTACCGAAGTAATAATTCAAAATGTATAAAAATAAAAGTTTCTTATTTACACAATTTGGACATCCTGATTCCAAATATAGAGTCCATTTTCAAAAATTCAAAATGTATAAGTGGCAGAAATTAATTTAAAATTCATTCCTGCTGTCAAAACAAAAAGCAGGTTTTTAAGAAATAATAACTATCATAAGATTGAAACTTTTTTATGTCTGGTTTAACTGTAAAATTATTTCCAATGTCCAAAATTGTATTAAATGGTAAAAATATATTCTAAATATAATTTGAAACAACTGAAATTCATAATTTATCACTGTTAATTATTTTGATTAAAAAAGTTGTTTTTAATTAAAATTTAGTAATTTACACTATTCATCAAAATATAATTGATATCTGAAAAGTACCAAAATTTTACCCTAGTCTAATTTCGATATTCTTAATCTAAAAATGAAGTCCATTTTGAGAGTTAAAATTTATAGAATTTCAAAAAGTATGTATTACTATTCAAAACGGCTACTTTGATTGGTCGTGGTGTGTTAGAGTCCCAAAGTTGCGTACAATGAAAGATATTGCATTATTAAAAAGGAAACATATCATGGAAGATTGGGGTGTTACATTTTATTCTATTTCAAATAATTGTGTCATCACAATTTGAAATTGTTCTTTGAAAAGAAAAGGTTGATAATAAAAAATACCTTTTTGGAAAACCCATATAATAAATAGGGTTAATTAAATTTAGTTTTAATAAGAGGGAAAGGGAAATGAGAATGTCACCACCAAATTAGGGTTTCGAATAGGATATCATTGGCGGAAATTATAGAAACAAAATTACATGAAAAACGTAAATATTTATAGGGAGTGATTGAGGTCATCAATCACAAACAAGTTTATAATTGAGGGCCCCAAGACCATCAATCTATGATGATTTAAAATATCATCAGTTCAAAAAAACCTAAGGTATTAAGATAACACATTTTTGGCCTTAATATCCCTTCCCTATACAATTAATTTCTTCAGAGAATAAGATAAATATATATATATATATCATGACCAATAGTGTTTTCATCCTTCAATTAATTTCTACCACAAAATCAACTTTCACTCTAAAAGATAATAGAACTCAAAAATATTATATTTATCCTAATTGTATAAGGTTCCAATCATTAACACATACCATTATAATGAAAAAATATTTTTTATCAATGAGGGACTTCTTGTAGGCTAGTGGTAGGTAATAAATGCCTGTCACACTATGGTTATTGATTCGATTCCTGAAGCTTTGCCCGAAGCGACGACTTATCGCCCGACCCGCAACTTGTCCTTTTCCTACAACTATAGTGTCATAATATTCCAAAAATAATCATAATAAGTGTTTTAAACCGGAACAATACTATCCAAAGTTCAACTTAATCCATTCCAAAACATTATAGTTATCCTAAGTACCTATGTCCATACTCTCTGTAAAAGGTATCTAAATTCAAAAATCAATCGCAACATCAGATTCTCAAGAGTAAAGTTTATCTTATTCTCACATACTAAAAATATGATTACCTTAGTCATATTAACACCTTAATGAAAAAAATTACTATAGTACAATCCTTATATATATCACATTATTCTCATAACCAGAATATAATCCTTGAGTCCAAAATTACAAATACATTAATCATTCCTCTTCAACTGTACTAACATCATAAGCTTGGCCATGATCCCTTGGCATTTTCTGAGGTAAATTTCCCTGACTCTTAGGACATTCATTTTCATAATTCCCCATTTCTCTACAATTGTAGCATTCAACATTAACAACCTCCTTCTTTTCCTTACAATCATAAGTTTGGTGACCTTTTTCTCCACATTTGTAACAAACTCCCATTCCTTTTAGGCAAGTGCCGGGGTGTTTCTTCCAACAATTTTCACATAATAGAAAATCCTTCTTTCCCTTTTTCCCTTTATTTGTCTCTTTCTCCATCTTTATTTCTTCACTTTCTTTACTTTATTGTCATAAGATTTAAAGGATTCCTTTTCTATCTTGATAGCACATGAGACAACGTCTTCGTATGATGAGAAGGATTGTGAGATCAATGCTCAATGAAGAAATGGTTTTAACCCATCAAAGAAACGATCAATCTTAATTCTTGGGTTATGTATATAATCTCCAATATACCTTGCTAACCTTGTAACGTTAGCCTCATATTTGCGACATTCTCATCCTCCTTTTGTTTCAGAATCAGAAATTGCCTTTCCATATCTGCTCGATGGTCACAAGGAAAGTATTTTTCTTATAAAATCACTCTGAACTCTCTCCATTCCATATTTGATACTTTGTAATCTTCCTTTATGTTTTGAAATAATGACTAGCGTTGGTTAGCTTCTCCAGTGAGGCAGTAAACTGCCATGAAAACTTTTTTACTTTTCACTACTCCCCAAGGCATGAAATATTTTCTCTATGGAATTTATCCATTGCTCATCTACTAAGGGATTTGTACTCCCATTGAATGATGGAGGTTCTTGCCTCATGAATCAATCTAGCATTGATCCTCCACACTATGGATCAAGGTGCTCTATACGGGTAAGTTTATTATTCATAACCTGAGTGAGTTGTCCCAGTATGGTGATTAGCTGATCAGCACCAATTGCATCACCAACTCCACTATTATTATCTTGATCAGGAGGGAAATCCCAACATGTAGTGCGTGTATTGATACAATTTCCATTCTTTCCACTAGGCACCATTTCTAAAAAAATGGAATAAACTAGATAAGTTTATGAATCAAAAAACATAATTCCATACTTGTAAAACACTTAACATAAATTGAACTATTTATTGATATAATCCATAATCATAAAAAAATGTTTTCTTTGAGGATGTATATACTCATAAACCCTTCATAATGACTTGTAAAAAAATGAGAATTATCCAAAGCATATCCACCAGAAGTGTCGTAACCAAAAGTGCAGCAAGGCCCATAGTCATGCACCAGTTCCCATTCAAGTGTAGCTCAAAGCAGTCTTTTCGGGTTTTACCCCTAGGTACATCTGTGCCAGAGCTTCCTCTACCTACTCGTATCCAGATAAGAATGTATTGCTCAGAAAACTCACAAAATCTCTACAACACCAAAATTCTACGAAGTTGTTGTATTCTAATCCTCAATGTTCATCTTAGGTCTATGTGCTCTAATCAGAGTTCATCTAAATATAGATTCCAAGATTTGTACTAAAATTCCTCTGATACCAAATGTAATGCCCCAACCCCGGTTACCAAAAGTCGATGCCTTATTACATAACAATGGCATGATCACAAAAGATCAATTCTCGAAAAACCGATTACTTTAGTAGTCTTGGAAACACTAGATATATTCATAAGTCTTACATTATATCACTAACCACATTCATAATGATGGAATTCAAAATGATGAATTTTAATTTATTTTTCAAGGCCTCGTGACAAGACCTATGGGATAACTGTAACCAGATCCAAACCCTTGAGCCTCTGTAACTAGACTCCAACCCAGAGTCCCTCTAATAACCAGACACCAACCTGGAGTGGCTCTAATAACCGGACACCAACCTAGAGGGTCTGCTATAACTAGACCCCAACCTGGAGGGCTTACTTTTACTGGTCCCCAACCAAGAACATACTAGTCCAATACATTCATCTTAAGAAGAGGATGAAATATAACATAAACATTCGTATTAAAACTAGAATACGAAATGCCAAAACATTAATCAGAAACAATTAATGGAATAAAATAACTCATCCATTGTCAAAAATATCACAAAACCTTAAATACAATATGTATGATTTGTATCATAATAAATCAACTTCAAATAATTTTAAAATTTATCAAAGGATGTTGTAATATATGAAATCAAACCTATTTGAGAGAAAAATCTCTTTTTTGAAATCATTTAAAAGTCACATAATTATAGAGTAACCCTTTATTTTAAAAACATTCTTATAAGCGTGTAAGGGAAGATTAAATGGTGTAATAACGGTGGAGAATAATCGCACCTGCCAAATAAGTTAAAAAAGACATTCATACTTTAATTTTGTCGAAAAGGTAATAAAGTACATTGTTTGGAAAACGACGGAATGATTCCATTATAAACATCATTTAAAAAGTAAAGCAAGGGTATAAATGACATTTAACCATATTATATAAAATAGTAATATGTTTTGAAATACATATTTAAGAAACATGGACGTGGATGATAAAGAGGTCCTAGTAGATAATTACGTATAAACAACCTCGTATAATGAAGAGATTGTGAAAAAACCCTTACAAATTTGGTAACTTACAAAACATACAACCCATGAAAAAGGTATCATATAATGAATATGTAAATACACAAAAATTAAAGTGTATTATACAAAGAATACAATAATGGGTAGTACATACACCACGCAAAAGATAATAGTGGCAATATGGCCTGAATCTCACGGGAATAAGGAGTGAGATGAAAACCCCTTACCTTGTACTTTTCCTTGGTTGAGGGTAGCTTAACCTGTTTTATAATGGTTAAATAATTGTTATTATGTTATAAAATAGTCATATTAATTAATATGATATCATATATGATCTTTTAACACTTCTTTGTTAATAATATCTTTGTATTATCGTCGTTTCTGGTGTAAACTTGCTCATTTTATTTTATATGTTTTGTTATATAAGCAATGTTTTTTATGGATAGGTTTGTATATTATTCATATCTATAATGATATTAAGTCCTTAAAAATTATTTTTAATCATCAAATTAGAATTAAACCTGAATTGATACGATGAGGAATGAATCTCATTGCGTTTGTGGAGACCGTTGTCCGTATGTACGCACGATCGATAATATCATTCTTTTAATATTAAAATAATATATAATTGGATTGTATATCAAATATAGAAAATAATTATCATGTTATATTTATTATTTAAATGAATTACACATCATTATTATACCCATCCAAATAATAATATTTTGAATAACAATTACACCACGATGTGGAGATGGTAAGTCGTACGTACGCACATATGGTGACACGTCATTCAGAGGATGGATAGAATACTGAATATGGTTATACTATAAATATAATAACAAAAAATTATATAGAAGATACTGGAGTTATTATATCATAAAGAAAATAACAAAGAAATAAGATGTTGAAGAAAAAATGAACTTGAAAAAGTGTGGTGAAAACATTACATCTTCTTCAGGTTCTTCCTTTTGATTTGATCAAAAGGGCTCCTTAGGTTGGATTTCTTATCAAAATAAGGCCTCTAGGTTGTATTAAGGGAAGTTTAGAGAGTATTGGGGCAGGTGATGGCCGAACCCAATGGCTTTGAAAGTGTCATGAATTGTTTAGAACTGGTGTCCTTTTATAAGGGGGATGAGGGGCTATTTAGGAAAAACATAAAGTATTAATTTATAATAAATTCATCTTCGTTTTATAATGGATTCAAAGTTGATTATTGAAAGTCTAAGGAGGGGAGGGGTCGAAATACTTTCAACCAATATATTTTATACGGTTTTGGGTCATCATATTAACCTTATCATTTATATTTAACTCTTGGTTAATTAGTTTAACAGTTACCATGTCACTTTGTATTTTTTTAATATATAGTTAATAAACATACTATATACATCCAAGAGAACCCCCAAGTGGTCAATTAATGATAAAAATATCATTATAAAAGCCTTTTGGCAGAAACTTATATTTTTAGGAATATAATATCAATTAATAATATAATATTTGTTTTAAAATGTATTTTATGTCAATTTTGACAATATTTAATACTTTTTTAGAGACTTAACACCATTATTATTTAGAATAAAATTCATTTAAGAAATACTAACATGTCATATTATCTAATAAAATTCATTTATTTCAAACAAACTTTCAAATTATATTTATTTTAACAATTTTAATACCAATTATTTGATTCTTTCATTAATAAGTCAAATATTTCTTCATTATTGTGTCATATATATTTTTAAATTTTCAATGTCTAAAATTTATAAATATTTTACCATTATATAGGAATTTTTTTTTTGATTTCTATTGAATATTTATAGTCGAAAATATAATATATATTACCCTATGTAAAAATTGTTTTTCTAAATGATGTATGCTTATGTTATTTTTTATTTACTTTAACTTAACTAATATAAAGTGTCATTATCACATACAAGTGGATCCATGGTGTCCCAAAATCGACCCAAAGAAGCCCATGGTCAGAAATATATCATCCAATAGGGTTAATACACTTTTTAGGGTAATTTATTATTATTATAATATTAATTTTTTATCCTTATTTAAAGGATTTAAACTTTAACCATGGTAAATAAAATATTTACCGAAGTAATAATTCAAAATTTCTGAAAAAAAAGTTACCTATTTACACAATTCTGAAATCCAGATTCCAAATATGGAGTCTAATTTTTCAAATTCAAAACACAGAAGTGGAAAAAATATTTTACGATTAATTCCCGCTGTCAAAACAAAAAATGTGTTTTTAAGAAATAATAAATATCAAAATATTGACACTTGTTTATGTCGTGTTTAATTGTAAAATTATTTACAATGATAAAAATTTTATTAAATGGTAAAAATTTATTATAAATATACTTTAAAACCACTCAAATTCATAATTTATCAATATTAATTATTTTGATTAAAAAAGTTGTTTTTAATTTAAATTTAGTAATTTTAAATATTCATCAAAATATAAAAGTTATCCAAAAAGTTCGAAAATATTACCCTAGGATAAATTTTATAATCCGAATCTAAAAATGAAGACCTTTTTTAGAGAACAAATGTATAAAATTTAGAAATTTGGGTATTACTATTAATAACGACTACTTTGATTGGCCACAGTGTGTTAAAGTCTCGAAATTGCATACAATGCAAGCTATTGATTTTTTCAAAAGGAAACGTTTCATGGAAGCTTGGGGTGTTACAATCCCATCTTGTATTTTTTCAATACCAAATATATTAAGTATCTTATCAATTAATGTACTTTGACTTAGGCTGAGTAACTTCTTGGATCTATAATGATTGATCTTGATTCCAAATATTTAGGATGTCTCACCCAAGTCCTTCATAGAGAAGCATTTATTCAACCACATCTTAAAAAACTATAAGAATGGTATTTTATTTCCTATAAGTAATATTTCATCAACATATACTATTAATAAAATGAATATAATCCAACTAAATTGTTTGTAGGAACAAAGATCACACCCATTATTTATGAAACTACATTCTATTATAAATTCATGAAAATGAATGTTCCATTTCATAGATACATGATTCAATCCATAAATTAATTATTTTTCAATTTGTATATATTTTCATCATTTGGAGTCACAAAACGTTCAAGTTGTTTTTTATCAACATCTTCCTGATGGTTCCCATTAAGTATGGCAGTTTTGACATCCATTTCTCAAATATCATAGTCACATTAAGCTTCAATGTCAAGTATAAATCTGATGGATCTCAACATTACAACTGGTGAAGAGGTTTTATCTCAGTTAATTTCATGATGATATTAAAATACATTTAAAACTATTCATAACTTATAGGTACTGACTTTTCCTTCAATTTCTAGTTTCTTATTCAATACCTAGTTGCAACCAAGGGGTTTTACATCAATTGTAGGATCTACCAAAATACAGACTTGATTTTGGAAGATGGAATCCATTTTAGAATTGATGGATTATTTTCACTTGGAAACATCTATTCCACATACTTCTTCCTTTTAGGTTATAGGATCATTATTATAAACTAATAATTTGTCACCATCTTTGGTGATAATAAAACCATTCAATTGTGGTCCACTAACCTCTCTTGTACTCCCACACATTACT
Organism: Viscum album; assembly: GCA_963277665.1. Lineage (NCBI taxonomy): Eukaryota > Viridiplantae > Streptophyta > Magnoliopsida > Santalales > Viscaceae > Viscum > Viscum album. The sequence continues at coordinate 983,318,289 of OY728148.1, read as the reverse complement.
TGTGTCTCTAGAATTGTTTCTTCTTACAGGGGGATTTATATAACCTATTCCTATGACAATTCTTATGTACCTTGAGTCTCAACTTCATCTAAATCTATCGCCATCCCAATATCATTGTTAGAGATGTTTTCCCTCTCAAGGAATATGGAATGTCTTTCCACTATTACTTTTGTTCTAAGGGTTCATATTGGTAATATACCATTGTTTCTTTTAGATATACTATAATGTCACATTCTACACCTCAAGGTTAAATTTTATTCCTAAAATCGGCCTTAACAAACACTTTCCAAAACAAAAAATTCTTGTATAACAACATATGTTTCATTACATTTCATAAATGTTATGGTATACTAAATAACCTTCATGATGTTTTTAATTGTTTTTTTATTTGTAGAAAACAAATATTTTGAAAAAAATGGGGTTTGAAAAACTGGTGAATGATTATAAATATTCAAACCTAAAGATAAATAGGGAGAAATTTTTTGTTTTAGGGAAAGTTGTTTTCTGGATATAGATGATCACACAGAGCAGCACCAGAAACAAAGTATCAAACTGTGTAGCACCGATCAGATAAGTTGTTACAATACTAAAGTTGTTTATCAGACAGATCATTGGTCTTACATCCATTAGCATGAAGTTCATGTTTCATTTGACTCAGTGTTGGTCATAAAGACAGAATGTTGTTAAAGAGTTTGAATTAAGATAGTGATGTTAGGAGTTAGAAGGTTTTAATCATTCTAACCTTAATTTAGATGATGATTTTCTAGTTTTTAATTCTCAAATATCATAAATTGCCTATAAAAATTGTGATTCAATACTTATGCAGAAAAGGGGGAGAATAGGTGAAACCATTCATATTATGTTTTGGTTGAAATGAAACAAGTTTTGAAAGTAATAGAAGTCATAATAATTTCCTATGTAAGTCAGAAGGTGCTTTTCCAATATCAAAGTTATCATAAATCATGAAAACTCTCATGATAAAATCTTTTGAAGAAATGGAGGAATCATAAATATTTTGATAGTTATAGGAATCAAGAAAAAGTTTGCATCAGATCCAGAAGTACCGAGCACAGACGTTTTTAGAAGTATGAATGAGTTATAGCTATTGAGGTATGAAGAATTTCAATGTTGCAGAATGCAGTTTCCATCGTAATGAGAATTCCATCATTATGAGGATTCTATCAGACTAAAGCTAAGGATGTTCCAACAGACTAACTATGAGGTGGAAATTCCCTTGGACTGAATATGAGTAGGAATGTCAATCATAATGACTTTGAGAATGAAATTCAATCAAGAATTCCTTTTAGTACAACTTTCAATTACTCTAAATCTAAGAAAAAATTAAACCAAACTAACTCTGATAAGGATAGTCAATTCAGAATGAGATGAGGAAGTTCCATCATAATGAGTTAAGGAAGTTCCTTCCTAATGATCTAAGTAAGTTAATTTATAATAATCTAATGAATTTCCATCATACCGAAGAAAATCTAGGATTTCTGATAATAATAATTAAAAATAATACTCAATAAGATTTCAACAGATTTGTGAAGAATTTATGTGGTAAAAATTAATATTCAAATATGCGTAGATCTTGATGTTTTCGAATTTAATTATACAGAAAACGTTTTCTAGTTTTTTTCCTTTTTATTTCTAGGATTCCTATTAATAGAATCAGAATACATTCTCACTTTACATTTTATTTATGTGATTGGAAAAGGTGGATCACTGTAAAATTCATGTCAAAGTTATCTATTTGGACTGAGACCTCACTAAAAGCTCAGACATCTTAATGTTTTGTTTACCGGACTAAGTAATATCAAAATAATAATTTGATAATTGTTTGTGTAATATATATTGAGAACGAGTTCATCATAATGTTTCCATTAGACTAAATTCATTGGATTAAATCCATTGAACCCATCCCCATCAGAATGAGAGAATCAGGCCTTACCACATCAGACTAAGGATTTCAGATAGAGAATTTGTAGAGATGTTTCAAGTAAGACTTTGTTATTTTATTATGGCTAAATTGTTTGTAATGAAAATTGTAAGGTGCTGGGAGTTAGTATAATAATTTCTACTCATACATAGAAGCTATTTAGCTGGAGTTGGCACAAGTTGTATTCACGTTTTCATTATAGAAAATTTATAAAGACCCACATGAGTGGTTATGTAAAGGATGTAGGTTCTCACAACGAGGAAACAACTTTTAAATATTAGATGATTTACTTTATTTCCTACATTTTCATTCATGGGTATTTACTAAAAGAAAATAAGGATATAAACATTAACATGTTTCAAGGGTTATGTTTTTTAAAATTATTGCAACTTATTAAAGTGACCAACTGATTCAACCCCCTTCTATGTTTTTATTTAATACTTTGAAACAATTATTGTTATCATAGGTAAGGTTCCCTTATTTAATCCTAATCATGGATAATATCAATTCCATCAATAGTAGAGGAATTCCTAAATTTGATGGAAAAGATTATTATGGATAGAAAAAATAGATGATTATTTTTCTCCTATATTTTGGTCTAGAAGTTATTGATGATACTAAAATTGGTTTTACACCTATTAAGAAAGATTATCCTATGTTTTTTACTAATAAAATTAATATAGAAGTTGATGGAAAGGTTAGAAATTCTATTCTTTGTCCTTATCAAAATGGATATATGAAGGTGATGGGTTTCAAAACTTCAAAGAGTATGTGAGATAAGCTGGAAAGTTTATTCAATGGGAATACTAATGTGAAGGAAGAAAAGATAGAAATTTGGAATAGTAATTATGAAGACATAATAATTAGAGATGAATAATCCATTGATGAATACTTCATGAGAGTAATTTAAATAGTTTGTGTATGATCCTGACCTTTCCTGAAGATGACTCGAGATTAATTTCAGGTATTTATTTTTTTCTTGTTTGAGAATACATGGGTTGGGTTTTACCATGGGGAGTGTTCGAGAGAAAATTTGAGCAAATTTGATGGGAGAAGAGAAATTCATGATTGGAGCATGGTTTTCCCTAACCATGTGCCCCAACCCATCAAACAGTGCAACACTGGAAAGGGGAATTTCACGGTTAGCACACTGTGTTTAAAGTCATGCTCCCTCTTAGGAGAAGCTGTGCACCCCCATAATAGAGGAACATGGTTAGGAACATAGTTAGTGGAATCCATGAACCCCATCCCAACTAACCATGTACAACCTTTTAAATAACTGAAAGTTATATTTTTAATCACACAAACCCCCATTTTAACTTTTATTCGACCCCTATTCGATCCTAGAAGATATTTCATGATTTTGGATACTCCTAGATGGATTATAAGTCTTCATGAATTCCATTATTTGTGGTTTAAAGACTATATCAAATATATGAACCCTTCTTATTAAGAGGATCTCATCTCACTTGGTTTCTCATTCCTTCTCATTCCTTCTCCTATTTTTGATAGGTTTTTTATTCTTATTTTGATTAGATATAAACCTCGTTTTTTATCTAGATATATTATTTTAGATATATATATATATAAATATATTTAAGAGATCATTATTTGTTCAATCTTGATTTAGGGTTTTAGATTCCGATCTTGTTCTATGTCATTATGCTGCTCAAGTTTTGGGGATTTCTCATGGACGACCGCTTGTCAATGAATCGAGTTAGTTGGTCTGTAATCCAAATCCCAATGTCATTATTTAAATTATTTATATGTTATTTTTTAATTTTTTTTAGATTTTTGGAAATTTTGTTCTTGACTGAATTAATTAATTTGGTGAATTAATTAATTAAGGAAATGTGAAATTGTGGATTTTGGAAATTATAGATTGAGACAATTAATTGTAGAATTAATTATGAGATATTGAGATTTGAGGATTCAAATATTCAATTTTGTGATTAATTATGATATATGGAGCTTGTGATGGAGATAATTAATTGTGGAATTAATTATGGAATTTTGAGTTTGTGGATATTGATTAATTAATTGAAGAATTAATTAATGTGATTGATGTACTCAATTAATCAGGGAATTAATTAAGGGTATTTATGTGATAAACTAATAATTGAATTAGTAATAAAATTTGTGGGGTTAGTTAATTGTTTAATTGACTAATATAATATATGTTATTAATTAATTGTAGAATTAAATAATTTACATGATGTGGTTAAATAATTTTTTAATTAATTAATATTATTTTTTTGATTAGTTAATTTTTGAATAAAATAATGGAATATTTGTGTTTAAATAATTATTGAATTAATAATGGAATTTATTTGGTTGTTTAACTATTGAATTAATTATGTGTTGTGATTAATAACATGGCAATTTAGTTTAGAATTTAATAATGGGAACATGTTCATTCTAATGTGTATATTTTTAATGGTAACATGGTTATTTAGTTTTGAAATTGTTGGGAAAAAATCCCTCAAGGTATCATTTAAGAATTTTTGAGCTTGATTGTGTTTGTTGAAAAAACGGGCCTCCATGTTGTCTTTGTTGACAAAGCATACCACGATGTATTAGTGTGTCAAAAAAGAGGGTGAACATGGTGTTTTGTTGGTCTTAAGGGATGATTTCAAAAATCAATGATTGATTGAAGAACCTCGATAAAGGAATGGACATTCTAGAGGTGGAAAATAGTGGGATGCGTGGAAAAATTGTGGGATGTGTGAAATAGAGGGTTTAGGTAACTGACACAAGAAATGTTTCGAGGTATGAAGCTCGAAAATTGGTAAAGGCATGAGGGAACACAATTTTGGCGTATAGCGCGAAAAATGGTGTTGCGGGGAGGATTTGTTTTTCGCGCTCGAATTGAATTACGTGCTCAAGGATGGTTTTTCGCACGGGGTCAATTTTGCCTATAAATATGAAGTGACCCCCCTCTATTTAAGAGTTCAAGACATAGAGATAACTGAGATCTGGTGCGTGAAATTGAAGTTAGCATGGGAGTTGTGTGTAAACTTTATGTTTGCGCGTAAAGTCTGGTGTTGCGCGAAAATCTGAGGTTGCCCGAAAAATTGGTATTGGCGTGTAAAGTGGTCTTATGTGAAAAGTGGATTTCACAAAAAAGCATAGAATTGCATGCAAGGCAGTTTAGTGGTTGCTCATAAGATATAGAGGTTTCACGTAAAAGGGGGTTTTTGCGTGAAAAGTGAAATTTGCGCAAAGCAAAGGAATTACGCACAAGGTGCCGTAAGGGTTGCACGTAAAAAATGGGGTTGCCCGGTCCACCCGGTGCAATGTGAGATTCATCTCTGGGTAAAATTTGGACTTCAACAGAGCATCTATCAATAGTTTTGGATATATTCATTAGTGATAATTAAGAGACCTATAGGCCTATAAACTGTGAGTGGATCCATTCTAGAGTAGTTGGAAAAGGAAGAGGAAGAATGTGATCCTCTCCACTGACAGTGATCCAGAGAGAGAGAAAGAGGGAGTGAACCTTGGGAAAGCAGTGAGATGACCCTAAACATTGTAAAGGCAGTGATCCTAGGCATAGAATTGATCTAGCCTGAACATTATTGGCAGTGAACATTAGTGGATTTGGTACAGTGGCACATCATCGTTGTATGCTCTTTGGACGTAGCCCAGTGATGGTGAACCAAGTAAAAATCACCGTGTATGCCTGCTTGCTTCCCTGAATTGCATTCCAAGCATCATCACCATATAAAGAAGAAATAGAAGTGATGATAATAAAGATACAAGTTGAAACAATGTGACCCTTTTAATAAAGTTTTCATGATCCAATGGGGCATTAAGATTTTTCAAAAGAATATCCATACCCTGATTCACCCCCCTCTCAGGGTACATAGGTCCCTATTGGTCCTAATAGAAAAAAAGAATGGGAACATGTTCATTATTATGTATAAGGTATGAATGGTAACTTAGTCATTTATCTGTGAATTAAATAATGGGACCATGTCAATCTATTGTGTGATGTATGAATGGTAACATGGTAATTCATGTATGAATTAAATAATGGTATCAATGACATTATGAGATAATATATTCATCGGACATACATCAGGACCCGGTATGAGACAAAGTAGGTATTGAATGGTAAAAATAGAACTATGAGATATGAAATCCATTAGACATACTTCAGGCTTCAGAATGAGCCAAACCAAGCATAAGGTATGAGTGTCTATGAGAGTTCGGGGGTTTATGTTTTTAAATAAATATTAATTGATAAAGTGATAACTATTTACTTATGAATTGTAATTATACATTTATCCAACTACATAAACTTTCTATTAACTATATATTGTTTTATACACCATTGGTTGTGGCCTACTGAGATGTACTCACACCCTACTCGGGCTGCCTTATTGGTACCCAAATAGACTTTGTGTTTTCTTGATATGTTAAGGGAAAAAGCTCATTTTTATATGGATGATATGGGATAGAGCATGGATGAGGGAACAAGAAATGATTTGGGACCCAATTAGGGGTTTCATCAGTGTATTTATTTTGGGCTTAATTTTAGACACTTGACACGTACATTGGCACGATATAATTTCTTCGATAGTTTTGATATTGTATTTCCACTTTTAGGCATCTCGTGATACCAGTTATTTCAGGTTATTATTACATGTTATTTAGTTATTGTTTCTTATTTTCATCTAGTGTATTAAATATGATAAAAGGGGGTATAGTATTCCCATTATCGATATTTCAGACCCTCACTGTTTTTCGGTATCCTCTAGCATATGGGAAGGCACACCTGGGGTCATGTGACTGACCAACTCGAGGCACCGATGTGTGGCACCAGATTCATGACATTACAAAGTGGTATCAGAGTCCATTTTTCTTTTCCTTTTTATTTTTATTACTATTTGGTAAATGTAGACATGAAACTAGAATGTTTCGGGCCTTGGTTATGATCTCATTTATGGGAGTAGCTAACAAATATATGGGGGAGAACCCATGTACCCAGGGTGGGATTGTTGTTATTCCTATTTGCTATTACATTTGAATATTATTTCAACTTGGGTGACACAATTGTTTTGTGTTGTATAATTGATGTTAATTTTTTTTGAGTTTTGACTCTTGGACCAGTAGCACATAAGAGTTGAGTTACATGCATAATTATAGAAACTTAGGGTTATTGTGACAAGCATTATTTTAGGCATTCAAAGAAAAATGGATTATGGGTAATTTATTGAACGTGATCATTTTTCCCTTGCTTTTGAAATTGAAATGAAAATGGCACCTAATATAAAATTGAGAAAGATTTTTGAATGGTGTAAGATGAGAATAAATGGGTGTCTAAATGATAAACATGAATAATTAGAATGTTTTTACCCTTTTTATCTAGGACCAAAGAGTAATATTATTAATGGTTGTGATAACTCCTCAGTTTTGACTATGTGGTAGGGTCTGGGGAAATGACTTATTGTGGAATATTTTATTTTACATTAAATGTGTTATTTTTGTAAAAGGTGTCCTAAGGTACCTATTTATAATGGTAAATATATTTCTCTATGACATTGCTTATTGAGAGGATAAGTTGAGAATATACCTAGAGATGTTCTACCAGTAGGAGGAACTAATGCAACAATTGTGTCAGGTGAGGAATTCAGGGAGCAGTTCCAAGAGAACATTTCCCACTTCCTGAAATTCATGTGAAGAGACGCCAGGTGGGATGGGAATAATATTTTTGATCTAAGAATGGAGTTACAAATTCAACACCTTCTTGCATTTATTAGAGAGGGTGGACCTGAGAGAGATGATTTCTAGGTTGAGTCCATCGAGACTATATTTGACAACATTGAGACTCCTATATAGAGGATGTTCGTGTTGGCTGCTTACATGGTACGAGGATCAGTGAATCACTGGTGGTATATTTAGGTGTGGACTGTATAGGCTAATGGTATGTTATGGAAGGAACTATTGGATAAGTTTCTAGAGAACTTCTATCCAGAGATATTGAAGAAGGAGAGAGTAGCTGAGTTCATGAGGTTTACATGGCAGAGTATTTAGGTGATAGAATATGTTGGAAAATTTACACATTTGAAACACATTTCTCCAGCATTGGAAGTGTATGAGATAATTACAGTGAGACATTTTTACGATGGGCATAAATGTGATATTAAGCCCCAAGTTATCCATTTTTAATTAAAGGAGCATGCTAAGGTGGTGGATAAGGATCTCATAGATATAGGTAACCTGAATTGGCTTCTATTCTGGGAAAGGTGGTTCCATTTGGATGATTAGAAGGTACGACTTCTGAGAGTAAGAAGCATTTCTATGAAAACATCAACCAGGGCAGTGGGAAACAAAGTACCTAAAAGGATGGATCAGTTGCATAGGACCTTAATCGAGTGATCTATCACTAGTATGGTAGATTAGGAAACTTTTAAAGATAGTTACCTCAACTACCAATATAGATACACTCTTACAGAAAGATGGGACATCTACAAAAGTTCTATAGGACCCAGTGATAGATTAGTAGTAAGGGTATAACTAGTCATAATCATAGTGTAGGAAGAGGATATTCTGCACCATTTCAGTCTTGCATCTAGAGTTCTACTGGACAAGGTGGTATAGGTAGTGTATGTGGAGGTTCAGGGTAAGAGTGATCATATTAGTAGAGTATTGCAGCACATGGGACATAGACTGCATCATGGGGAAGTGGGGTAAGACTATTGCATTCTATTCACCCTATAATTATGGATATCAAGGCTGGACCATTGACAGTGAGAGGTACTATTTTTATAGCTTCTATGATATCTAGTGCCTTATTTGATATCAGTTCCTATCATTCCATTATTTTTACAAAACATGTTAATGGTTTGAGCCTAGTGATGGAGTCTGTGATTGGGGTGTTGACGACAAACACACCTCATGGAGTTCGGTCAATAGACATTTTCTGTGTGCAAGGTGTGTTCTCTTGAGGTCGAATAGTATAGATTTCCATGGGATCTTTATATCATAGACATGTCAGGCATTGAACTAATTATGGGTATCGACTGGATAGTAACATATTGTCCCCACATTTATTTTTACCATAAGAGAGTGACCATTACATCTCCTAAGGGTTACAAATATATTCACTGTGGAGAGTGGGATATCGAGGCGTTCCGAATAGGGCCAATTACTCACCGAATAAGAGAGATCACAACCTAGGTTTCTATTTTATATCTGGATGATGGAGGTGTAAAATGATATGTCATTACACACTTAGTGGATAGGTTTTAGGATGTGTTTACTCAATATTTCTCAGGGATTCAACTTGAGAGAGGTGTGGAATTTTTCATATAGCTCATATCGGGGGAAGAGATGATTTCTATTCCACCATATAGAATTACACCGAATGATATTCAAGAGCTCAAGACTCAGCTGGAGGAGTTAGAGGATAAGGTATTTATTTATCTGAGTATGTCACCTTGGGGTCCACTAGTGTTGTTTGAAAAGAAGGCTGATATGAGTTTATGCTTTTGTTTTTATTACTGAAAGTTGAACCAGATGACTGGGAGGAACCGGTATCCTCTCCTCCATATTTATGATCTATTTGACCAGTTGAGAGGCGCTTGTGTGTTCTCAAAGATTGACCTGAGATTATGGTATCATAAACTAAGAGTTCAGACTTCTGATATACAAGGGAAGAATTTAGAAGCAGGTATGGTCTATATGATTTCATCATAATATTGCTTGGGTTGACAAACACACCATTAATGTTTTTGGACATAATGAACAAAATAATTAATCTATACCTAGATCTGTTTGTGGTAGTGTTTGTGGAAGACATATTGGTGCACTCCAAGACACATGATTATTATAATCGACATCGTGATATCATTCTAAGTAAACTAAGATAGCATTGTATATACATCATGATATCTAAGTACAATTTTTTGGATCTATCGGGTACACTTCTTGGGTAGCATCATCTCAGAGGAATGTGTGTGGGTAAATCTAGAGAAGTTTTAGATAGTGTTTTCTTGAGAGTATCCCAAGAGCATGTTTGATATCCATAGATTTATAGGATTTTTTGAATATTATTATAGGTTCATTCAGGACATTTACCGATTGGAAACATTTCTGAGGGGCTTGACCAAAAAAGGGATAATGTTTTATTGGTTATAAGATTGTGATAATTCTTTCTAAGATATAAAGAAGATTTTGGAATCATTATGAATATTGATCCTACCTGAGCAAGGTGAGATGTACACAGTGAATTGTGAGACTTCTGGGATTGTAATTGGAGTTGTGTTGATGCAAGGAGATCAATTTGTGGTTTATGGGTCGTTGAAGTTGAGGCCCCATGAACCGAACTACCCTTCATATGAACTCAAGTTGGATATAATGGTTTATGTTTTAAAGTGTTGGGTAGATTATCTATTGGGAAATTTTTTTACTATTTATATTGATCACAAGTGATTAAAGTACATATTTTCAGAGTGAGACATGAATCATCGATAACAGAGATGGGTTGAGTGTATAAACCATTAAATTTTGAGTCAACATATAGTCCTGGAATGGGGAACATTGATGATGATTCATTGATAAGGAAGACTCATATGCAGGTTGTTCAAGAGTCTAGTGCTGAGTGGAAGATGATGGACTTACTAGATGAGACACACATTGCGGTTTAGGAGAGTTAGGATTAGACAACTCTTGTAATAGTTTCATGGGAGTATACATTTTTGAGATATATCTAAGATAGAATGTATAAGGATTTATAATGTTTTACCTTGAGGGGAAACCTTGAAGGTGGGGAGTCACCTTCTGATTGGTGCATATATGTGGATGATGTCATATATGTTAGGAATCAGTTTGTTGTACCTAAAATAATGTGAGACAAGCTTATGAGTGAGTTTCATGCCTCGAAGTGGGTCGTACATCCAGGTGTGACCAAAATGCACTAGGAAATACAAATACAGTTTTGATGGATGGAAATGAAAAATAAAATAGTAAGGTTTGTGACATGATGCTACACCTATCAGTAGGTGAATGTGGAGCATTGATGACCTATAGGTTTACTACAGTCATTGGCCATTATAGACTGGAAGTATGAAAATGTGACCATGGACATTGTGGTGGTTCTCCCAAGGATTCCTTAGAAGAATAATTCTAGTTGTTTTATTATGGATAAACTGAAAAAGGTAGTGAATTTCTTTAATATATGGGAGATTTTCTCAGTAGAGCAGTTGGGATATTTGTATGTTAGGGTGATAGTATGTCTGCACGAGGTTCCATAAAATATTTTTTCTAACTAAAACATATGTTTTACTTCACAATTATTATTGGGATTGCAGAAGGTTCTTGGAATGTAGGTTTTATTGAGTATGAATTTCCACCCACTGATAGATTGGTGGTCAGAGCATACTATACAAGTGCTTGAGGATATTTTGTGAACTTATGTTCTAAACCTCAGTGGGTCTTGGGAGAATCTCCTAGCATTAGTGGAGTTCACCCATATCAATAGTTATTGGGAAACTATATAGATGGAACCATATGGGGCTCTTTATAGTAGGCCATGAAGACCACATCTAGTCTGGATAGAGATAAGTGAGTCTAAGTTGTTGGGACTGAGTCTTGTGTAGGACGCATTAGATCCTGTACAGTTCATTCAAAAATATATGGATATCACCCAAAGTAGATAGAAGTCATATACTGATAGAATAAAATGACACATAGAGTTTACAGAGTCTGATCATGTATTCATTTAGGTGTTTCCCAGATTCAATCACTATAGAATATAGAGACAGGGCATGTGGGCACCCAAGTTTGTTGGACAGTTTGAGGTGGTGGAGAGAATCAGGCTAGTGGCATACCAATTGGTTGTTACACATAGATACAATTCTATGAATGATTTTTTCTAAGTGTCAAAACTAGGTTGGTATCACCCAACCATTCTAATGTGATCGATATGGATGATGTTGAGATTGAGATAGATTTTTCCTTTTAAGAGCATCTAATATGTGTGTCGAATCACAGTGAGAAAGTGTTGCGAGGAAAGACTGTGCCTATAATTTTTGTATTGTGGAAACATGGGAATGTGTGGGAGGAGACATGGAAATGGAATGAAGATTTGAGGGATCATTGTCCTAATCTTTTTTACTCTGAATCTTAGAGATTCTTGGGAGTGCAGCTCAAGGATAAGATGTTATAAGGTGGTGAGATTGTAAGATCCTGACCTTTCCTGAAGATATACTTGGTCTTAATTTCAGGTATTTATTTTTTCATTGTTTCAGTGTACTTGGGTTGGGTTTTACCTTGGGCTGTGTATGAGTGAAAAATTGAGAAAATTTTAAGGGAGGAGGGTAGTGTATACTTTTCTCATGGTTTCCCCTAACTGTGCGCCCCTGCCCAGAAAACCATGCAACCTTGGACATAGAGGAATTAGATGGTTGACACATGGTTTTTAATCTTTTACACCCTATTATGAGAAACTATGAACCCTCATAACAGTGGTTCACATTTAGGTACACATTTAGGAGAAACTATGATCCCCTGCCAAGTTAAACATGCAAGAATTTTTAAATCACCAAAAAATTAGACTTTTAATCACCAAAACCTCCATTTAACTCTTATATGATCCCCATTTAACCCAAGATAAAATTTCATGATTCTGGAGGATCCTATATGGATTAAAGGACTTTACATCCTTTTTAATTTGTTATTTTAAGCGCGGATTGACGATCTTCACCCCTCCCTGTAAGAGGATATTACCTCGCTTGGTTTCATATTCCTTATCCTTTATTATCTTATTCTAGAAAGGGGGTTTTCTTCTTATTTTGATTAGATATAGACATGTTTTCGTGGATCTGGATCTAGTATTGTAGATCTATATCTATATTTACGAGATATTGATTGATTTGATATTGATTTAGTGTCCTAAATTTGACACTCATTCTATAAAATTGTGCTGCTCAAATTATGAGAATTTTCGTTGGGTGATCGCTCATCAACGAATTGAGGTAGGTTGTATATAACTCAAATATCAATGTATTTATTTATATTACATGTATTTAATTGTATAATTTCTAATAGATGTTTAGAAATTACGTTCTTAATTGAATTAATTAATTTTTTGAATTAATTAATTGAGGAGATCAGAAATTGGGGATTTTGGGAATTAGAGATTGAGATAATTAATTGTAGAATTAATTATGAGATATCAAGATTTTAAGATTGAGATATTTAATTGTGTAAATAATTATGATCTATTCATATTGTGATTTGGATAATTAATTGTGGAATTAATTATGTGATTGCAGACGCTGGAAAAGTCCGTTGTTCCCAAACGAAGCTCCGGATGCGGAAAGCGAGGTCATATTCGGAGTCGGAAGAATGTTTCGGAGGGCCCGGAGGCCTTGCGCGGAATTTCAGAGGTCTGCGCGCAAAGATGATGTTCCGCGCGCAAAACCCCCGGGATGCGCACAACTCCCTTGCGCGCCGTGCCCGATTCCGCGCCCGTGAGGAGAATTCCGCGCTCGCGCCTTGGATTCCGCGCCCGGGGTTGCCTATAAATACTAGGCGACCCCCAACGTTTCAAAGGTTGCTGGAAGTCGAACGGTCTCCCGCGCGCGCAATTCAACCCCTTCCGCGCGCAATGCCGATCTTCAGGTAACCTCCTATCTTTCGCGCAATCGAGCCTTGGGGTCCGCCTTCGCGCGCAATCCCCTTGGCTCATTTCCTTTGAATAAATTTCAACCCGAAGGCCTTTGCGCGCAAAAGAAGCCTCTTGCGCGCAATTGCCCCCCGGGTGCGCGCAATCCAACCCGATTGCGCGCACCCCCCATCTTCAAAGTGGCCATTCGTTAGAGAATGAGCCGTTGCCCCCGCGCGCTACCCGAAGCCCGGTGCGCGCAATCCCAATCATCCGCGCGCAAAGCGCTGGCCCAATTGCGCGCCAGCCCGCCATTTTGCGCGCCGACCCGCGGTTTTGCGCGCAAAGCTCCTCTTTTGCGCGCAATCCGCCAGGGTCGCCTCCCTTGACCCCCTTTGGGTACCCGCCTGCGTGGCGCCCGATGGTCTTCATCGCAGGTGCCCGCGTTGTGCGTCGTCTTTCCGTGCGGCCCCCCCCCCCTAGGCTCGCGCGAAGTGACACGGACCTACCGGCGGCTTTATCGTCCAGCATGACGCTAAACTGCACTACGTCCGAGCTACAAGACGTTAAACTGTTCAGCATTCGTCCAGCATGACGCTAAACAGCACTACGTCCGAGCTACAAGACGTTAAACTGTTCAGCATTCGTCCTGCATGACGCTAAACTGCACCACGTCCTGCACGACGTTAAACTGTATACGTCCAGGCTGCACGACGTTAAACTGCCTAGCCCCCATCGTCCGGGCTGCAAGACGTTAAACTGCCTAGTGTTTCGTCCTCAACACACGACGTTAAACTGTACTTCGTCCGACAAGACGTTAAACCGTCCGCTTCGTCCTCAACACACGACGTTAAACTGTACTTCGTCCGGCAAGACGTTAAACCGTCCGCTTCGTCCTCAACACACGACGTTAAACTGTACTTCGTCCGGCAAGACGTTAAACCGTCCGCATCATTCGATCTCGTGCTTCGCACGCAGGGTCTCCCCCGGTTTGGACGTGGCCCCCACCCGCTCGTCTCTGCAGGGATGTCGGGATTGTCCCCCTTTTGGGACGATTTAATGGGAGTGGCTTTTCCCTACGGGGGCAGGGTATTACAAACCCCTAGTTTCTCGTGGGAGGCTGCACATGTGTATCTCCATTGCGCCTCCCCACTGCCGAAGCCAGTAGAGGGTGTGACTGGGATCGAGGTGTCTTCTGCTTTCGGTCCAAGTCCCTTCCAACTGAGTTTTGCCGCATCCGGGCTGCCTCAAGTGCGTAAGTCCTGACAGAATGAACTACGTGGACTTTGATCCCTGTCTTCTAAACAGGGTACGTAGGAAGCCTTCCTGAGGTCCAAGCCCGCCACCTGGTCGTCCCGGTCGTATTTACGTCGGTTCGTCCATCAGTGGACCCCTCCAGGGTTCACGCTTGCGTCGATTCACCTATGAATCCGCCCCTGTGGGAGACTGCCCGTGTGTATCTCCACTGTGCCTCCCCACAGCCCCTTTTTCCATTTCTCTTTTTATCGTCCAGCATGACGTGAAACTGTGATCCACCCGGCCGTTCCATCCCCCTCTGTGCGAGGTGGTTCGGTTCAATCCTCCGCCCGACGGCCTAGACCTCTTCGTGAGTCGGCTTGCCGACGTCCAGCATGACGTTAAACTGTATACCCGAACTACGTCGACTTTGATCCGTGCTAACGCGCGGTACGTAGGAAGCCTCTACGGGGTCCAAGCTCTTCACTCCATCATCCATCCTGATCCTTACCCGGGCCGCCACATCCCGGTGGGGTCATGCCACTTCACTCCACTCCACATCATTTGGGAAGCCGCCCATGTGCTGGCCCCAGCGTCGGAGGTTCCCCGCAAGGGGTTCTGTCATCCAATCCACTTTTCGTGTTGATCGGTCCGATGCCGTCCCCGCTGGACGTTAAACTCGCGGCATACCCCGTGTTAAACATGGGAAGCTGAGGAAAACCTCAGGTGACACAGTTCCCCGCACCTAGTACGGGATGCCTCAGGCCATCATGCCTTCGAGAAGCCCTATTAGGGACGGAAGACAGACGTGTAGAGCCGCAGTGCTACGACACGCCCCCAGCACCCCGAGCCACCCGGCCTTCTCACCGCAGGTTGCTGCCCCGACCAGACTCCTTGGAGCGTCCGGGCGGAAGCAGCGTAATTAACCGGTGTCCATGAAGATATGGCGCCGGGAACGAGATTCACGAACATTCTTAAGTCTATGAGGGAGACCCGGATTAGGCGACGAGTTCCGAGGAGACGTCCAAGGAAGGAGGAGCCGACATCCCATCATCCCGGTTTCGATCAAGGAGCAGACGCCCCTGAATAAGGGACGAATGCCGCCCGCCCTTGGAAAGCGGGACTGCAGGACCACAAGCCGCGCGCCCATCCCCTCGGGTTGACGGGTGCACGCGCGAACGCGTCCTGGCGGAACAGCGTAACCCGACGCACATCCGCACCGAAACAGAAAAATGGTGAACCCGACGTGAATCTCTTCTCCTCGATACGAAGACCGATGGCTTTCAGAGGTGTTGGAAGACCGGCGTGTTGCCCGGCCAAGCATTCAGTCTTACCCGCCAGGGGCTGGGGAAGGGACATCGGGCACTCCGTCTCGCAACGTCGAGGGCCTGGGTTCCCCCCACGGAAGGCGTCGTGGCGCTAATGGTTGGTTGTCGATTCCTTTTTCCTGTCAGTGTTAATGGGTCATTCTCCCTGCTTTCAGAAATCAGGTCGCCCGATCCAGTGCCCGATCGCCACCCGCCCACTGGCGCAGGGACAGGGGAAACACCGACGCGGCTACTCCGCGCGGTCCCGCCCGTTCCACAGCCGTCCCAGCAGCCGAAATTGCGGGACGACCACGCCCTCTCTCCCCCTCGGAGGTCATCCAGAGAAGGGTGATCAACACCCTGGTGCGGAGATACGAGGAAGAGGGAGTCATCCCCACTAGGGAAATGGCTCGCCTAGACCTTGAGGAGGCTGCGCCACGCCACCACCGCCGCCCCCGAGGGCCGCGCAGGGAGGCACCGCTGCCTACCTCAACATCCAACCGCTTCGGGAGCTTATCCCCGGAGCGCTATGAAAGTTCCCTTCCCTACGCGGATGAGGTGGAAGAGGCCCGGGATCACCCTATCCGGGATTCGCTCCAGGGATCTACGGTAAGGACTCCCGCCAGGCCACGGCGACACCGCCGCCAGGCCTCTCCAGTCGAAGAGCGGGCTCTCCACCTGCCCGCGCCGCTCATCCCGACTCGTCTGTCTCGATGCCAACGTCGGGCACGAGCGGAAGAGGATGCCCACCTTGGGGCTCTAGCAACAGCGGCCGCATTGGCCCAAGCCACTGCTGGCTCCAGTCGCCAGGCCTCTGCGCATCCTGAGCAGGGGAACTCCTATGCCCGACCTGGATCGAGGCCCCGACCGCCCCAAAGGCAGGTTGGGTCGACTCTCCCGGTTGCTGGCACTGGCAGTAGCCACCGCGGACCACTTCGCGGTAGCGCTATTCACCGGCAGGATCTACTCTGTGTGGCCGATCCAGGAGGCATGGGTCATCCCACCTTCCGATCCCGGCCCGGAGTCCTGCCCGGAATCATCTCTCCCCGCGTCCCCTTTGATATCTGTCCCGGTGCCCCTCGCACCTTGGTTCCCAGTCCTCTTGGCCCCAGCACCAGTGCGGCCGGAGGACGCCAGGACAGAGATCAGCCCTGCCCCGAAGAACCACCCAGGGGCAGGAAGGCAAGGCGTCGACGCCGAGGGAAGAATGTTACGGAATTCCGGACGGAGATCCGACCGGTTTGCTTCTCTGACTCAGAGGCGGAGTACGATTCGGCGACAGAGCCCCTTCCCCAATCCCGCCAGTCAAGGGCAGGGGTAGGAATGCGGCACGTCAGCCTCGTGCTCCCCGAGAGCGAGATCGATATGATCCCTGCTTCTCTCCGAAGGTATATCCGGAGTAACGAGGGCCTGGTAGACCCCCATGGATCAAGCTTGCGGTTGGTACCGGCCCCTCCGGAAGTGCCTTCCGCCTCGATCGGAGAAGCCGGAGACTTTTTCTGGGGACCGACGGTCGAACCACGATCTAGTGCACCCTCGGCGAGCACCGATGCTATGGCAGGATGTTCGCTCGCCGGACCGTCCTATCGTGATGTGGTAGCTAGGGCACCGCCACCCTCAGAGGGCGGCCCGGGATATGGAGGCCAATCGGCCTGTTCGCCGTATTCACCGCCGACCAGCCCGTCAGCCCGGCGGCCCGCCTCGGCACCACTGCCGGTTCCCCGTCCGTTCCCAGCCATGGAAGAGGACCAGGGAGACCTGGGTCCTGAGTTTGAGTCGTGGAGCTTCTGGACCGTCCTTGCAGAGGGCCACTTCCCTGAGAAGTTTTGGCCAGTCGTAGGACCGGGCTTTGATGCACCCGAATCGCTCACCCCGGATGAGTTCGAATGCTTCCGCCGAACTCTCCGGGAGACTCACTCCCATCTTCACTGCCTACAAATGCCATACCCCGGGAGTCAAGCGCACCTGGAGGATATTGGTGAGCAGTGCCGTCAAATTGACCTGGCCATGCTCCCCGCGGTTCGGCACCCCGGGTCATTTGGGCACCACGAGGTCCTCCAACAACGATGCGTTGAGTGCTTTCAAGTACTCCGCAAAGTTATCGAGGAAGCCACTCCCCACGTGTATATCCGTGGATGGGGGCAGTACGCTGCCCTACGCTTCAGTGTGATCCGCCGACAGCCCGATTCGCTGGGTGGCCCTGAGGGTATATCCCCAGGGACAGGAACGGTCAATATGGCTGACCTGTCGGGAGAGGAGAACGACTTGGAACTTTTCTACGGGGGATTCCCCCCCGAAGACAAGCCGTCGTCAGATCCATCGGTGAGAGTTACTCGTCATCAGAGGAACCTCCTGGGGCTCCCCGCACCCACTGAAGCACTGACGTTGAGCCGAAACGTCAGCAAAGGAAAAGAGCACAACGAGGCTATAAAGCCCGCCGACCCATCTGCCTCCATGCAGAGGGCAGAGGAGGATCCCGAGAAGGCTACGCTACATCAGCAGCTCGCCGAACAGAAGAAGCTGGTTGACCAGCTCCTCGCCGAGCGCGCTGCAGAACGGCGGCCTGACTACGGTGATCCTAGGCCAGGACAGCAGGGACCGGAACAACCGCTCCTCGACGAGACTCTCTCGGGCAACCGTGATTACGCCGTGTTCGCCGAAAGGAGAGAGGCCATTGCCTATGGCAAGAGGGCGCGGTATGTTTCGCCACACCCTCCCGAGCGGCGTGACTACCTGAGAGATCCCGCTCGGATTCCTCCCTCTGCCCCAAGGGCCGCTCCGCCCACCATCCCACGAGCTGCCGAGTTCGACGACCCGGTCGACGACCCGATTGAAGGGCCATGCAATGTACTCATGGTTAGAGATCCTCGCCAGGACTGGAACCCATGTCCGGACGATCCGATGGCGGCACTCATTGCCCGCTTGGAGGCCTTGGAGACTCGGCAGGTGGTGATCCCACCGGACGGCAAGCCCTACCCAGCATGGGTGGATGACATGCCGGCGCCTCCGGGATTCGGGAATCCCACTTTCGCCCCCTTCAACGGGACTGGAGATCCACCACAGCATTTAGCCCACTTCAACTCGAGGTGCGGGCCTATGTTGGGGACTCCGGCGCAGCAGGAGGCCGCTAAGCTTCGCTTCTTTGTTCAGACACTGGAAGGGCCAGCATTTGTCTGGTACAGCCAGCTCCCTGTCGGGTCGATAACTAGCTGGGAGGACCTTCGTAGGCAATTCCTCTACCAGTTCAGTTCCACGACCCGGAAGACAAGTATCGCAGACCTCTTCAAGTGCAAGCAGAGGCCTGATGAGCGAGTCGCGGACTTCGTCGCCCGATGGAAGGGTCTCACGTATTCCCTTGACATGCCATTGACTCAAGAGCAGTTGCTGACAATGTGCGTCGGGAACGTCAAGACCGAGCTGGTCCCTTCCCTGATTACTCAGAATTACCCCGGAGGGTTCAGGGACTTCTCAGACAAAGCTCAACGTCTTGAGGAAGCCCTGCAACAGGCCAGCCAGGCACACCCGCTGCCTCCTATGATTCCTGCAAGGAGAGTCAGTAGGGCTGAGCCCGCTGCTGTTGCCCAGATAGAGGCCCCCAGGCCGTTGGAGCTGCTGCCGGTGAGGCTAGCTCCACAGCCTCACAGGAATTCGCCTCCACGGGCTCAGTTCCCGGCCCAGCAGCGGCAGCCTCAGAACCGGCCGGCCCCTCCGCGTAATGTACCGCCGCAACCCAGGCGAGATAATCAGGGTCCACCTCCTCGGCAGGCCCCTCCAGCCCCTCGTCAAGACCACGCTCCCAGGGGCCCGCGACACCTGACTTACTCATTCCATGAGGATCAGGTCCCCGATTATTTCCGGAGTGCCCTGGAGCAGAGGATTGTGCGACTGCCTGAGTGTTGGAAGCCAGAGGAGGCACATCTTACGAATAACCCCCGCTACTGCCCCTACCATCGGGCCCTGGGGCACACCATCCAGCGGTGCTATGTGTTTAAGGATTGGCTCCAAGACCAGATTAACAACAATGTAATCAGGTTGGGCCCAGCTCCAGCACAAGTGGCGGGCGTGTTCGTGGGATCAGATGACGATAGTGGCAACGAGGACGAATGGCAGCTGGTCTCCAACCGCGGATCCCAGAATTATAATAACTGGATGGCCCGCAAGATGACCATTCGCGCCCATGGAATCATCCGTGCACGCTTGAATCAGCCTGAGCCCCCAGAATCCGCGGGTGCTGCTTCGGCATCGTTGTCCCAGCCTGCCTCTTCCAAGAGGAGCAAACGGCGGCAGCGCAAGAAGGAAGAGCGCGCCCCGCCAGTTCCGCCACTATCCCGCACTCTCGGCGATTTCATGCCCCCGGAGATGGGGGTCCCTCCTCGGATTCGCCCGGTGATGGATGATTCGTCCGATGACGGTATTGGGTACGCTTCGGTTAATACCGTCGAGCTGGTAAATCCCTTTTCGGTTCCCGACGTTGAAGAACACCAGGTGGACCTCCCTAGTGTCCCCGGTCGTCGCCACCGTCGGAAGAACCGCAGCAACAGGAGTCGCCGGGGCACAACCGTTGGTACCTCCAGCCAGGCCGTGCACGCCACCGAGACTAGGCAGCAGGCTCAAAACCGAGCTCAGCGCGCGCAGCCCCCCCATCCGGGGATGACGGATTCGCCTCCGCCACTGTTTGTGGTGTGGGACCAGGTAGAACTGCCTCAGCCGCGTCGCGACCAGCTCCGCCCTGCCACGAGTCCATCCCGGCCTCCTGACTCCAGTACGGTGACCATTTCCCGGACTGCGACCAGTGAACAGCGAGATGCGCCAAGTACCAGTCGGCCGCCGATCCAACCGGCAAGGCCCGTCATGCCACCAACCGCAGAGAAACCTCCTGCAACCAGGGGCTCGCGCTTGGCCAAAAAGTATGATGTCCTGAAGCACATGGCTGACATCCCAGCAAGGCTCTCCATCCTTGAGGCTCTGCGCATGTCATCTGAGATGCGCGAGGCACTCGTTGAAGCCCTGAAAAGCCCCCTCCAGTTTGAGACAGAGGTTGCGGCTGGAGAGGCCTTTCACGCCGAAACGATCGAGGACGCCGAATGTCAGGCAGTTATCTCGTTCTCTGGTAAGGATGAAGACCCTCCTATACAGGGACACATTCGTCCGCTGTATGTCACTGGCCAGTTCAATGGCCTTGAAGTCCGGCGCTGTCTTGTCGACACGGGGTCCGGGATTAACCTGATTCCAACTCGGACGCTCCGGAGATTGGGGTTGTCTGAGGATGACTTGATTCCCTCCGACCTCAGGATCCAGGGGTACGATCGCACCGAGCAAACCCCGGTCGGCAAGATACGTTTGAAGACCCAGTTCGGTGACTTGGTTGCCAACACCGAATTCATGGTAGTCTCTCAGGACACTGCGTACAACGCATTGATGGGCAGGCCATGGCTCCATCTTTACGCGGCGGTTCCCTCGTCATACCACCAGTGCCTCAAATACTCCCTTAATGGTCGAGTAGGTGTGCTTCAAGGAGATGCCTCTCCTTTTGCCTCATGTGAAGCCCGCTATCTGGACGCGGACTATTACAAGAGCAAGGATAAGCAGATCCTGGCAGGTGAGGTTGAGCCTGTTGCTGTTGCAAGTGATCCCTGGGCAAGTATGGATGACGCTTACGTCCTCCCGATTCAACGGTTGGACGTCGCCATGGTCTTGACGGTCCGCGAGTCTCCTGATGAGATGGCCGCGACCGCCCGCGCCAGCACCAGTGGCCCAGCAGGATCTGGTAGCCCCAATGCAGTTGCCAACGCAGTCTCTCCCGTGGACGATCCCTCCCCGAGTGGAGAGGATATGGAAGACGCACCCCCAGCCTTCGAGGAGGGCGTCCCCGCCACGGTCGATGAGTTAATACAGGTGAACCTTGGAACCGAGGCCGATCCAAGACCCACATTGGTTAGTGCCGCCATGCCCTCTGAGGAGCGGCAGCAGTACGTGGACTTTCTCCGGCAGCACCGTGATGTATTCTCTTGGGGCTATGACGAGATGCCGGGGCTGGATCCTCAGGTAGCCGTCCACCGCCTTGGTCTCCCGGCGAACCATCGCGGGTTCAAGCAGCCTCCCAGGAAGATGCACCCATCCCACGGTGCCATGGTTGAGGCCGAAGTTGACAAGCTTATCAAAGCCAACTTCGTGAGGGAAGTTCAGTACCCCAAATGGCTGGCCAACATTGTGCCGGTCAGGAAGAAGAACGGGCAGATCAGAGTCTGCATCGACTTCCGCGATCTCAACCGCCACTGCCCGAAGGATGATTTTCCCCTTCCAGTGACAGAGCTGTTGATTGATGCCACGGCAGGGTTGCAAGCCCTATCCTTCATGGATGGATACTCCGGATACAACCAAATTCGGATGGCCCCTGAGGATGAGGAGTTCACTGCCTTCAGGGCCCCCCAAGGTACCTTTTGCTACCGGGTCATGCCTTTCGGCCTGAAGAATGCAGGTTCCACCTATCAACGGGCGATGCACCGCATATTCAAGCCAATCCTCGGCACACTGGTGGAATGCTACGTCGACGACTTGGTTGTCAAAACGCGCCAGCGTCATGACCATCTCAAAGATCTTGAGAAAGTGTTCAGCTTCCTCCGGTCTCGCTGCCTGAAGATGAACCCGTTGAAGTGTGCCTTTGGGGTCACCTCCGGAAAGTTCCTTGGATTTGTGGTAAGATACCGGGGTATTGAGATCGACCCAGAGAAAATCAGGGCGATTAGCCAGATGCCTCCCCCAGGTACCGTCCGGGAACTGCAAGGGTTCCAAGGCCACTTAGCCTATATACGCCGATTCATCGCGAATCTGGCTGGCAAGTGTAAGCCCTTTTCTCGGCTCATGAAGAAAGGTGCCACCTATGTATGGGATAAAGAGTGTCAGACCGCTTTCGAGGAAATCAAGCAGTACCTGCTTCAACCTCCGGTCCTGATGTCGCCTGTATCCGGAAAGCCGCTGGTCCTTTATGTGACCGCCCTGGAACGGTCCCTGGGTGCCCTTCTCGCCCAGAAGAACAACGAGGGAACGGAGAATAGCCTCTATTACCTCAGTCGCATGCTCCTCGATGCGGAAGTTAGGTATTCCCCCATCGAGAAGAGCTGCCTGGCGCTCGTATTTGCCGTACAGAAATTACGGCACTACTTGCAGCACCATGAGGTACAGTTGGTTTCTCGGGTAGACCCGTTGAAATATATCCTGAGCCGACCTATGTTGACTGGCCGTCTAGCGCGGTGGGCTGTGATTCTCCAACAGTTCGACATCAGGTATGTGTCTCAGAAGGCCATCAAAGGGCAAGCATTGGCAGACTTTCTGGCAGCTCACCCGACCTCCGCGGATCAGCCGCTGGATCTAGGCTTTCCTGATGAGACCATTCTCTCGGTTGATTGAGCCGATCCATGCTGGCAGATGCACTTTGACGGTGCCTCCCGGAGCCCCACCGGTAGAAGACTCGATAATCCTAAGCTCAACAGAGTAGGCTTGGGTATCGTCTTCATTACCCCGGAGCGAGCCGTGCTGCCATACTCTTTCCTGTTGTCAGAGGGCTGTACCAACAATGAGGCGGAATACCATTCCCTCATCACCGGCCTCGAGTTGGCTCTCGAGATCGACGTGCCCCATCTGTGCGTGAAAGGGGACTCCGAGCTGGTCGTTAAGCAGATCAATGGCGACTACTTTGTCAGGAAGCCGGAACTTGTGCCATTGTTGGAGTGCACCCTCCTTCTGATGGCCCGGTTCCCTTCTCGGCCGGAAATTGTCCATGTTCCCCAGTCGCAGAACGGTCGAGCAGATGCTTTGGCCAGCCTCGCTGCGTCACTTGCGGAGCCTGAACAGGACAACCTGATCGTCCGCGTGACGCGCCGCAGGCTCATCGCTCCCGTTATCCCGGAAGAAGATCACGGCCCGTTGGTAAGTAACCTCACCACGGTTGCCCCTATGCCCGGAGCCCCGAGTACCCCAGATATGACAGTCGGATCAGCCCCTGATTGGAGGACGCCTTTGGTTGAGTACCTCCAACATGGCATTCTTCCATCGGAGCGGGCCGAGCGCGAGCGAGTTCGACGCCGCGCATCGCAGTTCGTCCTCCAGAGCAGTCCCGGCCTGGAGAAGATCCTCTACAAACGCGTATTTGATGGTGTTCTCCTCCGTTGCCTTCAGGGAGTTGAGATCCCACGAGTCATGCAAGAGGTTCATGCTGGTTCATGCGGCGCCCACCAGACTGGGCCGAAGCTGTCCCACCAGATTCGGAGGTTAGGATACTTCTGGCCCTCCATGATCCATGACTGCATCGAGTATGCCAGGAGGTGCCATGCGTGCCAGGTTCATGCGAACTTTGTGCATCGGCCGCCGGAGCCTCTCCATACCACAAGGTATTCCTGGCCCTTTGCAGTCTGGGGACTGGACGTTGTGGGACCTTACCCACCGGCGACAGCTCGCCAGTGCCGGTTCATTCTGACCGCTACGGACTTCTTCTCCAAATGGGCAGAGGTGATTCCGCTCAGAGAGGTCAAATCCTGTTCGATCGCTGACTTCGTGACCTCCAACATCGTCCATCGATTTGGAGTGCCTCACGCTATCCTCACGGATAACGGAACCAATTTCTGAGCAGCCGAGTTGAAGAAGTTGTACGCCAAGTATAACATTCGCTCGAACCATACATCTCGCTATCATGCGCAGGCGAATGGACAGATCGAGGCGTTTAACAAAACCCTCTCTAACATTCTGCAAAAGATGGTTGGTCAGAACAAGAAGAGTTGGCCGGACAAGCTCCCCAACGCCCTCTGGGCTTATCGGACGACGACTCGCAATTCCACCCAGATGACCCCTTATTCCCTGGTGTATGGAGCTGAGGCCGTCCTGCCCATCGAGATCCAGTTACCGTCCTTGCGCACTGCGGTCTACGACCAGCAAGCGCCGGACAGAGTTACTGAAGCCCGTCTAGTCGAGTTGGAAGCACTGGATGAGAATAGACTTCACGCTTTGCACAACTTGGAGAGGCATCAAAGCAGAATGGCTCGAGCTTTCAATAAGAAGGTTCGCCTCCGCTCCTTCCTGCAGGGTGATCTAGTGCTAGCCCTAAGAGCGCCGATGATCCCCGGCAGGAAGCCACCCAAGTTGGAGCCCAAGTGGGAGGGACCGTTTGTTGTCCACAAGGTCTATCCCAATGGCTCATACTCCCTAGCGACTATGGATGGTGAGCGTGTCACTCCTCCCACCAATGCTAGGTTCCTCAAGCAATACTTTGCCTGAGTGTTCATTCGTCCCGCATGACGCTAAACTGCACTTCGTCCTGCATGACGTTAAACTGCACCACGTCCTGCACGACGTTAAACTGCATTCGTCCAGGCTACAAGACGTTAAACTG
Source organism: Viscum album (assembly GCA_963277665.1). Taxonomy (NCBI): domain Eukaryota; kingdom Viridiplantae; phylum Streptophyta; class Magnoliopsida; order Santalales; family Viscaceae; genus Viscum; species Viscum album. The sequence goes on along the minus strand of OY728148.1, from coordinate 983,292,811 downwards.
TTCAGCATTCGTCCGCGCTGCAAGACGTTAAACTGCCAAGTGCTTCATCCCGCATGACGCTAAACTGCACTACGTCCGAGCTACAAGACGTTAAACTGTTCAGCATTCGTCCTGCATGACGTAAAACTGCCCCTCAAGAACTACGTGCGGCTTGATTCCCATCCTTATGGGATACGTAAGACCGCCTGAACCTTCATGTTTCAGGCCCAGCCCCATCCTTCGGGAATTTCCATCTCATCCTGGGCCCTTGGTCCAGTTGCCTCTGGGTATGTGGCGTATGGTGTGTGCGCGGGGGATTCTGTCCTCATTCACGTCGGTTTTCTCCCCACGCTGTACGCCCCCCACGTTTGGGGATGCCTTCTGCTCCCCCCTTCTTTTTTCCTCATCGTCCTGCATGACGTTAAACTGCACTTCAAGAACTACGTATGGCTTGATTCCCATCCTTATGGGATACGTAGGACCACCTGGACATTCATGTTTCAGGCCCAGCCCCATTTCCCAGGAATCTCTATCCCGCGTTGGGCCTCTGGCCCCAGTTCCCCTCCTTTTTTGTGCGAGGCGTATCGCGTGAGCGGGGGATTATGTCCTCATTCACGTCGGTCTACTGGCCGCGCCGTACGCCTCCCCCGTGTGTAGGACTACCTCACACCCCTCATCGTCCTGCATGACGTTAAACTGCCTCTCAAGAACTACGTATGGCTTGATTCCCATCCTTATGGGATACGTAGGACCGCCTGGACGCTTGTGTTTCAGGTCCAGCCCCGTCTCTTGGTTGATCACGGGGATCTGCCCTCTTTTGGTTTCTCTCAGGGTGAGTCCTCCGACCCTTTCCGGAGATCTGTTAACATGTTTTGGGTACTTCGGTCTATGACTCGTAGTGTCAGATTCAATCCCGACAAGTCCTGTGTTGCTTGTCAGGCCTCGCGCTTCCTCTTATTCGAGCCTTCACTCAAAGGGATCCTCGTTAGCGGTTTGGGTACGATGCCTCCGTGCTCTCCCACCGCTCCGGGTCGATTTACCGGCGGGTCTTGGGCCGCAAATCGATATGAATCCTGCGATTGAGCGGTTGATGCTCGTTTGCTTGCCCCGTCTTAGGCTGACGCGATCGGATGTTGTGTTGCGAATGCGTCAGCAACATCCTTGATCGCCATGTCGGCTCTTTCAGGCTCTGAACATTGGTTGCGCAGTCCTCATCACACTCCGCCTTTATGCGTTGTAGTGGAATCTGGACACTCTTTTCATACTGACCTTCAGTACACCTTTACACGTTAGGCAGACCAACCAAGGTAATGATGTCGTTCGAGGCTCCCATGATCTGAGCACCAAGGATATATGCGGATGTTCTCCCCAAGGGCCATGCGTAGCTGGACCCTCGTCCCCATAAGGAGGGAGGAGTCGCTCGAACAATCGCGTTCTGAGCCCAGTATGCCTGGAGGCTAGCATCTCTGCCCCTCGGGTGATGGACATACGCAGACCCCCATCCCAAGACTCTTCTCCTGGAATCGTGCGTGACCGCAGGGCTGGGTATGCTCCCACCTCCGCCGTGTCCGCCGTACCGCGGTAAGAGGATTCCTCCATGGTCCGAACCACACGACCTTAAACTGTGTTGTCTGGTCCTACCACACGACCGTAAACTGTGATCGTCTTGGCCGCCCGATGAGAAAATGGCACTGCATCGTGATGTTCTCCTCAGGGGACACTCATGTTGGGCGCTGGTTAATAACCACGCCATTCATCAATGCCTTCCGTGGCTTGATTATTGTGGCGACGCCAGAGATTTCTCAATCACAGGCATGTCGCCGCACAAAGAAAAACCATTCATCTTTAAGGACAAACAAGAAATATCAAATGCCGCTCCTTTTGTGTGGGAGGGTCAGACCCGCACTCTTCCCCGCGCTGGTGCCCGATTGTGTTGCGCCGCGCTTCAAGAACTACGTGCGGCTTGATTCCCATCCTTATGGGATACGTAGGAACGCCCGGATGTTTGAAACTTCGGTTCCAGCCCCCCACCTCTTAGAGATTCCCCCTTCTCTGGGTAATCCGCCGCCTTCAGGTCACCCTCAAGGCGTGTTCCCCGACCCCTTGCAGTGGTCCACCGGTGTCAAGAGTACTCTGGTTTATTTCCAGGATGGTCAGGATCCGCTTGGTCAGGTTTCCTCCGCTTTTCAGGCTTCGTGCTCCCTTTCATTCGGACCCATCGTCTACGCCCTGGGTGGAGCCCCCGTGAACGGTTCGGACACAATGCCTCAGTGCTCTCCCACCGACTCGGGCCGGTACCCCCAATGGCCTCGGGCAGCAAATCGATATGAATCCTGCGATTGAGCGGTCGATGCTCGTTTGCTGCCTCATTCCACCAACGGTTAGTGCGATGTTGATGCTGCTTTTCCGCCACGGTCGGCAGTACTCTCATATCGTCACGCCGGTGCTCTCGGTCCTCGAGTGAATGGCCGCATGATTCACATTTCCCACCTCCCATTCTGACCAGGCGAAAACTCGACACTCTTGACACTATCCCTCAGTGCATCTTCGCATATCCAGGGGATATGACCAGATGCGGCGTACTTTGAGGTCCTTATGGTCCGAGCTCTAAGACCTTAAACTAAGATCTCTCCTTATGGTCCGAGCTCTAAGACCTTAAACTAAGATCTCGCCTTATGGTCCGAGCTCTAAGACCTTAAACTAAGATCTCTCCTTATGGTCCGAGCTCTAAGACCTTAAACTAAGATCTCTCCTTATGGTCCGAGCTCTAAGACCTTAAACTAAGATCTCTCCTTATGGTCCGAGCTCTAAGACCTTAAACTAAGATCTCTCGTTATGGTCCGAGCTCTAAGACCTTAAACTAAGATCTATCCTTATGGTCCGAGCTCTACGACCTTAAACTAAGATCTCCCCTAAACGGGATTCTACGTCCTGCATGACGTTAAACTGCACTCACAGAACTACGTGTGGCTTGATCTCCAGCCTGATGGAGTACGTAGGAACGCCCGGGCATTCCGACTCGGGTCCAGCCTCAGGGATCGTTAAGTCCCGCCCCTCCTCGTCGCCGGCCGTCTGGCCTGACTTCGGGTAGAGTGGTGCAGTTGTGATATTCTCCCCGATTCAGCTCGGGGTGCCCCATCGCAAGGATGGGAAGCGACAGTTTCCTCGTCAGAGAGGTGCTGTCTGAGAATTGAGGTGACTCACGGCCAGATTAGTGCATCCGCCTAATACGTTTTCCCCACGGTGGCGCAATTTTGAGAACGTTGGATTCTGTCTGAACAAATCGTCACTTCGCCCCACGCTTCGCATGCCCTGTTGATCTGGATTTTCCACCCTTGTGTCTGAAAGAACCCCAAAGCGGTATTCATGATGACATGTGGTCCGCCTCCTGCAATATGAATGATGGACTTTTTCGGTCCGTCTATTGTAGTTGTTATGGTCGATCCACTGTCCGCCTACCATCTTGGGCATTTCCTGGAAGGCCGACCGTTGTGGATGTCCGGATTCGGGACACGCGATTCACCCTTTCTCATTTCCCTATGTTCGGATAAAATCTCAACGCCCCTAGCGTTGTCCCGCTCGTGTGTTGGAATAAGTTGGGGGATGATACATTGATTAGGTCTGAGGTCTCCTTTCCTAGGAATGACCTCCCTCTTTTCTCCAGAAATCCAGGCCCAATTATGGATGCCTGATGCTTGGTTAACACTCCCGCAAGACAACGAATTGTGGTTGAGCATATTAAACCAAAAGATGCAGATAAATATATTGATTCATACAGATGGATCAAAGTAGCGGAAGCAAATGTTTTGGGAATGGAAAAACAAATCCCTTAGGGATTAGCATGTTGGATGAGTCTTTCTAATGCCGCTACCCTTTGGCTGGTGGCCTCCAGAGCTGCTTCTCGCTCTCTGCGTGCCCTCTCTTCGTCGGCGGTCGCAGCACGCAGTTCGTCGATTCTGGCCTGTGCACGCTCCCGCTCGACTTGAATTGTGACCATCTGTTGGCCCGCCTCCGTCAGCTGTACTTGGGCGTCAACCAGCTGAGCTACTAGTTGCTCCACAAGCTCGGTACACATCGCGACGAAGGCCTCCTTCTCTGCCGCCTGCCCTTCGAGGCGCCGGACTTCCTGCTCCGCCGCGAGGAGCGCCCGCGTGCTCTCCGACATGTCCCGACTTTGTGTGACGTCGGCACGCCGGCAGCTCTCGCACATCTTTTCAGCCATGAAATCACGGACCGTCAGATGGAGGCGTTGAGCATCAGCTCCCCCGGCACACAGGAAGCGCAGCCAGGTCTGAAGTGATCCCATGCGCCCCAGCCACTCCGATGGGTCTCTCTTGAGGAAGCGATGGATGCACTTCCACCCCCTGCGGCGCGTTATCCGGCTGTCCTCGACCGCCTCCGCGTCCGAGTCGTCCATCTCCTCGGGATCGGCAGGCCGGTAGGCAGGGAAGGCAGCCAGCAGGTCTGCTGCAGGGTCCGCCCCTGGGAGGTCCTCACGAGGGATAGGTTCCCCAACATCCGGGTGACCTTCTTCTCTCTCCCCAGTGGCGCTGACACCCTCTTCAGCCCCCAACCTCTCTCCGATGTCAGCACCGCCGATGTCCGGAGCCCCTTGATCAGCAGTTGGTGGGGCCGGCTCGGTTTGGGAAGTCTGTTCCGGAGCAGGCGGCATGTCCACCACTGGTCCACTCGTAGATGGCCCGGGTTCGGCAACCCGACGAGCCTCCAATGTTGAGATCACTGCGCGGGGCATGCCATGGTTAGTCACGGATCGTCAACGGCAAGCACCAGCAGTAAAGTAGGGAGACTTACGGGAGTTCGGAGCGTCATCTTCCGCTACCCCGGTCGCCGTAGGAACAGTTGCAGCAGGGGACCCCTTAGCGCTTGTCAATTCAATGATAGGTGTCTGGCCCCCGCCTTGTCCTGCTGGCGCCCCTCCTACTCCCGCTGAGGATGCCTGACCAACATCCGTGCGCTCTTGAGAAAGATGGAGAAATGGGTTAGAAGCTGCATAAGAGAGTGGATGAAGCAGATTGAGTAGGGATAGAAGCGGACCTCGAGGAGCTCAGTGACATCAACTTTGTCAGAGCCGGCCACCTCGCCGCTCTCCCGTGGGCTCCCCTGATGGGATCTTCCCTCGGAGCCTTCATCCTCCCCCATTTCCTCCTCTTCTTCGGAGTCGTTGCTACTGTCGTCTTCTTCCGGCGGCATCTGTTCCGGAGCGGGCTCGAGACCGAGCATCACCTTCACCAGAAGGGATGGCTCCGCGCGCTGACCACGTTGGCGCGCGTACTCGTCCATGGCCGTCAGTTACGCATACTGCCGGTTGAAGTCCACCCTGTCGGCAATGTGGAGGCGCCCGACCTCTGGCAGATGGATTCCTTCTCTGAGAATCTTTCGCCAGATGGCGTCGGTCCCCAGTGACTGCCGCAGGGTCATCCAGGCCGACCACAGCGCCGGGAAGACTGCATCGTGGGAGGGTTCGAGCAGACGTCTCACCTGCTTCCCGGGCCGCTCTTCGACCGCCGCATGTGCCCCCTCTCTGGGCACCGAGGTCGTAGCGGCAGCCTGCGATGTGCCCGCCGCCGAAGTCCCTGCCCGCGCCGGCTCCGCTGCTTGGCGCGCCTCCGTTCTCCCCCGTGTGGCGGCGCCCCGCCTCCTTCCTTGACGCCCGGTCTCCGCACGGGTAGCCTCGAGCCGCCGAACTAGCTTCTGCAAGAGCCCCTCGGGGTACGCGATGGCCTAGTGTTCGGCGTACTCGGTTGCCAAGCCTGCGTCAACTCCGGTAGGAGGGAGAGTGATGACGTCGCCAGAGCCGAAAGCGGCAAACATCAGCCACATCTGGCGAAGGACGCAAGGGTTCGTCTCCTCCCGGACGGCAGTGAATACCCTCTTCGGCATCCGTTGAAGGCACCCGAACTGCCTGGCGAAACGGGTCGGCACGTAAGGCTCGCAGATCACCTTCCCGTCGATCCGAGCCACGAGCACCCCGCCCCGCATGTTCAGGAAGTATTCATGCTGCTCCAGCGGACCCTGCCCATTGTCGATCATCTGGCAGACGGGAGTGGGGAACGGACTGAAGTTGAAGTTGGCATGATTTCCAATCCGAATCCTCACGCCCTCCTCACTTAGGGTCATCAGAGCGACCCCCGCGATGTTCAGCAGGGAGGGTCGCAGGCCGTTGCCCGGAGGAATGATGGCGTTCGGAAACGTGTACCCACCGAGGTGAGCAGCCACCCAGCCGTGGAAGAACTGAAAGGGCCCACAGATCCTTCGTGGCGACCCCCCTCGTGAGATGCGTCCCAGGATGGCATACAGCCTCGCCAGCACTGGGACCCCGAGGTTGTATCTCTTGTTGGCGGCCATAGCGCCCGCCACCGCCAGTGTCGCCGGGCGAACGCCCATTCTCGCGTCCCGCACTGGCAGGAGCCACCCACTCAGAAAGGCGGCCAGGAACGCCGTGTACCGGACATTTGGGTCCCGGGCCTCGATGACGCGGTACCCCCATGAGCGGTAGTCGCCCGTCTCCAGGACCCTCCAGTACGACCCGTTCCGGCTCCTCTGAGCTGCGGTCGGGCACCGCTTCCCCCTGCCTGGCATCTTGACCGCCGGGTCATGCTCCAAAAACTGGCCGAACCATTCCTTGTAGGCTATGTCCTTCTGGAAGTCATTGATCCCGAGCCGCTGCGTAGCCAGGTCAAGCAGATGCCAGGTCAGGATGGGAGTCCGTGACCTGTCCTCCCAGATGTTCTTCGGTGGCAGGAACTCATCGTATTGGTAGCCCTCCAGCGGGATACCTCCGATGCAGTGGATGTCCCAGAGACCGATGCCGACCTCCCCATGGTGAAGATGGAAGGTGTTGGTATCCGGAGACCATCGGGTGAACAGCTCCGGCCCGAGCTCGGACTGCTGGTAGAAGTGGAACTGCGACGTCCACACCGCCTCGAACAGGCCGATGTACCGCAGCTCCTCTGCGAAGTGATCGCAAGTGTGGCGTACCCAGAACGCCCAGGCCCACTCACTGGTGAAGTTGCCCCCAGACCGCAAGTCCCAGTCCTTCCGCCAGCCCTTGGTGTCGTCCGTGACGCTCTGGCGATATATGCTCGAGTAGAGGGCTGGAGAATTCTCCGCAGTAGGCTCACCCCCATCAATGGTTCGCGTCCTCGGGTTCAGGACATAGACATCCAAGTGTCTGGTCTCCCTGGCAGGATGCCCATTGTTGGTGATGTTATAGCGGAGAAGCTCGTCCTCCCGGGTCACCCAGGTCCGCGGCGCATCAATCTCGAACCCTAGCACCAGGACCTCATCTAGGATGCCGAAGTTCCAGAGCGGCAGGTTGTCCGACAGTGGATATGTCTTCTGGGCCGGCGTCAGTAAGTCGAACAAGGATTGATTGTTGGAAACAATCTCCTTGGCTCCGTAAACCTCCTCGTTCGTCGCCATCTCAGCCCTGCGAGTGGCGGCATCCCCCTCATTTCCTCTGTGCGCGGCCATCTCAGAAGTTTCGGGAGTCGTGCGGGTTAAGGGATGAAGTGTGCGGAATCAGACGAGGCTGGTAGAGAAGTTTGAATGTTGGCGCGCAATCCAAGTGGGCGGCGCGCAATTGGGAAGACTGTCGCGCAAAGTTCCGGGTTTTCGCGCAAAGACAGGCAGAATCCGGACGGTTTTGCGCGACGAGCGGGCGAATTCCGCGCCGGAAAAGGCAATTTCGCGCACGAGAGCAGAGATGCTTATCGCGCGGAAGGCCAGTGTACGGCACGGAGGGACCCAGTGCCCCTATTTATAGGCGAGGCCGGGGTCCGCGCTGCGCGGAAAGCGCTTTGCGCGACCGCAGCGGCGAATTTCGCGACCGGCGCCCCTTTTTGCGCGCCTAGGTCCCGCGCCGCCCAGGACTTCGGCATTCCGGCGTCTCCCTCGGAACCCGATCGTTGCGACCTCTCGCCGATCAGATTCCGAGGGGGGGCTTTTGTAGACGCCGGAAAAGTCCGTTGTTCCCAAACGAAGCTCCGGATGCGGAAAGCGAGGTCATATTCGGAGTCGGAAGAATGTTTCGGAGGGCCCGGAGGCCTTGCGCGGAATTTCAGAGGTCTGCGCGCAAAGATGATGTTCCGCGCGCAAAACCCCCGGGATGCGCGCAACTCCCTTGCGCGCCGTGCCCGATTCCGCGCCCACGAGGAGAATTCCGCGCTCGCGCCTTGGATTCCGCGCCCGGGGTTGCCTATAAATACTAGGCGACCCCCAACGTTTCAAAGGTTGCTGGAAGTCGAACGGTCTCCCGCGCGCGCAATTCAACCCCTTCCGCGCGCAATGCCGATCTTCAGGTAACCTCCTTTCTTTCGCGCAATCGAGCCTTGGGGTCCGCCTTCGCGCGCAATCCCCTTGGCTCATTTCCTTTGAATAAATTTCAACCCGAAGGCCTTTGCGCGCAAAAGAAGCCTCTTGCGCGCAATTGCCCCCCGGGTGCGCGCAATCCAACCCGATTGCGCGCACCCCCCATCTTCAAAGTGGCCATTCGTTAGAGAATGAGCCGTTGCCCCCGCGCGCTACCCGAAGCCCGGTGCGCGCAATCCCAATCATCCGCGCGCAAAGCGCTGGCCCAATTGCGCGCCAGCCCGCCATTTTGCGCGCCGACCCGCGGTTTTGCGCGCAAAGCTCCTCTTTTGCGCGCAATCCGCCAGGGTCGCCTCCCTTGACCCCCTTTGGTTACCCGCCTGCGTGGCGCCCGATGGTCTTCATCGCAGGTGCCCGCGTTGTGCGTCGTCTTTCCGTGCGGCCCCCCCTAGGCTCGCGTGAAGTGACACGGACCTACCGGCGGCTTTATCGTCCAGCATGACGCTAAACTGCACTACGTCCGAGCTACAAGACGTTAAACTGTTCAGCATTCGTCCAGCATGACGCTAAACTGCACTACGTCCGAGCTACAAGACGTTAAACTGTTCAGCATTCGTCCAGCATGACGCTAAACTTCACTACGTCCGAGCTACAAGACGTTAAACTGTTCAGCATTCGTCCTGCATGACGTTAAACTGCACCACGTCCTGCACGACGTTAAACTGTATACGTCCAGGCTGCACGACGTTAAACTGCCTAGCCCCCATCGTCCGCGCTGCAAGACGTTAAACTGCCAAGTGTTTCGTCCTCAACACACGACGTTAAACTGTACTTCGTCCGGCAAGACGTTAAACCGTCCGCTTCTTCCTCAACACACGACGTTAAACTGTACTTCGTCCGGCAAGACGTTAAACCGTCCGCTTCGTCCTCAACACACGACGTTAAACTGTACTTCGTCCGGCAAGACGTTAAACCGTCCGCATCATTCGATCCCGTGCTTCGCACGCAGGGTCTCCCCCGGTTTGGACGTGGCCCCCACCCGCTCGTCTCTGCAGGGATGTCGGGATTGTCCCCCTTTTGGGACGATTTAATGGGAGTGGCTTTTCCCTACGGGGGCAGGGTATTACAAACCCCTAGTTTCTCGTGGGAGGCTGCACATGTGTATCTCCATTGCGCCTCCCCACTGCCGAAGCCAGTAGAGGGTGTGACTGGGATCGAGGTGTCTTCTGCTTTCGGTCCAAGTCCCTTCCAACTGAGTTTTGCCGCATCCGGGCTGCCTCAAGTGCGTAAGTCCTGACAGAATGAACTACGTGGACTTTGATCCCTGTCTTCTAAACAGGGTACGTAGGAAGCCTTCCTGAGGTCCAAGCCCGCCACCTGGTCGTCCCGGTCGTATTTACGTCGGTTCGTCCATCAGTGGACCCCTCCAGGGTTCACGCTTGCGTCGATTCACCTATGAATCCGCCCCTGTGGGAGACTGCCCGTGTGTATCTCCACTGTGCCTCCCCACAACCCCTTTTTCCATTTCTCTTTTTATCGTCCAGCATGACGTGAAACTGTGATCCACCCGGCCGTTCCATCCCCCTCTGTGCGAGGTGGTTCGGTTCAATCCTCCGCCCGGCGGCCTAGACCTCTTCGTGAGTCGGCTTGCCGACGTCCAGTATGACGTTAAACTGTATACCCGAACTACGTCGACATTGATCCGTGCTAACGCGCAGTACGTAGGAAGCCTCTACGGGGTCCAAGCTCTTCACTCCATCATCCATCCTGATCCTTACCCGGGCCGCCACATCCCGGTGGGGGTCATGCCACTTCACTCCACTCCACATCATTTGGGAAGCCGCCCATGTGCTGGCCCCAGCGTCGGAGGTTCCCCGCAAGGGGTTCTGTCATCCGATCCACTTTTCGTGTTGATCGGTCCGATGCCGTCCCCGCTGGACGTTAAACTCGCGGCATACCCCATGTTAAACATGGGAAGCTGAGGAAAACCTCAGGTGACACAGTTCCCCGCACCTAGTACGGGATGCCTCAGGCCATCATGCCTTCGAAAAGCCCTATTAGGGACGGAAGACAGACGTGCAGAGCCGCAATGCTACGACACGCCCCCAGCACCCCGAGCCACCCGGCCTTCTCACCGCAGGTTGCTGCCCCGACCAGACTCCTTGGAGCGTCCGGGCGGAAGCAGCGTAATTAACCGGTGTCCATGAAGATATGGCGCCGGGAACGAGATTCACGAACATTCTTAAGTCTATGAGGGAGACCCGGATTAGGCGACGAGTTCCGAGGAGACGTCCAAGGAAGGAGGAGCCGACATCCCATCATCCCGGTTTCGATCAAGGAGCAGACGCCCCTGAATAAGGGACGAATGCCGCCCGCCCTTGGAAGGCGGGACTGCGGGACCACAAGCCGCGCGCCCATCCCCTCGGGTTGACGGGTGCACGCGCGAACGCGTCCTGGCGGAACAGCGTAACCCGACGCACATCCGCACCGAAATAGTGATTTTTAGTTTTTGGGTATTGATTAATTAATTGAATAATTAATAAATGGGATTTACGCACTCAATTTATTAGAAAATTAATAAAGGGGATTTATGTGATAAACTAGTTATTGAATGGGTAATATAATTGGTGTGGTTGATTAATTATTGAATTTACTAATAGAATTTAAGTGATTAATTAATTTTAAAATTATTTAATGTATTTTATGTTATTAATTATTTTTTGAATTAATTAATGTTATTTATTTGAGTAGTTAAATTTTGAATTAACTAATGGAATTGTTATGTCTAACTAATTGTGGAATTAGTAATGGAATTGATGTGGATAATTAATTGTTGAATTTATTATGTGTTAAGAATGATAACATGGTCATTTAATTGTGAATTAAATAAAAGGAACATGGTCATAATAATGTGTAAGGTATGAATGGTAACATGGCCATTTAGTTGTGAAATAGAGAATGTGATCAAGATTATTCTAATATGTAAGGTATGAATGGTAACATGGTCATTTAGTTTTGAATTAAACAATAGAATCATGCACATTCTATTGTGTGATGTAAGAATTGTAACATGTGAATTAAAATATGAATTAAAGAATGATATTAATGGAATTATGAGATATGAAATTTGTCAAACATTCCTTAGGCTCCATCATATTTCAGAGTAGGTATTGAATTATAACAATGTTATTATAAGATATGATATCCCTCAGAAATACTTCAACCTATGATATGAGTTGAAGTGGGGATTAAGATATGAATGTCTACGGGAACCCAATCTTTTATATTGTTAAATAAATATTAATTGATAATGTGATAACTATTTACTTATGCATTGTAATAATTTCATTATACAACTGCATACACTTTCTATTTATTAGATATTGTTTTAGTTTCCATTAGTGGTGGCATACTGTAATGCCTTTGATTTTCCATGAACTATTTTTTTGGATACTATATAGATTATTTGTGAGACCAGACACTAAGACGCTGTGCGATTCTGAGTACGTTGTTCCTAAAATAAGTTTTTGAAATATATTAAATAGCATGCATGCACATTTTTCATGAAGAAGTGTAATACCTTATAAACAGGTACCCTGATCAGAAATATGATTTTACTGTTGAGTTCAGAATGCGAGGTCCACCCTAGGAATGACTTAAAATTAGTTGGTGTGGGTCATTTGTAGAAAAGTCATCACAGGTGTGGAAATAAAAAAAAATTAAAAAATTTATTTTATTTCATTTTTTTTTGATGAAGTGATTGATGGACTTTAAATAGACTATTATAGAGAAACACTACGGTTACTTGTACAACCCTGGAACTGTTGGAGAGCCATTGGAGATAGCTTCAGTTAATCCTCTCAGATGAATAGAGATAGGATCTTTAATCAATGATTGTTGCAAAAAGTTTCAAAGGATCTCACAAAAAAAAACATGACACAACCCCATTTTTCATTAGTGATCGATATGAATCAAGGAAGGGATGTATTTTTATTTTATTCTTCCCCATTCATGATTTATACAATGAATATGAATCAATCAAAGAAAATATTTTTCTGAGGTTTGATCATTTTGCGGGATGAGATTATTTTATGAGGTTTTGATGGAAGAATATATTTTTAATTTTATTATTCAGATTTTAATTCTAATAAAGATTGATCAAGATAAACATGAACATCGATCAAGGTTTGTTACTCCAATATGTTCTTGTTCTTTTCTCCCCCATTCATCGTTTGTCACAATCATTCTGGATAAATCGATCATTGTGAACCTATTTCTTGGTGCAAAAATCAGATATTGCAAATCTATGATTGGAATAGCCTGACAGAGGTGGGATGATGGAGATAAAGAAATTTAGATGACAGAGGATACCCAATTTACCATTCTTCAACACAAAAATAAATGAATGAAAATTTGATTCATTTTATGAGTTGATTTGATTCTGTAATGCATTCTTCAAAAACAAAAAGGATTTGATTAGTTGGTATCTTCAATCTCATGGTGAAATGTTCACCAGATCGAAATCTGGAGGCATTGGATCAAATGTGGGTGTAGATATGGGATTCTGAAAAATCCTAAACAACACAATGTTAAATCTAGATCTATACGTTGTGTGGGTCCACATGAGGTGAGATTAGGGTTTATATAGGAAGTTAAATATCACATGTAATGTGACCCCTTTCACATAGCAAGTGTTATCACTGGGGTCACTGATCATGTACTCATGAATCTCACGGGATGTTTAAATGGGAAGATGTTCACAGGCTAAGATGTGTTCTGGTTCTTCGGATGACAAGCATGGGATGGTGACGTGTACTATCACATGGTTATAGTAAATGGGATACCTACATGGTGGGTACTACTACATGGACACAGTTTGATGAGATGATCCATTTACACGGGCAAGACCCGGGTTCAAGGGGATGGAGTGTGACCCCAACTACACACTATGTACTCTTTTATACATGTATTGGAGCCCTTGTACTATATATCTTGGAATCATTTTTTAGTGTTTTTTACCTTCATGTTTTCCATGAGGTATAGTATGCAATAAATTTTTACTCCCGGGACAATGATCCCTTCAGTAGTAATTCCTAGATAGAGTTGTTGGAATCCCTCTGAGAGGCCCAGAGTGAGATCCACTATTCATATTCATGTTATAGGTGGAGTTCTTGTTATCGACCTGACCAACAATACGTGTGAGTCAATCCTCTACGTAGTGGGTTAGTCCATATTGATTTGATGGTATCAACCCAAAGCCTTTCAAGTGATCCTCATCTGTGTATTGTATTCTATTCAAACTATTAGCATGGTCTTTCTCATTATGTGACCCAATAAGAAGTACCTATTGGAAGGACATCATCAATGCTATCATATTTAGGAGTGTTTTCTCTTGGGTGAGTGCTTTGTGGAATGTTCTATACGGAATCATAGAATAGTATAACATGAGTGTGACTTACCTCTAGAATGTGTGTCATTGTGGAGTATATCTGGATGTTCTTGTTATATGTGTTGTAGAAATATACCCATGTAGATATAAATGTATTTCATTAGTTTTATGTGATGCACACCTATCATAGGGCATGTAAAAAGAAATTTAATTTTCCAGTGTAGTATAATGGATGACCGGGTTCATCTCACTTGAGGAACTTTCTCATATGTTCACTTAGTTAATATAATTCACCTAAACTATTTATTTTTAATTGTTTTCATGATTAAATAAGTTTATGAAATTTAAATTAATGAAAATATTAAACTAACATGAAATGATAAATTTTAATTAGTGAATAATGAACTTGGAATTTATGGGTTGGTTTGTGGGTTCCATCATTCTCCTTGTTGGTGTTTAAATAAAGTTTGATAATTTAATTTTGAGATATCATTCTTGAATTACTATTCTATTATTAATTGGTGTGAAATCTGGAATTCATTTAGAAAAATTAACTTCCCCTCCTACATTAATCAATATTGATGGAACAACTCAATCGTGAGTGTGACAGCTTCCAAGACCTGTCTCTATCGTATGCCATTTCAACCACTGAATGGATCAAATAAAACATATTAAGAGCTTGTATTCAGTATAAGGGATGAAATAGATTTAATAAAACAATAGATGTGATTTTGAGTTTAGTTTCCAAGTGGGCTATCACCACACATGTGCACGTCACTCTATCTCATAAAAAACTTAATAAAACATAAGAATTTTACCGTAGAATAAATTAAATTGACACATACCTCCCCTGAGCCCAGGATTGAGTAAGCATACCATTTTTTAGGGTAAGAGGTAATGGTGGATATTATTAGAATAAGAAAAGTAGAAAATAAGGATAAAATATGTAGAAGAAAGGAGGGTGGTTGGATGGAAGGAAACACAAAAATAAAAACCATGCATGAATTTATTAAAAATCTAAATTACTATTGAAATATAAAAAATAATGAAAATAAAAAAATTAATAATATGATAAGGGAAATATTTTTGAATTTCCTCCCTTGGTGGAGATATCCTCATGGTTCCTTGGAATAAATTTCATGGAAAATGGGATGAGATGAGAGGTGGGAGCTCCCCTCCTTTTATAGGAAGAAATTTTCCTCCTCAAGTTTTCACATTTTTGGCAATATAAATGGATGCTTAACACATTCCATACTTAATAAAAGTTGTTAATAAATGACTTTTTCATTCAACCTCAAAATGTCATATTTATTGGACTCTTCTAGAGGGATTTATGTATTTTTATTGACAATGTATTTTTCCTAGAGGAATTTTCTAGGAAGCTTCGTTCAATGTATAACATCTTTTTGCCACCAAAATTGTATAGAAACTCAATGAAATTTATTTTGGTTGTGAATATATGTATCCTAGTTAATATAAATTTCTAATAAACTCCATTGTAGGTGTATAGCATGATTTATACATCCGTTAAGGTGGTGGGGTCCACGCTGTCACCCCGGACAATTTCCAAACATCAATGATTTTTTCGGGCCTTTAGATATTCGAATAAACCTCTAGTTTGGAAGAAAAAGTTAATGGAATTTAAATAAGTATTCTAAAAAAATAATCATAAAAATTTGGATTTTTTTTTATAAATTACCAAAATACCCTTGACGTAAGAATCTATAAAAAATCCAGAATTTAAGCACAATTCACATTTTAGCTCAATACACACCATAAATCCATAATTTTTAAATATAATCTGAAATTGATAAATTAGGTGGGTTAAAACATTTTAAATGCATATAAAAAATCTGGAAAATATTAGTTTTATCAGTATATGTTTTGGTTTCGGTGTGTCCTACTATATATTTTTATACTCACCAATAAATTGGGTTTTCCTTATTGTGTCATGTCTTGTGTCGAAGATTTAATTTTTGATAGAGTCTTAGGAGGACCAGGAACAGATGGTTCTTAGTGAGACCAGAATATCTGAGGTGTGTTCCTACAATTTTCTGAATGTAGTCCCAATACTTAATTATAGGTTGTACTTTTGTTTTCAAACTCTTTTTGGTGGGATTTAATTTGGCCCTACGTAATTTATACTACATCCTTTTATACTCTGTTTATGCAATTTTGATATATGAATGCATGGGTTTTCAATTGTTTTTATATTTCATCATTTTATAGGCATGGAGATGTGTGTTTCTGTACAGGTCCTTAAGCCAAGGCCTCTCATGTCAGTGATACACCTTATCAGTGCTAGTCACTAACCCCTAGACTATTCGAAGAAGGATTCGGGAGACACGGCATGGGACCCTCTAGGAGGGGGAATGACACATACTGAGTTGTACTCACACCCTACATGGGCTGCCTGATCAGTACCTGAAAAGAGTTTGTTCTTTCTAGAGATGTTAAATGAAAAACATGTATGTTAGATCATTGATATGGGAAGGAGCATGGATGAGGGAACTAGACACTATTCAAGACCTACTTGGGGGAGTCGTCAAAGTCTTTAGTTTTGGTATCATTTTAGACACTTGACATGTACATTGGCTCGACATATTATCATCTTTATTATTTTGATATTGTATTATCTTTTTTGGTCATCTTGTGATACTGGTTATTTTTGGTTATGATTGAAATTTATTAATATATTAATTAATATTTTTTGATGTGTATTTACTCTGATAAAAGAGTGTAATGTCTCACGATGATAAATATATCAGACCCTCACTACTAATCAACAACCTCTGACATATGGGGAGTCATGCATGAGGTCATGTGACTGACCGATTGGAGGCACTGGTGTGTGGAACCTGGTCCGAGATGTTACAGTTTACAACATTAGAGGTTTTGGAGATTTCTTGTAATAAATTTGAATGATACTCAACTGAAAAGAATTCTTTAAAATATGAAAGTTAAAAAAAATTAAAACCTTCATTTGAAAATTTTATAAAATAAAAGATTCTTTAGATAGTGAACAAGGTGATGAAAAATCATATAAGGAGTATCAACTCAAACAATAACTTATATTATGTATTGAGAAAAACAGAAATCTCATGTAAGAAATTTGAGTAATGAAGAAATATTTTGAAGAAATTTCTAAAGTATGAAATTATGTCATCAAGTCTGTAGAAGAATACATTCAAGAGTTCTTAAGTTACAAACTAATAATCAGTAAACATGGAAGGATGATTGAAGATATCAATAAGAAATTGGAATATAAGGAAAAATAAGTCAATAAGATTCAATATAAACTTCTTTATTATTTACATACTTTGAGAAAGATGAATGAAAACATAAAGAAATATTTAATAGTAAAAAATATGACTTATAAATTTGTTGAGAAATCTCAAATAAAAAAATTAGGTGAAGTCTTCAAACACAAAAAATAATGTTTCATCTGATTTTTCTAACATTTCACATGATAAGAAAATTAATAAAAAAGTTTTGGTAGAGAAATAATGTGAAAAACCTGTCACATATACAAAATTTTAAAACTCATGAACAAGGAAATATGGTATACACCCAGAGTATGTTAGGGTAGGAAGGATTTATCAACCTCAAAAAAAATTTTCATAGAAACATCACACTTAAATAAAAAATTATGATTTGATGGATTCTATTGGTAATATAGAATATATGGGCACATGACTTATAATATTCTGAATAAAATATCACTTCCCAAAATAATATTTAAATAGAGTGGAAGAAATAGTGAAATTAGAATGAATAACTTTCCTGACACATAGGATGTTAGAAAAGAAAAATCACAAGATGTTAGAAACATTGCAAAAAAAAATCAATTTAAATGTCTGGATGAAGGTTATGGAATATGTGATTTGTCTTTTTATCATTTTGGACTAGTATTAAACTCCTTCTAGAACATGTTTTCCATGGGAGATAAATAAATGAAAGCTAGGATGAAGAAAGTTGAGGAAATATTTTTTTTTGAGATTACCATGAATGAAAGTAAAAAAGAACAAACCATGGATACTTGATAGTGGTTGTTCTTCAGGCATTATAGTTCTTTTAAAACTCTTGAAACATGTTGAAAATCATGACGGAGGTTCTATTACCTTTGGGGATAATAGTTCTTTAAAAATCATAGGAATCAGAATGATTGAGATTATAGAAGAAAAGTTAATATATTAGGAATTTTTATTTATTGATGTGCTAAAACATAATTTACATAGTGTAAGTCAACATAGTGATGATGTAAATGAAGTAATTTTATGAAAATATTTATGTGTTATCAGAAGAGTGAAACATTGAAAAGTTATCACAAAAGGAGAAAGAACTAGTGGAAATCTTTTTCAAGTTAGAGAATTTAAAAACTTATGTTATCTAAGTTACAAAGATGAGATTATGTTTTAGTGCCAATGAATAGTCCAACTTGGGAAGAAAATAATGATATTTTTTATAAAATATATTATGTACAGAATTTTCCAAAATTGAAAATAAGAGAGGAAGTTTATTGTTTTACTAGTTAGAAAGTGATGATGACTAATAAAATTCATAAGAAAGATGAGATTCCATCTACTGAGCCTCATAAACATATTCATTCCAATTTATGTGGGTCAATGAGACATCAATAAAAAAATTATATTTATAATTTATCAAATTTAATTGTGATTTCACTCAAATGACAAACATCATGTTTTTGAAACACAACCTAGAGCCTATAGAAATACTCAGGTTTTTCAAAAAAGATATTGATAAATATATGGGGTTTTATATAAATAAATTGAAAATGGATAATGGTATTGAGTTTAAAAGAAATAATTTCGAAACATATCTTAGAGATGTTCGTTTAAACATTAGTATAATTCTCAACATACCCCACAACAAAATGGAGTAGTAGAAAGGAATAATATAGGTTTGGTAGAAATGGGAAGAATCATGTGAGAAGAATAAAAATGTTCAATGTTATAGTAGAGTGAAGTTCTTAGTATTATTTTACATGTTTATAAAAAAATATTTATGTTTGGAAACCAACATGAGTTCTTATGAAATTTTCTATGATAAAAAAACTTTATTGATGTACATAAATGTTTTTGGAATCCCATGTTTACTTAAAATAAGAAATTTGGATCGAGGAACGATTGATGAGAAATATGAGGAAGGAACATTTATTATTCACCCAATGGAAGAAGATAAAAATGATAGAAAAAATGTTTATAAAAGTTGGTGGAATCATATTATGTGGATGTTATTGAGAATCAAACATATTTACCAAAATTTAATGGGGATTTTGACGAATAAAAACTGAAATTTTCCAATAAAAATGAACGCGATACAATTACTTTTCATGAAGACTCAAATGAATCATACGATGAGGAATGTGAAGAAAGAAGATGAACTCTGAAATTTCCTACTTAAAATAAAAATTGATATTAAAATATTATGGGAAATTAGAAGGCTCTAGTTCAGGATAGATGAAAGATGAGATTAGAAAATAAAACTTCACTCATCTCAAAATTTGAACCAGAATCTGTCTCATAAGCTATTCAACACAAAGAATGGGTGAATTATATGAATAATGAGTTGGATCAAATTGAGAAAAATGAAACAAAAAAACTTTTTTTATGTCTGAAATATAAAAATTTTATCATAAAAAATGGGTTTATAGAAACATTTTTAAGGAATATGGAGATGTTTCAAGAAACAAATCTAAGATTTTTTATAATGGTTATGCATAGGTGGAAGGTGGAAATTTTGATGAAACATTTTCCACTATTTAATGGCTAGAAAAAATTATAATGTTTTGAGTAGGTACTTCTCATAAACATTACATTGTATCATATAGAAATAAATTTGGATAAATTGAAGAAGAAGTTTACAATGAGAATACTTTTGGGTTTCTACTTGATAAGGATGAAAACAAAGATTTTATATTGAATAATGATTTATATGGGCTAAAACACAATCCACATTCATGGTATTCTACGATTGAAAATAGTTTGAGAT
Organism: Viscum album; assembly: GCA_963277665.1. Lineage (NCBI taxonomy): Eukaryota > Viridiplantae > Streptophyta > Magnoliopsida > Santalales > Viscaceae > Viscum > Viscum album. The sequence goes on along the minus strand of OY728148.1, from coordinate 983,273,100 downwards.
TGATGAATTTTTCAAAAGGAAAAGTTGAAAGAAACATATATATGAAAGATGTTGACTTTGGAACTGTAATTGTATTTGTTCATGTAGATAATATAATTTTTCTCCGGGGATGAAGAAAATTTTTGTAAATAACTTTCTGAGGTAATGCAAAAGAATTTTGAAATTTCAATGTTGTGAGAATTAACATTCTTCATTCTCTTACAAGTTCAATATAAAGAAAAATAAATTTTCTTATCATAAGAAAAGTATGGAAGGGAATTGTTATAAAAAATTGGTATTTTAGAATATAAATAAGTTTCCACTCCTATCTTAGTGAGGATGAAGATGATTAAAGATGAGTCTGGAAAAAGTGTGAATTAGAAAGACTTTTGGAAGATGATAGGAAGTATAAAATACCTTATAACCTCATGACTGATATTTTTTATGCTATAAATTTGTGTGCTAGGTATCAATGTAATCTAAGAGAGTCAATATATGTTGGCAGCAAGGATAATTATGAGATATTTCAAAGGAAAAAATTATCATGGATTATTATAAAAATTAAATTATGAGATGATGTTTCATGGTTATACTATTATTGATTGGGCTGGAGATTGTATTGATATAAAATCAACCTTAGGAGAAACATTTTTCATGGGTGAATGTTGTGTAAATTTTCATAGTAAGAAACAAAGTTTAGTAACCATGAGAAAAGTGGAATTAGAATATGTTGTGACTATTCAAGAATGTACTTAGATATTGTGGATGAAATTTCAATTAGAATATTTGAATATAAAGGTTTCAAAACTACTGAAGACACTTTATGACAATTAGATTGCAATTGATCGTTCTAAAAATCATGTCCAACATTTATTATCAAAACACATAAATATAAAGTTTCACTTTATAAAAGAGAAAGTTGCTGCTAGAGATGTTTTGTTTGAATGTCTATCAAAAAAGTATCATATTATTGACATCATCACAATATCAATTCTAAAATAAAGGTTTGATGAGTTGAGATTGAAAATTCATGTTCTTCCTCCTATAATGACATCCTAAAACTCATAAGGAAGTCCCCAACCATGCTTTGGATTATATAGAAAAAGGGGGAGAAAAAGTAACAACTTTTTACTATGTAAGAAGTTTTTAATTATCTTTATTTTATGAATATAAAGTTGTGTTTATCAGATAATGGGGGAGAGGAAAATAAAATGTATAGAAAAATATATTTGAGAAAATATAAAAGTTAGGGGGATTTTATCTTAGCATTTCCATACAATTATATTCTCACAAAGGGATGGATTTTTTTCAAAAAAAAATACCTTATTTATTAGTGTGGTGAATAAACACTCTTTTAATAAAGGATGTGTTATGGTAAAATTCAAAAAAAAAAAGATTTGTTTACAAAATATGAATTGTGAAAACTTTCTTAGAGTTGAAGAAGTTATTAATGAGTGTTGTTAAAAAATCAAAATGGGGATATTGAAGAACCTTTGTGATGATTTGTTATTAATAAATTTTTTTATTTTTTGATAACTAATCTTTTATAAAAGAATATTTTTGAAAAACAAGTGAATGTTTTTGAATTTTTGAAACCAAACATAAAGGGGGAGAAAAGTTTTGTTTTTGAGAAAGTTTTTTTATAGACACAGAGGATTGAACTAAGAAACACTAGATGAAAATTATCGAACTGATCACCAATGGTCATAGAATTTATCAAAAAGTTAGAGTTTTTTATTAAACAAACCATTAGTCTCATATCCATTAACATGAAGTTCAAGTTTCATTGGACTCAATGTTGGTTATAAAGTTAGAATGTTGCTAAAGAGGTTGAATGAAGAAAGTTATGTCAAGAGTTAGAAATTTCTTAAACATTCTATCCTTCAGTCAAATAATTCTTTTCTATTTTTAATTATCAAATATTACAAGTTTTCGGTAACAATTGTGATGTTATCCTTATGAAGAAAAGGGGGAGAATAGGTGAAACCAATCATATTGAGTTTTGGTTGGAAATAAAGAAGGTTTTGAAAGTTAGAGAAGTCGTAATACATTCCTATATATGTCATATAGTACATTGATAATATATTATTTCTTATAAATAAGGAAAACTATAATGATAAATGATTTTTATTAAAAATAGGAATCATAAAGATTGTATTGATTCTAGGAATCAAGAAAAATTTTTTCATCAGATCCAGAATTTCTGAGCATAGATATTTTCAAAAGTCTGAATGAGTTATAGTTAATGAGGTTTGAAGCATTTCAAACTGGTATATTGGATTTTCCATAATAAATAAAATTCCATTATAGTGATAATTCCATCATTATGAGGATTCAATTATATTGTGGCTGAGGAAGTTCTATGAGGTAGAATATGGAGAGGATAGTTAATTAAACTGACTCTGAGGAAGAAATTCAATCAAACTAACTCTTAGAAGGAAATTAAATAAATACCAACTCTTAGAAGGAATGTCAATCACATTGAATCTGTGAAAGAAGTTTAATTAGAATAACTCTATTGAGGAAATTCAATTTATAATGAGATGAAGATGTTTCATCATAAGGAGATGAGGAAGTTCCATCATAATGGGTTGATTAGTTTCCATTATACTGAATAAAATTTAGGAAGTATGAGAAGAATTATTATAAAGAATACATATGAAGATTTAATAATATTTTTGAAGAGTTTAAGTGGTCAAACATGAAATTTAAATATGTAAAGATATTGTATTTTTTTAAATTTGATTAAGTGGGAAAAGTTGTTTAGTTTCTTAAATTTGACTTTTTGGGATGCCTATAAACAGAAGGAATGTATATTCATACTTTTCAAATTTTTTATGTGAGTGGAAAAAGAAGAGAACTATAGAATTCATGTCAAATTTATCATTCCATATTGAAATCTCATTAGAAGTTTGGACATTAATTTTTTTTATTGGACTGACTAAGATCAGATTGAGCATTTGAGAAGAGTTTGAGTAATGCATATTGAGAAAGGATTCATTAGACCGATTCCATCAGACTAAATTCATCAAATTGAGTCCATCAGACCCATCCCTATCAGATGGAGAGAATCAGACCCAATGATATCATAATGAGTATTCTGAGTTGAGAATTTGTGGTGTAGTTTGAACAAAGTGTTTTTCTTTTCATTTATCTCAATTATTTGAAAGAAAAAATTTATAAACCAATAGGAGTTAGTATAATCATTACAATAAGGATATATAATGTATCTAATGGGAGTTTTCACAAGATGTATTCACTTATTCATTTTAGTGAATTTATATAGACCCATAGAAGTGTCTATGAAAATGATATAGGTTCTCACACTGAGGTTGAACCTTGTAAATATCATGTTCTTTACTTTTTTTACTAATTTTTCATACATTAGTATTTACTAGAAGATGATAAGGATATAAACATTAACATGTTTTAGGGTTTTATATTTTAATTTTTTTTGATTCTTATAAAAGTAAACAACTAATTCAATCCCACTTCTAAGTTATTATTCGATCCTTTGAATCTTCTTATACTATTTATCACTTTATTTGAAATAGTTTTTAATATTTGTGCTACTTTTTTGTAATTAAAATATCTTAAAAAATAATGGAATACTATCATGACTCATCATTGATCTCACCATGTCCAACAAGATGTGGTTTCTCCTTTCACATACATCATTCCACTAATGTGTATAAGGAGGTGTGAGTTAATATAGGATCCCAAACTCCTATAAGTAATCAATTAATTCTTGATTGAGATATTCTCCCCCAAGTTATAAGAGGATTTTCATAATAATATTACCAATTTGGTTCCCATATTCATTCATGTATATATTGAATTTATCAAAAGAACCTAACTTATACCTCATTATGTTGACATATTCATTCCTACTAAAATCATCAGTAAAATTTATGAAGTATGAGAACCCACCCCCTGCCTAAATAGGAAATTCTCCATATACATATGTATGAATTAATTCAATAATATATTTAGACCTTTCACCTTTTCTACTAAATGGATATTTATTCATTTTACCATATAAATAAGTGTGACACATACCAATTGGTTTTAGTTCAAAAGAATCTAAATATCCATTTTGGTATAACTTAGTCAAGAATTTTTCAATTACATGACCAAGCCAATGATGCCATAATTGGGAGTGGCATGAGTTATGTGATGTAGTTTCATTATCAATTTCCATTACTTGGTTTGTGAAATATGAAAAAAAAATTATTTAAATTCACCTACCATAACAAATGTTATTTTTATAAAATAAGAAACATACATTTACAAATATTAAAATAAATCTATCTATATGATGTTTAGATATATAAATAACATTTTTTAATGTATGAAACATTATAACAACCTCTAAAAACCAATATCATTATAAGATCCCATATTTTTCTAGGTATGTCCCACTCTGAGATTTTCATTGAACATATTTTTTTTGGGTTTTCCTTTGTAATTTAGCCTTCGTGACTATGTCTTATTTGATGACAGAGAGCCTTTTATTAGAGAAAATAACATTAATTTTAGGAATTTATGTCTATTTAAATTAATTGATTCCATGTATCAATATGTTAAATGGGATTACTTGGGTTTTTTATGATTTTATATGGATCATAGGTTGTGTTGTCACTTTTATAGAAGCTGGTTTAAAAACAATTTAGTGAAATATTATATGTTGTCTACATGTTACGTGACATGTAACTATTTATATATGAATTTCATTTACTAGTTTATGATGTGATGTGGTTACATGTCAGGAACCTGATTCACATCGTGTAAATGTTGATCAAAATAAATATTTACCCAGAGCCAAAGGTTTTTCCAGCATAACATAAAAATGAGGAAATACATGACATGAAAGGATTACACATCATGTATTCCTTATCCCCAGTAATTTTAAGTGTGTAGTGCACTTATGACTCTCATTATTTTTTAATATAGCATCTCCTCTATCACTCCTAGGGTGAACTCTAGGTAATTTTTAATTATCTTCCCCCCTTCCAGATATCCCATTTTCACATTCGATCATTGGTGAGTTTATTCAGATTGGTTTTATTCTTCTCACCAATCATTATTTTTCACTGTAGTGTACATATTTTGAACACATGTTTTGATTTTGGAGTTGATCTTGTGTTGGGTTAATCTAGGTTCTTCTTTTGATCTTCTATAACTTCTTCTTTAATGGATTTTATCATTTGAATCATTTTGTTAATCACATGTTAAAGGTATGGAGACTAAACCTAACTATATGGTATATTTAATTGTGAATTATATGAAATACTTTGATTATGACCATGTAATGAGAACTTTACTTAATTATTTTATTTATATTAAATCATGGATTGTATTCCTTTAGATTCAATTGTTGATGAAACCTAGATTATGGATACCTATTGGGTGAGAAATAGTTTAATTGAAATATTATAATAACTAGTTAATTAATACACCTATTTATCACATTATTTCATATAATTATTATCATAATATTTGTGTTTAGGGATGTTAGTGTTGACATACCGAGTATTATTCACACCCTATTTGGGAACCATTTGGTAATCGAGCAGATTACAAGGATGTTGGTTTGGACAAGGGAAAGGGACATTATTGTTGATTCACTTGTTTCTTTCTGGATGGGATGGATTTTCGAGATGGGTTTGACATGGGCATCGGGACCAGAGCCTTTTGGGAATATTCAATTTTAGTAGATTATTTTGTTTATATTGGTTTCAGATTTACTCTTACACACACCATAGCTTGTCATTACATTATTCATCATTATAGGTTCCCCCTTTTATTTTCCTAGCTGTATGATATACTATTAACATTATTTCTCTGTTACTCTAATTTCAATTACTATGGTTTAGTTCCACTATGTTTCAACAGGGGGTATAGTCTCCCCACTATAAATATCAAAACCTCACTACTAGTAAATAGACTCTAGAATATGGGGATGCATGGTTGACGTCTAATAACAAAATCATTTTGACCATGTGATAGATTACCAGATCGGGGGACATTACACAGAGGTATTAGAGGATTAACTTGTTATTTTCTATTGCTTTATTTTTTGTAAAAAGTAGAAATGAGACTAGGATCTATTGGGACTTCGTTATGAGATTAATCATTGGAGTATCTATCCCATGTTAGGGGGAAATTTTGAGTTCCAAGGATGGGAATATTGTTAATGTTGTTATCTTGTTACAATTGATGTTATTTCACCTTGGTGGATTTACATGTTGTGTGATGTTATTATTTTGTGATGCTATTTTTTATTGATATTTACACTCATGGACTAGTATGGTGAGATATGAGGATGCATGCATCATGATAGACACATAGGTATATATATATATTGACATTAATTGTTCATGATAGGGACATGTTTATTACATGTGTTATATACTTTCCAATATGAATTGTGAAATAATATATATACTATATTTGATTAATGTAATGAAAAGAACTATTATTTTATCATAAAACACATATAATCCATGGGTAGAGAGAACCAGAGCAGTGGTTCTCTACTGTCATCGCCTCTTGAGGTTGACTTTATTTTTAGACAAAGTTTATAGGAGTGTGTTTTTCTTGTAGATAATATGACTCCTCATCATCTTCGAGATTAGTACTAAGAGAGTGGAAATCAGTTATCTTCTAACGTAGATGAACTGGATCTTCCTATTGCTCTTGATGATCAAATGGATGTTCATCACCACAATAACTTCTTAAGGGTCTTGCAATCCATGGAAAAGGAGACTATTTTCATTCTGTCATTGATGTATGAGTTGATTAGAGAGATTTATCTACAACATCAACCTATGTTCCCTGGGTAGGGAAGAACCCAGGTGGATGAGTTCTAGATTGAGTCAATCTATACAATCTTCAAGCATCTTGAGACACCCACAGATAGGAGGGAGAATCTTATTGTGTATATGCTAAGTGGACCTACCAAAAATTGTTGGGATATTCTAGAGCAGGGTTGGGAGGAGGAGTAGTTATCTTGGACGGAATTCGAGGTGAATTTATTGCGCCACTTCTATCCATAGAAGTTGCGGGATGAGAAGAATCATTAGTTCATGGTTCTGATATGGCATAGAATATTAGTGATGGACTATGTTGAACATTTCACCAACCATCAATGCGTTGTGCCTTATTTAGCTATTGATGAGATCTCTAGGGAAAAACATTTTCAATATGGTATTCACTATGAGGTTAGGTCATAGGTGAATGTTTTTATTCTGAGTAGCATTTAATATTTGATTAATCATGAACTCATCACAGTAAAGAATCTGAGAGAGGACCCAAGAGATATCCAGGCTATTTCCACAGGGTAAACTAAGATCACTTATTTTGGTGGCAAGAAGTGATTATATGAATGATTTTTCCAAGTAAATGACATTAAGACCAGTTAGGGTAGTGGGAATCCATCTTAGGATCATATTCCATTGTATTCCATTAGTGTGTAATGATAAACCATAAGAAGCCTTAGTTTTCATACACTGCTTTGGAGTGCCATGTTTGTGGTTGGATAGGCCATCTTAACAAGTTTTTTAGAACTTCTCATAGTATATTAGTGGTAGGGGAGTAAGATAGGTACTAGAGTCTAGGAAGGACACAACTATCCCTCATCAGATAGGTAGCTAGAGTTCTATAGTATTTTTAGGTTGATGTGGGAGATGTTGTACCCCATTGTAATGACATAATGTTTATTAGTAAAATCTGTTTCCTGAATAAATGTGTGTTGTATTATATTATATATTATACACATAAAAAATATAGACAATCCAACAAAGTACTATATTAATAAATATTGTTACATTAATTAGTAATGAATCCAATTAAATTTCCAAACATTACAATTGGACAAAAAGTATAAAATAGAAAATCTAAAATGAGAAAATATGGATCGACCTCATCTACTAGAATTATTGGCCCCACTACCAACACTATATAAAAGAAACAAAATTATAGTAAAACAATAAAAATTATTTAAAATTTTATTATAGAACCTATAGAGGAATTTATTTGAATATTGAATGAAATAATTGAGTGGTATATATATAAGGTAATATGCCTGTTGGAATAGTAATCTGACTATTAGAATAGTAACCAGATCGTTTGGAATAGTAACCTGACCATTGGAATAGTGATTTTACTAAAAAATAATAAATTATGATATAAATAACATTTATCATGATTAATTTATGTAAATAAAAATATTATAATTCAATAAAATAAATATCATGATTAAAATCCTCAATGAAAATAAAGCATGTTTTTAATAAACTTTATTTTAATGTATTTTGTAAAAATCATTATTTTCTTGTTAAAATTTAAATTTTACATATTATAGATATTTATTATCATTAAATTAATATCATTTTTGAAATTATCATGTTAATATTTTCCTTGGGTGAGTTTTTTGTAATTTTTTGATATACTTTAATTTTTAGGTGGATAATAAAAATATAGTTTTTCACATAATCAATGTATCTTAAGTTACATCATTAATGATGTAATAATGACATAATCCTTTATAGAAATTTATTTTTGGCCAATATATATTTACTTTTATGAATGAGTCATTAAAATACAATAAAATTAATTTTCAAACATAAAAATCACTTTCCAAAACCTAAATTCAAAAGTGATTCCTTAAAATATAAATTTCTTTTTTTCTTCACTTTTATTTTTAATAAGTTAATAAAATAGAATTATAAATAGGATTTAAAGTCTTAAACCCTATATATTATATTTATATATAATTTATTTTGTCAAAAAATCACTATTACATGTTTTTCCTTTGATATATTATTTTATTTAATATTTTATTCTAAAAATACCCCTCTCTTAAAGTATAAATAATCCCTCTCCCTTCACTTGGAAACACACTCCTCTCAAACATTCAAAAGTAAAATATCTTCCTAGATACTCCCTCTAAATCCCATTACATTTCTTAGGGACATTTTGGAGCAATCCAACTGTAATCACTAAGGGTGTTTTAGCATCTTTCAAGAGAAGCTACATTGAGGAGAGAGTATATCTTTATTTACATTTCCCTTTTTTCTTATTATATTTATTATTTTACCAATGAATTTTAAAAATGAATACTATAAAACTAATTATTCAATAATTTATAATTATATAATTTATGTTAACATGATGTAATTTTCATATTTATGACAAAAATAAATGAAATACTTCTCTTTCCCTCTCTTTTAACAATGTCCCGTTAATTGTTAATTAACCACCTATAGAGACATTTATAAGACAATTATTACAACCAACTTCATGGATGAATATTATTATTTATATATAATATATAAATAATTAATTACATTTATTATAATCCATTGGATTTAATCATACTTTTATATAAATGAATCTGAAAAACAATTGAGATTTCAAAGTGAAACAAGAATTTTTTTGCAAAATCATGATATCAAATCACTTTGACTTCATTAATAGAAAATAATAAATATAATAAAATGATTATAATTGATAAATAATTGTATAAATGTATATAATTAACATATTTATTATTTTTTTAATAAATATAAGTTTATTCAGTACTAAAGAATGATGATTCTTATAGAATATATGTTTTTCCATTTTTCATTTTGGAACCCGAATTTTATTTATGAAATCATAATTTTTGAAATCCTCTTGAAACCCATTCCTTTCCATGGTTTATTTCATGAAATTATTGTTAAACATCCTCTAAGAAATGCATTATTATGAAAATATTATGATGTGATGACAAGACCAGAATTATATAGCCCTACAATGCATTGGGTAATGTGTTGTATCTCAAGAGATAATTTTTATTATATATGAATCTAATGCTAGATTTGTTTACAAGGATGATTTCATGATTATTCACACATGTTATTTATTAACATGATGCTAGAATTATTCACAACTATATGTGGCATTTGACAACTATGACATGATGTTTAATTTTTATGCATTTCCATATTCGATGAATTTGTCACATTTTTACATCATGATATTGATAATGATCCTAGGCTTATGATATGATGATTATGATCACCCATGTTATGTTGATTCAAGTTATTTATTCATCCTCTTACAAGTATTTTATCTTAACCCATTTATTGATGTATATCCTTAGGTAATTCCATATACTAAGGATAATGTAAGATTTTAGAATGATAAAGAAGAAGGATTTAAATAAATTTTTAGGTTTTATTATGTACAAGTTATTTATGAGCCTAATTTTTCTAAGAAATAAACCTTTGGATCCTAGATTTGTAACTCTATTATGTTGTTTATCTTTAAAGTGATTTAATAGTTATATATGAAAAATTAGGGTCACTATTGTTGGTATCTAAGAATGGTTTAGTTAATTTGGTAATTAGGATTAGAAAACAAGAGTAAAAACCATTAGTATAAGTCTATGTATAGGTAAAACATCCTAGAAGAATATTTTTAGAAAAGTATAGACATATGGATCCCATAAGATATTCCATTAGTGTTAATTTCATAAAAGAATAAATTACTCATGATTTATTGATTATGTTTTTTCTACCATATTCTATTCTAGAAAATGGTAGGAACAAGGAAAAACTAGGCCTAAAAACTATGTGAGTGACAATGAAACAATTATCCAAATGAGATCCCCAATTCAATGGGAGGTTGATTTCAAAACATGGTGGAAATGATTATCTAGTTTTCTCGAGAAATGAATAATAACATGAACTATGTGGAATGTCCATATTCACCCAAGAAGGATCAATTATCCATTGAGTCCTTAATGCAAAAATGACCATTGGTGTTTAGTGGAACATCTAATCCACTTGATGTGGAATAGTAGGTTAACTCAATGAAGAAGATCTTTTCTGTGATCCATTTCCCTAATAAGAAGATGGAGACTCTTGTTATTTATCATTTATATGGAGAAACTATTAAATTAAAGGAATTTATAAAGAAAAAAATACAAAGGATTAAATGGATGAGATGGAGTGGGAAGAATTTAAGAAAATATTTCGTACAAATCATTTCCCTTTAACTCTTCAAGAAAAAGATTGAAAGAGAATTCATATAGCTAAATAAAAAGGAATGTGATGTTGTCACAACTTATGATGAAAACATCCTAAGGTTTTAAATGTATTCCTTCGGTTTTTTATCAATAATGATAGAAAAATAGATATGTTCTTTATTATTGTAAAAATACACCTTCTAAATGATCTAGAAATATAAGAATTTTGGAGTTTTGAAGATTTGGTTAAATGTGCTCTTAAAGTATATATGGAATTCAAAGAATGTTCACATGGTTTTGGAGATAAGAAAAGATGAATGGGGTTTCAAGATTGTGGGTAAAATGAAAAATAAAGAAATAGGATCCAACTACCCACATGTCAAAAATGTTGGAAGAAGAATCATGTTAATTGCCTCAATGAGATGGGGAAATTCTTCAAGTGTGGGAGAGAAGGGAACCAAGCTAATTAATATTTAAGATACATGAAAAAGCTAAACCAAAATGATAGAGGAATGTAATGAACATCCTAATGCACCTGCCATGGTTCAATGCTTCAACTATAGAGACCAAGGGTGTTTTGAAAGCAAGTGAACTATACCACATCTACTTGAGGGAAACTAGTCTCAACAATCACCAAAGTAAAAGGTGCAAGGGAAATCTTATATCATCACTACTAATGAAGTGGAGTGTGAAAATGAATTCATACAAGGTATGATTCCTATTCATTAAATAATAGAGAATTTATTATTTGATTGTAGTTGTAATTTTTCATTTATATCCTAAATGTTTTCTAGAACTATTGAATTGAATACCAAATACCTTTAAGTGGAGATATCCATAAAAAACATAGAGGTGTAATCATTACAACCCATGTGTTGGGCTCTTCTCCTATAATCCTATTTGGGATGATTCTTCTTGAACATATTATTATATTTCCCTTGTTGAAATTTGATTCTATATTAGACATGTATCGACTTCCATTATATATAGAATAAATCAACTATTGGTAAAAAATCTATTTTAATATTCTGAGCCATCCGATGATCCTCTAAAAAGGAAAGTAAGATCATGAATCTTATTTGTAAAATCCATCAAATGTGTGGGTGTTGATACCCTATAGAGAAGCATACCTTTCCCAAATGGTTGAGTCAAAGGAAGGTATTAACCTAGAGAAAATGTCCATTTTTAGCTAATACATTGATGTGTTTCTCAAAGAGTTACTTCGAATCCCCTGATCGTGAGGTAGCGTTCTCAATAGATCTCATACCCAGAGCCACTCCATTATCAAAATTCCCATATAGGATGTCCTTGATTGAAATGGAGTTGTTTATGATTTTTCTATAAGAGCATATGTAAAAATGGTTCATATACCCGAGTACATCACATAGGGGTGCACCTATGATCTTTGTCAAGAATAAAGATAGATAAAAACATGTGTATATCAATTACCAAGATATCAACAAGATCACTATAAATAAAAATTATCCTCAACCAGGTATTGATTACATTTTCAATCAACTAAGAGGAGTGAAATAATTCTTGAAGGTGTATCTTTTTTATGGATACCATCAACTAAAGGTGAAGAAGGGAGATATTCAAAAGACTAATTTACTTACAAAGTAAGGGAACTATGAGTTCATAGTCATTCCCTTTAGACTTACTAATATTCCTATAATATTTATGGATTTGATGAATATATTTTTTAGAGACCTCATCAATGAATTTTTGGTAGTGTTTATCGATTATATTCTCATTTATTACAAGATTAGTTGGGAACAAGAAGAGAATCTAATGATTGTGTTGGTGATATTATAGAAGGAGAAAAATTATTCTGTGTTCAAAATGTGTGGCATTTGGATGCAATAAGTCACATTATTGGGGAACGAGATCACAAGTGATGTAATTTATGTGGACCATTTAAAGATAAATGCAACTGAAGAATAACCTAGACCCACTAGTGTCATAGAAATATATAGTTTTATAGATTAGCTTGTTAATATTTACAATTTGTGCTAAATTTATCATTATATTTAGCAAACTAACTAATTTACCACAAATTAGGGAAATTATTTATGGATGAAATGACATGAGGAATGATTTAAGGAGATTAAGGAGAGGCAAATCACTATTCTTATACTATAATTTCCCAGTCAAGATAATTGTATCACAGAGAGGGGGAGAGAGTGAATTAGTGATATATTTTTCTTTTATATTTCCTTAATTATGTAATAAACTTAGAATCCTATTAAATATTCCTTTACCTATTGAAAAAAATTAAAACACACATCTATAGGAACACATGAATTTATAAGTATCACTATTCAACAATAATATCTAAATCCATTCTATTTTTTTTTTGAAATGATCTAATACCACACAATCTGTAGGAAAACAATACTTTTGTATGGAATACAATGAGTAATATATTCTGTTTCACTCATGTATCTCTATATAAACAATTCAATAGTGAATGTGATCCTTCTATAACAAATGATGAAATAAAATGTTTTGTAACAACACAAGATATGGTGATTCCTTATCAACTTTCACAAATGTATTATTTGTAAAAAAAATCTTGAATTTCTTACCTCGAATTTGGTAAGAACTTTTCCAAATTTTGTTAGAAAACTCAGTCTGATTTCCCAATCCAATTCTCCCAGTTTGATTATCCCAGTTTTATTTCTCAATATGAAAAATATATGACTATTTCATATTACGGTTGAGAAAATTATGAACCACTTTTTCTTTAATAAAAAAATCCCAATATGACTTTCCCAGTCTGATGATTCTACCCAATACGATGACCAGTTGAATACAACAAAACAAAATATGGAAACCTCTTCTTCTCTCTGGAGCTATGTCTTCTGTATTCTTCTTTGTGAATAGTAAATTTATCAAAAGTACAATGTTAATTCCCTTTTATAATCACCCAAAAAATCTTTTGGGTTGGATTCCTAAAAAATTCCCCACTCAATCAAATTTTTTGAATCTACATGTTCCTTTGAATTTTGGGCTCATATTAACCTCATAATCTCTTATCAACACTTATTTATCATTCTCAAATCTTCTCACAACATCACCTCTAATTTTGAATTTCTGTAAACATCATTCAAATTCTGATTTCCCAATTCAATTTGTTCTTATGACCTTCTTAGTTACGATGAATAAAAATTTAAAACCATATATTATTCTTCATATCTTTTCTTGAACCACTTGATTTATAAACAAAATAATTCAAACTATTTTAAATTCTTAACAAAATTATTGATATAGCTTTTAATTTCTTCTTCATATTGGCCACCACACAATTTTCCTATTCTTTTCATTCATCAGTTCCAAAATATTATTCCTCCGATGATTATTATGGAATACCGAGTATGGACCGGTATCACCATCTTAAACATCAATAAATTATTTCTCTTATAAATATGATACCATTCAATTATTATAACAAAAAATTCTGCCTCTAATTAATATGATGACATACTGAATTCGATGGATCAACATTAGTAACTTATTTATTTTTTGAATACGATTCTCAAGAACATCTTTCTTCATGGATTTAAATCTTCTAGATTTTGGTCTGACTGAAAACTAGAACCTTTATTATGACTATCCTACCCTGACATTGATCAATTCTATATCCAGAAATATCATTATGATGATCTTTAGACCAGAATGATAAAAATAAATAAACATTGTTCTTTCATAAACTTTTAACAAGTATCATGACTTTCTTTATGACATTTATTACTTTGAGGATAAACATTAGCATCATCTCACATACCAAGTAAAGTGTTGCAACTTCCCTACCATTCATAAACATATTTATTTCCTACTCATGTTGAATACGATTATCATGATTACAATCAGACTGAATATTATTGGAATAATATTTTTCTCCAATTTCATTCATCAAGATTTCATCACAAGTTTTACAACTTACTTATGAATTATGAGAACACCAAGATCAGAAAAGAAAAATCACATTTTCATCAAAGTTAGGCAGACTCAAATTATTCCCCATTAGGATCAAACATTTCATTACAAACATTCTCTATGTTCGATGATCATCTTCATCAAGGAAACATATTCCCAATGTGATGGTATTTCTTAACCGTTGTGAGCCTTATTTTACTGAATATGATGGTCAGTCGAATTTTAATCAATTACAAAGTGAGGTGATTTATTTTCTTATTAAACTCCATTGACAACAAATGAAAATACCTGAATATGATATTCATCTTTATCATCTTGGTCTTAAAAATCTCCCAGTTTAGATTTTTTTGCAACCAAGGTTCATAAATCACTGAACTTTTTATCCTCAAGCTATGCATTACTTATCAATAATTATAAGACTACTTGTGCCAAATCATTGTAAGAAATATGAATTATTGATATAAAATTCATGATGTCCAAAATTAGTGATTATGAAATATTTCCTCATGTTTTCTTCCTCAAATTTTTATCCTCTATAGAATTAAAAAAAATTGTTTCCAACAACCACTCCAACAAATAGTTAGAATAGTACACACATATACAATGATGAATTTAAAATTTACCCACAACTCCCTCTATTTACATGATTCAATAATGATAGATTTATAAAACAATTCCCCCCTTGAAAACACTTTCCAATGATAAGATGAGAGAGGGAACAAAAACACATAACTCAACCTTGAAGAGAAAAAGTTTAGATGACCTTGTTCAAGCTCAATTTAGAGAATGCTTCCTTGTGTAAAGGTTTTGCGAAAATATCAGTAGCTTGTTCCGATTTAGGAACATACTCAAACTTCAACTCATTATTATACACATGATATTTTGATGAAATAATTTTTTATATCAATATGTTTTGAATGAGAATGTTTTACTAGATTCTTGGAAAGGTTGATTTCTATTTGATTATCACAACCTAATATAAAGGGTAACATCAATTCAACATGTTAGTATTCTAACCGATTCATCATCCATATAATTTGGGTAGTAGATTTTGTAGTATAAAAATATTCAGATTCAGTTGTAATGACAGTTACATAATTCTATTTCTTTATAATAAAAAAACATAACTTTTACCTAGAAATAAAACTCCATTTGATGTGGATCTTCTATCATCAACATTTACTGCCTAACCAACATCTGAATAACCAAATAAATCAATAATTTCAATGCTATAATACCAGATTTCGAAATTTTTTGGCCGTTTGATTTATTTGAGGATTCTTTTTCTAGAAAGTAAATTTGTCCATTTTGGATCACTATAAAATAATTCACATAAGGTAACATAATAAAAAATATCGGGTCCTAAGGTAGTAAAATACAAAAATATTCCAATGAACATTGGAAACACTTTCTGATCAACTTTATTGTCTTCTCCATCTTTACTCAACTCAGTTCCTACTGATATTGAGGTGTAAACTAGTTTCAAATTTTCTATATCGAAATTTTTATGAATTTATTTAGAATACTTTTCTTGTGAAAGAAAAATGTGTTTATTATTTTATAAAATTTGTAACCCAATAATGTATTTAATTTATCCCAACATGGAAATATCAAACATATTGTTCATTTATTTAGAAAATATTTCACAAGATCATTCTTTATTCCTTGTAAAGATAATGTCATTAATATAAACAGTTATGATGAAGGAAAACTCTTTAATTTATTTGATGTAAATATTGTTATAAACAATTCCTTTCCTAAAACGCATATTCTTTAAGAAAGTATGCTGTTTGGAATAATATTCCCTCATAGATTTCTTTATTTCATACAATGATTTATTAAATATGCACATATAACTTTCCTCTCTCCCAACAACAAATCCACAAGGCTGTTCAATGTAAAATTCCTTATTAAGAACATCATTTATAATTTTAGACTTTACATCCTTTTGAAAAATTTTATAACTCCATTGTGTAGAAATAACATGAAAAATTATGATTGTTTTTATCTTTTCCATGGGAGAAAAAGTTTTATAAAAATCAACACCTTCAATTTTAAAGTAACATTTACATACAAAATTTTCATTGTTTGTTATCACTTCACCTTATTCGTTCATTTTTTCTAGGAAAACCACTTTTTACCAATTTTTTTTTGTTATCTGGATTAGGTACGAGTTTTTATGAATCATTCTTTTCTATCTGGTCTAACTCTACATTCATGGACTGAACCCATTCTAGATACTCAAAATCATATTTCACATCATTCGGCCCAATTTTTGAAGACAAAGAAATATGTGTAATAAAATTTGTTGTTCTTATTATTTGATCCTTTTTATGTTGATCACCAATAATGTTCTATGTTTCCACTAGCTTCCTCATCCTGGGAGGATTTTATAGATTCTTCTTCATCACTCAAATTAGATGAGTCTGATTCTTGTTTTTGAGTAGGATTACAATTGGATGTATCTTTATCAGAAATGTTGACAAAAAATTCATAATCCTGCTCAAATTCTTCATCTGTTTGATAATATTTATCCTTAATATATTTTTCAATAACTTTGAAATTATTATAATAAAAAATTATTTCTATTTCTTTGTTGAAACATCTATATCCGCTTTTTTCTGGAGTATAACCAAGAAAAATTCCATCTTCACCTTTCTGCTCAAACTTTCCCACTTTTCCACCTTTATTCTTTATAAATCATGGACTCCAGAAAACTTATAAGTGTTTCAAACAAGTAGTTTTTCTATAAAACAATATTTATAGAGTAATATAAAAACTCATCCTATAGAAATATTAGCATTGAATATAAACAACATTACTCATGGGTTCCCTCCAATACGAATGAGAAAGTCCATGTTCAAGTAACATAGTTCTCCCCATTTCCACCAAACTTCTATTATTCCATTCATCAAACCCATTTTTTGAGGTGTGTATAGGGTACTATATTCATGAAAAATTCCATTATTCTTAGGATAACTTTCAAATTATTCATTCTTATACTCATCACTATTATTATTTTTCAACTTTTTCACTGAATACTCAATTTTCTTCTTATCTTTTCTCCTAAAACCTTTAAACATTCTCCGAGCATCTGATTTATGATTCATATTCATAACACATGTAATGTGATTAAATTCATCAATGTAAGTGATGATGTAATTATCATCATTTTTTATTTTTTTCTCGTTGTCCAATAGATGTTGGAATGAATATGTTCCAACGGTTATTTTGAAAAATTTCAACTTTCTTATACATAGAATTTGTAATTTTTCCCTTATGAAAAATAGTGCAAAAAAATATTGTATTCATTGAAAATCAAGAATATATTGAACACAATATCACTTTTACAACTTACTCTTTTTTATTTGAAATTTTTTTCGCATCCTTTTATTCCATAATTAATTTTCTTCTACCATACCCAAGTAACAAGAGTTTTATACCTCACTAAATCGAAATAAGTTTCCCTTTTTATGTTGGCCTCTTATAAATATCTTTTCATCCTTATCAATTTTTTAAAAAAATACATCTTTCCCGAACATAACTTTTTTACCTTTATCAAACAATTGTGAAACACTCAACAAGTTATGTTTCAAATCATCAATATATAAATATATCTTAGATTTAAACTTTTCTTTCCCAATGATAGTTTATCCAAAATCTTTGATTATTATTGTTTAATCCATGTTGAGTGTCATAGTTACCTATTTGAAGTCTTTTAAATTATTCCAAAATTTTAAATCTCATTTATTCTGTGAGGAACACCCGCTATCAATAATTCAATGTCATCGACCTTTAAATGATTTGATGGTAGTTTTAACAATAAGATATTTTTCATTCATCACCTCTGGCTTATGAGAAATGTTAAGAAAATTATATGGTGCTGGTAACAAAAAAATAAAACACTTAGCACGATTACCTGGTTGTTCACATGTTTCACAAATAGTTTCGTGGGGATGGAACCTATTTTTAATTTTTACACCATCATTATATGGTTTCTTTAGAACCTATTTTTCATTCTTATTCTGTTGAGAATATTGAATCCCACTAAACCTATGACATTCATATCTTATGGAATAGAAGTAATGTTGTTGGTTGAACCAACACATGTTTGTTTTATTTATGATTCGATCACAATACTAGTCGTAACCATACAAAGAATATTTTCCACTATAGCTTCCATATAGACTGTATTTATGAATATGTTTCTTAGCAACCTTCTTATCTAAATTTTGTTGACCACCAACCTTTCTGTTGTTAATCCGAATTTTATTTTTTAGCTTATTTCTCCTTTTATCCTTGTCATAACATGAAATAATAGAAACATTTACATATTATTAATTTTTAGAAACATTTTTAGACTCAGTTTTTTAAAAAACTTAAGAATTATCTACTTTGTTAAGCTTATCCATATACATAAATTTCTAAGCTTTCTTATTTCTAGAAATAATTATATCTTTCCTATCAACTTTAGATGGTTACTTTTTTTATCCTTATCTGGTTTTTCCTTATGAAAATTTTCACCAACTTCATATATATAATATTTGGAAAATATAATTTTATTTTCATCTTTACAAAGTTTTTACTAGACAAGTTCTAACTATTATTTTTATACCTTTAACATCAATTCCAAATGTTCATTATGATTCTTTTATTTCTTAAGATATTTTTTCAAATCACTAACATCCAATTGCAGCTTTTTCTTCTCATATAAAAAAATTTCATCAAATTTTTATAAGGAACATTCATTTTCAAATGTCATGTTTTGTTTTTCAAGACTTCTAAAATTTCTTAAATATATTTCAAATCTTATTTTAAATGAAATTTAAGTTGAGTTTCTTCTTAATTAGAGACGTTGATTCTGAATTCTCCATCATTAATTATTAAACTAAAAGTATTCTCACCAACATGGACTATAGAATTTTTGTATTTAGCTTTACTATCTTCTTATTATTTAAATTTAGATAAGAAAATACACCTTTTTGATTTTGAGAATTTTTTACCCTTCCCTATGGAATAAAATTTTCCTTTCCACCCTATTTCTTCTATGACCATCTTGGCCTTATTTATTCTTCATCGACATCTTTTTATTTCATTCATTGTGGATTTTTTTGTAATGTGCCCAATTAATCCATATTCAAAACATTTCAAGGGAATATTCCCTTTATATTTACCTATACCTCTTATCACATTTTTAGAAAAAAAGGATAAAATATCATCAAGATTTTTACATACATCATTTTTTGAATCAAAACAACCACCTTCTTCTTAAATAATAATCATCTATGAATTATCTTTCTTCACAGTCTTAAATTAAATATATCTATTAATTTTTTTTTTCATATCGTTATACCTTATTATTTTATAAGTGATGAGAGTTCTATGAAAATCATCTACAGAAATTTTTTTGTGATATCTATCTTCTAATTAATAAACTTTATCATAAATCTTGTCAAGAATAATTCTTAATATATATTCAATAACTATATAATCCTTGAACATTTAACAAATACATATGATAAGGTTGATGATGTTATTTAACTGTGTAAATATGCCCCCAATATATTCATACCCACCCATTTTCATGTCTTCATACTTCAACCTCTAGATTTATAATTATTATTATTCACTTTTTTATTGCCTTCATATATGTTTTTCATCTTATCCCATATACCATTATCTATGGAAACACACAAAACCCTTAAAAATACACTTTTAGAAGTGATTATAGTAAATAAATCATGTCCCTTCTATCACCCTCATGATTATTCTTATCAATAGATTTAGATGAACTTTATCATCAATAGGAGGAAATACATATGTTGCATCTTGTATAAAATCATATCAAATAGACATAAGATTGGGAAACATTATACCTTTCAGATATGATAATTATTACCATCAAAAACTAGGATTCGTATATTGTTGACACAATTGAAATTATCCATAAACTTATCTCTAAAACGTCAACAAAGAATAAATGAAGGGAACATGTCTCTGATACTAATTATAATTTCCCAGTCAAGATAATTGTATCACTTAGGGGGGAGGGTGAATTATTGAAAAAAAATTCTTTTATATTTCCTTAATTATTAAAAAAAAATTCTCCTCTTGAATATTTCTTTTCCTATTGAAAATAATTAAAACCCACATATATAAGAACTCAACAATTCACAAGGTTTATTATTCAACAAGAATATCTACAACCTTCGTATTGTTTGAAAATGATCTAATACCACACAATACACTAGAATACAATCATATTGTGTGGAATACATTGAGTAGGATATGCCCTTTAACATATGTGTCACTATTTAAACAATTCAATAGTGCATATTATCCTTCTAGAAAAAATGATGTAATACAAATTTTTATAACAAAACAAGTTATTATTCTTCTTTAGAAACTTTCACAAATGTGTTCTTTTTTATTAAAAACATTTAATTTTGTACCTAGAAGTTGGTAAGAACTTTTTTTGACTTTGTTACAAAACTCAGCCCAATTCTCCTAATCTAATTTATCAATAAGAAAAATATATGACTTTTTTAGAATATATTTGAGAAAATTCTGAACCATTTCTTCTTCATTCTAGAAATAACAATAAAATTATTCCATTCTGATGATTCATCCCAATATGATGACTAGTTGAATACAATCTTGTATCTTCTCATAGAAAACTTCTAACTGAAATACTTCTTCAACAAAATTCAATCAAGAAACCTCTTATTCTCTCTAAAGATCTTCCTTGTCTCTTATTAACCATGAATAGTACATCTATAATAAATTACAACGTAATTTACCTTCTAAACTCACGCAAAAAATAGTTTGGGTTGGATTCCAGAATATTTTTCCTCTCAATTTCATTTTACAAATCTATATGTTCTTTTGAATTTAAGGTGCATCTTGCCTTAATAAACTCTTCTCAGCACTTCTTGAACCATCATGAATATTCAAATAGATTTATCTATACTTTATACTTTCTTTAAAAACATTAGTCTGATTCTAATTTCCCATTCTGATTTGTCATTATGATCTGCCTCGTTATGATGATGACAAATGTAAAAAAATATATTCTTTTTTATCTCTTATCTTGACCCACTTGAATGATAAACAAAGTAATTAAACATATTTTAAATAGTTGACTACATTTTTGATAAATCAATGAATTTATTCTTCATATTGGCCACTACATAATTTTCATTTTCTTTATATTCGTTTGTTTCAAACAATTCTTACTCTTATGATTATGATGGAAATTCTTTCTGGATCTCCCTTGCTACGCGTGACGACTTTGTGTTGGCCTGGTGCAACGCTCCCCGCGTCTTTAGATGCTGGAAGTTTAGCCTGTATCGCTGGTCCATGATTACTCACAGGGTAAAAGAGATCCCTTTCACAGCGGTTTGGTTAAACCTCCCTGGTTTGCCTTTGCCTTTCAGGAACAAGGGTTTTCTTCAAGCTATAGGTGACGCTCTGGGAGGTTTTCATTGCACTGTTGACAGGGTTGATGCTCCAGCCTGCGTTTGTGTTGAGATGAATCTCTCCCATACCATTCCAGAACTTATCTCCCTCCAAGTGCAAGACGTTTTAGTCTGGGAACAGGATATTTACTACCCGGTTTTTCCCCATTATTGTTCTGCATGTTTTCTCCAGGGGCACTCTGTTAATGTTTGTAGACGACGTCACCAGACGGCAGGCCGACAGGAACAACCCAGCCCATGCTCCTTTTCTGAATCTGGTTCTGAGGCAGTGGCCCATCCGCGGCCGGGTTTTCCTTAAGCCGATGTTTCTATTGATCCCACAGAGGCCTCGATAACTTTGGCTCTTGGACTGTCGGAGAATGGCCAGGATTTGGCTTCTTTTACTAAAGACAGGGACTTACCCTCGGATGCTGTTTGTGCGTTTTTTCTGCTTTATCCTTCGCTGTCCCAGAGCCTTCTTTATGGGTGTTGGTTTTCTTTCAGGATAACAGACTTTCTCGACATTATGGCTTCAGAATTGTCGTCTCCCCTGAATGTGGTGTGTGATTCAGAGGTTCAACCATTGTTTGTTTCGGACTTTCATTCTCAGGAAACCTTTCCCAGGATGATTACGGCCTTGGTCTCAGACTGTTCCCAATCATGCCTTGGTGAGTGGCGTCTTGTTATGACGTTCCCAGTCTCGCGGCAAATCCCGAAGGTTGTTACCACCTGTCGAGACACCCCTCGTTTTGGGTGGCGACCTAGAGTCCACTCCCTTGAGGGTCCTAGGAAGGCCCTTTTACCGGCTACTCCTTTGACACCCAGGTCAGCAGGAGTATGCACCCGATCGCAAACGAGGAATCTTAAGGAATCCTCTTCTTCTCACGATGAGAAGGCCATGTCTCCTGGGGCCAATGCCAGGACTCTATTTTCTTAATGGATTCTTTCTTCATATAGAATGGTCGTGGCATTGGGGCTAGGGTCAAGGTAGACTTCATTTCCAGGGAGATTAAAAATCACAAGGCTTATGTGGTTGCTATCCTCGAGCACAAACAACCACCTTCTTTTTTAAAGAACCTTTCCCGGTCACTCAACATGCATGGTTTCTTACATGCAGACCCGACGAACAAGAATATATGGGTTCTGTGGCACAAGTGTGTTTCAGTTGATCTGGTGCAGGCCTCCGACCAGTTCATCACAACGAGAATAGGGTACGGTTGTTTGGCCATTTTCATCTCTTTCGTCTATGGGAGCTGCGACGCTGGACAACGACAGAGACTTTGGAGCGATCTCAACTCCTTTGATCCGGGGAATATTCCTTGGTTCTTCGGGGGGGTTTCAATGTGGTCGTCGATGCGACGGAGAGGAAAGGGAGGGGACCTTTCTAGTGTAATGCAAGTTTGGACTTTTCCCAGTTCATGGCAGGGAAGGGACTCATTGATCTCGGTTTTTCAGGTAACCTTTTCACCTTGTGCAACAATCAAAGGGGGAGGAATCGATCATGGAGCCGTATGGACCGTTGCCTTGCCAACGTTCATGCAATATCTGTGTTCCCTAACACCAAGGATAGGAATTTGGTACGGGGGCTTTCAGATCACTCTCCTCTTCTTGTCTCATTCTCCCCTGGACAAGACCATCATGGTGGTTTTCGTTACTACCATCACTGGGGTAGCCTCTCTGGTTTTCATGATTTGGTTAAGGACACTTGGGATGAGCCGGCGGTGGGTCACGCATGGATGGCCATCCATAATAAGCTGCACAGACTCAAGGAAAGGTTGCAGAATTAGGATAGGGACCAACCCACTTCGGACAAGGAAATCTCTACCACCATGAAGGATGTGGATCGTCTGGAGGGGGACTTGGAAGCAGAATGGAATGACCAAACCTTCGATGTTTTGTCCACCAAGAAGAAATATCTGGCAGACATGCTTCTCAAGCAGGAACGCCTAGCTAGAGATGACTCCAGGATCAAGTGGCTGAGAGAGGGTGACCATAATACAGGTTATTTTCATGCCTGCATTAAGGAGAGGAGACACATGGTGAATCCCAATATCCGTTTGGAGGACGATACGTACTCTGATGATAGGGACACTCTTGGTGCCTTGGCTTTGGATTCTTTGAAAGACTTCCTCACAGGCCACAACACCTGTTTTACCCGTGGGTATCCGAGAGAGGAAGGAGGTTATTTTGACATGATTCCCAATCACTTATCGTCCCAGGACAACCATGATATGAGTGCCTTTCCAGACGAGAAGGAAATATTTGGAGCCATGATGAGGCTTAATCTAGAAAGCGCTCCAGGGCCTGACGGCTTTCAGGGGTCGTTTTACAGAGCTTCGTGGGACGTTGTTCTGGTAGATATTGTTCATGTAGTGCGTGATTTTTTCTGAGGTGGCAATCTACCAAGGGTAGCTTGTGCCACGTCTGTTGTTTTCATTCGCAAGATTAACAACCCCTTTTCCATATCTCAGTACCGGCCAATAAGCCTGTGCAACTACGCTTATAAGATATTGGCCAGTTTTATTAGTGCAAGACTATCTACTCTTATCCCCCGGTGCGTGTCCCTAGAATAGCACGGCTTCGTGAAAGGAGGGTCAATCCAAGGGGAAATTTCCCTCGCACAGGAGTTACTCAGGGATTTAAACTTCAAGATGCGTGGCTCCAATGTGGCGATCAAGCTAGACATGAGAAAAGCATATGATCGAGTTGAGTGGGGTTTTATCAACAAGGTACTGGAAAGAAGGGGTTTCTCCTCATGGAATGTTGACATCATATTCAGATGTTTCAGTTCTTCCTGGATGGCCGTCATCTTCATGGGGAAATGTTGTGGCTTCTTTCAGTCTGCCCACGGTTTGAGAGAGGGTGATCCCTTGTCACCGATTCTGTTCATCTTGACCCAAGATGTTCTCAGTCGACATATTCACAAGGGTCTTGACAGAGGCGAGCTTGTTTCTTATCACCAGAGAAGGAGAGCCCCCCATGTTTCTCACCTGATGTTTGCGGATGATACAATTATTTTCACCAATGGCAGCCGGAGGTCTATCAACAGCCTCAACAGAATCATGCAAGAATATCTTTTTTGGAGTGGGCAGGTTATTAACATGGAAAAAAGTAATTTCTTTATCTCCAATGGATGCGGCGCTTCTCGGCCGCATGACCTACAACAAAACTTGGACATGCAAAGAGGAACTTTTCCCATCGAATACCTCGGTGCCCCGATCTCCTCTGGGAGGCTTCGGGTGGGTGACTTCAAGGGTATTTTCAATAAGATCACATCCAATATTCTTAATTGGAAGAATATTTTCCTATCTTTTGGGGGATGGAAAACGCTGGTCAACAGTGTCTTTTCCACTCCTATTCATTCGCTATCGTCGATCATGGATCCCAAAAGCATTATCAAAATGATTGACAAGATTCTATCCAGGTTTATATGGGATCCTCGAACAGAGGGTAGGCGTCACTGGGCTTCTTGGGACAGGGTGGCGAGACCTGTTAGAGAAGGCGGTATAAATGTTCTCCGTCTCGATTACACACTCATGTGCATGCATGAAAAGTTAGCTTGGGAGGTGCTGGAACAACGCACGCTTTGGGGGATCACCATGCACAGCTCCCATGCAGGTTCCATGTTTAGAAGTGAAGGCTCTGGCACTGTATCCCCCTACTGGTCGACGATCTTGTCTCTCATGAAGGCGCTTGAACCCTACTCTAGATGGCTCGTGGGACGGGGGGATATTTTCTTCTTGCATCATAACTAGGTTGGGACCATCCTCGGTTTCCCAGGGTGTCCAGGTACCATGATCACGTTCAAGGAAGTTAATGACCATCCAACCTTCATTGATGTTGTACTTGACGACGATCAATGTGCCACTTATGAGGTTACCAAAATCAACCCCGAACAAGACAGGTGCGTTTTCACCCTCTCTGCATCTGGTTATTTCTCTTCAATGGATTTGCGACTCTCCTTGGCCATTACCGATCACAACACCTCCTGGAATGAGGTTCTTTGGTCCAAGGTTTCCCCGATTAAACAAAACTTTCTAAACTGGAGGATACGGCACAAAGCCATTCCTACGGATGAAAACATTAGGAGGTGCGGCATTCCTTTAGCCTCAAAGTGTCACTGTAGCTCGGAGCATCGGGAAGAATGCATTGATCACTTGTTTTTTGAAGGCGAATGGGAAAGGGCGGATTGGAATCATTTTGGTGAGTTCACGTCCTTTTCAGATAACCTCATGAACGACAGGCTTTTTCTGGACAGATGGTACCATGGAGCGGTGGAGAGGGGCCCTGAGCAGATGGCCCGGACTTTGATTCTCCATGCGGGATGCTGGACGATCTGGCAAGCTCGGAACAAGGCCCTCCACGAGGGGTTTACCATCTCTGGATGAGGGATTATCCTTCGTACCATGTTCATGATTTTGGATATCATCAGATCTTTCAAACAATGGCAGGAGGCGCCTTCTCTTAGCCATATTCAAACAGGAAATACTAGTGGTCTCACAAGTAGGAGTGATAGTAGAGGGAAATGGGTGAGGTGGAATCCTCCCAGTAGAGGGATAAAGCTCAATTTCGATGGATCATGAAACATGGGGGTTAATCAAGGAGGAGGGGTGGTCAGAAACAGTTATGGGTCAGTTATCATGGCTTTCTAAGGCCGATTAGGATGTGGTACTCCACTACAAGCGGAGGCAGGGGCTTTGAAGTTGGGGCTCTCACTATGTCGCCAAAAAGGAATTACCCTTGATTAGATTGAAACTGATTCACATATTCTACTTAAAGATTTGCAGGGTTCTGGTTCCATTCCTTGGTCGGTTCATTATAGCATGAGGGCATTCCGAGGTATGATATCTAATAATACCAGTGTGACCCATACATGGCGCGAGGGGAATATGGTCGCAGACCATCTTGCCTCTCTTGTTGTTCCTGGACCCGATCCTTTTTGTTTCCACACAGCTGTTTCTATGAAACCAGAGGGGGTAAATTTGGTTCGTGGGGATGCTCTAGGCCTCCATTATTTCCGACCTCCTTTGGTATGTTGGGGGGGGGGGAATTTAGGACCCGATGTGGGTTTTCTTTGTTTTTTCTGTAATTTACCTTTTTAAAATGAAATAAATATCTAATATTGGATGGATGGATTATGATCATCCTCTTTGGTCATTAAAAAATTATTCATCCAAAAAGATAATTATGATGATCTAGAGACTGAAATGATTCAAATTCATCAAATTTATTCTTTTGTAAACTTTCAGCAAGTACCCTTAATTCCTTCACTACTTTGATTATTTTGAATATTAGCTTCATCATCATATAACCTACCAAGTAAAGTGTTTCCACTTACCTATATTTTATAAAAATCTTTCTTTCCTTCTCCACCTAAATACGATTGGTATGATTATGATAAAACTGAATATGATTGGTAGAATATCATTTCCCCATTACAATTAAACATTTCATTGAAGACATAGGGTGAGTATAATGATCCACTTCATCCAAAAAAATATTTCCAATACAATGTAATTTCTTAACCATTGTGAGTCTCATTTTCATGAATGCGATGGTGAGTCTGATGTTCACCAAATAAAAAGT
Organism: Viscum album; assembly: GCA_963277665.1. Lineage (NCBI taxonomy): Eukaryota > Viridiplantae > Streptophyta > Magnoliopsida > Santalales > Viscaceae > Viscum > Viscum album. The sequence continues at coordinate 983,245,125 of OY728148.1, read as the reverse complement.
GAGGTGATTTATTTTCTTCTTAAACTTCCTTGACAAAATAAATACCTAAATATGATAGTCATCCTCATCATCTTGGTCTTAACATGTACTCACACTACCAATATGTGGAGAAGTAATTATGATATATAGTGATGATTCAAAGTATGTCATGGGATGTGTACTCATGAAGATTTATAAAGTGATATCCTATTCTACATGATAGTTAATGATCCATGAGAAGAACTACATGGCGCATGATCTAGAGTTATAAGATATAATCTATGCTCTAAATATTTGGTCGCACTATCTTTATGGTGAGAAGTTTGACATATATACTGATCATAAGTGTCTAAAGTATATATTCACATATATGTATATCAATATGAATCAAATAAAATGTTTTGATCTCATCATGGACTACGATTTCTCTATTCACTAGAATCCTAGAAATGAGAATAAGGTAGATGATGCTCTTAACCGATAAAAACATGCTTCTATATCCATGATGAAAAATAAAAGAGACCTTATCTTCTTGTATATGAAAACGATATATCTTGAAATCATAACGTTATGGAATACATCCTACCTCTCCCAAATGATTTCCCAACCATCTATCTATGATATTATCATGTAGACATAAAGGGATGATCTGGAGCTAAAAAATGTTGAAATCAATAAAGGAAGGGGAGCTACATGAGTTCCAAATTGAATATGATGGTGTAATTTTGTTTTTAATGAGGATTTATGTTCCTTCATCACCTAAGATAAAGACCATGCTATTGTATAATGAACATAGCCAATCTTTCTACACCACCCTAGAAGTACCAATATGTACCATGATATTTTAGAACACTTTTGATGGGACAACATGAAGAAGGATATTACTGAGTATATATCATGGTTTTTTGTATGCCATCAAGTTAATTTATAGTGAAAAAATTCCAAAGGGATGATGAAACCATTTCTTTTAACTATGTGGAAATGGGTGAATATCACCATGGACATTATCACCAGTCTCCCAAAAACATCCATAGATAAATTACATATGGTTTATGGTGGATTTAATCACGAAGACTGACCACTTTATCATTATTTGGGATGATTTCTCATTTGAAAAAATTTCCAAGATATATGTGAAGGAAATGGTGAGGTTTAATGGGGTTCCACTTTCGATCATATTTGATTGTTATCCAAGGATCACCTCTAAATTCTATAGAAACATTCAATAATATTTTAGTACTAAATTAAATTTTAGCATAACCTATCACCCCCAAACTGATAGAAAATCTAAAAGGACTATTCAATCACTTGAGTACACGATAATATATCACTTGATGGAATTTAAAAAAGGATGTGATCAACATATCCCATTGGTTGAGTTCTCATATAAAAGCAACTTCCACTAGAGTATTTAAATGGATCTATATGAATCTTTGTATGTAAATCAATGTAGAACTCAAAATATTTTGGGATGAAGTTGTGGAATGATAGATACATGGACCTAATATTGTGAAAGTGATGACAGAGAAGATTCAATCCACAAAAAAACACATAAACGCTACATAGAGTCAGTAAAAGAGAAATAATGACTACTACTAAAGGGAATTTAATTTTGATGTTTGAGAAAAATATTTCCTTTGAATATAACCATGGAAGAGATTCATACACATTTTAAAGAAAGGAAAGTTTTGGCATGAAAATTATTGGCCCCTTTGAGATCCTTGATCCCATAGGATTAGTTACATATCAACATTCATTTACACAAAGTATGGCTCACGTTCATGATTTTCCAAAACCAATTTTATGGAAATAATTAGGCCATTAAACTAAATGAACATATGCTTTGATACACCAAGGGGATATGTTTAGGATAATTTACATTTTCTTTAAAAACCACCATGATGGGTTTCGACAATGAATAACCTAGGTTAAAACTATGGTGTTTAGATTGAAAATAGGGTATCAAGATTTAAAAATCATATAAATGATATTATGGATAAACACTAGACTATGGAATGTTCTATGTGGAAATAAGTGGATGAAGTATTTATGTATTAGAGTTGTATTGAAAAATTAAGTTAAAATTCTATTTTGTGATTAAACTAATTTAAAGGATTTACACCATATTTCATTTAGGAATTATATTAATTTTTTTTAGTAAAGGATGAAAATTAAGCCAGGTGATAACCAATCAAATCTGGAAAGGATGTGTGTCTTAAACCAATGACCAAAGGATGATAAGGGTTTCTTTCCAACCACTAAACTATGAAAATTCCTGGTTAATTTTTAATTTTTTTTAAACAATTTGATGAATAAATGTTAATAATAAACTAGTAGTTTTAATTTTGAGTAATAGATATTAATCTATTCACAATATTGGTTTTGGAAGATTGTTAAACAAAATAGATAGAATTTTCACTCTTTCATACGCCTCACAATCCTTTAAATGTTTCTTTCAGTGCTTCAGGCATAAAAAATAATTATTGGTAATTAATTTCTAGGAGTAATGGAATGAATAAGAGTTTGATCGAAGCACAACCAAAATTTAGGATTGTTCATATGAATTTGAAACATATCGTGTAAGAATATTTCATTATATTATTAAGTAGTAAAATAATTACCCAACATTAGGAAAATGTCTTGAAAATAATTTTTTTCCCAATATCTTAATTTTTTTTGAATCTGTGGTCTTCTAAATCATCACATATTTATGGCTTTGAGGTCCTCAACATTCCATTGACCATTCACCTATTTGTGACTGATGACCCCATTCACTCATTATAAATATATACATTTTTCCTGCAAGTACGTATCTCTACATTACACTTATGTTCTCCTACTTAGAGACCTAGATACATGGTAGTCCATGTGACCTGTTTACTTTATGCTCTCTCTTTTATAGAGGATGACTTATAAACCCTTCTCATGGTGTGGGATTTCAAACATAGGAAGTATCAAACAATCTATCACCATGATCGAGTTTAAATTGCGAGGATGTAATTTAAATAAGGTGGGGAGAATGTGATGAACTGAAAATCTAAATTAAGAACCTTTTATTCGATGTCATGTATGACGCGCGACCCTGAACATGTAAGGTAATATAATATCTAGATACTTTATAAAATATTTACTATTTAAAATAGATTCTATGTATTTCAATACATGAAACACAAAGTTAGCTTATGTTGCATGCAAGAGAGGCTTTTCTTGATAGATTATGTTGCATGCATGAGTGGCCTTCCTCGATAGCTTCTTTTACTTGAAAAATTGACCTTACATTATTGCTTCCATTACATGAAAGACCGATTTCCACCAAATAATAAAGTATTATTAAAGTATTATTATTTAATATAATATGATATATCCTAGCCATTTAGTTAGCAGTTATAAATTTTATTAACTAACTTATAAAAATTAATGGTCTATATAAATATAAAATGAATTCATTGGTTACCAGCTAATGATAAATTAAAATAAGATCCAATTGGATATTAAAAATAAATATTATTATTTATATAAATCCAAAGGAGTTTTGTCCTAATAAACATATTTAATTAAAATTAATGAATGATATTAAGGAAATATATATTTTATATATTAAATAATTTTTTTGTATTAATCCATTATGTTTGATATGCATAATATGATAATAAACCAAATTTTACATATAAAACATATATGTTTATAAAGGCAATTTTACAACCTTTTAATAGAGAACCCATTTTAAAATAGAATTCATACACTTTAACTGATTTAGTATGTAAAAATAAACTTAATCTTGGAAGTATAAATATAATAATTATTTTGGGGGTGAATTTTTGATATTTTTCTGAAACTTTTCATATTTAATGAATAGTTAAAATTTCTGAATTTTAGTTCAAAACTTCTTTTTTATCTAATTTATTTATAAGGATAAATTATATTTTTAATTTGTTTTAAAATTTAATTAGATAATATTTTTATATATTGATATAATTTATGTCATTGGAATAAATTTTAATTTTAAATTGATAATAAAAAATAGAAAACTTTCATACCTTTTTACCTTAAAAACATGCATTGTCGTCCCATCATGGGGATTAAATTTAAATAAATTTATACCACCTCTGTGATTTGAATTTGGATAAATTGATTCCATATTTGAATTAAAAAAAATTATAATTTATAATAAGACCAAATTTGTTTTTTATAAAAATATTAGTGAAAGTAATTATAATTAATTACAATTATTAAGGTAAAATTAAGCTTAATAAAGGGATAAACCTTTAACATAAGGGTCCAAATGACCTAGAAACTTCTCCAAAACCCCTTTTATGGACATAAATAAGAAATTAACCTTCCATTATTGATTTTGTTTTTTATGACATTTTTTTGGTTAAAACATGGGTAAACCTAACTTGAATTCAAAAGACCATGTGAGTCCTTTTCCTCCCTTATAAAAGACAGCCACCTCTCCCCATTCATGACACATCTCTAACAACATAGATTTGAAAAATAACTTCTCATATATCTTCCCAACATCCCTCCACTAGAAAATTAATCCTCCATTTTAGTATAAGTCCTTCACGGAATCATTTTGGTAGAAACCGAAAGTAGTTACCCAATTAAGAGGTAATGTCTTCTCTCAAGCTTTCTAGTTTTATTTCCATTCTCTAACCCTCATTTATTATTATAATATTATTATATAACAACACACTTATCCTTAATATAATATTATTTTCTTATACTAATTTCTATACCTACACTTACACACACTTCGATCTAATGGGTAAAAAACATATTGTTTCTATGTATGACAAACTGCTGCCTCACGAAATGATGATTGTTCATTTTCCTTTACCAACATTCATGGTTAGAAATTATGATGGAAACTCTGTTTATATTTGATATATATGATATTTATTATTTGTTTATACTTTTTATAAAATACACCTTTAATATGTTCGATTTTTTAATATGATAACTTTGTTTGAGGAAGTGTCGATTACTGCCCCCTCAAAGCGATGTGATTTGTTCACACGATCCATGGAATGTATAAATGATGATTATAGTTAAACAAATGTGACATAAAAAAACTTTATATGATATTAATGAAATAATTACCTTTTTCTATATATACTATATATATATCATTTTATTTATTAACCTTTCGCAAATTTAAAAAGTGAAAACGTCGTTTGTGGACATGTGGACTACCGTCTTCTCAACATGATTTGATTCATTTTACATAACAATAATTCTATATAAAAGTATATATGATTTAATAATATGTTATTTATGATATAATGATAATTTTGGAATGATATGGTGTTACTTAGATTTTCTCCATAACAATCATTGAAAAATAAGAGCATTACTCATGCGGACGTACAACTTACAATCACTATGATTGTAACGTTGGTTCGTTTTTCATAACCGTATTTAATAATTTATTTTAAATTCATAATTAATGAGAAAATATGATAATTATTTAATGATTAATATTTTTGAGATGTCATATAATGACCCCTTTAACCACAGTTGACCTACCAATTTTTTTTTGACACATAATCTGAATTTGTTCTAAACACCCAACGTAAAGAGATTTTTTCATGTAATTGATAAAACACACTAAAAAGTGAAAAAAAAATTATAAACTTGAAAAAGATTATCAATAAATTAGAAAATTAAAATAAGTTTATTATACAAGAAGTGATACGATGTTCACCCAAATGGAAGCTCATGGTAATGGATTCTCATCTCACTTTTTACATGTGTGAGATAAATGTCATATTCAAAATTTGATTATTTTGTGTGGTGTATATACTACCAATTTTTATATATAATATCATATATTATTTTATGGTCATTTTATTTAAAAATTCAATTCAATATTATTCCTTCATGAGGATTTTGATTTTAAAATTTTCAAATTTGTATGGGACACCTTGGGATGTTTAAAGATTATTTTTCTCAGGAATAGTACAAATGATCTTGCAATGGAACCTCCATTAGAGTAAATTGTATAAACTTTTTTCAAAAAACCCTTCCATTATTATCTAGTTATTCATGAATATTTTCAATTATTAGTACCATTTTTACACGCTTTGGTACTGAATATGTTTTAGAATTTTTTTTAAGAAAACCCAACTTTATTTATCTCTTTAGTTGGATAACCTGTATTCTTTTAAAATCATGTTTTAATAAAATGTTTTCAAAAATATTTTTAAAATTATTTGGTAAAGATTTTTTTATCATTTTTGTCTTTGACCATTGTTTTCGAATGTATATTCTTTTCTCTTTTCAAACAATGTATTTTTCTAAATTTTAACCGTGCAAATAGAATGTTTTTTACCTCACATGGCAAGTATGTATTTACCTATAATCATTTATTTGAAGCTTACCTTTCATGTCTAAAAGGTTACATTATAATGAAAAATTTTTTAAAAGAGATTTTCAATGAAAATTTTTTCCAAAAGGTTTTCATAATCATATGATATTTTCCCCAATTTTTTTAATGATTGTTTTACAGTATTTCTATTCATCAGTATCAACAGAAACTACAACAAAAATATGTTTATCCAATACTAGGGATTTAACAGCGCTATCTAAAAATGATGTTAAAGATCCCCTTTGTCAATGCTAAAAAACATTATTAAAGGAGGTCTTTAATAATGATAAAAAACATTGTTAAAATGGTACCTTTATCAACACATTTAAAAAATATATGATAAATGGGATCTTTTAACAGCACTTGTAAAAATACATTGTTAAAGGGGGGTACTTATCAGTGCTTTTTTAGAAGCCCTGATAAAGACCCTCATTATCAACATTTTTTTAGTATCACTGATAAAGGTATACTTAATAAAAATTCATTAAGAATAATATTTTAATATATAAATATATTTATATTGATATTAATATTATATATATTTTTTAAAATATGTTTTAGATAAGGTAAATAGAATTTTACAATTAATATATAAGATATTTTGGGAAAATAGATTACATAATAAATAGAAAAATATTTTTAATTACTAATTTTCTTATTATTTCCAATTAATAGTCATTTAATATCAATTAGAAGATATAAAATCAAAAAAAAAATATAAAATATCTAAAATAAGTTTAAAACGTAACTCAAACTTCAAACAGTGATAAATTTTGATCCGGGTGTCCATTTATGCTCTACCACATACCGAATAAAAAATTTTGATGAGATATACACCTTTAGTGACAATGGTAAACCTCTATCACATGTTTAATGGCCAAAAAATCTCATAAGATCTCAAAAATATCGTTTTTAGTCAGGGTACCCTGATTTTTTGACATTCGATGGATTTTCAACCTATTTAAATGGGGGGTATTGTTGCCTTTTTTGGTGGTGACTAATATTATTCCTAGGTATTACATCTATATTGATATTGTGGTTTTGAATTTTTTTTATTTTTCATAATTTAATGTTATTTATAATTAAATATATTGATGTTTCTTATGTTTACTTATAATAAATCACTCGTATAAATACATATATCAACATATTTATGTAAAAATGTATATTCTAATATATCTAAATAAATACATATCCTAAAGATGTTTTTAAAATAAAATCTATCCATTTTTACATTATATATAAATATACATATGTGTGTATTAATAAATAGATATATATTTATATTCAATTCTATTATATATAAATGAATATAATATATAATATATTTAAAAATATATAAGTATATATATCACACACACAAACATATATATTGTATATATGTATTTTAAAATAATTATATTAATATATGTATATATATATATAAACATAAATATCATTAAATAGACATCAAAACCACATAGTGTAGTGGTAAAGTTGTTCCATCTTCGAAGGAGAGGTGTAGTGTTTGAATCCATGAAGATGATCATAAGGATAGAAATTCAAAAAGTGATGATAAAATGTGGTGGGGTTAAAAGCACTGATAAAGGGGGTGGAATGCTGTTAAAGGGTTCGTGAAAGCACTGATAAAGGGGGTTAAGCTCATAGGTGTCCAAAAAAATAAAATTTTACCCCCTTTAACAGTGCTGCCATTATCATCAATAAAAAAGTGTTACTAAAGTCCCACTTTAACATCACTAAAAAAATGTTTTTCAAGACCCTTTTAACAAATGTTTTTTTATCATTGTTAAATGGGATCTTTAACAGTGCTTTTATTGCACTGATAATGTTTTGAACTTTTAGAAACGCCCATATTGTCAGTGTTTTATTAGAATCGATAATGGAATATTCTAGCACATTTAAAGGCATATTTTGTAGTATTGAACCCTTTATTTTTACTCCACATATGATTGTATTTATTTATATCATATGTGTTATTCCATTGAATGTTATATTATTGATTTTTATAAGGATAGTATTCATATTCACTTCCTTGAATTATTTGTCATTCCCCTTGAAATATTCAATCTTCTTTGATCAATGAAAAATGAATTTTCCCCTAATTATCCATTTCATTAATCATGGATGTTACTATTTACTAAACAAGATACCATTTTACATATGATTTCTACAATGACAGTTATTTTATTATTTCAAAAAATATTGATAATTTCATCTTCTTTATTCAATACAGATATTTGATAATGCATATTATTTATTTTGATTATTCAATTTGAGGAATAATATGGAAAATAAATGATGGGAGGAGAATAAACATTATATAGATCCTAAATGAATCAATAGGTTCTTATGAGACAAATTATTTGTGGAAATCAAAATATTTTAAACTGTCATGTAAAAGTTCTTGACGGTATAGGTTACCATGTTCCTTAGACATGACGTCCATTAAGAAAGCATTTACCTAATTTAGTTTCATTTATAATTCTTCCTTGATATATTGTGTCAACATATATATGGATACATTTAATTTTTAATTATTTATATAGTATGTATATTAGTTTCTTACCAAACCATATTTATTTTTTCTTATCTAGTTATTTTAATGTCATGTGTTTTCATTTAGTACATTTTCATGTTGTTTATGCACCTTTTTCTCAGTTCATTGATTATATGGCATGTGAATTCCTTTATTCACCCTTTCATAATTATTATTCTCATTTATTCATTATTTATTCCACTATATTTTTACCTTACTAATAATTTTATCTCACACTTATGATATTTATTTACCTATAAATCCAAGAAACATACTATGAATGATACGTAGGGATTTACTAACTAGATTAGATTTATCCTCAAATATATTTATTTAGAAAGAAGAAGAAAAATATTTAGTAATTAGTTTATTATTTTCTCATTTATATATCTATTTTATCAAGACTTCTAAACTCTCAATCCTTTGGGATTTAATTCCATGTAATCATGTCAATGAAATAGTAGTAGACACAAGCTTTTGGCCTTCTGGTGTTGGTCTCTACAACTCTCCTCTCAGTGATGGTTAGTCTTTTGAGAAGACGAGAACCACTAATATATGTACATGAAAGTTAAGAAGATAAATGGGTAGGTTTTGTTCGATCTAGAAGGATCAAATTGGTGTATGGAAGTGAGGGAGAAAGTTCCCTTTTATAATTTAGGTGGGGGAATTTTAGGAAACTCAAAAAATTTTAAATTAATATATATTATTTTTTTAATTAAAAATGTCTTAAAAGTGAGTTATTTAAAACCTAAGATGAGTATGGTTCTAAATCCTCTCCAAAAATATTTTTTGGAAATGTTTACGTCACAATGTTAACCTTATCATTTGTCTTTAACCATTAGTTAAACCCTTTAACTCTTACCATGACAACGTTTTTTTACACTTTAGGGATACTATATTTATTATAAAATGATAAACGAACCCCAAATGGATCATTGATGATATATTTAACCTTATTGAAGTTATTTGGTGGAATTTATATTTTTATGAATTTTTACTCATTTAATAGAGTATTATTTATTTTAAAGTATCATTTTTTTCATTTTTGATACTATTCAATATTTGTCTTTTTAAAAAATATCCTAACATTATGATAACTTCAAACCAATACTTATAATATATCACTGACATTTCAAAATTATCTATAAAATTCATGGATGTCATTAATTATGTCAAATTTTATTTATTTTAATGTTTTTAATATCATTTATTTTTTTCGTTCAATTAATTAAACAAATACTACGTCATTATTATTAAAGCATTTGATTAACTTATTTCCTCTCTAAAATTTTTAAATAAATTATAATGATGAAAATAAATTTATTATGTTTCATATGAATATGTATAGTCTAATTTATATTTTCTATAACCATGTATTAAAAATGTAATCCTTATTAAAAACACGAGTATGCCATTTTTAAATTATCATTAAATAAAATATAATAAATATATTATTCTCATCCATGTGGCTTAAAAAGAGTATAATTTCTTCCTAATTACGATTTTGGTATAAAACCACTCATTAAATGAAATTAGGACTTGTATTGGGGCAATTTTATAATATCATTTATATCCATAATTACCTAATTTACCCTTAAATATGGTAATAAAAATATTACTAAATTTGACAATTCATATGACCAAAAATAAAAGAAACCTATTTACATAATTAGGACCCACTAATTCAAAATATAGAATCCCTTTTTCATAATTTAAAACATAGAATTTGTAGTAATTAATTTAAAATTAATCTTGTTGACGGCGTGAGAAAAATAGTTATTAAAGTTTAAACCTGCAAAAGATTGAAACATTTTTATATCTAAAGTAATTGTAAAATTGATTAAAATAACCTAAATTCTATTAAATTATAAAAATAATCTATTTATACTTAAAAAAAATTCAATAATATAATTTTACACTATAAATTATTTTGATGAAAAAAAGTTTATTTCAATTAAAATTCCGTAATTTTAACTATTCATCAAAACATGAATCTTATCAAAAAAATAACATAAAATTAGCTAATATAAAATTTTATATTTATATTTAATAGAATAAATTTACTTTTTCTAATATATTTCATAATATTTTAAAAAATTGAATTTAAAATAGGTTCCCAATTAAATGACAATAAAACTATTTTTATAAAAAGGGTTTTTCAGTATAATATTTGGTTTGTTATTATCTTATACCTCTCAAATAAATTATATGAATATAAAGAATATTTTATTTAGTATATATAATATAAATTTCATTAATATAATTCTATAATAGTAATTAATTTAATTTATTATAATAAAATGACATTGTGTGCAAAAAAAAGTTCATTAAAAAAACATCTCATATATATTCAGTTGGTTACTATATTCATTTTAATTAATTTAGAACCAATGAATTCGGGCATATATTTTCATAAGTATGTTAATACTATTCATAACTACTAACTTAATGGCTATGTAATATCTAATTATATTAAATAATAATATTTTAATAATATAATGTTGGTTTGTAAAACACGGTCTTGCATGTAACGCAAGCCAACTCATTGTTGTGTGTGGCATAAACATATTTTGGTATTGAATATGACATAATATATCAAATAAAATGAATATATTAAAAAAGTGACATACTGTAAAATCTTGGGGTGTTATAGGTTATGTAGGGATATCAGGTGTTTATGTTAATGCATTTCATCTAAAAGGTGGAGATTTTTTAACTTTATTCACTCAATATTGAAAATTAAATTATATAAATTCCATGAATTATGTAATGGTCCGAACCCAGATAAAATAGGATTTGGTGCCTTCTGAACATGATGTGTCATTTTAAAACAAAAACATGCACTGATAAACACACATCACATGTCATACAGAGGATTGAGTTCGGTCGGGCTCTGGGAAACCAGTAACTTTATAAATGTTTCATCTGATAAAAGTTGTAGCTGGAAAATTTAAAATTCAATAAGTAGTGTGAGAATAAGAATTCCGAGTAAGGGGTTTAAAATAAACCAATGAAACTTTTGAAAGAGTTTTTTAAAAACGTATCCAAATAACATTCTCTTATAGAAAACTATAACACATGTAACGTAACATAAAAGGGATCAACAAAGATTTTGAAGGAATACATTAATCAATTAGGAAATTTTCAAAAAGGGGAAGTAATAGATATCCTAAAAAAGTTTGACGAATGAATTTTTAAGCACAAATTAAACCGATAAGATTAATACTTAATTAGAGTTTCACGTGAATGAAAAAAACATCAATTTCATATGTTGGTTACTGTTGTACACGAATCATGCCCCAATCTTTTACTTGTAACATCAATAAGAACATGATAAAAACATAAGGGCAATAGAAGAGAATGAATATGCATATCATATTGAAATGAACTTGTAAAATGACTTGAATATGTGGCTTCAACATTTCATTTAGAAATTCATGAACATATCACCAAGTTTCAACCCCAAGGTGTCAATAAAGTAAAATATTGAGGTTATTCACCAAGGTATCGTGAAGCTTGTCATCTCTAGAGATCAGTTCATTACCCAATGCATTGGAGCACTATCATGGTACACCCTTAATATTTATTTACATTCATGTGAGCCACATAAATCAATAATTTACTTAAACTGGGTTTTATATTCAAGATGTCTGAAACCACATTGAATAGTTCATTCATAGTTGGTCATAGTAGTTGAATTTACATATCTTATAAGTGAGAAAGGCATCTAGATTATTAAAAACCAAGCCAACAATCATATGACCATTATTAAAACTATAGAAGAAAGGCAGATTATGGCACATACATTGACATATAAGGTACTGAATTTTCAGAAAACTAGAATTTATCACATGCAAGTTTTTTCTTGATATTCTAAAATATTATCATCTGATTGATTACAAGGTGAACCAAAAAATATCAAGTAGGGTTTTGAGCTTGAACTTGCTAAATCATTAAATATTGTTAAGCCTTTTCATAATACTGAATAATTTCCATGATTGAAAGAATGAATATTCACCATAAGTAACATCATTTTAAAAATACTGAAATCAATTTAGTTACTCATAAATGTGGATATAAGTTTTGTTTAACACCCTATTTCTTATGTTTTTAATACTCCACATAAACTCGAGACATAATGTGTAAGGACCTTAAAAACTGAAATCAAGGTTCATGCAACATATAAAATATATGTATGTACCCGAACTCAAACTGAAATATTGGCACACCCATGTGTGTTAATCCCCTATGAGTATTAGTTCAACAACATTTTGAATAGTGTAGGTCATGACCGTAGTCATAAATTTTTTTATGAAAAACTGCAAAATGTTTTTTTATAAAAAAACAATCATATATATATAATTCTAAAAATTTATTTATTTTTAAATTTGAAATTAGGTGTATGTGAATATGTGTAGTGCATAATCAATTATACACAAACTTCATACATATAACTGAAGTAGAAAGGTCATGCCCATTCCTGCATATAACCGATGAATATATATAAAACCAAAAGTATATATGTATTTTCAAAACAACAAAATGAGTCCAGGTATAATCCGTACATTCATTAAGCTATTTGAATGCAAGAGAACCCGAAGGCCTTGGTTCAACATTTAAGAACATTTCGACTGAACTGTATGTTTAAAAATATATATTTTTTCGAATATATAAGTGTATATATTCTCAAAGAAGAAAAATAAGGAAAAACTAAAAACCCTTACATTAAAAACGAGGGAAAGGAGGACTTTAGGGGGGGGGGTTGGCTGGTCTTGCTATAGATATGAATGGGAGAGAAGAATTTACAGGTCTCGATTATTTATATTCAAATGCTCACACCCCACCTTCCACGCAAAAACATACCCACTTGCATTGCAATCAACGGGGGTGTCGTGATTGAAGAAAACGATGAGACTTGGGGGTCCCCGGTGTTCAGAGGTGAAGAAAACGAGGGGTGTTCCATAATGTAGGTTTACTGGTGTAACCCAGGCGTGGAGGAAGAAGACGATGCAGCAAGGGGAATTACTGAAGAAAAATGGACGGTCCCGATCGATCCCAATGTTGATCCAAGGGATGTGATACATCCGCTATTTTAAAATAATTGAGTGGCTTTGATTAGATCTATGTTTCATCAGAAGGTCTAAGTTTAATATGATAATTTAAAAACCTCATACGACCACGATTAGATAGGTCTGGATCGAACGGTTGACAAAAACTGTAGAGAGAGACGCGGTCGCTGAGGGTCGAGCGCAAGATCAGAAACAACGGCCCAGATCGCGCGCGACGCGATCCAACATTCCAGATCATGCTTCACCTGAAAAACTGCTTCCCACATCGAAATTGAGAGTTGTTTTCACCTCCCTTATAACCCTGGTCCTCCCAACGAGTGCTTAGAAATCACACAACACCCACAAAGGGGGCCCTATACATGGGCTCCCGCCCGTAGGCCTTGACCATCCAAGACCCCGTCGTGGCCTCACGCCCACACTTGTTTTCCTATGAGCTCTTGCTCCCTCCCGAGCGCCCTTCAGGGAACCTCTGTCCGAGTTCATTCCGACCTTGGCTTGGGGATAAGGGTCAAGCTCTGCCACTTTGTGTGAGCTTCCTCCCTCGGCTCTAGCATAAAAGGGTTGTCCCTAGAGGGCCTTTTTTTTAAAAAAAAAAGATACACTATAAAAATTTAGAAGAGGAAACAATCCATTTATTTAAACTATATAGAATTTTATATTCTTAAATATATATGAATAAAAATTAAACATGTTTTAGTTAGAAGTACTTCTAAAATTAAAAATACTAAACCCCTGTTATTTAAACAAAAATTTACGAAAAGGAAATTTTAATAAACCTACATTATAATTTATATACTAGTATCCACGAAAACATAGTTTAATCCAAACATAATTTAATTTTAAAAACTTAAACATAGTTTATATCATTATTTAAGAAATAAAAATCGTTACATTGTATTTGAAAAATTCCCAAAGTGTTTTGAATTCCTAAATTCATTTCAAAATCACTTTAGGGTGAAATGAAGTTTAACCCCATATCCTTTTAGAGTTCATAAATGATGGATTAATTATTTCCTTAATCATAACTCAATTATTTGGAAACTATTTAATATTTAAATAACATAACATATACTAACAAGGACCAATGAAAATTTTTTATAACCATTAACTTCCAATGGTCACTAGAGCAATGGTTGAAAAAAGTGTCATATAAAACCAAACCTTACGGTGTCCTAAAACTCAAAAGGAAGAAGATGGTGCTTCCCATTCAACTAATGCTCAACATGGTTTTTATGATCACCGTGGTGATGTTTTTTTATTTAGTTTACTCGAAGGATCTCCTTTACGTACTGTTCCTCATAGTGATTGGGGGTCTTCCAATAGTTCTGATAGGCTTTTAAATAAGAATATTTGGTTAGCATGATTACTCTTTTGATCTCGGTGAATTGAAGACACTACGTTGTTATTATTTAAATTTCGATCATTATATTTATCCTCTAAATTTTTGTTCTGTTAAAAGGGCTTTAACAAAAGTAAATGCATAATATCATCATTACATGATCCCCAAAATTCGGGGTGTTACATTACTCTCCCCATTAAATAATTGCATCCCGACAATTCCTTTTATAGAAACATGCTAAGAGGAAGCTCTCAGTTGTACCATCAATATCCCCTATCGTAGAGGATCATCAGGTGCATTCAGTGGAACACACAAATTGATGCTCAACTCCTCCAGTTCTCTGATATAGATACACTTTGGGAAGAAGGGGTTGAACTCATCCACCGAACACTCGGGATTCCAGAGGGAGGCTCTAATGGTACAATGTTTGAAAATTTCCATATAGACCAATATACGAAGAACATTCGGAAATATGTCACGATCGAGAACATCTTAGTTATAGACATTGTCGTACAGGCTAACACTGAGGAGTTGGTACATGTAGGTCACATAAATGTTCCCCTCTAAAGAACCCTTTTGAAATTTTACTGTGGTCGTGTAGTTCCAGCCTAGGGTGAAACACAAGAAGATCCCCTCAAGGTATTTTCCTCTCTACTTATGCTCAGCCAATTGTACTAAGGCCATGTGATAGTAGATGGGAGCATTCCCTTGACAGGTGCAGAGAATCCCCGTACCATTTTTCACCACATACAATTGCTTGCACATTCCTCGTAGGTTTTCTAAGGGATGATACTCACCTTTAGAGGTTTTGATTGCAATAATATCCAGTATCTCAGTAGGAAGAGATAAAATTTTGGTTTTTTGTTCCATCTGAATGTTAAAGATGAGAGTTCAATCACTTAAAATCCATCAAAAAGTAAAAAATTAGTATATAAATATGAAATAAGAGATAAAAAATAGGCCCTTTTTATAACTACTGGTGCACAATGTAAAACGGGTCTAATGGTTTCCCTAGTTCCCTAACAAGAAAATTCCCAAGACAAGCTCTAAACTCTCTATCTCCCTAAACTATATGCATCCTGAGAAATCAGGTTCGATGTCTTGGGAGAACTTATGATATCTCCAAAGTCTGACATGTGGGGTGTACAACTGTGAGACATCCTTATGTACTTGTTTTCTGTACACAGAACGAGAGGCTTTGTATTCAAGGATGAAAAAGTCCATCATTTGATCAAAATAGCCATAAGACAAGACTTGACACATGTATTCTGTGTGGAAATCTCCCTCTACAGCAGTCTCTTGCAAAGCTGTAAGGAACAAGATGCCTTCTACTACGGTGAATCATATGAAAAGTGCCTCTTAGTACTTCCCCCATCTTTTGTATGATGGAAACTGGGCTTGCATCATAAAGATGCAATCCAGACCCACTCTTCGGTGGAGTTGAATTACTCAGGGAGAGATGGACACATCATAGAGATGTTTGCACGACATATTTATATGGGCATAGTTTATATGGATGGCTATGGAAATTATGGTTTCTAAGGACTCCTTGTGAAGAGACAAAAGATTAGTAACTTCATTTTCCATCTGAAAATTAATTAAACTCATTTTTAGTAATGCTGAAGTATATTTTTCTTTGTTTCTATTCTGGCTTTCTAGAGTTATCCAAACCGAAACCTCTAATACCAACTATGAAGACCCAACCCATAAAAACTAGGAGTCAGTGCCTTCTAAACATGATGTGTTGTTTTAAAATAGAAACATGCAATAATAAACACACATCACGTCCCATACAGTGGATCGAGTTCAGTTCGGGCTCTGGGAAACCAGTAACATTAGAAATGTTTCATCTGATAAAAGCTATTACCAGAAAATTTAAAATTCAAAACGTAGGGTGAGCATAGGAATTCCTAGTAAGGGGTTTCAAATAAACCAATGAAACATTTGAAAGCATTGTTTAAAAACATATCCAATAGGCATTTTCTTATTGAAAACTATAACACATGTTACATAACAGAAAAGTGATCAACTAATATTTTCATGGAATACATGAATCAATTTGGAAATTTTCAAAAAGGGGTAGTAAAAGATATCCTGAACAAGTATGATGTATGAATTTTTAATCACAAATTATGCCGTTAATATTACTACTTAATTAGAGTTGCACGTGAAGGAAAAGATCTGCATATTCAGATGTTGGTTACTATTTTACATGAATCATGCCCCAAACTTTTACTTTTGACATCAATATGAACTTGATAAAAACATAAGGGCAAGAGTAGTGAAAGAATAGGAATACCATCCTGAATAGAAATTGTAACATGACTTGAATATGTGGCTTCAACATTTCATTTAGACATTCATGAACATATCATCGAGGTCCATCCCCAAGGAGTCAATAATGTAAAATTACCTAGGTTATTCACCAGGGTATCGTGAAGTTTGAAATCACTAGAGAGTAATTCTTTACCCAATGCATTGGAGCACTATCAGGGTTCACCCTTAATATGTCTTTACATTCATGTGAGCCACATAAATCAATACTTTACATAAATGGGGTTGTATACTCAAGATTTCCCCTACCACCTTGAATAGTTCATACATAGTTGGTCATAGTAGTTTAATTTACATATCTTATAAGTGAGACAGGCATCTAGATGAAAAAAAACCAAGCTAACAATCATATGACCGTTATTAGAAGGAAAGAAGAATGGGAGATTATGGTACATACATTGACATCTAATGTACTGAAGGAACAGAAAATTATAATTTATCACAAGCAAGTTTGTTCTTGAAATTCTTCCATTTTATCATCAAATTAATTACAAGGTGAACAGAAAATCTCAAGTAGGGTTTGGAGCTTTAACATACTAAAACAATCAATATTGTTAAGCCTTTTCATAATACTGAATAATGTCCATGAAAAAAAGAATGAATCGTCACCATAAGAAAAATCGTTTAATAAATAGGGAAAACAAAAAAGATTCTCTTAAATGTAGATATAAGTTTTGTTTGACACCCTATTTATTATGTTTTTAAAACTCCACCTAAAATCAAGACATAATGTGTAAGGAACTAAACAACTGAAATCAAGGTTCATGCAACATATAAAATATTTGTATGTACCCATACTCAAACTGAAAGATTGGCACACCAATTTGTTTTAATCCCCTAAGAATACTAGTTCAACAACATTTTGAATAGGGAAGTTCATTCCCTTAGTCATAAAAATTTGTTTATGAAAACCAAAAAAAAATAATTTTATAAAAACCCTATCATAGTTATAAAATTTTCAAAATTTATTTATTATTAAAATATGAATTTAAGTGTATGTGAATATGTACAGTGCATGAACAATTATACACAAACTTCATACATATAATAGAAGTAGAAAGGTAATTCCAATTCCTGCTTATAACAGACATATATACATATAACCAAAAGTATATATGTATTTTCAAAACAAAAAAATGAGGCTAGGTATAGTCCTTACATTCATAAAGCTATTTGAATGCAAGAGAACCCGAAGGAATAGATTCAACATTTAAGAACATTTGGAATGATCTATTAGGTTTAAAAAAAATATATATTTTTTCAAATATATAAGTGTATATATTCTCAAAAAAGCAAAAGAAAGAAAAAATAAAAACCCATACTTTAATACCCAGGGAAATAAGGACTTCAGGGAGGGTTACTGGTGTAACCCATGCATGTTGGAAGAAGATGACGTGGCTAGGGGAAATTCCATGGAAAAAGAACGGTCCAGATCGATCCCAACATCGATCCAAGGGATTAGATGCGTCCGTTGTTTTATAATAATTGAGCATCTTAGATTAGATCTAAGTTTCATCAGAGGGTCTATGTTCGACAAGGAAATTTACAAACTTCGAACGGCCATGATTAGATCATGAAGGATCGAATGGTTGACAAATACTGCAGAGAGAGACGCGGTCGCTGAGGGTCGAGCATTGGATCAGAAACAACGGCCCAGATCGTGCGTGACGTGATCCAATGGTCCAGATAGTGTTTCGCCCAAAAAACTGCTTCCCACATCGATACGGAGAGTGGTTTTTTCCTCCCTTATTACCTCGCACCTCCAATTGAGTGCTTAGAAATTACACAGCACCCACGAAGGGGGCCCTATACACGGGATCCTGCATGCATGCCTTGTCCTACCCAGACCATGTCGTGGCCTCAAGCCTGCACTGGTGCACCTATCGGCTCCTACTCACTCCCGAGCACCCTTCGGGAACCTCTAACTGAGCCCGGGCCAGCCTTAGCTTGGGGATGAGGGTCATGCTCAACCACTTCGTGTGAGCTGCCTCCCTCGGCCCTAGCCAAAATGTCCTGGCCCTAGTGGGCCAATTTTTTTTTGAAAAAGCTACACTAAAAAATGTTTTAAGAAGAGGAAACAGTCCATTTATTAAAACTATATAGAATTTTATATTCTTAAACAATAATGAATAGAAATTAAACTTGGTTTAGTTAGATGTATTTCTAAAATTAAAAATACTAAACCCCTTTTTTTTAACTCAAATGTTACGGAAAGGAAATTTTAATAAACCTACATTATAATTTATATACTCATATCCTTGGAAACATAGTTCAATCAAAACACAATTTAATTTTAAATACTTAAACAATGTTTATAACATTATTTAAGAAATGAAAATTGTTACATTGTATTTGAAAAATTTGGAAAGTGTTTTGAATTCATTAAATCTTTTCAAAATCACTTAAGGGTGATACAAAGTTTTACACCATATCCTTTTAGTGTTCATAAATGATGGTTTGATTATAACCTTAATCATTACTCAATTATTTGGAAACTGATTAATATTTAAATAAGTTCACTTATCCTAACATGGTCCAACCATGATTTTTTATTACTGTTAGCTTCCAATGGTCACTAGAGCAATGGTCAAAAAAGTGTCCAATAAAGCCAAAACATACGGTGTTCTAAAACTCAAAAGGAATAAGATGGTGCTTCCCATTCCACAGATGCTCAGCATGGTTTTAATGATCACAGTGGTCATGTTTTTTGATTTAGTTGACTCGAAGGAATTTTTTTACTTACTGGGCATCGTTATGGTGATTAGGGGTCTTCCAGTAGTTCTGATAGGGTTTTTAATAGGTATATTTGGTTTTCATGATTACTCTTTTGATCTTGGTGTATTGTATACACTACTTTGTTCTTATTTAAATAAATATCCTTATGTTTATCCTTTAAATTTTTTTTTGGTTAAAGGGGATTTAACAAAAGTAAATGCATAATATCATCATTATATGATACCCAAAATTTGGGGTGTTACACATTTATTTACTTCTCATAATATTCATTTTCATTTAGTTTTTGGTATTTTTATATGTTCTATTTAAGTATTATTAGCTTGAGATTCTTTTATTAGTTTAGGTGGGCCTTTTGTTCGGTTTATACTTTAGGCATGTGCCATTAGCCTTGGATCGCTTTCCCATTTGATCTATGTCATCCTTATAACTGATGTTGATCCATTGATCCTTATGATCCTATGGTTTTCTATTCCTCCATTTTTTCGTTCTTCGTGAAACAGATTGGCTTGTTCTATATGGGACCCTTAATAGATTACCCTCTGATGTCATATGTTCTTATTTTGTTGTTTATGTGGTTATGTTAGGTCACATATCTAGATTTTTCATATCCTTTGTTATATGCTCTAATATTCCTCTACCCCTACTAGAATGACTCCTCGATTTGGAATCTAGCTCTCCACTTGTGGAGGATTTGGTTGGGTGAAAAATCTCCATGGTTTTGGGAGCTCTAGTTTTCCTCGAGGGAGAACATTAGATGAAGGAGCACTGTTGGGATTCCTTGACTTACCAAAGAATAAATTGTGATCTAGATAAGTTTTGATCATCTTCATCTATGCTTGGTGAGGATCTCTGATGAGGTCCTAGTGTTCCTTGGTGTCCCTTTTACCTAGATGGAAATGATGATTATATAGGAGTACAATCTCGATGACCCTAACAACAAGACCTAATTACATAGAGGATCTATGAAAACACATGGGAGAGATTTATCCCTAGTAAAGGGACTTAGTATGATATTCTTCTTATTTTATATCAGTTATTTATGCCTTGTATTTAATTATTCATTGTTTCTATGTTGTGTGTGTTGTTTGAGTTTTTCCAAGGTGCACAATATATAATGAATCCCCATCTTGGTTCTACTGTGAGTCCTAGCATTTCACAAACATGAAATTTATATATTTTCCTCATGTGCATTTTTTATACGGTTATGTTTCCCTATTTATCATGTATATTTTATAGTCCCAATTTTTTCATAGTGGAATCTTGGTACCCATGTACCATGCATATAGGCCATATAGATTAATAATGTCAAAAATCTGTGGTTCTCTTTATGATTTGATTACTACTTTATGTCAATAATTTCTATTGATCATCTCACTTATGTTTGAGACTATTATCTCTAATAGGTCTTGGTACTTATCAGTATTAATATCAAACTTTTTATATATATTCTCATTAGCATGTTATCTATTGTAAATTTTTACATGAATCGGTACTTTTTATTCTCTCGTTTTTTGTTTATGGTTTGCTAGAAAAAGCATGTTTCACTTCTGATTATGAGAATTCCTTACAAGATTTGTATTATTCATGTTTTCTTGATTCTTCCTACTATTTATATAATTATAAACATGTTAAATTTTTCTTCTGTAATTTTGAGAAACAAAATTATACCCATACAACTCAATTACTCCATTGAAAGTGGGCTACCTCATAGCACAACCCACAATTTTTTTTATAGAATATGATAAAAATTTATTTAGTAAGGCTTCTATTGGGATAAAATATTATTGGCCCCATCATGATGTAATAATTGTGAGATAAAAGTAAATTAAAAAATGAAGAAAAATTGAACAATAGACGTAACATAGAAAACCCCACAATTAATGAGGGTTAAAAACCAATAGAAAAATAGAATGATATCAACATGGTAAAAGAGGTTAAACACATTCTCTTTATATTATAAGGAAAATATCAATGTAATTAAATCTCTTGAGTAATGTATAATGCTCCCCAAAAAATACAACACTCAAAATGTTGAAATATGAAGCTCAATACTTGAGGTGATGATGCTAAAACCATCAAGGCGCTCTGCCTTTTATAGGCAAGGCCCTTACGTGATATTCCTATTCTACTTAACTCCATGGGTTAGTTTTTCCACCCATCCCACTAAACACACTAGCCCCCTTTGAAAAATCAAGAGGGCGAAACTGTTTGTGAGAAACAAATGCCAATCTATATCACACATGGATATCTCATTGGGAACCAATAATATTTCCACAATTCTTTTCTATCTTCCACCCATGTTTCTCTTATATCTATGATTATTTTTGAGGTATTTTACTATATTAACTTAACAATGTTAATAAACTTCATCATAAAATTATCATAATTTTCTTCAATATAAATTTCCTGCATATCCACTCTTCCTTCTTCCACCACATCTCGAAAAAAGTGATGTTGTACAATAATGTGCTTTATCTTGGAATGAAAAGATAGATTCATTTTTATTTTCAAGGTGCTTTCATAGTCACAAAGCAATTGGATATACTTATTTCATTTTCTAGGATCCTCTAGAAACCTTCACATCTAAATCACTTCTTTGCAAGCTTTTGTAGTTTTCATGTACTCTACCATAGTCATGGATAAATATATAACAGACTACAAATTTGAATTCCAGCTCACAACTCATCCTATAAAATAAAACACATAACCCAAAGTGTATTTTTGTTGGTCATAATCACCTACAAAATCTGAATCTGCGTAGGCTCTAATAGTGAAATTTGATCCTCAATAACATAATACAACATATGAGATCTACTTGATGTATCTAATGGTCTTATTTAATATGTTCCAATGCTCCTGTATTTAATTCTCTACATACCAACTAACTTCTCCCACTACATGTGGAATTTATGGTCTCATATAAACCATATATAACATCATACTACCCACAGCTGGTGCATAAGGTAATTGAGACATCTCTATCCTCTATACTTCAGTGTTATCACTGTTAGGATTCATCATAGAGGATAACATAAAATTAATAGTAAGTGGGGTAAATAGAGGCTTATAATGTCGCATGTGGACGTATTTCAAGATATTCCTGAAGAAATTCTTTTTTGATAGATAAATCATACCATTATTTCTATCTCATTAAATATGTATCCCAAGATTTTATTTTATGGTCCTAATTCCTTCATATCATACTCCCATGAAAACTATCAACATGTGATCCACATATAGTAGATGAATGATAAAATCATTATCATACGAACCCATGAAATATACACAATTGTCTGAATAAACTATTTTCTGTCCAATACTCATGATATAAGAATAAAATATCTTGTACCAACACCTCAGTGCCTGCTTAATACCATAAAAACATTTTCTCAACCTAAAAACGGTGTTCACTATGCCTTATTTTGGAAAAAATCCCGATTAGAGAATAGTTTTTTTATCAAGACCACCATGTAGAATAGTTTTCATCACATCTAGATAATCTAGAGTTAAAATATATATTGAACACATCCCCATAATTATTTGAACAGTCTTTATTCTATAAATGGGGAATATATATTTCCTTGAAATCAATAACATCACCCTATGCATATCCTTTGACCACCAGTCCTCCATGATATCATTACAATTATTCCTTTTCATCCCAATTGATTTTAAGGAACTGGTTTTTGCTGATAGTCTTCCATCCACGAGGTAATGGATCAATATATCATGTCTTGTTCTTGTGAAGGGCCTCATGTTTCTCCTAAATTGCTTCCATCCATGAGGATATTTCTGAACTCCACATCACATCCAAAAAAATAATTTGGATTACCATCCTCCATCAATAATTAGTACACAATATTTCTCTCAGTGATAAATTCTTAGTGCCAAATTGGTTCTCTTTTATCTTGAGTTGATCTTCATATACCAAAATCTATCATCACTTGATCATCTTGATCCTAAAAGGAAATTGGTTCTTCTATGGATTCTTCCTCCACCACAACTATTATAGTATATGTGTTCTCTTTCTTCAATTGCCCATTAATCATCACTTTCACCTTATCATCTAGACATATAACATCCATTCTGATGATAAGTCTATGGGTAGTGGGGTCCCACATATGATACTCCTTCACACCATCAACGTATCCTTAGAATAAAAATTCATTGGATCTCGAATCCAACATCAATCTTTCATTATCATTAAACAATATAGATACATTACCACCATAAGTATGTAACCAAGCACAATTAGTAGGTTTAACACTCCACATATTCATTAGTGTTTTCATATCAATCATCACAAAAGTAAATCGATTGATCACATAACATGTTCTCTTCAATACTTTATCCCATAACTTCTTGAAAATTCTTATAGTCTTCAATATCTCCCCAGTTCTATCCAACAAGGTTATGTTCATCCACATTTCGACTCCATTTTTTTGAGGAGTGTACGACACCATGAATTGACTCTTGATTCCTTCTCGTTCAAAAAAAAGTATCAAAATCCTCACTTGAATATTTTCCACCACTATCAATCCTCAAAAATTTGATCTTCTTTCAAGATTCCATCTTCATCCAGGCTTTGAATGTTTTAAAGAATTTAAAATCACATCATATCATCTTGATTGGGTACACCAAACATCTCATGGAATAATAATCAATGAATTATACAAAGCACCTTTCTCTTCACATGGATATATATAGTGCTTTCCAAATATTGGAATGGATCAACTCTAAGATATCGTTGCTCCTCATTGTCGACGTCACAAAATTCAACCAATGTTGGTTTCATAAATCATAATGCTCCAATAATGGAATGGAAACCTTTTTAATCTAGGATGAAACTTATGTTCAGTAAGAATAATTAAGCTTCATTCGAACATAAGACCAAGCTTTTGAATCCATGACTTCCTCAATGCTTTTGTTGAGGATGTTAAAAGGACAACTATTGTAATGTCTCAGAAATTCCATATAATTGTTTTTATTATATGGAATTATTTTCAGACCGTAAAATCTGATGGTGCACAATTCTAATGCCCACGGTGTCCAGAATGATCCGTCAAAGTTTTGTTAAGATTTAATTAGTGCATGTAATAAGTTTTCCTAAAAAAGTGGAATAATTTCTAAAAAGTAACTCAAATTAAAAATGTGAGGGATTTTTGTTTTCATAAATGCGGGTTTAACCAAGGTATGACTTATGTTTAGTCGGTGTAGGACTTCTGTGAGAAAACCTGAAAATGGAATAACCATAAATAAAATAATAAAAGAAAATTATTTTATTTTTCAAATGTTTGTAACTCATGAATGGTAACTCGAATTAAAAATAAGAGACCACCGCTGAGCTCATGAGGGTATGTTATATTTAGGAAGATAATAACTTTGGTCGGTGTGGGACACCAGTGAATGTTACTTTTTGGCCGTAAATAAAATAAATAAGTGACAATTATTTTATTGTAAAATACATAACTTTTAAACGGTAACTTCGATTGAGAATCTGAGAGTACTGTTGGGTTCGTTGGGGCGTGTTTCAATTAAGAAAATCCAAACCACAATTGGAGCGGGTTGACGGTGGCTGTTAATAATTTTCTGATCCTTTTTTTGGGTACATTTAGTAAATGAAGGAGCGGCATTTTCTAACATTTGAACTGTTGGTCGACTTCAAATTCTGAGGGCATCGTTGAACCCATAGCGTCAGGATTCTCTTAAGAGAGGCATAACTTCAACCGCAGTAGTTCGGGTGAATTTTTTTTGACATTTAAAAGATTATTAAAATAACATGATTTGTTATTTTATTTTCCTTCTTTCCTCTAACGGACGAACGACACTGCCAGGACCGACGATGTTTCAAGCCAACAAATGGCTTAACTCTTCTTTTCTCGTAACCACACCATTGGAAATTTGGGAGGTTCATTAATTAAATGAACCTCATTAATTCACCGAGCGTTATAGACTCCTTCTCATCTCCTATTTATATGGAGCTCAGGGAGGGGTGATGGCACGAATTCACAAAACGATGAATATCTAGCAAAGCACCGCGATTCCAACCACCAGGAGGATGAGACCGGTGGCAACAAGCGGTGGCGAGCGCCACCGAGTCACGAACCGACGACAACGATAAAAGAGGTTCTTTCAACCATCGTCAGTGGACTTTTCTTCTAGGTAGGGGTTATATTTTTGTTCATTTTTCTTTTCCCTCTTCCACATTATTGAAATTATACGAAAAACGCGGTTCAACCTACTAACGTGTTGACCCGCGATTCATCCATCTTTGTAGGAGGTTATTGCGAGGAATGTTGTGGGTTTAATCATGTGTTCAATATAACTGTTTAGTGAGGTCCCTTAATATCCTTGATATTGAGAGATAATGCGGGGGGTGCAAGCCTAACAAAACCAGCCCGAACCAACCGCTATCTTGGTTTCCTTGCACCACCTTAGAAGACCGCAAACACTTCGACGCATGCCGCAAGAGTAGTGTCATGGCTCGTCATCCGCCTCACCAACTAAATGGCCTCTGGGAATTTTGGGAATCTAGGTGACTGGGAGGTTACACCCCCCCCCCGCATCAGACTAAACTGGGCCGCAACCCTAGGAGCAGGCCGCCTCCCTTGAGTTGGGGCTCCGCCCTCGCACCGGGTCACCGCCCTCGGACTTGGCCGCTACCCTTGGACCGGGCTACCGCCCTCGTGTTGGGCCACCGCCCTCAGACCAGACGGACTCCCTCGGAGTGGGCCGCCACCCTCCCACCAGGCTGACACCCTCGCCCCGAGCCCCCACACTCAGAGCGGGTATGCCCCCTCACACCGGGTCATCGCCCTCATATCAAGCCTCCGCCCTCAAAGCGGGCTGCCTCTCTGTGCCTGGTCGCCGCCCACACGGGTCGGGATGCCCCTTGCGGGCCACGGTGGGCTGCCCTTGCAAACCACCCCTTTTGTGGGTCAGAACAAACATCGGCCCTTCGGGTCGAGTCCACCCCGGCCCATCGGGCCGAGTCCACTACGGCTCAGCACAGAGCGAGTCAAGCCGGGTTGGTCCGACCAGGTCAGACTGGACCCAGGCCCGACCGGACCCTGGAACACTAAAAAGATCATATCTTGAGAACCAGACATCTATTTGATGGACTGTCTCTAGTGTTGGGATCCATGGATCGAGGATGAAATTTTTGTATTCTCAAATTGTGTTTTTGAGATAGTTGGAGTAAGGCCGGGTTGGATCGAACCCGAATCCAACTGGGACCCTTAAGCCAAAACGCTTATAACTCACAGTCTGGGCATCCGATTGATGCATCGTCTATCACGTTGGAACACTTACGACATAGAGGTCCTTCGAGTTATTCCATTTTGGAACTTAGTGGTGGTCGTGGTATGGCCGATATATCGAGGGGATGATTCTACGGAACTTGAGTGTACCGGGTCCATGGAAACCTATGGCAGGCCGCAATGTGAAGAAAGAACATCCATCCTATGTGGTTCAGATCGTGTGTGCATCAGTCCTCAGTGAACCTATTTGGGTAAACACATATAGATCCTATGTGGGTCAGGTACATTGTGAGTCAGTGGGGGTTAGGTACCTATCGATCCTATGTGGGTCAGCAGTAATTCTTCTTAATTGAATAAGATGATATAGTTTATGACTAATCATCTGTATTTATGTACTTCAGTTATACATGATTGTGAGCTATGTCTTTTTCCTATGTGGTACTTCTTGCTGTGTGGGGTTACTTGTGTGGTACTTATACCTTTGTGGTATTGTCTTTGTGGTGTTACCTACGTGGTATTTCTATCATTGTGTTGTTAATTGCGTGGTACGTCTACCTTCATGGAGTTCCCTTCTTGGTTTTGTCTTCGTGGTGTTACGTATCATTGAAGGTGGGCTATTCAATGTCTGGGTACGCCCTCTGGGGGTTCCCGCCGGCAAGAAACTACGGCAGGGGACTCACCACCCCATCCCTTGCTGAACACAGAATGAAGCTTATCAACTTCCTTGCCCTCCGGTCATAAACCACCGCCCTGTGTATGTAGCTCTTGTACAACCCATTCGTCAGATCCTACAGTTATCCCTTTCATTATGAATATGAAAATCAGAAGTGTTAAATGGATTAGTGGAGAATGCGGATTTGTATACCATAAAGGTCTCGCCGATGAGAACAACGAACATGGCTGGAGCGGGGGCGATAGAATGCCACCTCCCGTCGTACAAAACTTGGAGGTTACCCACATCATCCAGTTGGAGGATGGAAATGGAGGTGGGATCACAGTGGAGTCCCAACCCCATCGTCACCTCTGATCACCAACATGGACTATAGTAATTTATACACACATTCGATTCATTTCCAATGATGAAATCCCAAAGGTAGATGCATCCCACCCAAAGGCCAACACCCATCACCTCCATGATCGCCACTGACAGACCGCTCATCGCCTCACTGTATTCCTCCCACTCCATCCTTCCCCCGACACATAAGGATCATGGAATATATGGACCTTTTCTGACTTCTAATCACCACCAAGATTAAATGTTAGGCATTTTTCTCGTTAAATTCCCAAAAAATTACCTGAAATCTCAAAAATCCACACCCAAGGTCTTCACGAAGTACTTCTCCATGCTCCCGGTGGTGGCATCGGTGAACTGGAAGGACAACATCTCTTTCCACAAAAATGTGTCGTGAACCTGTCGGTGAGGCCATCAGCGTATCCTTGGTGACCCCTAGAGCTCCTCTTCGCCCTCTACTTCTCCTGCAATGTCAAGCTGAAGAACCGCTCCATGCCGGCATGGGCTCAGACAATGAGCTGTGGGTCCACGCTGTGATTCCAGACAACAAAAACAAACAAAACAATCCTCATTATTTTAATAAAATATTGAAATAAATTATTTTTATCATTGAAAAAAATTAAAAAAATACTCATTATTTGATAAAAATTATGGATAAAAATTTTCTCTGTCAAATACCCCCACACATAAACCATGCTAGTCCTCAAGCCTAAAATCTCCACATGGAAATCAGAGAAGACCAATGTTACCAAAATTCAAATTCCAATGCAATAAAATCAAAAAAAAATCAATTTCAAATAAAACATTCAAAAATATGCACAAAATATCAATTTAATTATTCAGTTTTCGAAGAAACAAATAATTCACATATTTTACTTTTTCCTTTTAAAAATTAATGGAATTTCTCATTTCATTCATTAAATCTCCTTCATTTATTATTATTAAACACGCCAAGTCATGATTTACCTCACTTTGGATTCTTTTCTTTCATTAAACATGATACAATTCCAGTAGATTTATGCTTATATCATGAGACACATGATCCTTATCCATAGGATTGTAAATTAACTACTTTATCCACTTTCTAAAGACAAAACACACATAAAATCATGAGGATTTTCAATTACGTTTCTATTGACATTGAGGTTTAAGGTTGGTAGGAATTGAGGCATTAAAAAATTAGGCTCAAGGTGGAGGATAATATCTTAAATACTATGCATGATATCAAAAGTAAAAATATAATTAAATTATACACATTATAGTAGCAACAACCACATCCCAAAACTGAAAGAAAACGGTATGATCAAGTAAGAATAATGAATGATTTGTGCACCCTTTTGAATATTTTTTTTATTTTGTACTGTTTTTCTTTTTTTGAAATTTATCATTATACAAAACCTCACATCCATCACATAACAACATAGGATCATAATATCATTGGAATGAAAACGGTGATTTTTGGTTTTCCCAAATCACAACCCATTTTTTCTCTTTTTGTTGGTTCTTTTTGACATTATTTTCATTTTTTTAATTCATGTGTGGCAAAAAATAGAGTATAATGAATGACTCCACAACCTTTTACAATTACCACAATAATACCCCCACACTTCTTCCTTATAATTTATATCATCCCGTCCACCATGATTCCCTTTAACCCCAATCTTCAACATTAAAATATTATGAAAATACTCAGAGGAGGGTAGGAATGGATAAAAATGGATTGAAATATGGCTCATTCCTATAATGGTAATTCATGGTATCTATGGGATAAAAGAAGAATTGATGTAAAGGTGGTCATTTAATTAAAATTACCTTTTTTAAGGATGCGTCAATCATTTTAAATGTGTTTTTGCACAGTCATAGACTTTTAATGTATCAATAAAAGTTACAGTCATTTACATGACCAATGATCACTCAAAAAATATGATCAAAAATAAATAGGAAGTACTTGGTGTAGAAATACTCTTAGGAATTTTAAATATAACATTGTACAATCACTCATGGCATGACTAATAAATAAATTCACATGAACTTAAGAAATTTAAAGCCTGAAGGATGTTAGGGAAATTTCCTTTACATGAATCAATTAATTCCTTCAAATAATGAGACATTAATTAAATATCCATGGTTCGTTTTAAAAATTCAATTATTAATTTTAATAATTTAATCATTTCAACATAGAAATCTTAAACATGGAATCTCAGTATTCCTAAGAAACTCATGTCTCTTAGATAAGTAGAGTAAAAAATGAATTTATGTGTGGGCATGCAATTTTATCTTTAAGGATCAAAACTTGTTGTGGAAAAAATTTGCAAAGTTTAAAAGATAAAACAAAAAAATTTATCACCCATTTCCAATGAAACATGGTCCTTCCCCTTCACTGTCTAGGGCTTCCTTATACCATCATTATCCTACAAAATATAATTACACAATTTATCACACATATCATTTCATTTAATCTTATAATTAAAATAGGGAGGTGTCTGGATGCTATATTATTTCAATGAAAATAAATTTACATCTAAATTCCTAGAAAGAAAGTAAAAATAAATCTTGGTATTATCCCCCAAGTGGGCCCTAAATTTTGACTACCTCCAAAGGACAATACCAACTTTTATCCAAAGTCTGATGGAGGATGAAGCTTCCTTGATTGGAATAACCACATCTGGAATTTCTCAACTTGTGCTTCATTCTTATGGGTGAGTAATAATCCATGGATAGAATACACCATATCCCCCCCCCCTTCACAGTGAGGTATAACATGCATGGTGGGGTAGAATGAAGTATGAATCATCCTCCTTCTAGGTTTCTACATGGGAAACCTCTTCATCTCTGTCCATCGGTTCCTTATGGAATGTTTTATCAAAAGAATAGTCAATAGGAAAGTCAGAGTGTAATTCTATTTGAATAATATTAAAACATGAAGAATCAATATAAAATTCTTCCCCATAAAAGTAAGAATCTTTTATCATGATTTCATTATGGAAATCAACTATAGTCTCATCATGAACATCCTTAAATTGTTATTCAATGTGTCAAGGGAGCTACATATGTTCCTCAACATGTGCACATCCTGGTTCTTCTTCATCCTTCAAGGCATTGCTGAGATTGTCAGATTCTGTATAATCAAAACCACAAGTAGTGATGTAGAATTCAGACTCAATAAAATTAGAAGGGATAGAGTTAATGAATTTTTAAACTCCCTAAGTCGGTTTAGCTTCAATCTTTGCCTCATTGGTAAGTGCCTCTTGGAGTAGAATCTCTGAGGATGGAGGTAGGTATTCATGCTTCTCCATCATGACTTCATATTCCACCACTTGGGTGGTGTCTTCCTTCAATGGTGATGAATCTTCTTCTTTTTATCATATGGGGATGTCATGTAATTCCTCAAATTTAATTAAAAATTCATCAAATGTTTTTTGACCTCCCACTTTTAGCTCACCAGGTAAGTCTTCCTCCCTTGACTCCTCGGGTTCTTCAATTTCAAATATAAGTGGTGAAATTTCTTCCACCACTTTCTTAGGTTAATCCTTTGGCTTAGGTTTGGGTTACTCCATTAATGCACGAACATAGTCAAAATCTCTATTAGACTTTCTGGTTAATTGTTCAATTCTTTCTCTAAGTTCATTCACCTAATCTCTTCTAAAATATTTATCTTCTTTTTATTGTTGTTGCTGCACCTGTGAGTAATTTTTCCACTCATAATATTCTGAATTTGAATACATCATGGAAGTCTTTTTTTAGTTTTTTTAATCGATATGAAATCTAACTAAGATGTGAAAATTTAAAAAGTAAATAAACTAATGATTTTCTCTATAAAAACAACAATAGTTTTGATGCATGACTGTCGTGGGGTGTCGATAAAAATAATTATATTTATCCTTGTGCGACATAGTGGCTGACCAGAGTCATCCTTATTGATGAACCTTCTCAATATATTTCACTTACATTATCTAATTAACCAATTGTATCTATTTTTGTGGTTTTTTATTAAATTAATGTGATGAAAATCTTTTTGTGTTTTTTATTATTTAAAATAATGACATGTGAATAAAGAATTATAAATTTATACTAATATGAAAGTCTAAATAGAATTAATTAATATGAAATAACATGGTTTTGGGGGTTGGTTAAATGTTCAATCATTATGATCCTTTATATGTTTTATTTTAGTTTGATAATCCAAACATGAATTCTCATTTTTGAACTATTATTATTTAATTATAAAATGAGGAATACCATTGAATGATTGAGCACTCTCAATTCCACCACCTCCTTTAATCCAAGTTGGTGACACACCTTTGTCTAGAATGTGTCATCTTCCAGGACCCAGTTCAACTGAATCCATTTCATAAATTGATTATCTGAAATCCAACGTGTGATGAACTAACCAATATAGTGAGGGAAAACTGATTAAATAAAAGAATATGGATAGGTTTAGTTGCATGTCATTGGAGTCAGTAACGACATATGAGACATTCACCTTACCTGTGCGTGCTACTCAAATCTATCTACAATCATAAAATTAAATATTAATGAAAATTCATGATCACCTTCACCTCCCCTCAGGCCAAGACTCGGGGTCAGCCTCTCATTTCTGAGAGTAAAATATTACTCAGTGGAGTGGGTGGAAGAGAAGATAGAGGGAAATAAATAAATAAATGTGGATGGAGAAACACAAAGGCATGGATTAGTAAAACTATAATTTGAATTACAATTGAAAAATAATACAAAAATAAAATTAAAATAAAATATAAAGAATAAATTTGGGGGGAAAGAGGAGAAGAAGTTTCTCATTCCCTGGTGGGATCCCTCTTTAGTTGTGGGTGTCAAGCTCATGATTTGGGAAGAAGGCGATGACCTCCTTTTATAGGCAGAATTCATTCCTCTAAAGGTTTGCACATTGTTGGCTGATTAAATGTTATATTAATTTTTGTAACCCTTCACGAAAGTTATTCAATAATGTGGTTTCCATTCACCATCCAAATTTCAGCTCAAGTAGCCCTATGATTAAAGAGTTATGTAATTTTCATTTAATAAGTATTTTTATGGCTGAAATTTCTATGAAGTTATCTTCAAATTTATAACGATTAGTAGAAACCATAATGAATTCGAAATCCCTTGAAATTTGTTTTAAAGTCGGTCCTATGTGTCTTAGTTATATCCTAGGTGGAATCACCTAAATATGAGGTGAGGAGAATGATTTTTCCATCCGTTATTGTGGTGGGGTCCATTCTATTTTCCTAGAAAAATTTCCAAGTTCATGGATTTTTTGGACTAATATATCTTTGAATCAAATCTACGTCCTAAATATATAGTCGAATAAAATAAAATCATGATTCTAAGAAAAATAATCATGAGTTTTGGAATTATATTTTTTAAAAAATGACAAAAATACCTTTGTAGTAAAAATCGTGCAAAAATCCAAAATTATGAACTTTTCTCAATTTTTCTCATAATCATTCTAAAATTCAAATTTCCCATTATTTTTTTAAAAAAACATTGAAATAAATTGGTTTTATCATTGAATAAAATTAAAAAATACTCATTATTTGATAAAAAATATTCACATAAATTTGTTCTCTCAAATACCCCCACACTTAAACCATGCTGGTCTTCAAACATAAAATCTAAACATAGAAATTAGAGGAAAGCAATGTCACCAATATTTAAATTCAAATTCAATTAAATCAAAAACTATTCAATGTGAAATAAAACATTCACAAATTTTCAAAAATATCATTTTAATTTAGCATTTTTCAAAGAAACAAATAATTCACATAATTTACTTGTACCATTTGAAAATTGATGAAAATTCTCCTTTCATTCATTCAAGATCCTTGAGTCATTATTATTAAACATTCCAAGACATTATTTACCTCACTTTTGATTATTTTCTCTCATTACTCATTATATAATTCAAGTAAAGTTATGCTAATATCATGAGAACATGCTCCTTATACATAGGTTTGTAAATAAACTACTTTCTCCACTTTGTAAATAAAAAATGAACATAAAATCATGAGGACATGAAATTAAGGTTCTATTGACTCTGAGGTTTATGGTTGGTAGCATTTGATGCTTTAAAAATTAAGGCTCAATAGGAGGATAATATATTAAGTACTGTGCATGACATCAAAAGTAAAAATATAGGGAAATTATCCCCTTTATAATAGAAACACCCACTTCCCAAAACTCATAAAAAATGTTATGATACAGTAAGCATAATGAATGATTTGTGCACCCTTTTGATTTTTTTTTATTTTGTACTTTATTTTATTTTTTTCGAAAGTTATGATTATATCATACCTCTCATCAATCACCTAACCATATATGCTCATAAGATCACCAGTCAAGAAAATGGTGATTTTGTGTTTTCCCAAATCATAACCAATTTTTTTCTATTTTTGTTGGTACATTTTTTTCATTTTGTCATTTTTTTAATTCACGAGTGGAAAAAACAGAGTATAATGAGTGATTCCACAACCTCTTACAATTACCACAATAAAACCCCTACACTTCTTCCTTACACTGTATATCATGTTGTCAACCATGATTCTCTTTACCCACACACATCAACTTTAAAATATCAAGAAAATACTCAGAGGAGGATAGGAATGGATAAAAATGGCTTGAAACACGAATCATTACTATAAAGTTCATTCATGGTCTCTATGTTTTCAAAGAAGGATTGATGTAAAGGTAGTATTTTAAGGAAAATTATCTTTTCAAAGGATGCCTCAATCATTTTAAATGTGATTTTTCACAGTCATAGATTTGACAAGTTTCAATACAAGTTATGGTTGGTTACATGTCCCAAGATTACTCAAGAAATATGCTGAAGAATAAATAGGAAGTAAATGGTCTAGAAATCTTCTCGAGAATGGGAAATATAACATTTGACAATCACTCATTGCATGACTAATAAATCAATTCACATGAACTAAAGAAATTTAAAGCATGAAGGATGGTAGGGAAATTTAATTTAAGTAAATTAATTACTTCCATCAAATCATGAGTCATTACTTCAATATCCATGATTCATTTTGAAAATTCAATTATTAATTTCAATAATTTAATCATATCAACATTGAAATCTAAAACATGGAATAAGGGGATTCCAAAGAATCTCATGTCTCCTAGATAAGTCGAGTAAAACATGAATTATATTTTGGGCATGCAATTTTATCTTTAAATATCAAAACATGTTGGGGATAGAAATGTTGAGAGTTTAAAAGAGAAAACACTAAAATTGAAGACCATTTTTTCATGAAACATGGTCCTTCTCATTCACTCTCTGGGGCTTCATTCTACTGTTATGATCCAACAAAAGAAAATTAATCAATTAATCACAATGATCATTTCATTTATGATTAAAATGAAAAGAGGGAGGGGGAGACATGCCAAATTATTTCAAGGAAAATAAATTGACATTTTATTTCCTAGAAAAAAAGTAAAGATAATTCTTGGTATTATCCCCTATTTCAGCCCAGAATTTTGACTACCTCTAGAGGGCAGTACTGGCTATTATCCAAAGTCTGATGGAGGATGAAGAATCTTTGAGTTGAACCACTACTTGTGTCTTTTCCCAACTTGTGCTTCATCCTTCTGGATGAGTAATGATCCCGGGATAGCGTACACCATATCCCCACCCCTTAAAAATGAGGTATATCTTTCATGGTGGGGGTAGGATGAAGTATAAAGCATCCTTATTCTTGGTTACTACTTGTGAAACCTCTTATTCTCTGTACATTGGCTCCTCGAGGCATGCTTCATCAAAAGAATAGTAAATGGGAAATTCAAAGTGTAATTCTATTTGAATATTATTAAAACATGTAGTATCAAGATCAAATTCTTCCCCATCAATGTAAACAGATTTTAACATGGTTTCCTTAAGGAAATCCTCTAGTACCTATTCATGAAAATCCATCAATAAATATTCAACATATCTAGGGAGATCTATATGTTCCTCAGTATGTGCACATCTAGGTTCTTCTTCACCCTCCAAGGCAGAGATGAGATTGTCTGATTCTTTATAATCAAAACCACAATGAGTGAGTTAGACATCGGATTCAATAAAAATAGAAGGGATAGAGTCAATGAATGGTTCAACTCCCTGAGTTGGTTCGACTTCAATCTCGGCCTCAGTGGTAACTTCCTCTTGGTGTAGACTCTCTGAGGATGGAGGCAGGTAATCAGGCTCCACCATCTTGACTTCATATTCCACCACTTTGGTGGTTTCTTCCTTTTGTGGTGTTGAATCTTATTCTTTGTATTATATAGGTAGTTCAGGTAGTTCTTCACATTTAATCAATAATTAATCCAAATTTTTTTGATCTCCCACTTGTAGCTCAGTAGGTACATCTTCCTCCCTTTCCTCCTTAGGTTCTTCAATTTCAAATATAATTGGTGAAATTTAATAAAAAACATTATCATGTTCTTTCTCCCGCTTAGGGTTGGGTTTCTCTATTAATGCACGAACATAATCATAATCTCTATAATCCTTTCAGGTTAGTTGTTCAATGTTTTTTCTATGTTCATGCACATTATCTCTTATAAAATATTTATCTTCTTCTTGTTGTTGTTTTTGCACCTGTGAGTAATTTTTCCATGCATACTATTCTGATTTTGAATTCATCCAGGAATTCTTTTTTAGTTTTTTAAATGAAATGAAATCTAAATAAGATGTGAAAATAGAAAAAGAAAACGAACTAATGATTGGCTCCATGAAAACAACTTCAGTTTTGACGCACGCCTATCTTGGGGTGTGGACAAAAATAATTATATTTTTCATAGTACAACACAGTGGCAGACCATGGTCGCCTCTCATGAGTATCCTTCTCAATGTAGTTCATTTTCTTTCTCTAATTCACCTATTCTATCTCTTTTTCTGTTTTTTTTATTAAATGATAGTGATTAAAATCTTTTGGGGTTTTTCATTATTAAAAATAATGAAATGTAAAGCAAGAATTATAAATTTATACATAGATGTATGTCTAGATTGAATGAATCACTACTAGAATTTTACACTTTACCAACGGTTGTAAACCGTTGGTAATGTCCTGGAAACCGTTGGTTTATAGTATATCAATGATTCCCTAAACCATTGCAAAGTAAGGCGTGACAATAGGCCTATACCAATGGTTATGTGAAACCGTTGGTATAGGTGTCAAAATAGAAGGTATACCAAAAATTTGATTCAAACTATTGGTATATGTGTGTTAATTTATAACATATACCAAAGGTTAGTAAACTATACCAATGGTTTTGTTATAACCGTTGGTATAGTTAAATTACAGTATCTATAAAAATGGTTTTGAAACTGTTGGTATATAATTTCTCAGCTCCACAGTAGCATGACCCTCTCCCCTCTCTAGACCTACAACAACCCAACAACCCCTCTCCAGACCTGCAACAACACCAATAAAAAAATCTCCATCCAAAGTATTCAAAATTTAGAATTCATTCCAGAATTTTGAAATTTAGAAATTTAGAAATTCAAACGCAATAACACCCATAAGAGAAAAGGCCTACATGTTATCAGAAGTTCAATAACTCCCATAAGAGTATTCCAAATTCATAATTCATTCCTCACTCAACCCACAACACCAACACACATAATAGTATTCAAAATTTAGAATTCATTCCTCACTCAAACCATAACACCAATACACACAAGAGAAAAAACGTACATGTTATAGGAAGAACATGGGATGTTTAGTCATGGTCTTGGGTTGATTATCATAAAACCAACAGAATAACATGGGTAGAGTGGCAAGGATCATGACACCCATAACATAGACAATGGTAGAGGTCTGGTCCTTAGACCTATGATGAGTTATAGGAAGAACATGGGATGTTTATATTCCTATAATGATTATGTTTCCATGTATAAATGGTTCCTAATGTGTTAGTGGGAAACATCATCCAATCTCAACATATGAGATGGGTTACCGGAATTGCCTACATGTTTTTCATAGACATTTCAATTAGAATAAGGGGGTATGTGGCTAATTTTAATTTGGTCTCTTGGGTGTGATGTGAAATGAATCCCCATATTGGGTAGTGGGTATGAATATTCAATTAAATCTTTGGTATTGGGTTCTCAAAGGGACTTTGGTTTGGTCCTAGAAGCCACTATTTGAGAATGGTATTGAGGTGATCCATGGGGCTATGGTGTCACCATATGTAATCCTCACCATTGGGGTAATTGTATGACACTTTGAAACTTATTTTTCATGAATCTATATGTATCCTTGTTGACCAATTTGTTATATGTTATGCTTGAGTGTTCATAGGTTTCATATGAAATCACTCTATGATATTTATTTATTTTCTGTTATTTTATATAATGAATGACCCGTGATTGAGAATTTGAACAAGATTGTGGGTGCATGTTCATGATGGGATGCCGAGACTCATTCCTAATATAATTCATGGTTTTCTATATATACTAAGACCCATTGTGTTTCAATCTATGCCTTGTGAATATTTTCTTCTAATAACGTATGACCAATAGACCATATTTTATTTTTTATCTCTTAATTTCAAGAATCTATGTGTAGCATTGTGAAGATTTTATGTATGTCAGTTGTTGTTTTCACTTAAAATGTTGTCCATTTCAAACAAAAGTAATACATTTTGAGTGAAACCAGTCACAACATGCCTCATATTGAGGTGAGTTTGACTCGTACATGTCAAAAATTATCCATGGATCGTTGGGTACGGGGGCTGTCTACGGTGGGGGGCTATATGGGGGGGGGGGCTCTGGTGGGTGGGGGGGCTGTCCGGGGTGGGGGGGGGGGCTGTCTGAGGGATGCGGGGGGATATCCGAGGGTGAGGGGGGGTGTCCGGGGGGGGGGGGGGGGGGTTCTGGAGTGCGTTTTTAGCCACCCCGGTCACAGAACACCTCTAATTGATGTGTTGTCTGGCTGAACATTTCTAAATTAATGCCACACTTTGTTGTTGTCCGATTTCATGGTATTCGGAGGACGTTTGGCCAGTTTTGACCACCCCACGCACGTTTTTCAAGTGCGCCAAACACATAAAAAACACATATTCTACCATGCCGCGCAAACCGTGCATCCGAATGATGTGTCTTATTTTCGTACACCTAAAGAATAATAATTATGGTGTTTTTATATGATTTCAAGTCATTATGTTGTCGTTCGATATGTATTTGACAATAAAACACATGTTTTGTCCATTTATGACACACAGAGTGCGTTTTTAGCCACCGTGGCCACAAATCACCTCCGATTGGCATGTCGTCTATCCAAACATTTCAAAATTCACCCACCCTTTGTTATCGTCCGATTTGATGGCATTCTGAGTGGTTCAGCCAATTTTTAATACCCCACGCACGCTTTTCAAGCA
Organism: Viscum album; assembly: GCA_963277665.1. Classification (NCBI taxonomy): domain Eukaryota; kingdom Viridiplantae; phylum Streptophyta; class Magnoliopsida; order Santalales; family Viscaceae; genus Viscum; species Viscum album. The sequence goes on along the minus strand of OY728148.1, from coordinate 983,205,115 downwards.
TACCAAACACCTAAAAACTTATATCCTACCATGCTGTGGGAACTGCGCATCCAAATGACATTTTGTCTCCTAATACACCTTATGAATAATAATTAGGGTGTTTTCATATTATTTCAAGTCATTCCGATGTTGTTCGGTATGCATTTGACCATTAAACGTATGTTGTGGCCATTTACGACACGCGAAATACGTTTTCGGCCTCTGTGGTCACACGACACCTCTAATTGATATGCCGTCTAACCGACCATTTCACGATTCACCCACCCTTTTTTGTCGTCTGATTTCATGGCATTCTGAGGTCGTTGGACAGGTTTTGACAACCCTATGCATTCTTTTCAAGCACGCCAAACACATAAAAAACACATATTCTACCATATCGCGCAATCCGCAGGTCCAAATGATGTTCCATCTTTTCGTACACGTCAAGAATAATAATTATGTGGTTTTTGGGTGATTTCAAGTCAGTCCAATATCGTTCGGTATTTATTTGACCGTAAAACACATGTTTTGGCCATTTACGACATGCAAAGTCCATTTTCAGCTACCGCAGTAACTCTAATCCTCCGATTGATGTGTCGCCTGTCCAAACATTGGACAATTCACACCCCTTTGTTGTTGTCATATTTCATGGGATTATGAGGTCCTTCGGCCAGTTTTGACCATCCCACACATGCTTTTCAAGCGCGCCAAACACCTAAAAACACATATTCAGTCATGTCGCGCAAAAAACACATCCGAATGATGTGAAGTCTCCTTATACACCTCAACAATAATAATTAGAGTGTTTTCGTGTGTTTTCAAGTCATTTAGATGTAGTTCGCCATGCATTTGACTGTTGATTGCATGTTTTGGCCATTTACGACACGTGGAGTTCATTTTCAGCCACCACAGTCACACGACACCTCCGATTGACATGCCGTCTAGCCGAACCTTTCAAAATTCACCCACCCTTTGTTGTCGTATGATTTCATGGCATTCTGAGGTCGTTCGACTGGATTTGACCACCCCACGCACACTTTTCAAGCGCACTACACATCTAAAAAACACATATTCAGTAGTTCCGCGTAATCCGCATGACTGAATGATGTTTCGTCTCCTAATACACCTCATGAATAATAATTAGGGTGTTTTTTTGAATGATTTAAAGTCATTTTGATGTCATTTGGCATGCATTTGATAGTTAAACGCATGTTTTGGCCATTTACGACATGCCGAGTGTGTTTTTGGCTAGCACGATCACACGACACCTCTTATTAATGTGTTGTCTAGACAACCATTTCAAAATTCACCCACCTTTTGTTTTAGTATGATTTCATGGAATTCGGAGGACGTTCAAGAAATTTTGACCACCTCACGTATGTTTTTCAAGCGTGCCAAACACATAAAAAACACATATTCAACCGTGCCTTGCCACCCGCGCGTCTAAATGATGTGTTGTCTCCTAGTAAACCTCAAGAATAATAATTAGGGTGTTTTTGTGTGATTTTATGTTCTTCTAAGGTCGTTCTACAAAAATTTGACTGTTAAACACATGTTTTGGACATTTACGACATGCAGAGTGCGTTTTTGGCCAGCGCGGTCACACGACACCTTCGATTGACATTCTGTCAAGCCGATCATTTAAAAATTCACCCACCCTTTGTTTTCGTCTGATTTCATGGCATTCCGAGGTTGTTAGGCCAGTTTTAACAACCCCATGCACGCTTTTAAAGTGCGCCAAACACCTAAATAACACATATTCAGCCATATCGCGCAAATCGCGCATCCAAATGACATGAAATATCATCGTACACCTCACGAATAACAATTACGGTGTTTTTGTGTGATTTCAAGTCATGTTGTCGTTTTTCAGCATTCATTTGACCGTTAAACACATGTTTTGGCCATTTACGACACACCGAGTGCATTTTCGGACACCGCGGTCACACGACACCTCCGATTGATGTTCCGTCTTGCTAACCATTTCACCATTCACCCAACCGTTGATGTCGTCTAACATCATGGAATCTTGAGCTCGTTCGACCGGTTTTGGCCACCCCATGCACACTTTTCAAGCACGCCAAACACCTAAAAAACATATGTTCAATAGTGCCATGAAAACTGCGCATCTGAATGGCGTGTCATCTCTTTGTACACCTCACAAATAATAATTATGGTGTTTTCTTGTGATTTCAAGTCATTCCGATGTCTTTAGTCATGCATTTGACCGTTGAACACATGTTTTGGCCATTTACTACACGCAGAGTGCGTTTTTGGACATTGCGGTCACATAACACCTCTGATTGATGTGTCCTCTAGCTGACCATTTCACAGTTCACCAACCCTTTTTTGTCGTCCGATTTTATGGAATTCTAAGGTCGTTCGTCCGGTTTTGGCCACCCCACGCATGCTTTTCAAGTGCATCAAACACCTAAAAACATATATTCAGTTGTTCCGTGCAAACCACGTGTACGAATGAAGTTCTGTCTCCTTGTACACCTTATGAATAATAATTATAGAGTTTTCATGTGATTTCAAGTCATTCTGATGTCTTTCGGCATGCATTTGACTGTTAAACACATGTTTTGGCCATTTATGACATGCAGAGTGTGTTTTTGGACATCGTTGTCACACGACACCTCTGGTTGAGGAGGAGATGACTTTTACCCATCACAAATGACCAATGTATTGTTTTCCTAATGTATCAACACAATTTGAATGTGTTTGATCAGTTTTCTGTATGTGAGTTGTTGTTTTCACTTAAAATCCGGTCCATTTCAAATAAAAGTGAGACACTTTGAGTGGTACCGACCACACCATGCATCATATTGATGCGGGGTTGACTCTTACATATCAAAAATGTCCCATGAATTGTTGTTCTAATGTATCAACTTAATGCGAATACGTTTGGTCCATTTTCTGTATGTTAGTTTTCGTTTTCACTTAAAATGTTGTCCATTTCAAATAAAAGTGAGACACTTTGAATGGTACCGGCCACACCGTGCCTTGTATTGAGGTGGTATTGAGTCGTAGACGTCACATAGGACCCATAGATCGTTTTCCTATTGTATCAACACAATCCAAATATGTATGGTCAGATTTCCATCATCCATTTGTATTTACATAAAAGGGTGTCCATTTTAAATAAAAGAGAGTCACTTTGTGTTATACTAGCCACACCGTACCTCAGATTGAGTTGGGGTTGACTCGTACATGTCACATATGACTCGTGGATCGTTTTCCTAATGTATCAACACAATCCAAATGTGTTTGGTTTGTTCTCCGTATGCCAGTTAGGTAAATCGTGCAACAACAGTGATAATATCTTATACTAAATCTATAGACATTGTTCATGGTGCGCATCCCCTGGTGCATGTTTAGGGAAAATCATGCACATTGCTTCTAATATATATCCTTATATGTTTGGTAGATACCATGTGGGATGGAGTTAAATATTTTACTAACTGTGAGGCAGAGTGTTTTTTTTTACGCCGACCGGGGTTCCAAGCTTCGAACAAGCCCCAGAAGCCCCATAAACCATTGTAACATCATTAGGCTTCCATATTTGGTCAAAAATAAAGAGTTATATTTAATTCAAAAATATCAATACCAGAGTGAAAACCAGGTTAAAAAATAAAGAGTTATATAGAATTCAAAAATGTAATGGATCAATCTGCCCCTGATCACCATCACCATGACCACTGTCATCAGCACCCTCATCCTCACCACCATATTTGTCCTTGTCATCATCCTTGTCATCATCCCCATGCTCATCCTCGGCCCCATCCTCGCCCTCGGCCCCATCCTCACCCTCGTCCTCATCCTCATCCTCACCCTCGACCTCTTTAGCATCCTCATCATCACCAGGAACGTCATCATCTCAACCGCCACTAGAACTACCTCCTGGTGCAAAGGATAATACACCCATAGGTGACATATATATTTGAAAAGCTGCGCTGTCCTCTGGTGGATGTGGTGAAGATAAATCATTGATCAGTTTAATAAATTCTTTCTCCCTCGTTTGAACAAGCTCTTCCAACTCTGTGACCGTTTTATCAGACCGTCTTGCTTTCTCCTTGACATATTCCAACTCCGTGGTACTAGAATGGATACCTAGAGAGGACCATTACCTCGTCGGTACTATATTCTTACTAGGTGAGCAGCGTAATCGACCAGATTGCTCATCTCAAAAAACCTGATATAAATGATCGTGTGGCCCTAAATTGTTAGGATTTTGGGCATCAAGGGCCTATAAATCGGCCTGTTAAAAATATTAATAGACTATTAAATTTCAATATAGATATTAAACATTTAAATAAATAAATAAAAACTTACAATAATTTCTCGTGTTGGTTCATTAACCGCAGTTCCATATTTTTCCTTCTACTCGAGAAAAAAAAATTCTTGAGGGCGACGTCCTTCAATATTCAATTTTTGATTCGGTAATGGAAATGAAACAATTTAAAGTGCAAGTATAATCAAATATTCAATATTCAATAAATCAGATAATTTATGTAGGAAACAATGATAAGGGAAAGTCCTAAATAAAAATCAAAAACAACTATATTATACCAGCTGCCTCTCATGATCTGACCTAGTAGACCACCCCAAAGTTTGGAGGTATTTCTTTGAATCAATGTTTTTTTCTTAGAAGATTCCTAATTAATGTTTAATAATAAATAAAATAATATTAATTAAAAATCTGAAAATTGTCATTAAAATACCTAAAATGGTATTAATACCTCAAATTTGGTAGTCTCCCAACGGGTAATCATTTGGAAATATTTCTCTATTAGGAAGTCATCTGTGATAGGTATTGTACCCAACTCTGTGCCAAATCTATCAAACCATCCAACATACAGCTCCTGCTTATAACCTCTCCAAATCTCTCCTACATCCTTTAAACATACTGGTCATGCACCTTCACCATCAGGGAAGTTAAACCAAAGCTGTCACCCAATAGATTAATTCATATAAATAAAAAGAAATACTACATTAAATCCAATAGATTTTTTACCCATATTTGTGCCCACACATTATCCTTGATATCATGTGGCAGATGTCTCCAAGAGAGGGGGCTGACCTGAATGATGTCAGAGTATTTGGCTAGCGTCGCCGAAAAACCCTGACATTCCTGCCCAGATTTATGAATCATTTGTCATTCATCATTGTATTCAACCATAAACTGTGTCTAGCAGTTCCATACTACACGCAAGCGAGTATGCCCCCCCTCCTCCTATCAATAGATGAATCTGTTTTTAAAGAAAAAAAATATCAGTACATGTTATAAATAAAATAAATTTTGGTATAAAAATTTGTTAGAGTTATATAAATATACCTATAGTATTTGGATCAATGGGCATCAATGGATGTGCATAAGCTGAAGGAATATCTTGTACTGGTGGCGCGTCATTCAGTGTATGCTCCTCAACCACATACTGTGTCGGAGTAGGAGTTGAAGAAGAGGAATATAATAGCTCGGAAATAATGAACCAGAAGAAAAAGATTATGGAACAGACATCTGGCCAACTGGTAGTGTAAACACCGGAGGCCTAAATATGTCGTGTGTACCTAAAGACACCCCACGATCAAAATGGGGCGTAGAACATACATTTGTGGTAGGGTCATATTCCAATCGGGTACGACCAGTGGATCGTCTAACTCTTGCACCACAAGCCCTCGTACCGCTGGCCTCAGTACCAGGATCACCATATGATCATCTAACTCTTACACCACCCCCATCCTACCACCAGCCTCTGTACTGGGAGCAATACCGGGCTCCTCGTTAGATATCTCTCGTCTAGGGGGTCGAACTTGAAAAAAAATTAACAAAAAAGTTAACAAATGATATTATAAGTTATTTAAATATATATATATCTAAAATAAAATAATCACAACATGGATGAGTGGAGGAACGCCCATCTGTGTCATGCGATGATTATTTTCTGTCATCTTTTTTAGCCACATCTCGTCAATGGGTGTCATTTCCTGCAATGAAAAGAAATATGGATGTAATTAGAAACAAATAACTAATGTGTAACCCAAAAAACATAATATATAAAATCCATTCTGATAAAAAAAACATAATGAAACAGAAGATTTATGGTGGTTTGAAGTTATGTACTATGATGGACACTCTGAATGATGTAGGTGTATTCATTGAATCATGTCCCAATTGATTTTTGAGAGGGACCTTCAATAGTTATAGGTATGTATTTGATTAGAAAAGCGTAAAAAAAGGATATCCAGGAATTGTGACATCCCAAACCAGGATTCCACTCATTAGTGACCCAATCCCTGATAGCCACATGGCCTCAAGAACATCTACCAAAATTCCAAATGTTATTGATTAATAGTGAGAGCCTTTGATGTGTCTGGGGGAGACTATTACCTCATTACCTAAGTTTCCCAATTTTAATAATATCAGTTAAAAGTGGAAGAAAGATAACAATGGGAAAATATTGGAAATGGTTGAAAATAACCAAATCAGTAATAACAACTAATAATAGAATCACAAACAGAATGATGGTAATGTATGTCATGTATCAAGAAGAACATAGTTATAACTATTAGGAATAGTACTATACAAGAGGCTCAATAAATTCTAAAATTCAACCTAGTTTCTTGAACTACAACCCAATCATCTGGTTCATCATTGGATAGAGTGTGAGTCATGTCAATAACTCGAAATCCACAATCATCAATAAAGGTTCATTTCGGCGTCATTGAATCAAACCATTGGTAAAAGAGGACTTCAAGGACCCTTTATAGGAATCCCAAATAGAGGAACATGCCTCAGGCCCCATTATGTGTCATAGGCATCCCAAATCATTCACTCATGTTCAATAAATCATTCTTGGCTCCATTATGGGCATAACTTTCATTACCCAATTAGTTTCTCAAGTCAAGCGCACCCCATTGGTGGATAAAGTTTAGGATTCTGCACTAATAGGTTGTTCATGGCTTGTAAAAAGGTTTAATTTCATAATGTGTTGACAAAAAAAATTATTTTTAAATTTGAGATTAATAATAATGTATGTCAATGATAACAAGATTACTGAATTAAACATGTGACTTATCTAACATTGTTATGGATGTATACACCTACCAGCATGGCTAATGAAAAGCACCCCACCATCATAAAAGTGAATATTGGCCAAGAAAGAGACATAATATACAACGTATAGTGAGAAACTTAATGAATTGACCCTAAAGTGATATTAGTACAGTCATCTTAGGAATCCAATTATCACTCAGGACTAACCATGCCACTATAAACAACCTGGATTGTATGAGTTTTCTCTCGGATATTAACAACATCATCACACATTATTACCATGAGGTTAATCATGTGGAATATGGATGATATTAACAGAAAATACCCAACAATACCAAGTGTTCTATTAAATGAAAATTTATGGATTATATTAACACAAATTCATTTTGAATCAAATTTGATTCACTGTCAAAGCCCAACACACACACCCAAATAAAATAGAAAACAAAATTTATACACACCCAAATCAAAATAGAAAACAAAAATAGTAAATGTAGAACATTAAAATGAATGTGTCACTTACAAATTAGTAGTGTAGAACTAAGAACTTTTGAAAATGGATCTGAATAAAGAATTTCCATAGTAGGGTAAATAGAATCCCACTTCTCCACTTCCCCAAATGAAATCATAAAACCAAAATAGTATATGCAGTATCACTTACATAATACAAGTGAAGAACTGATAAATCTTAATGATGGAAGGATTTTGGACGTAGCGGAAGGAAAATCCCAAATCTCCCTTCTATTTAGGGCTGCAGTCGCGTGGAATGGGGGAGTTCGAGTGTCTGTGAATTTGGGGCCAAACTTTCCAAACTGTTTGTAAAAACAGTTGGTAAATGATGATTTAAACCTCTTTATACCAACTGTTTAAGAAACCCATTGGTATAGAGTATACATTTCCCAACGGTTTTGAAACATTGTTGAGAAAAGATGATTTAACCAGCATTTACCATCAGTTTCCTTAAACTGTTGGTAAAAGTACTCTACAGGCATTGGGAAAACATCGATTTCTAGAAGTGAATTAATATGAAATAATTTGGTTTTGGGGGTTTGTTAATTTTTAAATCATTATTATACTGTGTATTTTTTATTTCAGTTTGATAATACAAACATTAAATCTCATGTTTTAACTACTATTCATTATTTATATATTGTGTAATATCATTGAATGTTTGAGAAGTCTCAATTCCACCTCCTCTAATCCAAGTTGTTGACACACCTTTTCCTAGAATGTGTCATCTTCCAAAACCCAACTCATTACAAGCCATTTTATCCATTGATTGTATCAACTCCAACGTGTGAATAATTAAACAATAGAGACAAGGAAGAATTATTAAATAAATGAATAGGGATAGGTTGAGTTTCATGTCGTCGGAGGCAGTTACAACATCGAGGACATTCCCCTTACCGATACACGATACTCTAATCTATCTAAAAAAGTAAAATTAATCATTATAGAAAATTTATGATCACCTTCACCTCCCCCCAGGCCAAGTTTCAGGGTCATCCTCTCATTTCCGAGATTAGTATATTACTTGGTGTAGTGGGTGGAAGAGATGAGAGAGAGTGGTAACAAAATGAAGAAAAGTGGATGGAGAAACAAAAATACATGGATTAATAAAACTAAAATTTAAATTACAATTGAAAACTAATAAAAAAGTAAAATTAAAATAAAATTAAAATATGAAATAAGGGGGTAAAAGTGGAGAAGCATCGGCCCATGCCCTGATGGGATCCCTCCTTAGTTGTGGGTGTCGAGATAATGATTTGGGAAGGAGTGGAGGGCCTCGTTTTATAGGAAGAATTCTGTCTTTTGAAATTTTGCGTGTTGTTGGCGCATTAAATGGTCGATTCACACGTGGACCCCATCATAAAATTTGTTCATAAATATTTTTTCCATTCACCCTCCAACCTTCCTCTCATTTATCCATGGGATTATGGTGTTATGGAATTTTCATTGAATATGGATTTTTATGCCGAAATTTCCAAGAAGATTCCTTGAAATGTATAATGATCAATGAAAAACATAATGAATTAAAGACTCCCCCAAATTTTATTTAGAGTTGTTACGATGTGTACTAGTGATATCCCTTATGTAATACCAAAATGGGAGGTGAGGAGATTGATTTGCGCATCTGTTACGGTGGTGGGGTCCACTCTGTCTGCCCGGAAAAGTTTCCAACTTCAATGATTTATTTGGACTAATAGATCATTAAATCAACTCTAGAACCTTAAGAGAAATTTGAATGAAATAAAATCAGGATTCTAGAAAAATTACGAATTTTGGAATTATATTTTTTCGAAATTACAAAAATACCCTTGTGGTAAAAATCTTTCAAAAATCCAAAATTATGAAGTTTTATCAATTTTACTCATAATCAGTTTAAAATTTAAATTACCCATTATTTCAATAAAACATTGAAATACATTTTTTTTATCATTTAAAAACATTAAAAATTCTCATTATTTGATAAAAAATATGCACATAAATTTTCTCTGTCAAATACCCCCACACATAAACCATGCTTGTCCCCAAGTATAAAATCTCAAAATGGAAATAAGAGGAAACCAATATTACCAATATTCAAATTCCATGTTAATAAAAAAATCAATGTAAAATCAAACTATAAAAAATCTGTATAAAATATCAATTTAATTTCCCCTTTTTCAAAGAAACAAATAATTCACATATTTTACTTTTTCCCCTTGGAAATTGATGGAACTTATCCTTTCATTAATTCATGATCCTTGATTAGTTATTATTAAAAATGACAAGTCATTACTTACCTCACTTTTAATTCTTTTCTCTCATCACTCTTGATACAATTCATATAGATTTATTCTCATATCACTAGAACATGATCCTTATCCATAGTCTTTAAAATGAAATTATTTCTCCACTTTGTAAAGAAAAAACACAAGTAAAATCATGAGGAATTTTAATTAAGGTCCTATTGAATTTTAGGTTTAAGGATGGTAGGATTTTATGCATTAAAAATTAAGGCTCAAGAAGGTGGATAATCTCTTAAGTATTATTCATGATACCAAAAGTAAAAATATAATAAAATTATCCCCATCAACGTAGCAACACCTAATTTCAAAAACTCAAAGAAAAGGGTATGATCATGTAAGAATAATTAATGATTTGTTCACCCTCTTGATTTTTTTACTTTTTTCGAAAGTTAGGATTATATCAAATCTCACATCCATCATCTAACCACATACGATCATAAGATCTTTAGACTATAAAATGGTGTTTTTTGGTTTTCCCAAATCACAACCCTTTTTTCACTTTTTGTTGGTTCATTTTGAATTTTTTTTTATTTTTTTAATTCAAGAGGGAAAAAATAGAATATAATGAATGATTCCACAAACTTTTACAATTACAACAATAATACCCCCACACTTCTTCCTTAAAATGTATATTATCCCATCCACCATGATTCCCTTAAACCCCACACATAAACTTTGAAATATCATGCAAATACTCAAAGGAGGGTATTAATTGATAAAATTGGCTTGAGACATGGTTCATTCCTATAAAGGCCATTCATGGTCTCTATGGGATAAAAGAAGTATTGATGTAATGGTGGTCTTTTGAGGAAAATTTTCAATCCAAAAGATGCCTCAATCAATTTAAATGTGTTATTGCATAATCATATCTTTGATAAGATTCAATACATGTTCTTGTCAGTTACATGTCCCAAGATCATCAAAGAAATATGCTCAAGAATAAATAGGAAGTACATGGTATATAAATCCTCTTGGGAATGGAAAATATATCATTGAACAATCACTCATGGCATGAATAATAAATCAATACACATGAACTTTAGAAATTCAATGTATGAAGGATGGTAGGGAAGTTTCATTTACATGAATCAATTAATTCCTTCAAATCATGAGTCATTACTTCATTATCGATGATTCATTTTAAAAACACAATTATTCATTTCAATAATTTAATCATATCAATATTGAAATATAAAACATGGAATCACAGGATTCCCAAGAAACTCATGGCTATTTGATAAGTCGAGTAAAACATGAATTCAAGTGTGGGCATGTAATTTTATCTTTAAAGATAAAAACATGTTGTGGACAAAAATGTGGAGATTTTAAAATATAAAACACTAAAATTGAACACCATTTTCCCATGAAACATGATCCTTCCCCTTTACTGTCTGGGGATTCCATCTACCGTCGTGATCCTATAAAAGAAAATTACTCAATTAGTCACAACGATCATTTCGTTTAATCTCAAAATAAAAGAGGGAGGGGGAACATGATAAATTATTTCAATGAAAATATATTGAAATATTAATTCCTAGAAAGCATGTACTGATAAATCTTGGTATTTTCCCCCATGTGGACCCTGAATTTTGACTACCATTAGAGGTCAGTACCTGCTGTTATGTAAATTCTGATTGAGGATAATGCTTCTTTCATTTGAATGACCACATGTGGTTTTTCCTTGATTTTTCATCATCCTTCTGGGACATAGTACACCATATCCCCCATTTACAATGAGTTAATACATGCATGGTGGGGGTAGGATGAAATATGAATCATAACCTTTCATTTCTGATACTTGTGAAACCTATTCTTCTCTGTCCATTAGTTACTTGAGGTATGCTTAACCAAAATAATAGTCAATGGGAATGTCAGATTGTAATTCAATTTGAATAATATTAAAACATGAAGTATCAATATCAAATTATTCACCATCAAATCATCATTTTTCATGGTTTACTTAGGGAAATACACTAGCATATCTTCATGAACATCCTTCAATAAATATTCAATGTGTATAGGGATCTCCATATGTTCCTCACGATGTGCACATCGAGGTTATTCTTCATCCTCCAAGGCAGAGTTGAGGATGTCTAATTCTATATAATAAAAACCACATGGTGTGATGTATAATTAATATTCAATAAAATTAGAAGGGATAGAGTCAATGAATGGTTTAACTCCCTAATTTGGTTCAGCTTTAATCTCTGTCTTAGTGGTAAGTGCCTCTTAGAGTATACTCTCTGAGGATGGAGGTAGGTAGTCAGGCTCCTCCATCTTGACATCAAATTCCACTACATGGGTGGTTTCTTCATTTAGTGGTTCTGAATCTTATTATTTGTATTGTATGGGTATGTTAGGTAGTTCTGCATATTTAATCAATAATTCATCCAAACTTTGTTGATATCCCACTTGTATCTCAAAAGATACGTCTTCCTCCTTTGCTTCCTCAGGTTCTTCAATTTCAAATATAAGTGGTGAAATTTATTCCACCACTTTCTCATGTTATTCTTCTGGATTAGGGTTGGGTTGCTCTATTAATGCATCAACATAATCAAAAGCTCTATTAGCCTTTCTGGATAGTTGTTCAATGCTTTCTCTAAGTTCATGCATCTGATCTCTTCTAAAATATGCATCTTATTCTTGTTTTTGTTGTTGCACCTGTGAGTAACTTTTTCATGCATAATATTGTGAATTTTAATACATCATTGAAGTATTTTTTTAGTTTTTTTAAAATAAAATGATATATAACTAAAATGTGAAAATAGAAAATGTAAATGAACTAATGATTGGATCCCCAGAAACAACATCAGATTTGACGCACGTCTGTTATGGGGTGTGGACAAAAATAATTATATTTTTCCTAGTCCAGAACTGTGGCTGACCAGGGTCATTTCTCTTGATGATAATTCTTAATGTAATGCACTTAATTTATTTAATTCACCTATTCTATCTCTTTTTGTGGTTTTTTTATCAGATGAATGTGATTAAAATATTTTTGGGGTTTTTATTATTTAAAATAATGATATCTGAACCAAGAATTATAAATTTATACTAAAATTCCAGTCTAAATAGAATGAATCAACAAGAAATAACTTGGTTTTGGGAGTTGGTAAAATATTCATTCATTTTTCTCCTTTATATGTTTTAATTCAGTTTGATAATCCAAACATTAAATATCATGTTTGAACTACTATTCGTTATATATAAATTGTGGAATATCATTGAATGTTTGTGGACTCTCAATTCCACCTCCTCCTTTAATCCAAGTTGGTGACACACCTTTGTCTAGAATGTGTCGTCTTCCAGGAACTGGTTCAATTGAATCTATTTCATCCACTCATTATCTCAACTCCAATGTGTGAAGAAATAACAAATTGAGAGGGGAAAAATTACTAAATAAAATAATATGGATAGGTTGAGTTGCATGTTATTGGTGGTAGTCACAATATCAGGGACATTTTACTTACTCGTGCATGCTACTCAAATATATCTACAAACATAAAATTAAACATTAAATAAAATTCATGATCACCTTCACCTACCCTTTGGAAATGTCATGGGGTTATCCTCTCATTTCCAGAGTAATATATTACTTGGTGGAGTGGGTGGGAGAGAAGAGAGAGATAGGGAAATAAATGAAGAAAAGTGGATGGAGAAACACAAAGGCATGGATTGATAAAACTAAAATGAGAATTATAATTGAAAAATAATGCCAAACTAAAATTAAATTAAAATAAAATGAAGAAATTGGGCGGGAAGAGAGGTGTAGAATCATCCAATGCCCCGTTAGGAACCCTCCTTGGCTGTTGTTGTCTAGATAATGATTTGGGAAGGAGGTGGGAGCATCCTTTTAAAGGAAGAATTCTATCCACATAATGATTGTGCACTGTTTGAACAATAAATTGGCAATAAACACATGGACTCCTTCATAAATTTTGTTCCTAAATGCGTTTTACTTTAAACCACCACATTTCAGTTCATTTAGACATCGTATTAAGGATGTATAGAATTTTCATTGAATAAGACTTTTTATGGCCGAAATTTCTAGGATGCTTCTTTGAAATGTATAATGATCAATGGAAACGTTAATTACTTCAATACTCACCCAAATTTTTTTTAGAGTCATTAACATGTGTCCTATTGATATCCCCGGTAGAATAACATAAATTAGAGGCGAGGAGACCAATTTGTGCATTCGTTATGGTGGTGGGGTCCCCGCTGTCTGCCCAGAAAAGATTCCAAATTCAATTTTTTTTGGACTAATAGATCTTCGAATAATATCTAGATCATAAATATAAATTTGAAGGAAATAAAGTAAGTATTATAAAAAAATTAATCAGTGATCTTTTAGTTATATGTTTTAATAAATGACAAAAATACATTTTTGGTAAAAATTTGTCAATAATCCAAAATTATGCACTTTTCTCAAATTTTATCATAATCATTATAAAATAAAAATTACCCATTATTTTAATAAAATATTGAAATATAGGGGTTTTATCATAAAAAAATAAATAAAATCCTCATTATTTGATAAAAAAATATGCACATAAAGTCTCTTTGTCAGAGATGTCATGCCTCCTTGTCTTGTGTTATCATAACATGTCACGCCTAAATTGATTAAATTCTTAAATGGAACTTATTAAACAAGTGGGTATACTTGCTAGTTGTTTTTAGATTACTGAAATGGTTTTTTGGTAATTATGATTAATGGGTGGGTATATCCATGTGATGTATAAAATGTCAATTGGTGATAAGTGGGTGGGTATAACCATTTGACTTGACTAAATGGAAGTTGATTACATGAGTGGATATACTCATGAGATGTAATGGTTTAAATGAGTAGGTATACTCGTTGAATGGTTTTTAATGTAATTGTTTAAATGAGTGGGTAGACTCACAAGGTTGGAAATTTTTAAATGTATGGAATGGTTAATGATTTACATAGATTCCACGGATGGATCTCCATCGATTTGGAATGTAGCAGTGGACACCTTGGTTGAGTATTCACTTTGGGTCGTGAATATGTGGGATGTCACAAGCTTTGTTTTCCATTATATCTGGCATGATTGGACTTACGTAGGACATTCTGTTACACATGCTCCTAGGACTCTAAACAGTGCCTATACTTAGTTTCTATCGAGATGATACTAGGACTTGATGATTATGCCTTGGTCATTAATACATTGTATCCAGCCACTCATGGTCTACACTACATTATATGGGATGATCATGGGATGTATGACTATGTTTGTACGACAAGGTTGTGGGTTTTGTATATGGTTTTCTTTATAGAGTAAAGCTGTGTGGACAGGATATGGATTGTTTTATGACAGGGCTATGTTGATTGTTTATATTTCCTATAGGTTATTTTTAGGAGCTTACACTTGTTGCAAAGAGCCACAAGAGGTTGCTCGGTATAACTTGTTTGCATTGGTTATATGCCTTGGGCTTTCACACTTACATTACTTCTTACTTGTACTTGTTTTGCATATTTCATTGTGCAGCAAAGAATTGTATAGATCTTTGGGTGAAAACCTACTGAGATGTTTATCTCACACCATGTTTAGGCCTCCTTGGGGACCCAAACAAATTATATGGTTTTAGGTGATAGTAGGGGAAAGCACCCTAACACTAGTTGTTTTTCATTTCATTAGAGCATGAGAGCATGAAACCCAACTGAGGCTTGTGATGATACTGTGACACTTTTTGATCTTTTTTTATTTTGGATACTTGTATTGTACTTTATTTGCATGTATATTTTTTGGTTGTATTCTAGATACATGTATCATCTTCATCATGTAATATGAGACAGTTATGGATTGTTATATATTCCTATCTTGCTTATCTATTTTACCTATTGTCTGCATATTCTATTTACTTCTGCTATTGATTTTGATTGACTTCCAGTATAATATACTCTGGTAATTAGGGAATAGTCTCCCCAATAACTCAACTTGGCCCTCACCACTTGTCGGAAGCATCTGACATTTGAGGAGTGCGATTGAGGCCATGTATCCAACCGCATTGGGGGAATTATTTAGTGGAATCCGAGTTCAGGATGTTACAGAGTTGTATCAGAGACAATTTCTTTTCTAGTTTGATTTACTGTTTGGAGATAATAGATATAGATATGATGGAAAATGGAATTTGTTAATGAGCTATGCTCGAGCATAGTTATCCCATGTACAAGAAAAATCCAAATAACCCTAAATGAAATTTCTATTTTCTGGATTTGACTATTACAGTTGATTTGATATCAACATTAAGAAACACACATGATTTATACTGATACTATTGTGAAATTGTGGGTTCTATTTTTTTTGTAACCCGAGGAGATGACGGTATTCCATATCAAGCATTATATAGTCGTTTGTTATAAATCACATATCATGCATTATGTCATGCCATTTATGATTAATTATTTGATGTATTCTATTGTGATAGGTGCTCTAATAGTTGTTCCTCATTTTTTGATAGACTTTGTGTACATGATAGAGATGTTACATCATCTTTCAATTTATATGGTGTATGGGCCCTTATGAAATAGAAAATGAAGTACATTTTAAATAAAAATTTTAAAGTGAATTTGATGTGTATGGATTATATGGGAACCAATTTTTGTTTCATGAGGTGTTATGGGTCCTCAAAGATCATAACATGGTAAACCATTGGTTAAATCATGTCAAATAATGACTGTTAAATGAAAATAAATGGAAAATAGAGACTTGACCTACACCTAGATTTTGAGTGGGTGATAGCTAGTGTTTCTAGTTGTGTTGTGGTTGTTCTTTATATAGCATTATATTTAGGATTAGGTTGTGTGTTATTACTCATTTTTAGGAGGGCTTTGACATGTGCTATGCATTTTAGATGCGACTTTGATATCATTCCTTTCTAAGGCGAGTCTTTGGCATTGTAGAGGCATGTCACCGTGAAGAACACCAATGGTATTCCAAGAGGGTGGCGATGACCAGTTTTAGAAGGTAGTGGGCCATGATATACTAATGGATCCACTTTTAGTTCTTTTTGTGGTACATTAGACTATTTCAGTCATAGGTGCTAAGGCATAGCTCCAGGAGGGGTTATTTTGCTATATGCAGACTTTTCAAGGAGCACCGTAGCCTACCATGACTATGGACGAGCTGACAAGGGTGTTCTAGCAGCAACATCCTTTCATGTTTTTGGGGGATGATGGTCCACAAGTGTCTATGTTGTGTCTTGAGACCACACTAGCTATCTTTGAGCATCTAGAGACAGCTGTTGAGAAGAGGGTCAAGCTCACACCTTTAATGATACATGGAGTAGTAAAGTACTAGCGTGATGTTCTAAACTAGGATGAATGGCTACGTGATATGGGTTGGACTGATTTCCAGACCTACATCCTTGACTACTTTTACCCGAAGACATTATGGGCAGAGTGAGCTAGTGAGTTCATGCGTCTAGAGCAAGGCACCATGACCGTTATAGAGTACTCAACATACATTACATAGTTTCATAGTTTTTCACTAATGTACCTTACCGATGAGCTATCGAGAGCGAGATGCTTTGAGGAAGGCCTCTAACATACATTCAAATCCCAGGTAAACATGTTCAGGTTGGCCTCTACCACTGATATTGTGAATCAGAAACAGATTATAAAGTGTAACCTAAGGAAATTTGAGGATATAGAGTAGGGAAATGTTTCTTTTCAACCTAGTGGGTCTACATATTCAGGAAAGAAGCACCATTTTGATACTTCCCATGAGATAAGAATCAGTTAGGCAATGTGTGCTAGTAGCTCAGGGTTTTTTCACTAGTGTGGCAAGAGAGGACACATGAAGAATCAGTGTTACTGTGACCCAGTCGAGTTCTGAGACTATGGAGGGATGGGCCTCATGCAATGGCTTTATTGGACCATCCCTCCAGTTTTGAGTGGTGGGGGGTCAGCTCTGATGTCAGGTTCAAGAGTAGGTTTCTATGATCTGTGTCTAGCAGGGAGCTGGAGCAATGCAGGCCAATTAGGCTCCATAAATAGTTGTCTTTACTGAGGTATCCATACACCAATTACTCATATACATCGAAGGGGACCTACTATGAGCAGTCAGGTTGTTTCACAGGGCCATGGTAAAAGTCAATTATATTATGTACAACCTACCCCTGAGGATCAAGGTTTCATTCTGCCTATAGTGAGAGGAATGATCTTAGTATCATCTACTATTGAATTTTCTCTTTTTGGTTCAATTGTATCTCATAGTTTCATATCCACACCTAGGGTAAAAATTCATGGGCTTGATATGTTGTATTTTGAAAGCATTTTAATGCTAGAAATACTATTGGGAATCAGAATGGATGATGTGATCTAGTGCATGGAGTACCTCCGTGAGGTTAGTGGGTGTCATTTCATTTGAGATATTTATGTCTTTGAGATGATAGGATTTGACGTCATTCTTGGGATGGACTGTTTAGTATATTATCGATCATACATTGTCCACTATCGCCTGAGGGTAACTTGCACATCACTAGAGGAAGTAGTGTTTACTCGCAAGGGTCAATGTGGTGTCTAGGCAAGCTATGATGGACTAGATCATCATGAGTTGTGCAGAATGACAGTTTAGATTGCTATTTTTTATTTTGGGTGATCAGGGAGTGAGTCAGGTTGACTTTCCTATAATTTCGGATCGTTTCAGGGACATGTTCCTAGATGAATTTTCTAGTTTATCTCTCGAGAGATATGTTGAGTTATCCATTGAACTAGTGTTATGAGCTTCACCAGTATCAATTTCTACTTTCTCGGTGGCTATGATGGAGTTGTATGAAATTAAGTGGAAGCGAGAGTATTTGGAGGACAAGGGGTTTTTCTGACCTAATACTTCACTATGGGGTTTTCCAGATCTTTTTTCAAAAAATGTGGATATAACTCTAAGGATATTTGGGGATTATTGTAATTTGAATCATATAAGGGGTAAAAACTGATATCCCTTTCCACAAATAGATGACATGTTGATACGATTATAGGATCCTGAGTAATCTTAAAAATTGAACTAAGGTTAGGATATCACCAAGTAAATATTTGACCCACAGACATACCACGTACAACCTTTCATAGTAGGTATAGTCTATATGTGTATCTTGTTATTCCATTCAGTCTCACAAACAAGATAGTAGTTTTCATGGTGTTGTTGAACCGAGTGTTCCATCCTTAATTGTGACACATCATGTATTGGGATGGGAGTAGTGCTGATGTAGGGGGATAGCGTTTTGGCATATGAGTCTCTGTTTCTAAGGCTACATGAGAGGAATTACCCTATGCATGATCTTGAGCTAGATGCAGTTTTTCATGCTTTTCAGTATTGGAGAAATTATTTATTGGGAGATCATTTTTTGGTGTATACAGACTACAAAATCATCAAGTATATCTTTACTTAGTATTATTTAAATATGAGGAAAAAAAGGTGGGTGGAGTACCTACAGTATTTTGGCATCAAGATTGAATACATGACTGGTAAAGGTAATGTAATGTTCGATGGACAGAGCATGTAGATTCAGGTATAGACAGTGCAGTAGACAAGTAGCGAGTGGCTTTACATTGGTTTTTACCATTGATGAACTACCCATGGGGTTTGACTTAGAGTTTTCCAAGTTTAAGGATGCACGATTGTTCTTAAATGAGACCGAATTATATACATAGGAGATATCTTTCCTCCTTACCTTGTGTTGTTATAATATTCCATGCCTAAATTGATTAAATACATAAATGGAACTTTTCAAATGAGTGGGTATATTCGTTTTCTGTTTTTAGATTGCTTAAATAGTTTTATTGGTAATTGTGATTAATGGGTGGGAATACCCATGTGATGTGTTAAATAGAAATTGGTGATAAGTGGGTGGGTATTTCCATGTGACATGATTAAATGAAAGTGGAGTACATTTGTAGGTATACTAAAGAGATGTAATGGTTTAAATGAGTGGGTATACTCATTGAATTGTTTTGAATGTAATTATTTATATGAGTGGGCAGACTCATATGGTTTGAAATTTTTAATGGCATAGAATGATTGATGTTTTACATATATTCCATGAATGATCTCCATAGACCTGGAATGTGGTAGTGGACACCTTGGCTGATTATGCTCCTTTGGTCTTTATTAAATGAGATGCCTTAGGCTTTTCTACCCCTTGGATCCAGATATCGTGGACTCACGTAGGACATGTTGGTACACATGCTGATAGGATTCCATCCAGTGCCTATGCCATGTTCCAATCGAGATTCTTCCGAGAATCTAAGAGGATTCCTTGGTCATTAGCACCATAGATCCGGCCCTTCGTGATATACACTTCATTATATGGTATGACTGGGGGATATATGATTGTTGTTGTATGACAAGGTCATGGGTTTTTGATTTAGTTTTCTTTATACATAAAGGATGTGTAGACATGATATGGATGGTTATATGGAAAGGTTGTGTTGTTCATTTATATTGCTTGTATATGCCTTGTTAAGAGATGATACTTATTGAAGGGAGCCACAAGATGTTGTTTAGTATTACATGTTTTCATTAGTTATATTCCTTGGGCTTTCACACATACATTACAACTTACTTTCACAAGTTCAACATATTTCATTGTACTTCTTAGAAATGTATAGATATTTAGGTGGATACCTATGGGGATGTTTATCTCACATATTATTTGGGCTGCCTTGGGTAACCAAACTTATTATATAGTTATAGATTAGTAGGGGAAATCCCGCTAAAACTATTTGTTGATCATTGTTTTAGAGCACAGGAGCATAGGACTAAGATGAGGCCCCTGATACTACGGGGGCAATTTTCGGTAGTTTTGGATTTTAGATACTTGTATTTTATAATATTTCTATGTAC
Organism: Viscum album; assembly: GCA_963277665.1. Classification (NCBI taxonomy): domain Eukaryota; kingdom Viridiplantae; phylum Streptophyta; class Magnoliopsida; order Santalales; family Viscaceae; genus Viscum; species Viscum album. The sequence goes on along the minus strand of OY728148.1, from coordinate 983,184,422 downwards.
CTATTTTGTATATTTTCTAGATACATGTTTCATTTGCATCATGGTATATGAGACACTTCTGACTTGTTACATATTCGTGTCTTTCTTGTCTATTTTATACATTGTTTGCTTAGTGTATCTTCTTCCAATATCTAATGTGATTGACTTACATTGTGAGAAATTATGGTAATGGGGTTAAAGTATCCAAAATGACTCACCTAGGGCCTTTCTTCTAGTCATAAGCCTCTGGAATTTGGGAAAACGTGCTTGAGGCCATGTAGCCAACCAGGCTTGGGGCGCAGTTGAGTGACATCCAGGTTCGGGATGTTACATTTATACAATGATTCAATGATTTAATTTCAAAATTCATTGATGTCATATAATGATATAATATGATGTTGTTAATGTATATAATATATCACATCTAGGTGTGAATAAAATTCCTTAATGTAAAAATAAATTCCTTTGTGTGATAATTCTTGTAGTCAGATAAATTTCTTAAACTAATAAAAAATACTATGGGTGAGAAAATTCATAAAGTGGTAAAAAATTCTAGTGAGAGAAATCCATTTGTTTGAGAGGTTAGAGAGATGGTATTTATTGGTGATTTTTATAGCTTTTGAATCGATAATAAAATTATATATGTCACTTTTAGGGTAAGATTCAGTCAAACTATGTTATCTAGCACTACAAAAAAGAGTGGTCTTAGTGAATGTTTATTAGTTTCAGTTCTAATAATCACGACTAAAAAAAAATTATTAAATATATTTTAAATATAGGGTGGTTTCAATGAAACCGCTGCTAATTTTTTTAAAGAAGAACAGACCCACCCCCTCCACCCAAGTCCCTAACCCCCTCGCTCCCTTGGTCATTCATGTCCCAGATGATGGCGATTTCCCCTCCCCCTTGGCGGCACCTCGCCTCGACATCGGTAATCACCCCTCTCTTGACCTCTCCTCTCCCCACCACTGGTGACCACCCCCACCTTGATCATGACTCTCCCTGGTGCTAGTGACTCCCTCCCTCCCCCTACCCCCCACTGATCCCCCATCCCCACCTATCCCTGACGTTGATGACCACCCCTCCCCCTCGACCCTGCCCCTCCCCCAATATCAGTGACCGACCCTCTCCCTCGGTCGCACCTCTCTCAAATTCCAGCGACTACCCCTCACACTCGATCATGCCTCTCCTCAGTGCTAGATATTCACCCCCCTCTACCCAACCTATCCCCAACACTGGCGACCACACCTTCCCCTTGGTAGAACCTCTCCCTAATGTAGCTGACCGCACCTCACCCTCGACCCCACATATCCCCGACACTAACCCACTTCTATCTGAAAACATACATCTCCCCCCTTCCCCCACTTCCCCCGATGGCTCACCCCTCATCCTCGATGGTGACCACCCCTTTTCCCACATTCACATATGATCCTCGTAACCCCAACCCAACTCGCTACCTGATGATGACCCCACAATGTCCCCCTACTCAATGATGGTGATCCCCAATGATGAACACTCTCCCCCATTTCTCAGAGAGAGAAATCCCCAATCGTAAGGTGTAATTTTTTAATACTGTATAATTGGATTTCTATATCATTATGTAGTATATAATATTGTACAATCAAATGATAAATTTTATCACGTAGGAATCCTATACCCATAACTATCATTAATGTTTATTTTAAATGGGGATCATGAATTATTTATATGATGAATGCTTGTTTGTTTGTGGGGTTCTAAATAGTCTGTAACTGCATGATTCCTTTATCCCTCATGAATTATTAGTGAGTATGCCTTAGTGAGTTTTGGATAATGGTTTATTAGAGGATAGTAAAACATTTGGTTTTATTGATTATTCACTAAATTTTTAGTATGCTTCTTCCACACAGGCATGAGAATTTCTAAGTAAGAATATACTGAGTGTACATCTATGTTCACCCTGATTTTATATACTATATTTATAAAATTATAGGATAAATTAGGTGACCACACTTAATGAAGGTAATTGATGTTTAATTTTAATTGTACTTGTTTGATTAACCATTTATATCTTTATATTTGAATATACAGGGAGAAGAGTGAAAATCCAATACCTATGAATAAAAGTTGTATTAATTTACCTCGAAACGCACCTCGTTATGACAAGAGTTTGAAAAAAAATTATGTAATTAAAAAATGATCAGTGGATGGTAGAATAAAATGTGTATGTCCTGATTGAATATTCAAGTGATGGTTAAATATAAATGAAGTATATAATCATTTTATATAGAAACAATTTTCTTCTCAATATGTATGTAGGATTTGGCATGGTGAATATATTGTTATGGAAATTAAAAACAAAGATAATACTATCAACAAAACACAAAGTGACCCTCCCGAGGGGAATTCAGTGTGAAATTCGATAAATGAAACATTTTTCTTTGCAGGATATAATGTCCATGATTTCAATAGATCAAAAAAACGTTCAATTGACACTGAGAACTATAATCTTTCTAATAAGTTAAACGTCCAAAAAAATGAGCTTTATGAATTAGTTGAAGACATGCAACATGAACTGTATGAAGGTGTGATAAGTATTCAATGTTTTCTTTTCTACTTAAGTTGTATCATATAAGCAGTCTCTGTGAAATTATTGACAAAAAATGTACATGATTTTAGAGTCCCGTCATGATTCATTTAGTGATTCTATGATCCTTGAATCATTCTATGATATTAATAAGGTCATAAATAAACTTGGACTGTATTATACAATGATACATGAATTCTTTAATGATTGCATGCTTTACTAGGGAGAAGAGTCCGGAAAAGGAGAATTCATAAGATGTTATAGAAGTGGATAAAAGTCAATGAACAACAATGAGATTATAAATCAATGAAACCCCCCAAAAACTAAGAAAAATCCTTCAACATTATTTCATTACATTCCTCTGATATGATGCTTGAAAAGATTATTCATGGCATCTAAGACTACATACGAAATGAAGTGACATGATCAAGATAGTAATGATACCTTGATGAGACATTAAAAAGATTCAACATCATAGAAAATGTTCGATTCATTTTATCTATATTTTTATTCAAATCATAAGAATTCACGTTTGGGATTGGATTTTGATGGTTTTGACCCCTTTTGTACTTTTGGTACTAAATATAGTATTTGGAAGTTATATTGATCCCATATAATCTACCTCCATAGTTGTGTATGAATAAATATTATTTTTTTATTTCGATCATTATTTCCTGAAATAAAATGCCTAGAAATGGAATTGATGTATACCTTCAACCTCTAATCAAATAATTGCGAGAATTATGAGATGATGGAATGGAAACATATGACGCTTCAATGAGAAAACTGTTAAAAATACTTTTAAATTTAATATAGAAAATTACTAACATTCCTAGATTAGGAAATTTATCTGATTGGAACACTCAAACTTGTTTGTCTTGTCTAGTTTAAAATTTCGTTCATCAACGATTACCTCATAGAAGAAAATTATGTTTTATGTGTCATCATTGATATATTTATTTCTTCTCATAAATCTAGGATTATCAAGACACAAATCAATAAAGATATTAAACATAGAAATCCACTAAAAGTGTTATTAGGTTCAGAAATCATGGGACAATTAATGAGTGTCATTGAAGAATTTGGAAAATATAATCATTTTAAAGAAGGGGAAAAGGGTACAAGGTACAATATTTGAAGCATCTGGAACACAAAAATAAATGGTATATATTTCAAAATTTCTTATTTGGAGTTTAATTTGATATATTATAATCTTGACATAATGAAAAATGATAAATAATTTTTTGGAAATGTAATTTTCACATTGCTTAATGAGAAGGGTAAATAAAAGGATCACCTTAATGCTCATAAGAATTTGGATTTAATGATATTAAATCATAATTTTTTGGAAAAATGAGAATAGAAAGTATCCTTTGACTATTTTTACAATGAGAATTAAAGATAAAGATGTCTTCCTTCAATCATTAATGAATTTAAAAGTGGAATATGGGTATTCAAGTAATATATCAAGGTGCATTGACTAAAAAAATTGAATATTACATTGATTGAAATGTCACAACTCATGTATTTTGATGGAACAATTGTTTTTATTGGAATTTTGTAATATGTTAACAGAAAAATAAATTATTGTACCTTTTTCAAAGAGCATTGTAGAAAAAATCTAAATCCAATTGAGCTTGATAAACTTCAAGAAAGAATTGTTTTGACACTTTTTATTTTTAGATGTTATATCCCCCCTTCATTATTCACTATGATGATTCATTTTATTGTTCAATTTGTTGGAGAAGCTAAAATTGGGTGACCAGAACATTATCAATTGATGTATCCAATTGATAGGTACAATGATATTATTTTTATTTTCAATAGTGAATTTAATTTTATTAAATTATTGCATAATTTTTTTATATGTTTCTTATTTTTTTCATCAGGAACATAGGTTATTTGAAATCATATATGATGAATAAATATCAACCAAAATGCTCTATTGCTAAAGGTTACATATCAAAAGAGTGATTGACCTTGTATTCAAGGTATTTTGATGGGATTGAGACTAGATTCAATCGAGTTTAATGTTTTGATGATATCTACAGTAATTATAATTTTGAAAACTAGTTATCAATATTTCTAATTATTAGATAACCAATTTGAATGGGGTCAAATTTTATACTAAAGGAATTGGAGTTTCTATAAGCACATAGATATATACTACTCAGTAGTCTTATTACAGATCCATTTATTGAAGAATTACGATGTCAAAAAATAAGTGATTAAGGGGTAGATCTTGAAATGAGATGGAATTAAAAAAAGAGGTTAATTGGGAGATTTTCAAATGGATAAACCATCAGGTAAGTATATACTCATATTAAAATTATTAACATGTAGTTATTTTGTCTATATTAAAAATAAAACTTTATATATATTTATCTAGATAATGAATGTTGAAAATCAAGCTGAAATATTAAATGCTTTTATGTTTTTTTTGGCTCGATGTACTCAATGAAATTCTAAGATATTCAATGCCTACAATATTCATGGCTTTAGGTTTCATACAATTTATCAGGAATAAGACTTAAAAACTCAAAATAGTGTTGCATTTACACTTACAGAGGTGGGATATTATGGAAATTTGGATGATATAATTGAATTAAACTATAATGGTTTGTTTATTATTGTCTTATTCAAATGAAAGTGGGTTAATATTTATATGGGTATAATGAATGATTCATTACATTTTAATTCTATCAACTTCTCTCGAATTATCCAAACCAATGATAATGTAGAGAGTGATCCATTTTTCTTGGATTCCTATGTGAAGATAGTTTATTATGTGGATGATGAAATACATGAAGGTTAGAGTTTTTTTACACATAAAGTAGAGATACATATATGATATGAGTGATTAAGATCGATTTGTACTTTGTGACAGTGAACCTAGACAACCACAAAACATTGAATAATTTTTTACTGACAATATGGAAACAATAGAACTTTTAATAGAGGTTGAAAATGAAGCACTCGTCACAATAGAGGTTTATAATAATAAAGATAATGAAGATAAAGATAATTTAATGTATAAATTGGTAATGAAAATATATTAGAATTTCTCATTGATAAGTGGTCCATACATATATTCATTGTTATAAATTTTCTTTTTATTTTTGTAAAAATTTATTAGTTTTTAATTTTCTATACATTTAATATATATGAACCAATTGAAATGCAAGAATGTTTAAAACAAATAAATTTCAAAATCCTAGTTGTTTATCATCTTAGATCACACCACAACCACCGTCAGCTTCAGTGGATCTGAGTGATTCGGTTGTAATTGAGACTACCAGCAAGCCAGCCATTCCCCAAATGTTTTTTGTATCCCACCATCCAATTCACCTCCAACTATAGAGCGGTTGGGTATCCTTTAATCTAATGGATATCAGTGAGTTACTATTACTGGGAAGTATGTCATTGTAAAAAACAATATATTTTATTAATTGTTTAATTCATTTTTCAAATGGATAAAAATTAAAATAGAAGATATATAAATATGAACATGAAAGATGTATGAGACCTGATGTAATTCAATATTATCATTCCATTTGATGAGTTTGGGGTTCCTACTAAATATTTTTCTAGAATCTATGGGAAGATTATTAGGTAGCTTATTTGGGATAAAATTAGTAATCTCATTAATTATAAATATTAGAGGCATATTCATACAACTTGGAAAAATGCGGTTTTTGATATTTATCTACAGTAATTTAATTTAATATTCCCTGATAACTAATTTACATGACATGAATAAAATTTTGTGATATACTTATACTGTATTTTGTTTTTTAATTCTAGTTTATTTTTCATTTTGATGTCCCAGGCTCTATTTCACACCCATGCACTATGATTTTTTTTTGAAAAAAATGGTGAGATTTTAAATGAATATTATGACATGAGTTTAATGAAATATATTTGAGCTCATGATATATGTATGAGAATGTTTGTTAATGTATTTATCATGTGAAATGGAATTCATTTGTTGATATTAACAGATATGCATCTCATGAGGTAATTTCATATTTTAGAGTATCACAATAACATAAACAAAATAAAATTATAATTTTTATATTTCAATGGAGTAATATAATGATACCAAATGATATTTATAGTCTTATAGCTTTTCCTATCAAGGCAAATTCTAAATTTCATAGATCATTCACAAATTTTCAAAGAACACATACAACTTACTTATATAAAACTAAAATGACAATTTTATATTGAAAGCATGAACTTCGAGTCATACTGACAAAATCTTGCGCCGGATTGACATGTGTTTGATTCATACACATAAAAATAAATTATATATTTTCATCTTGATGTTTAAAAATAATTGAACCTCATTTTCTCAGTTCTGACACATTTAATAGTTTGTAATTGTACCAAATCCTTTAAAAACATGTGTGTGTGGGGGAGGGGGTAAAAAATAGGAATTAGATTCTATATCAACATAAAATCAGAGGAAAATGACTGTGGATTGTTTTTTGAAATGTAGGAATAGATGAAACAACATTTTGAGTAATAGTTTACATGAGATGTGTGTAAATGTATTTTTAGTGTTTTAAAACACCATAACATGTGTGTAATGGTTAAAACCATAGAAAATGATATCCTATTGACAGGAAACCATGATAAACCCACCATTGAATTATTTTTGACATGTAATCATATAAAAAATATCAATTAGACTTGCGTTGTAGTCAAAATTCCTCAGTAAATAGTTTTAAAGGTACTAAATCCATTAAAATGCCTGATAGGGGGTCAAAATTAGAAAAATGATGTTGGATTTCCATGAATTTTGAGGAAAATAACCATGGATATTTTTTGAAATGTAGGAACCAACAACATGTTATTCCAGGTTACAGTTTTCTAGGGATTCCTGTAAATGCATTTTTAGTGTTTTAAACTACTAAAACATGTGTATAATATTCCAAACCAAAGAAAAAAACCTTATATTGACATGAAATCATAAGAAAACCACCATTGAATTATTTTTGACACGTAATCATAGAAAAATAATATTTCTAATGTGCGATGAGGTTGGAATGACTTAGAAAATAAATTTTAAAGGCATGAAATCCATTAAAAATGTGTTACAGGGTGCCACAACTAGGAAAATTTCATCATATTTCCATAAAACCAGAGAGGAAAAATATTTTTTTATTTATTTATGAAATGTAGGACCTGATGATATGTCATTATGTGTTACAAATTTATTGGAATGTTCATAAGTGGGTTTTTAGTTTTTTAAACCACATAAACATGCATGTAACAACCAAAAAATAGAAAAAGGCCTCAGATTGACATGAATTCGTGAAAAACCCATTTTTAGTTATTTCTGATGTGTATTCATAGATAATACAACAATATGATATGAAATTTGGTCGTAATGGATGGTAAACTATATTTTAAGGTCCCAAAGCCTTTAAAAATGTGGGTTAGAAGGTCAACACTAGAAAAACATTGTCATATTTCAATGAAATTATATAAAAATGACCATAAATTAATTTTTGAAATGTAGGAACTGATAAAATGTCATTATGATTTATGGTTTTCTTGGGATGTCTGTAAACACATTTTTTGTGTTTTAAAAGAGTAAAACAAGAATATAATGGGGAAAACCATTAATAAATAACTCATATTGATGTCAAATCATGCTAAATTAACTATTGAGTTATTTTTGATATTTACGCATAGACAACACATCAATCTAACATGTGGTCTGGTCGGAATGACTCGGTAAATGACTTTTAAAGTTATTGATGCCTTTAAAAACATGTATATGGGGGTCAAAACTAGGAAAACATCAGTATATTTCTATGAAATAGAAGTAAAACAACATTATATTTATTTTTTAAATGTTGGAACCAACATGACATCATCATGAGTAATTATTTTTCGGGGATGCTCATAAATGTGTTTTTTTGTGTTTTAAAACACTAAAATGTGTGTGTAACATTCAAAAAAAAGATAAAATGACATAATATTAATGTGAAATCAGGGTAAATATACCAATTAGTTATTTTTGACATGTACTCTCTAACAACACATCAATATGTTGTGTGATGTAGTTGGAATGGCTCAGTAAATCGTTTTAAAGGTAACAAAGCCTTTAAATACATGTGGTGGGGGTTCAAAACTATGAAAAAATCATTCGATTTCCATGAAATCATAATTCAATAACCATAGGTTTATTTTTTAAATCTATTAATAGATGAGATTTCATTTTGAGTTACGGTTTTTTAGGATAATCATAAATTCATTTTTAGTATTTTAAAACACTAAAACATCCAACAGTCAAAGCCACAGAAAAAAACATCAAATTTATGTCAAATCATGGGACAACCACTATTGTTTTATTTTTGAACTGTATGTGTAATGTCAATCTGATGTGAAGTGTGGTCAGAATGGATTGGTAAATAGTTTTTAAATGTATTGAAGCCTTTAAAAACATGTTTTGGGGGGTCAAAACAAGGAAAATGTTGTCATATTTCCATGAATTAATAGAAAAATTACCATAGATTTATTTTAGAAATATAGGAACAAACATAACATCATTTTAAGTTACGGGTTTCCTAGGATGTCCTTAAATGTATTTTTAGTGTTTTAAAACACATAAATGTGTGTGTAATGGTAAATTCCATATAATATTAATCCATATTGACATGAAATCATGGGAAAACCACTTTTGAGTTATTTTTGATGTATACACATTGACAACATGTCAACCCGACATGTGGTGTGGTCAGAGAGTCTTAACAATTAGTTTTTAATGGTATCTAAGCCTTTTAAAAACATTTGATGGAGGGTCCAAACTAGGAAAAAATCATTTAATTACCATGAAATCAATGAAAAACAACTATATATTGATTTTTTAAATGTAAGAACTAACGACACATCATTTCAATTTACAGTTTTCCTAGGATACCTGTAAACACGTTTTTAGTGTTTTAAAACACTAAAACATGCATGTAACGGTCAAAACCATAGAAAATGACTTCAAATTGACATGAAATCATGTTATATCAATATTTAAGTTATTTTTTATGTTTATAAATAGGAAAAACATCAATATAATGTGTAGTGTGATCAGAATGGATTGGTAAATAGTTTTTAAAGGCATTGAAGCCTATAAAAACAAGCATCAGGGGGTCAAAACCAAGAAAACATCATCTAATTTCTATAAAAGAATAGTAAAATGACCAAATATTTATTTTTTATATTTAATAATGGATGAAACGTAATTTTTACTTACAGTTTTCCTATGATTCCTATAACATGTTTTTAGTGTTTTAAAAAACTAAAATACGCGTGTAATAGTCAAAACCATAGAAAATACTACATATTGATGTAAAATCATGGTAAAACCACCATTATGTTATTTTGGACATGTAATTGAAGAAAATATGACAATCCGGTGTGTTTTGTGGTCAAAATAGATCGAAAAATATTTTTTAAATGTATCAATGCCTTTAAAAACGTGTATTGGGGGGTCAAAACTAAGTAAAAATCATCAGATAACCATAAAATCATAGGAAAATGACCATATTATTATTTTTAAAATTTAGGAATTGATGTAATATCATTTCATGTTAGTTTTTTAGGATTCCCATAAATAGGTTTTTAGTGTTTTAAAAGACATCAACGTGTAGGTAACAATAAAAACCATAGAAAACAACCTCAAATTGATGTGAAATCAAGAGAAAAACACCATTGTGTTATTTTTGATTTTTAAGTGTAGAAAACACATCAATTTGACATGTAGTGTGGTCACAATGTCTCAATAAATAGTTATTAAAAGTATTGAAGCCTTTAAAAGCGTGCATCAGGGGGTTTATACATGGAAAACATCATCCAATTGCAATGAAATAAGAGGATAATGACTATATAATGGTTTTTGAAATGTATGAATGAACGAAACATCATTAAGATTTATGGTTTTCCTAGGATTCCCATAAACACATTTTTAGTGTTTTAAAACACTAAAACATGCGTGTAATGGTAAAAACCGTAGAAAAAACCCTCATATTGTCATGAAACCATGGAATAACCACCATTGATTTATTTTTTAAATATAGTATATTATTTTATAGAAAATTCGTTAAAAAAATATTACGTAAAATTTAAGCACATTGCACATCGATTTAAAAATCAATTAGAATTTTATATACTTTTCCCTTTTTAGTTTCAAGGGTTGAATCATATTTTAAATTGGAAAATTTATGTTTTAAAAGTTTTTTTCATGGAATATTATTTGTTTTATGTTAAAATGTCTTCTGTTTGATTATAAAAATAACAAATTTTATGTGAAACATTATAAATATATTCAATTTCTTTTCACTTTTTCATTTCTTTTCTTAAATTTTATTGTTTTTATTGTAGGTGATAGATGTTAACCGAAGGAAAGATATTTACCAGGAATTATTTATAAGTCATTGGTGATGATTCTTAGTTACTTTGGTATGTTTAAATTTTATCAATGATTCTATTGTAATTATGATTTATTATGTTTAGATTTAATATCTGTCTTTTTTATTACAATATATGAGATTATGTGGTATGTTTCAATTGATGAGATGATGTGGAGGTAGAAGGATGAAACATAGGTCATGAGGTTGAAATATATTGGGTATGGGTTTTTTTGGACATATTTTATAGGTATATATTTTATCTATTTTATTTTCATGTTTTTTCAAAAAAATCACCATTAAATAAAATTATAATCATTGCTAAATTCTAAAACAAATCACATAAAAACCAGCGCTAAGTGATTCAAACTACTGTGAAATGAATAGAGAACATGATTTATAGGGAGATTTTAGTTACTACTGCTAAATAAGTAGGAAAATGTTTAAACTACTTCCACTAGAAGAAAAAACCACTACCAAGAATGGTATTTTTTGTATTATGGAGTCTTTCTTTAATGGGTTTTGTAATGCCTTCACCAGAAATGTCTGGTTCAAACCGGAGTTCTACAAGACCTCAGTTATTCCTCCCCACCCACAAGAGGTTTCTGACTAGCAGTGATGGTCTAATTCTATCATTGGGGAGACTATACCCATAGTATAATGTCATAATTCAAATAAAATATAACAAATAATATAATAGAACCTAGAGTAATTATGTGGAATCTTAAAGATGAGACACATGTAATACAATAATAAATGGGATTCTAAAGTGGAAATCCAAACTAGAGTAATAATAGGCAGATAAATAAGTAAATAAAACATTAGGGTCCTCCAGAGTCCATCTCTATATACTACCATCTCCATTATCATTTTCTCAACCATCAACCACATGTCCATTTTCCTTATCCAAATCCCTAAACATAAACTTTGAATGTGCATCGATATTTTTATGCAAGGTGTGAGTAATAAAATTTATTAGGACACCACTAATTCATCCTTAACAAGTGTGGTCATTTTTAACTGGTGTATTCAGTGATAATAATAAATGAAAAATAAATAAAAAAATCTAAAATCACATAACGAGTGGTTGTGTGTTAACAAAGCTACTATGACCCCTGACTGTACTTGCTTAAACTCCATGTTTAATGGAATGTCTATATATATAATGTAATCAAGATATGGACATGAGACTTGTGATCATACTTCTTGGAATTTTGTGTACGTACTACTCAACATACACTGTGCTCGAACATTAGACTTCTACTCCCACATATCCTCTTGGATCAATACATACTAACAAAGGATCTAGAAAAGTGGCACATTATGATGGTTCCAGGAGTATTGGAATCATGTGGTGGGGGGAAATATATTAAAATTTCTTTTAATGTTTATATTCTCAAAACCAAGAGTGAGGATCTTGAACATCAAATTTTCAATTAATTTATTTAATGTCATAAAAATGATTACCTTATTGTAGGAATATTTCTTCATTAATGATGTTGATCATATGAAAAGACCCTTTCAAATTGCCTTCATTGCGCTATGAGGATCCAAGAATATAATCCCTCTAGAGAAAATCCACACATGCTCCATTGATATCCGATAAATGTTAAACGATCTATATGTTCTAGTGTGGGGAATAAAATTTCTTGCATTGATCATTCTTGATCACTCATTCATAAATCTTGAATAAATATCTCAAACATTTATTTTTCTTGAGAGGAAGAGATATATAGGAGTTAAAAGAAAATTTATTATTTGAAACAATTATCTATTTTCAATTACCTTCACAATAGCCATAACAAGATATTTATTGAGGTAGATTTTATGTTAGGATATTTTTTTATTGCATTCTAGCACATAAAAAATACTAAAAACTTTAATAAACCTCATTCCATAGAATAATAATATTCTTATTATTATTCTATGGTGCTCTGCAACTTGAGCATCGAAAAATATTATCTAACCATCTTTTTAATTAATATTATTTATTAGACATGGTCATGGTCTATTCAAACTCTTCTTTTATTTATTAAACACCTAAATAAATATTTAATTTCAATATTTCATTAATCAATATATATTTGTGATCAATAAAACTTGAATAAAATTATACCTCAGTCTTGAGAATAATATTTATTCCATTAATTCAATTCAAATTGTATTTAATCGAGTTCATCAAAAACACAGTGTTTAACCCTCTTGGATTCATTCTAATTGGCATCAAGAGAGCTTTCCTAAAGTCCAAAATTACTATATAGAAGTGAGTCAAAGAACCCAATAGAAATAACATAATTTTGAAATGATGGAAACCAAAAATGAACACTCACTATATAATATAATCCCATTATCATAATATCTCATCAGCAGGTTTCACATCTATGTCACAAACCTATTTTCTTGGTACATATTTCTTTAAATATCTAAAATAAACACATAGTTACACCATGCACATGGAATTTAATGTAATGGTTCTATTTTAATCAAATTGATGAGATATCAACTTCCATAAATATAGAAGGGATAAATCCTTCATTAACTTATTCATTAATGACAAGCGAGTCATGACAAGAAAAATTTAACCAAACTTACCATGAATATATGTCATTTTGGTTTTCATCATAAAATCAAATTTCATGAGTTATAAAATTAATTGATGATAATTTTAAAGTCTATGTACCATTACACATGCTCACATATAGGAATATCTGATGACACCAAAACATGTGCAATTCCTACCTGTCATTCTTACTCATAACCTCCCATATTGGTGATTACCAAGTGAGAACTTCATGATACTGTGACTCATCGTCTTGTGAGTGCTCTCACTTAATATTCTATGAACTATGTGTCCCATCATAGTACGTTATCCAAGAGAAGAACATTCTTTAATAATATCATCAAAACACTTCAAGGTTCTCAATAAAACAGAGAACTGCTATGACCTTATCAATGTGAAAGATACTATAGGAAATTATTACATAAGAGTCTTACAGAACAATAGAAAATATGTAATAATATGTTTTATTAATATTCAATATATCAAACATACTTGTAATTAATGTAAAAATTACTAATCCTAGGACACCAACTCCAAGAAACTCTAATGAGGACTAGATCCAACTACCGACAAAATTTAGTCCAATTAAACTCACTTAATAATAAAATTTATGGTAAGTAAATATTTTAGTCAAGGGGTATGATATATTTTCTTCTTTGGAAATACTGCTCACTAAAACCTCACCTCTCTTAAAAAAATACCTCAAGATATGATACTTCCAAAGTATATGCTTCTTCCGTTGATGTGTACTTGGATCTTTTATGAGAGACACCACTCACAATAGAGTGTAATAGGATATTTATTATTATATACCATTTCAAGATCTTGGATTATTTTTTGCATCCATAATGCTTATTTAGCTACCTCCAAAGTCCAAATATACTTGGAATCTACTGTAAAATCTATGACCACAGCCTTTTTTGAGCTCTTCCATCTCACAATACATCCATTCAAAGTGAATATGTATCTTGATTGTGACTTCATGTCATCATGATAAGTTTGAAAACAATAATATTCATATCTTTTGATGACTAGTTCCCCATATCCTCCATAAAATTGGAACATTTCCTTAGTACACCTCAAATAATTAATGATAATCTTGACTGCCATCTAATAGAGGTCAACAGGATCATCTTGATATCTTCTTACTGCACATGATGCCTAAGAAACATCTATCCTAGTACATATCATAATATACATGAATCAACCAATCAATGATTCACAGGAAATCCTTTCCATTCTTTTTATTTCCCCATGTATCTGAGGAAACATTTTCCTGGAAGGATGAATGCCATGTGACATTAGAAACAATTCCTGTAACGCCCCGACCCTGGTTACCCAGAGTCAGTGCATTATTACAAAACATTGGCATGATCACAAAGGATCAATTCTCGAAAGACCAATTAGTTTAGTAGGCTTGGATACACTAGATATATTCATAAGTCTTACATTACATCATAAAGTAAAGAAAACTACAACAACATCTTGTGTTCATATCCCTTCATACTATCTATGCAGGTCATTCGTAAATTTCATCTTGGAATCCTGGGAAAAATAAGACATAGAAAATGGTGAGATTAGATGATCAGTAAGGATAACAATACAGCAGAAACTTTCTTATATAAGCATAAAAATTTATGGTAATGTATAACTAAAACAAAATACTTTTAAACTTGAACTTCAGCATAATATGGAAAAAAAATAAAATGATGTAATTCTATTTACTTATTCAAATAGGTATTCTACTAGTCAAATAATCACATGCAATATCACTAACCACTTTCATAATGATGGAATTTATAATGCTAAACTTTAATTTCTTTTCCAAGGCCTTATGCCAAGAACTAAAGGATAATTGTAACCAGAACCCAACCCAGAGAGCCTCTATAACCAGACTCCAACACGGATTACCTCTAAAAACAGGACACCAACCCAGAGTGCCTCTAATAACTAGACACCAACCCGGATGGTTTTCTGTAACCGGGCCCCAACCTAGAGGGCTTACTTTTACCGGTCCCCAACCTGGAACATACTAGTCTAGTACATTCATATTATGAAGAGGGTGAAATACAACATAAACATTTGTATTAAAACATGCATACTAAATGCCGAAACATTAATCATAAACCATTAATGGCATAAAATAACTCATCAATATTCAAACATATCACTACACATTAATTAAAATACGGATGATTTGTATCATAATAAATCAACTTCAAACAAGTGTAAAACTTATCAAAGGATGTTGACATAGATGAAATCAAAACTATTTGAGAGAAAATTCCCTTTTTTGAATTCATTTAAAAGTAACATAATTATAGAGAAAAACATTTTTTTAAAACATTATTATAAGCATGTAAGGGAAGATTCAAAGGTGTAATAATAGCGGAGAATAACCGCACCTGCTGTATATGTTAAAAAAGTCATTCTTGCCTTAATTTTGTCGAGAAGGTTATAAAGTAAATTGTTTAGAAAACGACAGAAAGATTGCATTATAAACCTCTTATAAAAAGTCAAACAAGGGTATAAATGAATTTAACCAATATTCTGTAAATTAGTAAGAATCTTTTGAAATAAATTTTTAAGAAACATGGATGTGGATAATAAAGAGGCCCCAGTAGATAATTACGTATAAACAACCTCAGATAATGATGAGATTGTGAAACAACCCTTACCAATTTGGTAACTTACGAAACATACAACCCATGAAAGAGGTATCATTCAATGAATATGTAAATACACATAAATTAATGTGTATTACAAAAAGAATACAATTATGGGATGTACATACACCACACAAAAGGTAATAGTGGCAACATGGCATGAATCTCATGGGAATAAGGAGTGAGATGAAAACCCCTTACCTTGTACTTTTTCAATGGTTGAGGGTAGGTTAACCACCTGCATAATGGTGAAATAATTGTTATTAAGTTATACAAGAATCATAAACTTTAATATGACATCATATATGATCTTTTAACACTTCCTTGTTAATAATTTCTTTGTATTATCGTCGTTTCGGGTGTTAACTTACTCGTTTTATTTCATATTCATTGTTTTATAAGCCATTTTTGTTAAGGATAGGTTTGTATATTATACATATATTGAATGACCATAGCCTTTTTTGAGCTCTTCCAGCTCACAATACCTCCATTCATAGAGAATATGTCTCTTATTTGTGACTTCATGTCATTTTGATAAGTTTGAAAATTATAATCTTCATATCTTATGATGACTGGTTCCGCATATCCTCTATAAACTAGGAACATATCCTCAGTATTCCTCAGATAATTCAAGATAATCTTGACTTCCATATAATAGAGGTCAACTGGATTGTTTTGATATCTTTTTACTGCACTTTATGCATAAGAAACATCTATCCTAGTACATATCATAATATACATGAATGACCCAATCCCTGATGCATATGAAATAATTCCATTCTATTTATTTCCCCATGTATCGGAGAAAACATTTTCCTGGAAGGATGATTTCCATGTGACATTGTAAACAATCCCCTATTGGATTTTTCCATACCAAATTTCTTAAGTATCTTATCAAAATATGTACTTTGACATAGACTGAGCAACATCTTGGAACTATCTTGATAGTTCTGGATTCAATATATATATGATTTCTCTCCCAAGTCCTTCATAGAGAAGCATTTATTCAACCACGTCTTAAAAAACATTAAGACTGGTATATGATTTCCTAGGAGTAATATGTCATTAACACATACTATTAAAAAATGAATGCAATCCCACTAAATTGATTGTTGACACAAGGATCACACTCATTATTTATGAAACCACATTCAATTATAGATTCATCAAAATGAATGTTCCATATCCTAGATACTTGATTTAATCCATAAATGGATTATTTTTCAATTTGTGTACATTTTCATTCTTTATAGTCACAAAACCCTTCATGTTGTTTTATATCAACATCTTCCTGATGGTTCCCATTAAGTAAGGCAGTGTTGACATCCATTTCTCAAATCTCATAGTCACAGTAAGCCTCAATATAAGGTATGATTCTGATTGATCTCAAAATTACAACTGGTGAAAAGATTTTATCTCAGTTAATTTCTTGATGCTATTTCAATCCATTTACAACTATTCATACCTTATAGGTACTGACTTTTCCTTCAATGTCTAGTTTCTTATTGAATACCCACTTGCAACCAATGGGTTTTACTTCCATTGTAGGATCAACCAAAATACAGACTTGAATTTGGTAGACAGAATCCATTTTAGAATTGATGGATTATTTTCACATGGAAACATATGTGCCACTTACAGCTTCCTTTTAGGTTATAGGATCATTATTATAAACCAATAATTAGTCACCATTTTTGGTGACAAGAAAACCATACAATTCTGGTACTCTAACCTCTTTTGTACTCTCACACATTACTTGTGTCTCAAGAATAGTTTCTTATTACATGGGGATTTATAGTACCTGTTCCTATGACAAGTCTCATGTACATTGAGTCTCAACATCAACTAATTCTATATACATCCCACTATCACTATTAGAGATGTTTTCCCTCTCAAGGAATATTGAATGTCTTTCCACTATTAATTTTTTTCTAAGGGTTTATATTGGTAATATGCCATTGTTTCTTTGATTTATCCTATAAAGTCACACTCTATACCTCAAGGTTAAAGTTTCTTCCTAAAATAGGCCTTCAAAACACCTTCCAATCAAAAATATGCAAGTATGAAAACATAGGTTTCATTCCATTTCATAAATGGTATGGTATATTGAATAACCTTCTTGATTTTTTTTCTAAAAAGTTTGTATTTGTAGAAAACCAATATTTTGAAAAATTATAGTTTTTGAAAAACTGGTGAATGTTTCTAAATTTTCAAAGCTAAACATAAATAGGGAGAAAAGTTTTGTTTTAGAGAAAGTTGTTTTCTGGATACAGATGATCAGACTGAGCAGCACCAAACACAAAGTATCAAATGGTGTAGCACAAATCAGATAAGTTGTTAGAATAATATAGTTATTGATCAAACACATCTTTGGTCTTATATCAATTAGAACGAAGGTCAAGTTTAATTCGACTATGTGTTGGTTATAAATTCAAAATGTTGTTGAAGAGTTTGAATGAATATTGTGATGTTAGGAGTTAGAATGTTTTAATCATTCTAACCTTCAGCCAGACGATGATTTTATAGTTTTTAATTCTCCAATATCATAAATATTCTATAACAATTGTGATAAAATACTTATGAAGAAAAGGGGAATAATAGGTGAAACCATTCATATTGTGTTTTTGTTTAAAAGGTTTTGAAAGTAATATAAGTCCTAATAATTTCCTATGTAAGTCAGAAGGATCTTTTCCAATCATGAAGTTATCATAAATCATGAAAACTCTCATGATAAAAACTTTTGAATAAATGGAGGAATCATAAATATTTTCATAGTTATAGTAACCATGAAAAAGTTTTCATCGGATCTAGATGTACCGAACAAAGATGTTTTTAGAAGTATGAATGAGTTATAGATAGTGAGGTTTGATGAATTTCAACATTGCAGAAAGCACTTTCCAATGTAATGATAATTCCATCATTATGAGGATTCTATCAGACTAAAGCTAAGGATGTTCCATTAAACTATCTATGAGGAGTAAATTCAATAAGATTGACTATGAGGAGGAAATTAAATCATAATGAATTTGAGAAGGAAATTCAATCAAGATTGACTTTGAGAACACATGTCAATTAGATAAAATGTATGAAAAATTCAACCAGACTAACTCTGATGAGGAATGTCAATTCATAATGAGATGACGATGAGCTATCATAATGAGTTGAGGATGTTCCATCCTAATGAGATGTGTATGTTACATCATAATGAGCTAATGAAGTTCCATCATACCGAAGAAAATTTAGGATGTTTGATAAAAATAATTACAAATAAGACTCATTAATATTTCAACATAATTGTGAAGAGTTTAAGTGGTCAAAATTCAAATTCAAATATGTTTAGATCTTGATGTTTTTGAATTTAATAAAGTAGGAAATGTTTTATAGTTTCCTTCCTTTGTATTTCTAGGATTCCTATTAATATAAGAACAATACATTTGTACTTTACATAGTTTTTATGTGATTGGAAAAGGTGGAGCAGTATAAAATTCATGTCAAAGTTATCTTTTTGGACTCAGACCTCATTATAAAGATGGACATCTTAAGGTTTTGTTTAGTGGACTATGGAATATCTAACTGATAATTTGAGAAGAGTTTGAGTAATGTTTATTGAGAATGATTTCATCGTAATGCTTCCATTATACTAAATTCATTGAACTATGTCCATTGAACCCATCCCCATCGGAAAAAGAGAATCAGGCCTTGCCACATCAGACTGAGGATTCCATATGGAAAATTTGTGGAGGAGTTTCAAGAAAGCCTTTATTATTTTATTTTGCGCAATTGTTTGTAATGAAAATTTTAAGCTAATGGGAGTTAGTATAATAATTTTTACTCAGACAGAGAAGCTTTCTAGCGGGAGTTGGCACGAGTTGTATTCACTTATTCATTATATAGAATTTATATAGACCCACAGGAGTGGAAATGTAAAGTATGTAGGTTCTCACACCGAGGAAAAACCTTTTAAATATTACATGATTTACATGATTTCATACATTTTCATGAATGGTTATTTACTGAACGAAAATAATGTTATAAACTTTAATAGGTTTCAAGGGTCATGTTTTTTAAAAGTATTACAACTTATAAAAGTGACCTTCTGATTCAACCCCCTTCTAAGTTGTTATTTAATCCTTTGAACCTTTTATTTGTACCATAGGTACGGTTCCCTTATTTAATCCTTATCTTGTATAATATCAATTCTATAAATAGTATAAAAATTCCGACATTTGATGGAAAAAATTATTTTGGATGGAAAAATAAGATGATTCTTTTTCTCATATATTTTGGCCTAGAAGTTGTTTATGATACGACAATTGGTTTTACACCTATTAATAATGATTCTCATATGTTGTTTACTAATAAAATAAATATAGAAGTTGATGGAAAGTCTAGAAATTCTATTCTTATGTCCTTATCAGAAGATGGTTATATGAAGGTGATGGGTTTCAAAACATCAAAGAGTATGTGGGATAAGTTGGAAAGAATATTCAATGGGAATAATAATGTAAAGGAAGAAAAGATATAAACTTGGAATATTAAGTATGAAGACATAATAATTAGAGATGAAGAATCCATTAATGAATACTTCTTGAGATTAAATGAAATTTATTGTGTAAGATCCCAACCTTTCCTGAAAATGACTCGAGATTAATTTCAGGAATTTATTTTTTTCTTGTTTGAGAATACATGGGTTGGGTTTTACCTTGTGGTGTGTTTAGGAGAATATTTGAGAAAATTGGAAGGGAGAAGAGAAATTCAAGGTTGTCGAATAGTTTTCCCTAACCATGTGCCCCAACCCATCAAATTGTGCAACACTAGACAGGGGAATTTCCCTGTTAGAACACAATTATTAAAACCATACACCCTCTTAGGATAAACTATACACCCCCATAAAAGAGGCACATGGTTATGCTTATAGTTAGAGGAAACCATGCACCCCTTCCCAACTAACCCTACACATCATTTTAAATAACCCAAAAATTATATTTTTAATCACTCAAACCCCCATTTTTACTTATATACGACCCCTATTAGACCATAGTTGATATTTCATGATTTTGGAGCCTCCTAGATGGATTAAAAGTCTTCATGACCTCCATTATTTGTGATTAAAAGACCATATAAAATATATGCACCCTTCTTAG
Source organism: Viscum album (assembly GCA_963277665.1). Taxonomy (NCBI): domain Eukaryota; kingdom Viridiplantae; phylum Streptophyta; class Magnoliopsida; order Santalales; family Viscaceae; genus Viscum; species Viscum album. The sequence continues at coordinate 983,163,093 of OY728148.1, read as the reverse complement.
TAAGAGGATCTCATCTCACTGGGTTTCTCATTCCTTCTCATTTCTTCTCCTATTTTAGATAGAATTTTTTATTCTTATTTTGATTCGATATATACCTTGTATTTTTATCTAGATTTATTATTGTAGATATATATATAGATTTAAGATATCTTTATTTGTTCAATCTTGATTTAGGGTTTTAGATTCAGATCTTGTTCTATGTCGTTGTGCTGCTCAAATTTTGGGGTTTTCTGTTGGACGACCGCTTTTCAACGAATCAATTTAGTTGGTCTATAACCCAAATAGCAAAGTATTTATTTAAATTATGTATATGTTATTTAATAATTTATATTAGATTTTTGGAAATTGTATTCTTGATTGAATTAATTAATTTGGTGAATTAATTAATTTAGGAAATGTGAAATTGTGGATTTTGGAAATTATAGATTGAGATAATTAATTGTAAAATTAATTTTGAGATATTGAGATTTGAGGATTGATAAATTTAATTTTGTGATTAATTATGATCTATAAATCTTGTGATTGAGATAATTAATTGTGGAATTAATTATGTAATTTTGAGTTTGTGGATATTGATTAATTAATTGAATATTTAATTAATGTGATTGATGTACTCAAATAATTGGGGAATTAATTAAGGGTATTTATGTGATAAACTAACATTTCAATTAGTAATGAAATATTTGGGGTTATTTAATTGTTTAATTGAAGATTATAATTTTAGTTATTAATTAATTTTATAATTAATTAATTTACATGATGTGGTTAATTAATTTTTAAATTAATTAAATTAATTTATGTGATTTGTTAAATATTGAATTAAATAATGGAATCTTTGTCTTTAAATTTTTTTTGAATTAGTAATGGAATTTATTTGGATTTTTAACTTTTGAATTAATTATGTGTTATGAATTCTAACATGGAAGTATAGTTTAGAATTAAATTATGGGAACATGTTCATTCTAATGTGTAAGTTATGAATGGTAACATGGTTATTTTGTTTTGAAAATAAGAATGAGAACATGATCATTATAATGTGTAAGGTATGAATGGTAACATGATCATTTTGATATGAATTAAATAATGGGAACATGGTCATTCTATTGTGGGATGTATGAATTGTAACATGGGAATTCAAGTATGAATTAAATAATGGTATCAATGACATTATGAGATAAGATATTCATCAGACATACTATAGGATCCGGTATGAGAAAAAGTAGGTATTGGGTGGTAAAAATGGAATTATGAGATATGAAATCCATTAGACGTACTTCAGGATTCAGAATAAGCCAAAGCAAACATTAGGGTACGAGTGACATTGAGAGTTCAGGGGTTTATGTTGTTAAATAATGATTAATTGATAATGTGATAAATATTTACTCATGAATCGTAATTATATATTTATACAATTTCATACACTTTCTATTAACTATATATTGTTTTATACACCATTGGGGGTGGCCTACTATGTTGTACACACACCCTACTTGGGCTGCCTTATTGGTACCCAAATAGACTTTGTGTTTTCTGGATACGTTAAGGGAAAAAGCTTATTATTATATGGATGATATGGGATAGAGCATGGATGCGGGAAATCAAAATGATTCTGGACCCAATTAGGGTTTCCTTCAGTGTATTTATTTAGTCTTCAATTTTAGACACTTGACACAAACATTTCCGTGGCATATTTTCTTCTTTAGAGTTGATATTGTATTTCCACATTTAGCCATCTCGTGATACCGGTTATTTATGGTTATTATTACATGTTATTTAGTTATTGTGTATTATTTTATTCAAGTTTATTTAATCTGATAAAATGTGCTATAGTCTCCCCACTATCGATATTTCAAACCCTCACTGCTATTCGGTTTCCTCTAGCACACGGGGAGGCACACCTGGGGTCATGTGACTGACCGACTCGAGGCACCGATGTGTGGCACCTGGGTGAAGACATTACAAAGTGGTATTAGAGTCCATTTTTCTTTTCTTTTTAATCTTGTATTACTATTTGGTAAGGGTAGACATGAAACTAGAAAGAGTCGAGCCTTGGATATGATCTCATGAATGGGAGTAGCTAATCCATGTATGGGGGAGAACCCAAGTACCCATGGATGGATTGTTGTTATGCCTATTTGATGTTACAGTTGAATATTATTTGAACTTGGGTGACACACTTGTTGTATGTTGTGATTATTGATGTTAATTTTTTCTAATTTTTGACTCGTGGACTAGTATGGCACAAGATTAGAGTTACATGCATCATTCTAGGAACTTATGGTTATTGTGACATGTATCATTTTAGGCACACATAGAAAAATAGTTTATGTGTATGTTATTGAACTTGAATTTTTTTCCTTGATTGTGAAATTTAAATGAAAATGGCACCTAACCTGAAATTGAGAAATATTGTAGAATGATGTATGATGAGAATAAATGGGTGTCTAAATGAGAAACATGAATAATTAGAATGTGTTTACCCTTGTTATCTAGGACCAAGGAGAAATATTACTAATGGTAGTGATAACACCTCAGTTTTGACTATGTGGTAGGGTTTGGGGAAATGACTTGTTGTGGAATATTGTATTTTACCTTAAATGTGTTAATTTTGTAAAAGGTGACCTAAGGTTCCTATTTGTAATGGTATAGATATTTCTCTATGACGGAGCTTATTAAGAGGATAATATGAGGATATGGATAGAGATGATATATGAGTAGTAGGAACTAAGGCACCAATTAGGTCATGGGAGGAATTCCAGGAGCAGTTCCAAGATAACTTATCCCACATCATGAAATTCATTGGAAGAGACCCAGGGTGGGTTGTAAAGAGTATCTTAGATCTAAAAATGGAGTTTCAAATTCAACACCCTCATGTTTTAATTGAAGAGGATTCCAGTGTAAGAAAGATGGTACCATTTGGATTATTTAATGGTATGAATTCTAAGAGTAGGAAGCATTTATTTGAAACCATCATCCAGGGTAGTGGGAAAAATAGTACCTAAAAAGTGGGATTAGTTTCATAGGACCTTAATCGAGTGATCTATCACCAGTGTGGTAGATTAGGAAACTTTTGAAGATTGTTCCCTCGACCACCAATATAGCTACAGTCTTATAGAAATATGGGACATCTAAAAAAGTTCTACAGGACCCGGAGATAGATGAGTAACAAGGGTATAGCTAGTCAGAATCAGAGTGTAGGAAGAGGATATTCTGCACCATATAAGTCTTGCATATGGAGTTCTACTGGACAAGGTGGTACATGTAATGTATGCGTAGCATTAGGGAAAGAGTTCTCATATTAGTAGAGTAGTGCAGCACAGGGGACATAGACTGCATCACGGGAAAGTGGGGTAAGACTATTGCATTATATTCCCCCTACACTTTGGGATATCATGGTTAGACCATTGACAGTGAGAGGTACTATTTTTATAGCTTCTATCATATCTAGATCCATATTTTATATCGGGGAATATCATTCCTTTATTTCAACAAAAAAATTTAATGGTTTGATCATGGTGATGGTGTTCGTGAGTGGGGTGTTGACGATAATCCCAGCTCATGGAGTTCGGTCAAGAGACATTTTTTGTGTTACGGGTGTTCTCTTGAGGATGAGTAGTATCGATTTCTATGGGATCGTTATATCATAGACATGTCAGGCTTTGAACTAATTATGGATATGTACTGGTTAGTATCATATTTTCCCCACATTTATTTTTACCATAAGATAGTGAACATTACATCTCCTAAGGGTTACAAATATATTCAATGTGGAGAGTGGGATATCGAGGTGTTCTGAGTAGGGCCAATTACTCATCAAATAGGAGAGATCACAACCCATGTTTCTTGTTTGTTTCTAAATGATGGAGGTGTAAAATGAGATGTCTTTCCACACTTAGTGGATAGCTTTTAGGATGTGTTTACATAACATTCGTAGGGATTCCACTTTTGAGAGATGTGTAATTTAGCATTGTGCTCATACCGGGGGAAGAGATGATTTCTATTCCACCATATAGAATGGCACCAAAAGATATTCAAGAGATCAAGACTCGACTAGTATAGTTAGAGGATAAGGTATTTATTTATCTGAGTATGGCACCATGGGGTTCACTATTGTTGTTTGAAAAGAAGGCTGATAGTTATTTATGCTTATGTGTTGATTACCGAAATTTGAACCAAATAACTGTGAAGAACTAGTATCATCTCCCCCGTATCGATGACCTATCTGACCAGTTGAGAGGAGATTGTGTGTTCTCAAAGATTGACATGAGATTAGGGTATCATAAACTGAGAGTTTAGTCTTCAGATATACCAAGGGATGAATTTTAAAGCTAGTATGGACTATATGATTTCATAATAATATTTCTTGGGTTGACAAACACACCAGTAATGTTTATGGACATAATGAACAAAATCATTAATCTGTACATAGATCAGTTTGTGTTAGTGTTTATAGAAGACATCTTGGTGCACTCAAAGACACATGATTATTATGACCAACATCTGGAAATCATCCTAAGTACACTATTATAGCATTGGCTATACAACAACATATCTAATTACAATTTTTTGGATCGATCAGGTACACTTATTTGGTAGCATCATGTCAGAGGAATGTGTGTTGGTAAATATAGAGAAGGTTCAGATAGTGGTTTCTTGAGGGCATCCCAAGAGCATGTTTGTTACCCATAGTTTACTAGGATTTTCTGAATATTATTATAGTTTCATTCAGGACATTTACCGATTGGAAAAATTACTGACGGGCTTGAAAAAAAATGGATGATGTTTTATTGGTCATAATATTGTGATAATTATTCCTAAGAGATGATGAAGATTTTTGCATCAGTAATAATATTGATCCTACCAGAGCAAGGCGAGAAGTACACAGTGTATTGTGACACTTCTGGGATTATAATTGGAGGTGTGTTGATGCAAGGAGATCAATTTGTGGTTTATGGGTCTTTGAAGTTCAGGCCCCATGAACCGAACTACCCAACACATGACCTCAAGTTAGATATAATGGTTTATGTTTTAAATTGTTGGAAACATTATCAATTGGGAAATTTTTTACTTTGTATATTGATCACAAGAGATTAAATTAAATATTATCACAGTGAGACTTGAATCATCGATAACAGAGATGGGTTGAGTATATGCAACTATTAAATTTTGAGCTAGCATATACTCCTGGAAAGGGGAACATTGATTATGATTCATTGAGTAGGAAGACTCAAAATCGGGTGGTTCAGGAGTCTAGTGGTGAGTGGAAGATGATGGATTTACTGGATGAGATAAACATTGTGGTTTAGGAGAGTTAGGGTTAGATGACTATTATAATAGTTTCATTGGATTATACATTTTTGAGATAGATCTAAGATAGAAAATATGTGGATTTATTATGTTTTACCTTGAGGGAAAACCTTGAAGGTGGGGAGTCACCTGATGATTGGATCATAGATGAGGATGAGGTCATCTATGTCAGGAATCAGGTTGTCGTACCTAAAAGAATGTGAGAAAAGCTAATGTGTGATTTTTTTCCTCGAAGTGGGTGGTACATCCAAGTGTGGCCAAAATGAACCGTGAACTAAAAAGATAGTTTTTATTGTTGGAAATGAAACAGAAAATAGTAAGGTAAGTGAAATGATGTTACACCTATCAGTAGGTGAAGTCCGAGCATTAATGACTTATAGGTTTACTGCAATCATTGTCCATTATAGAATGGATGAGGAAGAAAGTGACCATGGAAATTGTGGTGGTTCTCCTGAGTATTCCTTATAAGAATAATTATATTTGGGTTATTGTGGATAGAATGAAAAAGGAAGTTAATTTCTTTAATATATTGAAGAATTTCTCAGTGGAGCAGTTTGGATCTTTGTATGTTTGGGTGACAGTGTGTTTGCATGAGGTGCCACAGAGTATTGTTTTAGATAGAAACTTCTGTTTTACTTCATGATTATTAAATGGATTGTAGAAGGTTCTTGGTGTGTAGGTTTTATTGAGTATGAATGTCCACCCACTGACAGATGGGTTGTCAGAGCACACAATACAAGTTATTGAGGATATATTGTGAGATTTTGTTCTACACTTTGGTGGGTCTTTGGAGATCACATATCACTAGTGGAGTTCACCCATACCAATAGTTATTGGGAAACTAAATAGATGGAACCATATGAGCTCTTTATAGTAGCCCATGAAGACCACCTCTAGTCTGGATGGAGGTAAGTGAGTCCAAGTAGTTGGGACCGAGTCTCATGTAGGACACATTAGATCATGTACCGATGATTCAGAAATATATGGATACGACCAAATGTAAATAGAAGTCATATGCTGATAGAAATAAATGACTCCTAGAGTTTACAGAGGCTGATCATGTATTCATTTGGGTGTTTCCTAGATTCAATCACTATATAATACAGAGACAGGCTAAGTGGGAACCCAGGTTTGTTGGACCGTTTGAGGTGGTGGAGAGAATCAGGTTAGTGGCATACCGATTGGCTCTTCCACAAGGATACAGTTCTATGTATGATGTTTTCTAATTGTCCTGACTAGGTTGGTATCACCCCAACCCTTCTAAAGTGATCGATATGGATGATGTTGTGATTGAGATAGATTTTACCTTTGAAGAGAATCTAATATATGTGTTGAATTGCAGTGAGAAATTGTTGCGCAGAAAGACCATGCCTATAGTTTGTGTATTGTGGAAACATGTGAATGTATGGAAGGAGACTTGGGAAAGGAAAGAATATATGTGGGATCATTGTCCTAATATTTTTGACTCATAATCTTAAATATTCTTGGGAGTGCAGCTCAAGAATAAGATGTTATAAGGGGGTGAGACTGTAAGATCCCGACCTTTCCTGAATATGACTTGGTCTTAATTTCATGTATTTATTTATGACTTGTTTTAGTGTGCATGGGTTTGGTTTTACCTTGGGATGTGTTTGGGTGAAAAATTGAAAAAAAAATTAAGGGATAAGGGTAGTGCATAGTTGGATCACGTTTTTCCCTAACCGTGCGCCCCTGCCTAGAAAACCATGCAACATTGGACAGAGAGGAATTACATTGTCAACACATGGTTTGTCAATCTGTACACCCTGTTAAGAGAAACAATGAACCCCCAAAATAGAGGTTCGCATTTAGGTACACATTTAGGAGAATCTGTGCGCCCCTACCCATCTAACCATGCATGAATTTTTAAATCACCAAAAAATTAGATTTTTAATTACCAAAACCCCCATTTAACTCTTATTTGATCCCCATTTAACCCTAGATTAAATTTCATGATTTTGGAGTATCCTATATGGATTAAAAGAAATAAAAACCTTTTTTATTTGTTATTTTAAGCATGGATTGAAGATCTTCACCCCTCCCTGTAAGAGGATATTACCTCACTTGGTTTCCAATTCCTTATCATTTATTATCCTATCATATAAAGGGGGTTTTCTTCCTATTTTGACTGGATATAGACATGTTTTTGTGGATCTAGATCTATTATTGTAAATATATCCCTATATTTAAGAGATCTGGATTGATTCGATCTTTTTTAGGGTTTTAAATTTAAATCCCATTCTATATAATTGTGGTGCTCAAATTATGAGCATTTTCATTGGGTGATCTCTCATCAACGAATTGAGGTAGGTTGTCTATAATTAAATGCTCAAAGTATTTATTTAAATAAAATGAATTTAATTGTATAATTTATATTAGATATTTAGTAATTATGTTCTTAATTGAATTAATTAATTTGTTGAATTAATTAATTGAGGAGATCAGAAATTTCAGATTTTGGGAATTATAGATTTAGATAATAAATTGTAGAACTAATTATGAGAAAATATGATTTTTGGATTGAGATATTTAATTGTGGAAATAATTATTATCTATTTATATTGTGATTTAAATAATTAATTTTTGAATTAATTATGTGATTTTTTGTTTGTGGATATTAATTAATTAATTTAATAATTATTTAATGGGATATACGTACACAATTAATTAGAAAATTAATTAAAGGGATTTATGTGATAAGCTAATTATTGAATTTGTAATAAAATTGTGGTGGTTGATTGATTATTGAATTTACTAATAGAATTTAAGTGATTAATTAATTTTAGAATTAATTAATGTATTTTATGTGATTAATAATTTTTTGAATTAATTTATGTTATTTATGTGATTAGTTAAATTTTGAATTAAATAATATAATTTTTATGTTTAATTAATTGTTGAATTATTAATGGAATTGATGTGGATAATTAATTGTTGAATTAATTATGTGTTAAGAATTGTAACATGGTCATTTAGTTGTGAATTAAATAACAGGAACATGGTCATTATAATATGTAAGGTATGAAAGGTAACATGGCCATTTAGTTGTGAAATAGAGAATGTGAACAAGAATATTCTAATGTGTATGGTATGAATGGTAACATGGTCATTTAGTTGTGAATTAAAGAATAGAAACATTGACATTCTATTGTGTGATGTATGAATGGTAACATGTGAATTAAAATATGAATTAAATAATTATATCAATTGAATTATGAGATATGATATCCCTCAGACATACTTTAGGCTCCAACATATTCCAGAGTAGGTATTGAATTATAATAATGGAATTATAAGATATGATATCCCTCAAACATTCTTCAGCCTCTGAAATGAGTTGAAGCTGGGATTGAGGTATGACTGTCTACGGGAACCCAAACTATTATATAGTTAAATAATGATTACTTTATAATGTGATAACTATTTACATATGAAATGTAATTATTTCTTTATACAACCGCATACACTTGCTATTGATTAGATATTGTTTTATTTTTCATTAGTGGTGGCATACTATAATGCATTATATTTTCCATGCACTATTTTTTTGGATACTATATAGATTATTTGTGATCCCAAGCTCTTAGACGATGTGCAATTCTGAGTCCATTTTTCCTAAAATAAATGTTTGATATATATTAAATAGCTTTCATGCACCGTTTTCAGGAAAAAGTGTAATAACAGCTAAACAAGTACCCTGATTAGAAATATGAAGGTACCCTTGAGTTCAAAATGTGAGGTTTACCTTATTGTGACATAACATTAGCAGGTGTGGGTCATTTTAAGAAAAGTCATCACAAGCGTGGAAATGAAAAAAATAATTTAATAATTATTTTATTTCATTTTTGTTGTTGCATTGATTGATGGACCTTAAATAGACTATTATGGAGAAATACTAGGGTTAGTTGTACAACCAAGGAACCGTTGGAGAGCCATTGGAGATAGCTTCAGTGAATCCTCTCAGACGAATGGCGATAGGATCTTCAATCAATGATCGATGAAAAAAATATTCAAAGGATCTCACTAGAAAACTCGACACAACCCCATTCTTCATTAGTGATCAATTGGAATCTTGTTAGGGCATGTGTTTTTATTTTATTCTTCCTTGTTCTTGATTTATACAATGAACATGAATCAATCAATGAAAATATTGATCTCTGGTTTGATCATTATGAAGGATGAGTTTACTTTATGATGTTTTGATGGGAGAATTTATTTTTAATTTTATTTTTCATATTTTCATTCTAATAATGATGGATCAAGATAAACATGAACATAGATCATGGTTTGTTACTCCAATATTCTCTTTTTATTTTCTCCCCCATTCATCATTCGCTATGAGAAATCTCGATCAATCATTATGTAAACATTTCATGGTGAAAAGATCCAATATCGCTGCTGTAAGATTGGAATAGCCTGATAGAGGTGTGATGATCGAGATAAAGCAATTTAGATGACAGAGGTTACCCAAATTACCATTCATCAACACACAACAATGAATGAAAATTTCATTCATTTTTTGAGTATATTTTATGGAATAATGCATTCTTCATCAACAAAAATGACTGTACGAGTTGGTTTCTACAATCTCATGGTGAAACGATCCCCAGATCGAAATCTGGAGGCATTGGATCAAATGCAGGAGTAGATATGGAATTATGAAAATTCCTTAACAAAACAATGTTTAATCTGGATCTATACGTTGTGTGTGGCCACATGAGCTGTTATTAGGGTTTCCATAGGAAGTTAAATATCACATGGAATGTGACCCCTTTCACATAGCATGTGGTATCACCTGGGTCACTCAGCATTTACTTAGGAATCACACTGGCTGTTTACATGGGAAGATGTTCACAGGCTAAGTTTTGTATTGGTACTTGAGAAGAAATGCATAGGATGGTGATGTGTACTAGCACAAGGTTAGAGTAAATGGGATACGTACATGGTGTCTACTACTACATTGACCCAGTTTGATGAGAAGATCTATTTACATGGGAAGGACTTGGGTTCAAGGGACATGGAGTGTGACCCCTACTACACAATACGTACTCTTTTATACATGTCCTGGAGCCCTTCTACTCTATATCTTGGAAAAACTTTGTTAGTGTTTGTTACCTTTATCTTTTTCATGAGGGTTAGTATGCAATCATTTTTTACTCTTGGGACAACGATTCCTTCAGTAGTAATTCCCAGATAGAGTTTTCGGAATCACTCTGAGAGTCCCAGAGTGAGATCCACTCTTCATATTCATGTCCTAGGTGGAGTTCATGGTATCGACATGACCAACACTACATGGGAGTCAATACTCTACTTAGCAGGTTAATCCAGATTTATTTGTTGGTATCACCCCATGGCCTTGCCAGTGATCCTAATCTGTGTATTCTATTCTATTCAAACTAGTAGCATGCTCTTTCTCATGATGATACCCGATAAAAAGTACCTATTGGATGAACATCATTAATGATATCAGATTCAGGAGTGTGTTCTCTTGGGTGAGTGCTTTGTGGAATATTCTATATGGAATCATAGACATGTATAATATGGTTGTGACTTACCTCTAGAATGTGTGTATTTGTTGAGTATATATGGATATTCATGTAATATGTGTTGTAGAAATATACCTATGCAGAGAATAATGTATGTCCTTTTTTTTATGTGGCGTACGCCTGTCATAGGGCATATAAAAAGAAGTTTAATTTTACTAGTGTAGTATAATGGATGACCAGGTTCGTCTCACTTGAGGAACATTCTCATATGCTCACTCGCTTAATTTAATTCCCCTAAACTAATTCTATTTAATTATATTTTTAATTTAAGAAGGTTATGAAATTTAAAATAATGAAAATATTAAACAAACATGCAATGAAAAAATTTAAATAGAGAATAATGAACTTGAAATTTATGCGTTGGTTTGTGGGTTCCATCATTCTCCTTGATGGTCACTACTACTAAAATGGGAAAGGGAAGTGCAACCTTATATCAACGCTAAGAAAAAACCACTAATAAAGAAACCATATATCAGCACTAAAAAAGCGCTGATAAAAAAACAATTTATCAGCGCTAGAAAAGAGCTGATAAAGAATCTATGTATCAGTGCTAAAATGTTAGCGCTAATACATGAATGATTTATCAGTGTTTTTTTAGCACTAATAAAGTGGACTATTATCAGTGCTAAAAAATCACTGATAAAGGATACATGTATCAGCGCCAAAATTTTAGTGCTGATAAAGGTACTCTTTATCAGAGCTTTGTTAGCGCAGATAAAACCTTAGTCCATTTTTTTATAATGGCAGTCGCACAGTGCCCTCGTTTTATCGTGACATAAAGCTCTCACGGTTCTAGAACCTTGTGACTCCCCTCCTCCGTCGGCTAAGTTCACGTTGCCAGACCTCCGCCACCCTTGATCTTCTCATTTCCAGAACTCTGCTGCCTACTAAGATTCACGTTTCTTGACCTCCGCCGCCCTTGAGCTTCTCTTTGTCTGACCTCCACCGCCCGCAATTCCGTCGAGCTTTGTATTGCTGGACCTATGCCGACCACTGAGCTTCGCCTTCCAGGAAGTCCCTTTAAATCATGTTTTCCAAATCAATTTTTAATATTGTTCTCCTCTCTCATCACACATAACCATATGTTGATTTGGAAATATAGATTTAATAGATATTTGATATTTTGATGGTTGTAGTATATATGATTCATCCTTTTAATTTTCATGTTTGTCTCTAGGGTAATACCCCCTGTCAAAGTTCGATTTTGGTCCAAATTCTTCTAATTGTTCTAGAACTATTATTCTATAAATCATATCAAACTATTAAAACATTGTTAATTGGAGTTTTGGGATGTGAGGATTTCCCATCAATGGTGTTCTAGTAGATTTTGTGTTGAATTATTTCATCCCTAGGTTTCATTTCCTCCAGTGGTGATGATTCTACTTCACTGTAGATTCATAAGGGTTCTTCCTACATATTATGATTGGTTTATTTGGGTTTATCATCCAATAAATTTCTATTACTCTTATGGTATCACCTTTTTTCTAATTACTAAAGTGTGTTTTTATGTGATTTGGTATGTTTTTATTCTAGATCCTAGAAACCATTCAATTTGATGGTGGTATGGTTGGATATGTTATATAAATTCTTCCAACAATCACCTTTATGAGAAGGTGTGGTTTGAATTATAGAATATATATGCTTTGATTTTATTATATTATTGGGTTATGTTGTGTTGGAAATAAGTGATGAGGTTCCTAAGGTGATGAATTCTAGTTTGTTATCGAGTTAGTGATGTTGTTGATAATGATGTTGATCAGGTGCATCACAGTGCAGGTATCAAGCCACGAGTATCATCATGATTTGTCGCTTGATTCAATAGCATATTTCTGTTTTAAATTTGAATTTAGTGCTGTTTTATGAGGTATTTTTTTTATAATTTCACATACTATTTGAATATATGTTGCTATGACATATTTATTTTTTCTTTTATCATTACACCACTATTCTAGGATTTTCTATTAGTATAGTTTTTTTACTGTAAATAAAAATGTGTTATCATTGGGGAATTGTTGACATGGGTTGATTTTCATTAAAAGGGATGGTTTAACCATGTAAAATATCTCTTGATAAACCTAGTATTGGTGGAAATAATGATATTCTCATCATCAATGGTGATCAATGAGTTTACACTGTCAGAGTGATGTTTATGAAAAATTTAAGGTCCTTCCCAATTGGATTCTAGTTTCACTAGATTCTTCATAGGTATCATTGATTCCCTTAGATCCAACACCATGTCACCGTAATGTAAGGAATAAAGGATAACGTTTTTATTTAAGGAAAACACCACCCTGTTCTAATGCATTTCTAGGTCATCCAATGCTTGAAACCTATTTTCTTCGAGGGGTTCCCCCTTATTTCCATAATTCTATCGAAGGTACTCTTTCTGGAAGTGCACTTGTATGGAATGGTGCCCAGACCCCTGATATTTCTAGACTTTCCACCCCTACCTCCATCTCTATCCTCCCTCTCTAAGGTTACTGACTGCTTATCTATAGTGGCCAGGACCCTTCCTAGAAGTGTTTGTTCTGTCTCCCTTCGCTCTGAGCCTGTCATACAGCTCCAAATACTTATTGATCCAGAGATATCTCCCTCACCATCCCCTAAGATTTATTACCCATCCTTCCCCTGCCCCTTTGGATCCTCATCTCCCACATATATTAAGCTTACCAACCAGAAGGTATTATGAACATGCTCAAAATCAAGGGACCTAAATGAGAGATCATCCTCCAACTTCAATAAGGCAACTAGCTCTAGATCCAATGCCAGAGACTTGTCATATCCATCATTATTATCTTTATATGTATTTTTCATGGCCTTAGTGCCCATGTTAAATCGTACTTTCTCACCATAGAAATCCAAAAGCACAATGTCATTGTTTTTGTGGTCGAATTACACAAAAAACCATATAATAATAATATAATTTTTTTATAAGATTGAGTTGCATGTATTGATACACTATGACCCCTAAAATAGACACAAATGGGTATTTTGGCACAATAAATATGTTGTTGAGATTGTCCAAAATTTCAATCAATTAATCACTACCAAGGTTTCCAATGGTGACACCTCCTTCCTTATGACTTTTGTTTTTTGAAGCTATGACTTTCTTCAAAGGGAATCTCTATGGAGTGAAACAAATACCGTCGATCCTGTCGACCATCCATTGTTTGTTGGGGGTGACTTTAACATCATTTCCAACCCAAAGGAATGGAAAGGTAGAAGCCCATTCAAGAGGAAGGTCATCATGGAATTTGTTTAGTTCATGGCTGGGAAGGGACTCAATGATCTCAGCTTCTCAGGTGACAGTTTCACCTGGTGCAACAACTGCAGGGGCCATCACCTCTTATGGAGTCTATTGGATAGGTGTCAATCCAACAATAAATACACTAAACTATTATCAAATACCTTGTTTTTCCATCATGCTTGAGGTATTTTGAACCACTCCCCCTTTTGGTTTCCATTTCTTCTTGGAAAGATCATCCGGAATGGTATCACTTCCACCAGTAGTGGATTAACATCCTAGGGTACCACTACATGGTTTGTGAAGTATGGAATGAATCCTTGTAGGAGTATCAGGCCACCTTCAACCTCAGTGTACAAACCGCGAACTCTGATAGGTGCGTGTTCGCCTTCCTCCCCAGGAACCTTCACCACTTGGGACTACTGTCGCATATGGCTTCCTTCAGAGTATTTTGATAGATGGAATGATACCTTGGGTTTATTAGATTATTAACACTAGTTTGAGAATTATGTGTGACTATATACTTATTATATTTTCTTATTATTTCATACACATTAACAATTGAGTCGATTAACCTAATTGAAATCAGTATTGGTACTTTGGTTCTGATGTGTATATGGTTTTTTATGTTTGTGACATGTCTATGTGTGGATATATGGGTATTTAGGCTTGATGATATTGAATGTAGGGAAGAGACCATGGGGTGGTCGATATATCTTTCTTGATTATTCTAGAGTTTGGTCTGGGGTGATTTGAGGAAACTATAATGAATCTAAAGCAATTATATTTAATGAAGATGAATAAATACTAATGGTTACGCTATATTAATCTCTATTTTTATAAGGAATTGGTTCTGTTCAACTGTATTTGGAAGTCCTATTTTATGTACTTGAACCATAAATACTTATATTTTAGATTCAAATAGGATGAAGATGAATAAATATTGGATGGATTCTAATCGTTTGACAATACAGTACGAGAACAGAGTGAATGACTTCATCAAATTTGCAAAAGATCATGAAAAGGATCCTTCTCAAATACTTTTTCTATGTTTACATTGATGTTATTATAGAATACATACTCCATAGGAGTTGGAAGAACATTTGATATGTCCCGGAATTTATCAGAGTTATAAATGTTGGAATAAACATAGAGAAAAAGCGAATGTAGCTATTGGCTTGGATAAAACTGTGTTTTATGGATATTCAGATATAAATACAAATATGTATAATAAGGAAGTCCGTATGGAGGATGTGTTTTAAAATGTCAATGATGATGAATATCATATTGAGGAATTGACAAAGACAACTGAAGATGAACTCCATGATTGCCCAAAATTGATTGAGAAGTGAAAGAGTTGTGCAAAGACGCCATTGTATGCTGGTTGCACCAAGAATACAACATTGTCAGCTATACAGAAGTTGTATAAATTGAAAGCAGGAAACTGATAGAGTGATTTCAGTTGTACAGAACTAATTTCACTTTTGAATGACATGATCCCTAAAGATAATGACCTCCAAAGCTGGACATATGAAGCTAAATGAATGTTACGATCGATGGGTATGATTTTTGAAAGAATACATGCCTGATTGAAAGACTCTATATTCTTTAAAAAGGATAACAAATCACTTTTAGAATGCCCAATGTGTGGTGCTTCTCAATACAAGAAAGATGAATCCAATCCTATTAATATTTTATGGTACTTTCCAATCATTCCAAGGGTTAGACATCTATATAGAAGTGTAGAAATTGCAAGGAAATTCTCAGACAATGCAGATAAAAGAAATAAAGATGGGAAATTACGTCATCCGACTGGCTCTCCTCAATGGAAGAAAATTGAGCATGAGTATCCTAAATTTTAAAAAGAGCCGAGAATCCATCGTCTTGTGTTATCTATAGATGGAGTAAATCCTTTTGGTTTTCAAACCAGCACTCATAGTACATGGCTTGTTATGTTGGTAAATTATAACGTGACACGCTGGTTATGCATGAAGCAGAAATTCATCATGTTATCTATACTTATATCCAGACCAAAACAATAAGGTAACAATATTGATGTTTATTTGGATCCTCTGATTTAGGATTTGATGTTATTGTGATATGCAGGTGTTATGTTGTATGATGCTTATAAAAGTGAATACTTCACGTTGAGAGTGATGTTGTATGAGACAATAAATTATTTCCATACTTATGGAAATTTGTCATTCTATAGCATTAAAGGAACTCAAGGGTGTCCCATGTGCGAAGAAGATAAAAAATCAATTATATTGAATCATTAATCGAAATCTGTGTTTTTATGACATCTTAGATTTCTAACTCGTCGACATAAGTACCAATCTTGGACGACATCATTTAATGGAAGTTCAGAACAACGTGAAGCACCATCTCCACTATTAGGTGATCAACTGTTTGAGATAGTAAAATATGTGAACACTGTTTTTTGTAAACCTTTTTCAAAAAACCTTATGAAAATATTTTTGAAAAAGAGATCATTTTTTTGAATTACCATACTGGAATTGTTTGTACGTCAGAAATTTTCTTAATGTGATGAATGTGGAAAATGTTGTATTTGAGAGTGTTATCGGAACATTTCTAAATGACCCATGAAAAACAAAGGATGGAATTAAAGCAAGGTTGGACATAGTTGACATGAGAATAGGAGAAGAGTTGGCTCCTATAAAGAGTGAAAATAAAATGTTTCTTCCTCTAGCTGCTTATACTCTTTCTAGGGAGGAGAGATGCTAGTTTTCCAACTTCTTCAATGATGTAATGGTTCTAGAGGGGTATTAATCAAATATCAAGAACATTGTTTCAATGTATGATTTGAAGTTAAAAGGTTTGAAATAATGTGACTGCAATATTTTGATGTAAGATCTAATTTTGATAGCTTTACATTGCATTTTCCCCAAGATTGTTCGTCATACGTTAAGCAAACTTTGTTTTTTTTTCAAAGATATATATAACAATGTTTTAGACCCGAAGAAATTTCCAGCTATGGAAAAAGAAATTGTCATCATATTATGAGAATTAAAAATGTTCTTCCTGCCAAAATTCTTTGATATGCTGGTTAACTTGATGATTCACTTGGTGAGAGAGATTCAACTTTGTGGTCCTTTGCACTATAGATGGATGTATCCTATTGAACGGTATATGAATATTTTGATAGGGTAAGTTAAAAATCATAGTCAGCTAGAGGTTTGTATAGTGGAGCAATATATTGTTGAAGAAGCCATTGAATTTTTTTGCCGAATACAAATCAGATGTGGAAAGCATTGGTCTCCTAAAATCTCCTCACAATGGACGCATTGAGGGTGAGGGAATTTCTAGAAGAGTTGTTGTGACAATCGACATTATAGTTCGAGAGCAGACCCACCTTTATG
This sequence comes from Viscum album, assembly GCA_963277665.1. NCBI lineage: Eukaryota > Viridiplantae > Streptophyta > Magnoliopsida > Santalales > Viscaceae > Viscum > Viscum album. The sequence continues at coordinate 983,145,598 of OY728148.1, read as the reverse complement.
TTTTGCATAATAGTTGAGAGGTTGATCCGTATATTGAAACTCACAAAGAAATTCTTAGGCAGTTGAATCCATCAAGGTCTGAAAAATGGTTATCAAATACACATAATCACGAGTTTATAGGATGATTTCTGGACCATATTTTTAAGCAGTTGGATGAAAATTCGAATTCAATTTTAGAACGACTTCGATGGCTAGCCGATGGACCAAGTGTGTATGTATTATCTAAAATTGGTTATGTAATTAATGGTTATACATTCTATACAAATGAACATGATGAAGATAGTACCATGCTAAATATTGGAGTTACATTAGTGGCTGAAGTGATGCATGTTTATAGTAGTAAGGATTGAAATCCAATTTTTGCAAATATGTCATACATTGGAATTATCAAACTAATATGGAAGTTGGATTGTATAACATTTCAATTGCTGATTTTACAATGAAAATGGGTTGATAACAACAATGGTGTTAAAATAGATGAATTAGGATTTGTGAAAGTCGATTTTAGTAAAGAAGGGTACAAATACGAATAGTTTATAATGAAATCACAAGTGGTACACGTTTTTTTATTTTCCAGATCCTGCAAACCTAAGTGGTCGATTGTTCTGTTAGCGTCCAAATCTACTAAAGGTTCTGATGAAAATTCAGTTGAGGATGATCCATTCAGTGGTATGTCGTAATCATTTAGGAGCAGTCCCAATGTAGATGATGTTTTTTATGTTAGAGAAGACCGAAATTAAAGGATTTGGATAATCGATAGAGGTGTCAAATCCCTGTAGCCTTTGAAAAAAAGAAAGGGAGTTCAATAAACAAGTTATATTTTGTTTGTAATATTGATCTTGTTATCTCATTTTATTATATTATCATTACTGAATTTATGTAATCTAAATTAACTATTCAACCACTTTTGCAGATAATGACTTCTAGACATTCTGGTGCTCTTAACTTTGAGGTTGAATATGTCTCTCAAGATACTATTGCGGCTGCTACGGCTGCAGCTGCTGCTTCTCCTGAGGCTCCTGCTTCTCCTACTACCGTGGCTCCTACTGCTCCTAGTGTTGAGGTCCAACAACCATCAGCACATGCCATTGCTACCATTTCAGATGAACATATAGATGATGTTGATATGAATGAAATGGTTGGGAATGAAGGATCGACGTCTTAGAAAACATAGGTGCGTCGTAGTTTGACAGTGTTAGCCTATGTTCTTAAAGAGAAAAGAAAAGGCATCAAATTTGACATCATATGGAATGCAAGAGACCAACATGTGAATCCCAAAATGGCTATGTTTATTATTTACATTGGATTTGTCACTCAAAAATACGTGCTAATTGACATATATTCATGGCACCATGTTGTGTCCAGGCTGAAGGTTGTGATCTAGGAAGAAATTATGGTAACATTATGAATTTATATCATTAATTTACTAGAAAATAAAATAATTAAACAATGTATTACTCTTCTCAATCTCTTATAGAATACATTTATAGTAGGCGATTCACTCAAGGATTATGTACTAAGGCTTGCAGGAAGGAGTCATCGAGGTTTTCGAACTATTTTAACAATATGTCTCCTGAAATATCCTAAAGGTAAAATAAACCAGCACCCACCCATTGTCTACGCTCACCTAATATCCCAAGAAGAATGGGATGAATTTATTTTCTTCCTTGGGGATGAGAAGTTTTAGGTACATTGTGGGTGATAATACGTTGTTTGAGGATACATGTATTCATCACTTTGATTGTCAATATTTCATTTATGAAACAGAAACTCTTAAATAAAATAAATAACATTCATTAAAACAAACATACCATTATCGTAAAGCGGGGTTGGGGTACACTTCACTAGAAAAGAAAATGGTACATATATCAAATTTACATAAATATTGTTAGGTGCCCATAAAAAACGTCATAATTATATTTCTATGTTTATATATAGATTCATGAGTCCAAAACCAAATATACTTCCATCCCACATCATGTGCTTTGGAAGGAGGTACGTGTCAATAAGAAAGGGAATATAGTAGATGAGAACACAAAAAAAGTGTAGGAAATTTTTGCAAGTATGACACAACGATAAAAATATTTGTTTTAAATTTATATTACATAAAATTAATTAGTTATTTTCCTATATTCGACAGTCGCAGGAATCAAATACTCCTGTAGTGGATGCAAACTTATTATCAAGCTCTTTGATGCAGCCAGAAAAATATGATCGTGTGAGTGGTGCGGCTTTTGGGGTGACACTCCGAGTATAAATTGAGAAGAAGAAAAAAAAAACGGATGATAAAGATGAAACATATAAACAATTGAGTGGAAAACTAGAAAACCATGAAGAATGATTTCAATGCCAGGTAGAGTTGATAGAAAATTTTATGGGTGGGAAGAAAGGAGAAGACACATCTCAGGAACAACCAGCGCATGAAGATCCCACCCCATCCCCCACCATCTTTGAGGCGAGCCATTCCCCTCAAAGAGCTGTCTTACCCGTGGAAATCAATATTCTAATAATTGATCCCATGAAATGTGAATCAGAAAAACACTGATTCTTTTCCTGTACTGATCTTCTATAGGGTGATATTGATTGTGATTTATATCTGTCAACACCCACCTATCAACTTGTAGCGAGGGATACAATGTTCAACAACCCTGATGACACAATGCATAATAGACCACTTTCGAAAGATCATCTGAAAGTGATGATTAATGTATCCCATGAGTGAAATGAAGTGCTACATATTCCACTTGATGACGATGATATTGATACAGTCAAAAAGGCTATTGGGACATTCATTGCGTGGTCGTCACAACTTGTAAGAGTATGTGCGGCCAAATAAGTATTGAGTTCCTTTTTTTCAAGCTAAACCTTTAACAATTAATGAAAAAAGGGTCTAAACCGATGAATGTTATTATAGACGGAGAAAGGGAAGGGGGTGACAAATGTTGGCTCAAAACCATCTAAAGGATCGACCAACAGATCCCAAGGAGCTACTGAAAGCACAATAACACCACATGTTCTCTATCCACATTTACTAATATTGATGATTCGTGTGGATACGAAGTTAAGATGTGGTAGTAGTCATATATTGGTTTTCAAAGAGAATATATATGGCGTGGAAAGTCATGATTTTGTTGTTGCTAAAAATGTAATTGAGATCCTTGAAAATGGTTGGCTAGGTGTTACAATTGTAAATATATATATGAGGTACATTTTCGTGAATTGATTTTCTAAAAGCTGATCTAATGTAAATATTATGATTAAATGCATTTTATATTGTTGACAGACGTATATATGAAAATCAGATGATGGAATTTTCACACAAAACAAGATTTGGACTTGTTAGTCCTCATACCACATCATCACATCTGATGAAAATAGAGCCATAAAAAAGAATGAAATAGTGAATGGCTTGTTGAAAACATTTGAAATCAATATTACAGATGACAAAATATTCTTAATACCAACCATGATGGGGTAAAACTTTACGATTATATCATATAAATTATATTTTGACATCTTCTATAACTTATTTATTTTTGTCTTTTTAGTCAACATTGGATGCTTATTTCGGTGAACATGGATAATCAAAAGATTTATTTTTTGGTTTCCAAGCAAGGATATCCATCAAACCGACCACACATGATGGAGTTTTTGAATCTGTAAGACCCTACAACCTACTTTTTAGTTCTAAACATCAAGTACTATAATTTATATTATCTTTACTTGAGGATTATGTTATGATAGGGCGGTGTATAATAATCATCTAAAAAAGGAATGAGGACATGGGATAAGCATAACGTGGTGAGCAAGTACTACGTCTGGACAAATATCAGGGTATATATAATAAAATTTCAATATCCAAACACATCTCAACACAAGTTACTTATTCTCCTAATGATCAATTTTTTGTAGTGTCCAAAAAAAAAACCGATAATGATTATGGTTATTATGTTTGTAAATTTATAAAGGAGATCATTTTTCATCAAGAAATAAGCTTCCCTAAAGAAGTATTTTAAAAAAAATTACTTGTTTCCTTAATTTATTTATTATTTATTTATTTTTATATTTTGTAGTACTGTTATGACTGTTGAAAATCCTCATACTCACAAGAAAATATAGATATATTCATAAATGAGTGGGTCACATACCTAATGACAAATTGTACACAAATAACATGAAGATCTGACTTGGGGACGTGTACAATTTGCGGTCATTTTTGAGAGGGGTTTAAGGGATTAATAGATGACACATTGTTGTATGTAAATGTTCGTTGGAATATTGTAATTGGTATTAAATAAAACATCCTTCCACCAATAATTCAATTCCCCATTTTAACAGATGATATACACCAACAACATGCAAGAATGATGAACCACTCAAAGGGCCATTCTTTTGTTTAAAATGAACAGATGTTTATGTGAAAACAACAACTGACCTACGGAAATCTTACCAGACGCATTAGGATTGTTTTGATCCTTTATGAGAACAATCCATGGGTCCTTTGTGACATGTAAGAGTCAACCCCGCCTCAATCCAAGGCACGGTTTGGCTGGTACTACTCAAAGGGTCCCTCTTTTGTTAAAACTGGACATATTTTTAAGTGAAAACAACAACTGACCTACGGAAATCTGACCAAATGAATTTTGATTGTCTTGATCCTTTATGAGAACGATCCACGGGTCCATTGTGACGTGAACGAGTCATCTCCGCCTCAATCAGAGGCATGGTGAGGTCAGTACCACTCAAAGGGTCTCTCATTTCTTTAAAATGGACACAATTTTAAGTGAAAACAACAACTGAACCACAGAAATCCGACCAAAATCATTAATATTGTCTTGATCCTTTAAGATAAAGATCCATGGGGGCATTGGGTATGCGTATGAGTAATTCTCAGCTCAACATGAGGCACGGTGTGGCTGGTACCACTGAAAGGGTCTCTCTTCGGTTTAAATTGGACAGATTTTTAAGTGAAAACAATAACTGACCTATGGAAATCAGACCAAACACATTCATATTGTGTTGATACATTAAGAGAATGAACCACGGGAGAATTGGGGATGTGCACGAGTCATCCCTATCTCAATCAAAGGAACAATGTGGCTTGTACCACTCAAAGGGTCACACTTTTGTTTAAAATGGACATATTATTAAGTGAAAACAACAACTGAGCTACGGAAATTAAACCAAACTCATTCGTATTGTCTTGATACTTTAGGATAATGATCCACGGATGAAATGGGGATGTTTACAATTAATTAATACCTAAATCCAAGGCATAGTGTGGCCATAAACACTCCAAGGGTCTCTCTTCTGTTTAAATAGGGCAAATTTGTAATTGAAAACAACAACTGACCAACGAAAATCCAACCCAACACATTCGGATTGGGTAGATCATTTAATAGAACGATCCAAGAGTGCGTTGGGGATGTGAAAAAGTCATCCCCGCCTCAATCCATGGCATGGTGTGGCCGGTACCACACAAAGGGCCTCTCTTCTGTTTAAATTGGACATATTTTTAAGTGAAAACCATAACTGACCTAGGAAAATCTGAACCAACGCATTCAGATTGTGTTGATCCTTTAATATAATGATCCATGGTTGCATTAGGGATGTGCATAAGTCAATTCAACTCACTCTGAGGAATGGTGTGTCCGGTACCACTCAAAGGGTCTCACATTTTTTTAAAATGGACAAATTTTTATGTTAAAACAACAATTGACATACGGAAATTCAACCAAACACATTTTGATTGTATTGATCATTTAGGATAATGATCCAAGGGTCCTTTTTGATGTGCAGGAGTCATCCCAACATCAATCCGAGGAACACTGTGGCCGATACCATTGAAAGGGTATCTCTTCTGTTTAAATTGGACACAATTTTAAGTGAAAACAACAACTAACCTATGAAAATCAGAACAAACGCATTTGGATCATATTTTTCCATTATGAGAATGATACATGGGTCCTTTGTGACGTGTAAGAGTCAAGCAATCCTCAATATGAGGGACGGTGTGGCCGGTACCACTCAAAGGGTCTCTCTTTTGTTTAAAATGGACATATTTTTATGTGAAAACAACAAATATCCTACGGAAATCTGACCAAACGCATTCAGATTGTCCTGATCCTTTTTGATAACGATACAAGGGTCTATTGTGACCTGAAAAAGTCATATCTTCCTCAGTCCAAGGCATGTTGTGGCCGGTGCCATTCAGAGGATCTCTCTTTACATTAAAATGGACATAATTTTAAGTGGAAAGAAAAACTAACCTACATAAATCTAACCAAACACATTCGGATTGTCTTGATCCTTTAAGATAACGATCCATGTGTGCGTAGGGGATGTGTAAGAATAATCCCCTCCTCAATCTAAGGCACAGTGTCACCGGTACCACTCAAAGGGTATCTCTTCTCTTTAAATTGGACAGATTTTTTAATGAAAACAACAACTGACCTACGGAAATCCGAGAAAATGCATTCAGATTGTGTTGATACATTAAGAGAACAATCCAAGGATTCATTGGGGACATGAATGAGTCATACCTACTTCAATCTGAGCAATGGTGTGGCTGGTACCACACAAAGGGTCTCACTTCTGTTTAAAATGGACAAATTTATAAGTGAAAACAAAAACCGACCAACATAAATTTGACCAAACGCATTATGATTGTCCTTTCCTTTATAAGAACTATCCAAGGGTCATTTGGGATGTTTATGGGTCATCCTCACCTCAATCTGAGGAATGGTGTGGCTGATACCACTCAAAGGGTCTCTATTCTGTTTAAATTGGACACACTTTTAAGTGAAAACAACAACTGACCTACGGAAATCCAACCAAACTCATTCAGATTGTCTTGATACATTATGATAACAGTACATGGGTCATTTTTGACATGTATTATTCAACCCCGCCTCAATCCGAGGCATGGTGTGGCTGGTACCACTCAAAGGGTCTCTATTTTATTTAAAATGGACAGATTTTTAAGTGAAAACAACAACTAAGCTATAGAAATATTACCAAAAGCATTCTAATTGTCTTTATACTTTATTAGAATGATACAAGGGTCCATTGGGACATGCACGAGTCATCCCTGCCTCAATCTAAGGCATGGTGTTGCTGGTACCACTCAAAGGGTCTCTCTTTTCTTTATAATGGACAAAATTTTATGTGAAAACAACAACTGACCTACAAAAATCCAACCAAACACTTTCGGATTGTCTTGATCCTCTAAGAGAACGATCCACGGGTGCATTGGGGACGTGTAAGAGTAATCCCTGCCTCAATATGAGGCACAATGTGGGCGGTACCACTCAAAGGGTCTCTATTCTATTTAAATTGGACAGATTTTTAGTGAAATCAAAAACTGACCTAAGGAAAAATGACCAAAGGCATTCTGATTGTGTTTATACTTTAAGAGAAAGATCCAAAAGTGCATTGGGGATGTGAACAATTCATCCATGCCTCAATCCAAGGCACTTTGTGGCCGGTACCACTCAAAGGGTCTCACTTTTGTTTATAATGGACATATTTTTAAGTGAAAACAACAACTGACCTACAGAAATTTGACCAAACGCATTCGGATTGTATTGATCCTTTAGGATAATGATCCACGAATACTTTGTGACATGAAAGAGTAATACCCAACAAAATATAAAGAACTATGTGGCTGGTACCACTCAAAGAGTCTCACATATGTTTAAATTGGACAAATTTTTATGTGAAAACAACAACTAACCTACGGAAATTCAACCAAACACATTCGGATTGTCTTGATCATTTAGGAGAATTATCCATGGGTCCTTTGTGACATGTATGAGTAACTCCCACCTCAATCAATGGAATAGTGTGTCTGGTACCACTCAAAGGGTCTCTCTTCTATTTAAATTGGACGCAATTTTAAGTGAAAAAAAAACTGACCTACGATAATGCAACCAAACACATTTGGGTTGTCTTGATCCTTTATGAAAATGATCCATGGGTCCTTTGTGACGTGTAAGAGTCAACCCCACCAACCCACTATACCGCCCCCACCCCCCCTAGACACCAACCACCCTCTGGACACCCCCACCCCTCTGGACACCTCTCAACACCTAGAAAGCCCCCTTAACACCCTGGACACCCCCAACCCTGGACAACCACAACCCCCCTGGATGACACCCCCACCCCTCCTTGACACCACCTTACTAAATGAATTCCCCCATTCCCCAGGACACCCCCACCCATGGACGAAAACCCCAACCCTCCCAGACACCATCCCACCCCCTTGGACAACCCCACCAACCCCGTGGACCCCCCCCCCCCCCACAGACATCCCCCCACCACCTTGAAAGCCCTTCCGACACCCTGGACACCATCCCACCCCCATGGACACCCCATAGACAGCCCCCCCCCCCCCAATCTGGACACCCCCTCCTTGTAAACCACCACATCCCCCTTGGACAGCCCTACCAACACCCTGGACGGCCCCACACCCCTGGACACCCCCACCCACTGGACACCACGATCCCCTTGGACTCCCCCATCCCACCCTCTTGGACACCACCCCACCCCCCTTGGACAACCCCACCAACCCCCTAGACTACCACCACCCCCCAGACACCCCACCTACCTCCTGGGAATCCCCCCTCCTAGACACCACCCCACCACCTAGACACCTGCACCCATAGACACCACCACCCTCCTTGGATAGCCCCCAACCTCTGGGACCGCCCCACCCCCCTTAGATACGCCCATCCCCCCGGACACCCCCTACCCCCCCCCCCCTTGGACAGCCACCCAAAACCCCTGAATAACCACCCTAACCCATTGAATTATGAATAGAATTCATTATGTATTTAATTAAATTATGAATTATGTGTTAATGGAGAATGGGTATACTTGGTGTAATTACCGTATGATTTATGTGTTTATTATGTATGGGAATACATGCTCAATTTTTTGGAGGTTCTGTTTGGGTGTGTTGCTAGAGAATTTTTTTTGCAGCAGACAGCGATTTTATCAGTGGTTTTTTAGCGCTGATAAATGAAACCTTTAATAGTTTTAAAAAAGTGATGATAAAATAAACATATATCAGCACTCTCTTAGCGATGATAAAATGTAAATTTATCATCACTAAAAGATCATTGATAAAGGATTCCTTTATCAGTTCTTTTTTAGCACTGATAAAGTCTTCCTTTATCAGCCATCTTTTAGCACTGATAAAGGGGACCCTCCTTTATCAGCGCTATGCTTTACAGCTATTTTTTAGCGCTGATAAATCCCTTTTTAGTGTTGATAAATCCCATTTTTATAGTAGTGGGTGTTTAAATAATGATTGATAATTCAATTTTGAGATCTCATTCTCGAATTACTATTCTTTTAATAATTGGTGTGAAATCTTGAATTCATTTAGCAATCTTAACATACCCTCCTACTTTAGTCAAGGTTGATGGAACAACTCAATCGTGAGTGTGACAACTTCTAAGACCTGGCTCTATCGTATGCCATTTCAACCACTGAATGGCTCAAATATATCGTATTAAGATCTTTTATTCAGTATAAGGAAGGGAACATATTTAATAAAATATCAGAAATGAGTTTGAGTTTAGTTTCTTTGTCGGAAATTGCCACACCCGTGCACGTCACACTTTCTCATCAAAAACATAATATAACTTATGAATTTTACCACAGAATAAATGAAATAGACACATACCTCCCCTGACATAGGGATTGAGTAAGTATATCAATTTTTAGGTTAAGAGGTAATGGTAGATAGTATGAGAATAAGAAAATAAGAAAATAAGTATAAAATATGGTGAAGAAAGGAGGGTGGTTGGGTGGATGAAAACACAAAAATAATAACCATGAATGAATTTATTAAGAATCTAAATTACAAATGAAATATAAAAAATTAATGAAAATAAAAAAATTAATAAAATTATAAGGGAAATATTAGTCAACGTCCTCCCTCGGTGGAGATATCCCCTTCGTTCCTTGGAATAAATGTGATGGAAAATGGGATGATATGAGAGGTGGGAGATCCCCTCCTTTTATAGGATGAAATTGTCCTTCTCATGATTGCACATTTATGGCAATATAAATGTATTATTAACACATTCCATCCTTCATAAATGTTGTTAATAAATGACTTTTTTATTCGACCTCAAAATATCATATTGATTGGACTTTTCTAGAGGGATTTATGTATTTTTTATTGACAATATATTTTTTTCTAAATGAATTTTCCAGGATGCTTCCTTCGATGTATAACTTCTCTTTGCCACCGTAAGGGGTGACAAACTCTATGATATTTATTTTGGTAGTGCATATATGTGTCATACTTCTTATCAATTAATATTAAACTTCATTTTAGGTGTGTAGCCTGATTTATACACCTGCTACGAAGGTGGGGTCCAAGCTGTCAGCCCAGACAATTTGCTAACATTAGTGAGTTTTTCTAGCATTTATATATTCAAATAAGCCTCTTGTCTAGAAGAAAAAGTTATATGAATTAAAATAATTATTCTAAAAAAATAATCATTCAATTTGGAATTATATTTTTATTTAAATGACCAAAATACCCTTGACGTAAAAATCTGTCAAAAATCCAGAATTTAGACACCTATCACTTTTTAGATCCAAACACACCATAAATAAAAAATTGATCTATATAAACTCAAATTGATAAATTATGAGGTTTAAAACAATTAAAATGCATATAAAAATGTGGAAAATATTAGTTTTACCTGTATATTGTTTGTATTCGGGGTGTCCTACTATGTATTGTTATACTCACAAATACACGGGGTTTTCCTTCATGTGTCGTGTCTTGTGTAGAAGATTGAAATTATGATAGAGTCTTAGGAGGACTGGGACCAAATGGTGCTTAGTGAGACCAGAAAAACAGAGGTGTGTTCCTAAAGCTTTCTAAAAACAGTTTGAATTCTTACATGTAGGTTGTACTTTTGTTTTAAAACTCTTTTTGGTGAGATTATATTTGGACCTACATTCTTTATAATTCTTACTTTTATACTCTGTTTATGCGATTTAGATGTATGAATTCATGGGTTTTCAATTGTTTTTACATTTCATCATTTTATATGCTTGGAGATGTGTGTTTCTGTATAGGTACATAATCTGAGGCCTCTCATGTTAGTGATACACCTTCTCAGTCCTAGTCACTAGCCCCTAGCCTATTTGATGTTTGATTCAGGAGTCGCCGCATGGGGCCCCTTGGGAGGGAGCATGACACCTACTGAGTTGTACTCACACCCTACATGGGCTACCTGATCGGTACCTGAATAGAGTTTTTGCTTTATAGAGAGGTTAAGGGAAATTAACATGTGTTAGATCATTGATATGGGATAGAGCATGGAGGAGGGAACTAGACACTATTCGAGACCTGCTTGGGGGAGTCGTCAATGTCTTTATTTTGGGTTTCATTTTAGGCACATTACAAGTGCAATGGAATGACATATTTTCTTCTTTAGTTTTTGATATTGTATTTTCCTTTTTGGTCATCTTGTGATACTGGTTCTTTTAGGTTATGATTAAATGTTATTAATATATTGTTTATTATTTTTGGATGGTGTATTTACTCTTATAAAAGAGGGTAATGTCTCCCCATGATCAATATATCAGACCCTTACTACTAATCAACAACCTATGACATATGGGGTGGCATCCCTGAGGTCATGTGACTGACCGATTAGAGGCACTGGTGTGTAGAACCTGGTCTGAGATGATTTAGATTTTAACATTAGAGGTTTTGGAGATGTCTTGAATGATTCTACAATTGTGATGAAAATCATGTGAAACATTCCTGATAGGTTTGATTCAAAACAAATTCTCTTTATAAGATAAAGCTGATTTATATCATGATGAATTGATTAAATTTCTTATTAATTATGAAATAAGAGAATCTAAAATGTTAAAAAAATATGAAAGATTAAATAGATTTTGAATCAATGAGAAAGATGATAATTCAAAATGTTGGACATGATGATCCTTGGTACATTGAAGATAAAGGGGATGATAAGATGAATGAAAAAATTAGGTCTCTTATATCTAAGAACTATAATATATGAAGATGAAATTATGGTGGTAAAATTACTCTTAAATTTTTTTATTGTGGTGGAAATGAACACTTTACTATGAATTTACTTAAGAACAAATTTGGTGAGTATCGAGACTATTATGATGAAACATCTTGTTGAAAGAAGTGAAACAAAAGTTATGTAGAAGAAAATTCATCCAACAAATAGAAGAATATGTCTACTAGAAACAAAATAATCATGATAAGTAATAAAGTTTAATCATACTCAACTGAAAGAAATTATTCAAAATATGAAAGTGAAAAAAATTATAACCTTCATTTCCAAATTTTAGAAAATAAATGATTCCTTAGATAGTGAACAAGGTGGTGAAGAATCATACAGAGAGTATCAACTCAAAATAGAACTTATATTATGTATTGAGAAAAATAGAAATATGAAGTATGAAATTAGAGTAATGAATAAATAATGTGAAGAAGTTTCTAAGTAAGAAATTATGTTATCATGTATGAGGAGGAATACATTCATGAGTTCTTAAGTTACAAACTAATAATCACTAAACATGGAAGTATGGTTGAAGATCTCAAAAAGAAATTGGAAAATAAGGAAAAAGAATTCAATAAGTTTCAAAATAAACATATTTATTCTATAAAAACCATGAGAAAGATGAATGAAAAATTTAACAAAGATTTATTAGTAAAATATAAGACTTATAAATTTGTTGAGAAATCTCAAATAAAGAATTAGGTGAATTCCTCACACACCAAAAATAATTTTTCATCTGATTTTTATAACATTTCAAGTGATAAGAATATTAATAGGAATGTTTGGGTGGAGAAATAATGTTATAAACCTGTCACATATACAAAATTCTAAAACTCACATAGAAGGAAATATGGAATACACCCAGAGTATGTTAGGTTAAGAAGGATTTATCACCCTCAAATTTGTTTTCTGAGAAAGATCAAACTTCAATAAAAAATTAATATTTGATTGATTCTATTGGTTATATAGTATATATGGGCACATGCCATATATTTTTGTCATAACATATCACTTCCCAAAATAATATTTGAATAGAGTGGAATAAATAGTGAAATTTGAATGAATAACATTCCAAACACATAGGAAGTTAGAAAAGAAAAATCACAAGGAGTTATAAAATTTTCAAACAAATCAATTTAAATGCCCGAAAGAAGTCAATGGAAGATGTGATTTGGATTTTCATGATGTCAGTATATTTATGAAACTACATCTAGAACAATTTTCTTATGGGAGATAAAGAAAATGATTCTAGGATGAATAAATTTGAGGAAATATTTTTTTGTTGAGACTGCCTTGAATGAAAGTAAAATAGATCAAACCATGGATACTTGAAAGTCATTGTTCTTTATTCATGATAGGTGAATTAAATATCTTTATACATGTTGAAAATCATGAAGGAGGTTCAATTACCTTTAGGAATAATAGTTCTTTAAAAATCATAGGAATCAGAATGACTGAGATGAAAGAAGAAAAGTTGAAATCATAGGAATTTTTATTTATTGATGTTCTAAAACATAATTTACATAGTGTAAGTCAACTTTGTGATGATGGAAAATAAGTGATTTTCTGAAACTTTTTTATGTGATATTAGAAGTGTGAAACATTTAAATGTTATCACAAAATGAGAAAGAACTAGTTGAAATATTTTTCAAGTTAGAGAATTTAAAAACTCATGTTATCTAACTGACAAAGATGAGAAAAAGTTGTGGTGCCAAATACATGTCCATCTTGGGATGAAAATAATGAAAAAAATTTCTAAAGTTTATTATGTACAAAATTTTCAAAAATAGGGAAAAAGAGAGGATGAGTTTTGTTTTACTTTGTTAGAAAAGGAATATGTCTCATAAAAGTCATTAGAATTATGAGATTCCATCTATCGTACCTCTTAAACTTATTAATTCCAATTTATGTGGGTCAATGAAACATCAATAAAGAAAGGATATTTATAATTGATCAATTTTAATGGTGATTTCACTGAATTGAAAAACATTATGTTTTTGGAACACAACTCAGAGCATATTGAAATGTTCAGGATTATCAAAAAAAGATGCTGAGAAAGAGATGAAGGTTTATATATAGAAATTGAGAATGGTTAATGGTATTAAGTTTACAAGAAATACTTTCGAAACTCATCTTAGATATCATGGTTTTAAAAATTAGTATAGTTCCTTATATACCCCACACAAAAATGGAGTAGTAGAAAAGAAGAATATAGGTTTGGTGGAAATGGGAAGAATCATGTGAGAAGAATAAACACTTTCAAAGTTCTACTAGAGCGATTGTAGACGCCGGAAAAGTCCGTTGTTCCCAAACGAAGCTCCGGATGCGGAAAGCGAGGTCATATTCGGAGTCGGAAGAATGTTTCGGAGGGCCCGGAGGCCTTGCGCGGAAGTTCAGAGGTCTGCGCGCAAAGATGATGATCCGCGCGCAAAACCCCCGGGATGCGCGCAACTCCCTTGCGCGCCGTGCCCGATTCCGCGCCCGCGAGGAGAATTCCGCGCTCGCGCCTTGGATTCCGCGCCCGGGGTTGCCTATAAATACTAGGCGACCCCCAACGTTTCAAAGGATGCTGGAAGTCGAACGGTCTCCCGCGCGCGCAATTCAACCCCTTCCGCGCGCAATGCCGATCTTCAGGTAACCTCCTTTCTTTCGCGCAATAGAGCCTTGGGGTCCGCCTTCGCGCGCAATCCCCTTGGCTCCTTCCCTTTGAATAAATTTCAACCCGAAGGCCTTTGCGCGCAAAAGAAGCCTCTTGCGCGCAATTGCCCCCGGGTGCGCGCAATCCAACCCGATTGCGCGCACCCCCCATCTTCAAAGTGGCCATTCGTTAGAGAATGAGCCGTTGCCCCCGCGCGCTACCCGAAGCCCGGTGCGTGCAATCCCAATCATCCGCACGCAAAGCGCTGGCCCAATTGCGCGCCAGCCCGCCATTTTGCGCGCCGATCCGCGGTTTTGCGCGCAAAGCTCCTCTTTTGCGCGCAAGCCGCCAGGGTCACCTCCCTTGACACCCTTTGGGTACCCGCCTGCGTGGCGCCCGATGGTCTTCATCGCAGGTGCCCGCACCGTGCGCTGTCTTCCCGTGCAGCCTTCCAGGCTCGTGCGAAGTGACACGGACCCGTCGGCGGCAATCATTCGTCCAGCATGACGTTAAACTGCATATTCGTCCAGCATGACGCTAAACTGCACCACGTCCTGCACGACGTTAAACTGTATACGTCCAGGCTGCACGACGTTAAACTGCCTAGCCCCCATCGTCCGCGCTGCAAGACGTTAAACTGCCAAGTGTTTCGTCCTCAACACACGACGTTAAACTGTACTTCGTCCGGCAAGACGTTAAACCGTCCGCTTCGTCCTCAACACACGACGTTAAACTGTACTTCGTCCGGCAAGACGTTAAACCGTCCGCTTCGTCCTCAACACACGACGTTAAACTGTACTTCGTCCGGCAAGACGTTAAACCGTCCGCAACCTGATCCCGTGCTCCGCACGCAGGGTCCCCCCCGGTTTGGATGTGGCCCCCACCCGCTCGTCTCTGCAGGGATGTCGGGATTGTCCCCCTTTTGGGACGATTTAATGGGAGTGGCTTTTCCCTACGGGGGCAGGGTATTACAAACCCCTAGTTTCTCGTGGGAGGCTGCACATGTGTATCTCCATTGCGCCTCCCCACTGCCGAAGCCAGTAGAGGGTGTGACTGGGATCGAGGTGTCTTCTGCTTTCGGTCCAAGTCCCTTCCAACTGAGTTTTGTCGCATCCGGGCTGCCTCAAGTGCGTAAGTCCTGACAGAATGAACTACGTGGACTTTGATCCCTGTCTTCTATACAGGGTACGTAGGAAGCCTCCCTGAGGTCCAAGCCCACCACCTGGTCGTCCCGGTCGTATTTACGTCGGTTCGTCCATCAGTGGACCCCTCCAGGGTTCACGCTTGCGTCGATTCACCTATGAATCCGCCCCTTTGGGAGACTGCCCGTGTGTATCTCCACTGTGCCTCCCCACAGCCCCTTTTTCCATTTCTCTTTTTATCGTCCAGCATGACGTGAAACTGTGATCCACCCGGCCGTTCCATCCCCCTCTGTGCGAGGTGGTTCGGTTCAATCCTCCGCCCGGCGGCCTAGACCTCTTCGTGAGTCGGCTTGCCGACGTCCAGCATGACGTTAAACTGTATACCCGAACTACGTCGACTTTGATCCGTGCTAACGCGCGGTACGTAGGAAGCCTCTACGGGGTCCAAGCTCTTCACTCCATCATCCATCCTGATCCTTACCCGGGCCGCCACATCCTGGTGGGGTCATGCCACTTCACTCCACTCCACATCATTTGGGAAGCCGCCCATGTGCTGGCCCCAGCGTCGGAGGTTCCCCGCAAGGGGTTCTGTCATCCGATCCACTTTTCGTGTTGATCGGTCCGATGTCGTCCCCGCTGGACGTTAAACTCGCGGCATACCCCGTGTTAAACATGGGAAGCTGAGGAAAACCTCAGGTGACACAGTTCCCCGCACCTAGTACGGGATACCTCAGGCCATCATGCCTTCGAGAAGCCCTATTAGGGACGGAAGACAGACGTGCAGAGCCGCAGTGCTACGACACGCCCCCAGCACCCAGAGCCACCCGGCCTTCTCACCGCAGGTTGCTGCCCCGACCAGACTCCTTGGAGCGTCCGGGCGGAAGCAGCGTAATTAACCGGTGTCCATGAAGATATGGCGCCGGGAACGAGATTCACGAACATTCTTAAGTCTATGAGGGAGACCCGGATTAGGCGACGAGTTCCAAGGAGACGTCCAAGGAAGGAGGAGCCGACATCCCATCATCCCGGTTTCGATCAAGGAGCAGACGCCCCTGAATAAGGGACGAATGCCGCCCGCCCTTGGAAAGCGGGACTGCGGGACCACAAGCCGCGCGCCCATCCCCTCGGGTTGACGGGTGCACGCGCGAACGCGTCCTGGCGGAACAGCGTAACCCGACGCACATCCGCACCGAAACAGAAAAATGGTGAACCCGACGTGAATCTCTTCTCCTCGATACGAAGACCGATGGCTTTCAGAGGTGTTGGAAGACCGGCGTGTTGCCCGGCCAAGCATTCAGTCTTACCCGCCAGGGGCTGGGGAAGGGACATCGGGCACTCCGTCTCGCAACGTCGAGGGCCTGGGTTCCCCCCACGGAAGGCGTCGTGGCGCTAATGGTTGGTTGTCGATTCCTTTTTCCTGTCAGTGTTAATGGGTCATTCTCCCTGCTTTCAGAAATCAGGTCGCCCGATCCAGTGCCCGATCGCCACCCGCCCACTGGCGCAGGGACAGGGGGAACACCGACGCGGCTACTCCGCGCGGTCCCGCCCGTTCCACAGCCGTCCCAGCAGCCGCAATTGCGGGACGACCACGCCCTCTCTCCCCCTCGGAGGTCATCCAGAGAAGGGTGATCAACACCCTGGTGCGGAGATACGAGGAAGAGGGAGTCAGCCCCACTAGGGAAATGGCTCGCCTAGACCTTGAGGAGGCTGCGCCTCGCCACCACTGCCGCCCCCGAGGGCCGCGCAGGGAGGCACCGCTGCCTACCTCAACGTCCAATCGCTTCGGGAGTCTATCCCCGGAGCGCTCTGACAGTTCCCTTCCCTACGCGGATGAGGTGGAAGAGGCCCGGGATCACCCTATCCGGGATTCGCTCCAGGGATCTACGGTAAGGACTCCCGCCAGGCCACGGCGACACCGCCGCCAGGCCTCTCCAGTCGAAGAGCGGGCTCTCCACCTGCCCGCGCCGCTCATCCCGACTCGTCTGTCTCGACGCCAACGTCGGGCACGAGCGAAAGAGGATGCCCACCTTGGGGCTCTAGCAACAGCGGTCGCATTGGCCCAAGCCACTGCTGGCTCCAGTCGCCAGGCCTCTGCGCATCCTGAGCAGGGGAACTCCTATGCCCGACCTGGATCGAGGCCCCGACCGCCCCAAAGGCAGGTTGGGTCGACTCTCCCGGTTGCTGGCACTGGCAGTAGCCACCGCGGACCACCTCGCGGTAGCGCTATTCACCGGCAGGATCTACTCTGTGTGGCCGATCCAGGAGGCATGGGTCATCCCACCTTCCTATCCCGGCCCGGAGTCCTACCCGGAATCATATCTCCCCGCGTCCCCTTTGATATCTGTCCCGGTGCCCCTCGCACCTTGGTTCCCAGTCCTCTTGGCCCCAGCACCAGTGCGGCCGGAGGACGCCAGGACAGAGATCAGCCCTGCCCCGAAGAACCACCCAGGGGCAGGAAGGCAAGGCGTCGACGCCGAGGGAAGAATGTTACGGAATTCCGGACGGAGATCCGACCGGTTTGCTTCTCTGAATCAGAGGCGGAGTACGATTCGGCGACAGAGCCCCTTCCCCAATCCCGCCAGTCAAGGGCAGGGGTAGGAATGCGGCACGTCAGCCTCGTGCTCCCCGAGAGCGAGATCGATGTGATCCCCGCTTCTCTCCGAAGGTATATCCGGAGTAACGAGGGCCTGGTAGACCCCCAAGGATCAAGCTTGCGGTTGGTACCGGCCCCTCCGGAAGTGCCTTCCGCCTCGATCGGAGAAGCCGGAGACTTTTTCTGGGGATCGACGGTCGAACCACGATCTGGTGCACCCTCGGCGAGCACCGATGCTACGGCAGGATGTTCGCTCGCTGGCCCGTCCTATCGTGATGTGGTAGCCAGGGCACCGCCACCCTCAGAGGGCGGCCCGGGATATGGAGGCCAATCGGCCTGTTCGCCGTATTCACCGTCGGCCAGCCCGTCAGCCCGGCGGCCCGCCTCGACACCACTACCAGTTCCCCGTCCGTTCCCAGCCATGGAAGAGGACCAAGGAGATCTGGGTCCCGAGTTTGAGTCGTGGAGCTTCTGGACCATCCTTGCAGAGGGCCACTTCCCTGAGAAGTTTTGTCCAGTCGCAGGACCGGGCTTTGATGCACCCGAATCGCTCACCCCGGATGAGTTCGAATGCTTCCGCCGAACTCTCCGGGAGACTCACTCCCGTCTTCACTGCCTACAAATGCCATACCCCAGGAGTCAAGCGCACCTGGAGGATATTGGTGAGCAGTGCCGTCAAATTGACCTGGCCATGCTCCCCGCGGTTCGGCACCCCGGGTCATTTGGGCACCACGAGGCCCTCCAACAACGATGCGTTGAGTGTTTTCAAGTACTCCGCAAAGTTATCGAGGAAGCCACTCCCCACGTGTATATCCATGGATGGGGGTAGTACGCTGCCCTACGCTTCAGTGTGATCCGCCGACAGCCCGATTCGCTGGGTGGCCCTGAGGGTATATCCCCAGGGACGGGAACGGTCAATATGGCTGACCTGTCGGGAGAGGGGAACGACTTGGAACTTTTCGACGGGGGCTTCCCCCCCGAAGACAAGCCGTCGTCAGATCCATCAGTGAGAGTTACTCGTCATCAGAGAAACCTCCTGGGGCTCCCCGCACCCACTGAAGCACTGACGTTAAGCCGAAACGTCAGCAAAGGAAAAGAGCACAGCGAGGCTATAAAGCCCGCCGAACCATCTGCCTCCATGCAGAGGGCAGAGGAGGATCCCGAGAAGGCTACGCTACGTCAGCAGCTCGCCGAACAGAAGAGGCTGGTTGACCAGCTCCTCGCCGAGCGCGCTGCAGAACGGCGGCCTGACTACGGTGATCCTAGGCCAGGACAACAGGGACCGGAACAACCGCTCCTCGATGAGACTCTCCCGGGCAACCGTGATTACGCCGTGTTCGCCGACAGGAGAGAGGCCATTGCCTATGGCAAGAGGGCGCGGTATGTTTCGCCACACCCTCCCGAGCGGCGTGACTACCTGAGAGATCCCGCTCGGATTCCTCCCGCTGCCCCAAGGGCCGCTCCGCCCGCCATCCCACGAGCTGCCGAGTTCGACGACCCGGTCGACGACCCGATGGAAGGGCCATGCAATGCGCTCGTGGTTAGAGATCCTCGCCAGGACTGGAACCCATGTCCGGACGATCCGATGGCGGCACTCATTGCCCGCTTGGAAGCCTTGGAGACTCGGCAGGTGGCGATCCCACCGGACGGCAAGCCCTACCCAGCATGGGTGGATGACATGCCGGCGCCTCCGGGATTCGGGAATCCCACTTTCTCCCCCTTCAACGGGACTGGAGATCCGCCACAGCATTTAGCCCACTTCAACTCGAGGTGCGGGCCTATGTTGGGGACTCCGGCGCAGCAGGAGGCCGCTAAGCTTCGCTGCTTTGTTCAGACACTGGAAGGGCCAGCATTTGTCTGGTACAGCCAGCTCCCCGTCGGGTCGGTAACCAGCTGGGAGGACCTCCGTAGACAGTTCCTCTACCAGTTCAGTTCCACGACCCGGAAGACAAGTATCGCAGACCTCTTCAAGTGCAAGCAGAGGCCTGATGAGCGAGTCGCGGACTTCGTCGCCCGATGGAAGGGTCTCACGTATTCCCTTGACATGCCATTGACTCAAGAGCAGTTGCTGACAATGTGCGTCGGGAACGTCAAGACCGCGCTGGTCCCTTCCCTGATTACTCAGAATTACCCCGGAGGGTTCAGGGACTTCTCAGAAAAAGCTCAACGTCTTGAGGAAGCCCTGCAACAGGCCAGCCAGGCACACCCGCTGCCTCCTATGATTCCTGCAAGGAGAGTCAGTAGGGCTGAGCCCGCTGCTGTTTCCCAGATAGAGGCCCCCAGGCCGTTGGAGCTGCTGCCGGTGAGGCCAGCTCCACAGCCTCACAGGAATCCGCCTCCACGGGCTCAGTTCCCGGCCCAGCAGCGGCAGCCTCAGAACCGGCCGGCCCCTCCGCGTAATGTACCGCCGCAACCCAGGCGAGATAATCAGGGTCCACCTCCTCGGCAGGCCCCTCCAGCCCCTCTTCAAGACCACGCTCCCAGGGGCCCGCGACACCTGACTTACTCATTCCATGAGGATCAGGTCCCCGGTTATTTCCGGAGCGCCCTGGAGCAGAGGATTGTGCGACTGCCTGAGTGTTGGAAGCCAGAGGAGGCACATCTTACGAATAACCCCCGCTACTGCCCCTACCATCGGGCCCTGGGGCACACCATCCAGCGGTGCTATGTGTTTAAGGATTGGCTCCAAGACCAGATTAACAACAATGTAATCAGGTTGGGCCCAGCTCCAGCACAAGTGGCGGGCGTGTTCGTGGGATCAGATGACGATAGTGGCAACGAGGACGAATGGAAGCTGGTCTCCAACCGCGGATCCCAGAAGTATAATAACTGGATGGCCCGCAAGACGACCATTCGCGCCCATGGAATCATCCGTGCGTGCTTGAATCAGCCTGAGCCCCAAGAATCCTCGGGTGCTGCTTCGGCATCGTCGTCCCAGCCTGCCTCTTCCAAGAGGAGCAAACGGCGGCAGCGCAAGAAGGAAGAGCGCGGCCCGCCAGTTCCGCCACTATCCCGCACTCTCGGCGATTTCATGCCCCCGGAGATGGGGGTCCCTCCTCAGATCCGCCCGGTGATGGATGATTCGTCCGATGACGGTATTGGGTACGCTTCGGTTAATACCGTCGAGCTGGTAAATCCCTTTTCGGTTCCCGACGTTGAAGAACACCAGGTGGACCTCCCTAGTGTCCCCGGTCGTCGCCACCGTCGGAAGAACCGCAGCAACAGGAGTCGCCGGGGCACAGCCGTTGATACCTCCAGCCAGGCCGTGCACGCCACTGAGACTAGGCAGCAGGCTCAAAATCGAGCTCAGCGCGCGCAGCCCCCCCATCCGGGGATGACGGATTCGCCTCCGCCACTGTTTGTGGTGTGGGACCAGGCAGAACCGCCTCAGCCGCGTCGCGACCAGCTCCGCCCTGCCACAAGTCCATCCCGGCCTCCTGACTCCAGTACGGTGACCATTTCCCGGACTGTGACCAGTGAACAGCGAGATGCGCCAAGTACCAGTCGGCCGCCGATCCAACCGGCAAGGCCCGTCATGCCACCAACCGCAGAGCAACCTCCTGCAACCAGGGGATCGTGCTTGGCCAAAAAGTATGATGTCCTGAAGCACTTGGCCGACATCCCAGCAAGGCTCTCCATCCTTGAGGCTCTGCGCATTTCATCTGAGATGCGCGAGGCACTCGCTGAAGCCCTGAAAATCCCCCTCCAGTTTGAGACAGAGGTTGCGGCTGCAGAGGCCTTTCACGCCGAAACGATCGAGGACGCCGAATGTCAGGCATTTATCTCGTTCTCTAGTAAGGATGAAGACCCTCCTATACAGGGACACATTCGTCCGCTGTATGTCACTGGCCAGTTCAATGGCCTTGAAGTCCGGCGCTGTCTTGTCGACACGGGGTCCGGGATTAACCTGATTCCAACTCGGACGCTCCGGAGATTGGGGTTGTCTGAGGATGACTTGATTCCCTCCGACCTCAGGATTCAGGGGTACGATCGCACCGAGCAAACCCCGGTCGGCAAGATACGTTTGAAGACCCAGTTCGGTGACTTGGTTGCCAACACCGAATTCATGGTAGTCTCTCAGGACACTGCGTACAACGCATTGATGGGAAGGCCATGGATCCATCTTCACGCGGCGGTTCCCTCGTCATACCACCAATGCCTCAAATACTCCCTTAATGGTCGAGTAGGTGTGCTTCAAGGAGATGCCTCTCCTTTTGCCTCGTGTGAAGCCCGCTATCTGGACGCGGACTATTACAAGAGCAAGGATAAGCAGATCCTAGCAGGTGAGGATGAGCCTGTCGCTGTTGCAAGTGATCCCTGGGCAAGTCTGGATGACGCTTACGTCCTCCCGATTCAACGGTTGGACGTCGCCATGGTCTTGACGGTCCGCGAGTCTCCTGATGAGATGGCCGCGACCGCCCGCGCCAGCACCAGTGGCCCAGCAGGATCTGGTAGCCCCAATGCAGTTGCCAACGCAGTCTCTCCCGTGGACGATCCCTCCCCGAGTGGAGAGGATATGGAAGACGCACCCCCAGCCTTCGAGGAGGGCGTCCCCGCCACGGTCGATGAGTTAATACAGGTGAACCTTGGAACCGAGGCCGATCCAAGACCCACATTGGTTAGTGCCGCCATGCCCTCTGAGGAGCGGCAGCAGTACGTGGACTTTCTCCGGCAGCACCGTGATGTATTCGCTTGGGGCTATGACGAGATGCCGGGGCTGGATCCTCAGGTAGCCGTCCACCGCCTTGGTCTCCCGGCGAACCATCGCGGGTTCAAGCAGCCTCCCAGGAAGATGCACCCATCCCACGGTGCCATGGTTGAGGCCGAAGTTGACAAGCTTATCAAAGCCAACTTCGTGAGGGATGTTCAGTACCCCAAATGGCTGGCCAACATTGTGCCGGTCAGGAAGAAGAACGGGAAGATCAGAGTCTGCATCGACTTCCGCGATCTCAACCGCCACTGCCCGAAGGATGATTTTCCCCTTCCAGTGACAGAGCTGTTGATTGATGCCACGGCAGGGTTCCAAGCCCTCTCCTTCATGGATGGATACTCCGGATACAACCAAATTCGGATGGCCCCTGAGGATGAGGAGTTCACTGCCTTCAGGGCCCCCCAAGGTACCTTTTGCTACCGGGTCATGCCTTTCGGCCTGAAGAATGCAGGTGCCACCTATCAACGGGCGATGCACCGCATATTCAAGCCAATACTCGGCACACTGGTGGAATGCTACGTCGACGACTTGGTTTTCAAATCGCGCCAGCGTCAGGACCATCTCAAAGATATTGAGAAAGTGTTCAGCTTCCTCCGGTCTCGCTGCCTGAAGATGAACCCGTTGAAGTGTGCCTTTGGGGTCACCTCCGGAAAGTTCCTTGGATTTGTGGTAAGATACCGGGGTATTGATATCGACCCAGAGAAAATCAGGGCGATTAGCCAGATGCCTCCCCCAGGTACCGTCCGGGAACTGCAAGGGTTCCAAGGCCACTTAGCCTATATACGCCGATTCATCGCGAATCTGGCCGGCAAGTGTAAGCCCTTTTCTCGGCTCATGAAGAAAGGTGCCACCTATGTATGGGATAAAGAGTGTCAGACCGCTTTCGAGGAGATCAAGCAGTACCTGCTTCAACCTCCGGTCCTGATGCCGCCCGTATCCGGAAAGCCGCTGGTCCTTTATGTGACCGCCCTGGAACGGTCCCTGGGTGCCCTTCTCGCCCAGAAGAACAACGAGGGAACGGAGAATAGCCTCTATTACCTCATTCGCATGCTCCTCGATGCGGAAGTTAGGTATTCCCCCATCGAGAAAAGCTGCCTGGTGCTCGTATTTGCCGTACAGAAATTACGGCACTACTTGCAGCACCATGAGGTACAGTTGGTTTCTCAGGTAGACCCGTTGAAATATATCCTGAGCCGACCTATGTTGACTGGCCGTCTAGCGCGGTGGGCTGTGATTCTCCAGCAGTTCGACATCAGGTATGTGTCTCAGAAGGCCATCAAAGGGCAAGCATTGGCAGACTTTCTGGCAGCTCACCCGACCTCCGCGGATCAGCCGCTGGATCTAGGCTTTCCTGATGAGACCATTCTCTCGGTTGATCGAGCCGATCCATGCTGGCAGATGCACTTTGACGGTGCCTCCCGGAGCCCCACCGGTAGAAGACTCGATAATCCTAAGCTCAACAGAGTGGGCTTGGGTATCGTCTTCATTACCCCGGAGCGAGCCGTGCTGCCATACTCTTTCCTGTTGTCAGAGGGCTGTACCAACGATGAGGCGGAATACCATGCCCTCATCACCGGCCTCGAGTTGGCTCTCGAGATCGACGTGCCCCGTCTGTGCGTGAAAGGGGACTCCGAGCTGGTCGTTAAGCAGATCAATGGTGATTACGTTGTCAGGAAGCCGGAACTTGTGCCATTGTTGGAGTGCACCCTCCTTCTGATGGCCCGGTTCCCTTCTCGGCCGGAAATTGTCCATGTTCCCCGGTCGCAGAACGGTCGAGCAGATGCTTTGGCCAGCCTCGCTGCGTCACTTGCAAAGCCTGAACAGGACAACCTGATCGTCCGCATGACGCGCCGCAGGCTCATCGCTCCCGTTATCCCGGAAGAAGATCGCGGCCCGTTGGTAAGTAACCTCACCACGGTTGCCCCTATGCCCGGATCCCCGAGTACCCCAGATATGACAGTCGGATCAGCCCCTGATTGGAGGACGCCTTTGGTTGAGTACCTCCAACATGGCATTCTTCCATCGGATTGGGCCGAGCGCGAGCGAGTTCGACGCCGCGCATCGCAGTTCGTCCTCCAGAGCAGTCCCGGCCTGGGGCAGATCCTCTACAAATGCGGATTTGATGGTGTTCTCCTCCGTTGCCTTCAGGGAGTTAAGATCCCACGAGTCATGCAAGAGGTTCATGTTGGTTCATGCGGCGCCCACCAGACTGGGCCGAAGCTGTCCCACCAGATTCGGAGGTTAGGATACTTCTGGCCCTCCATGATCCATGACTGCATCGAGTATGCCAGGAGGTGCCATGCGTGCCAGGTTCATGCGAACTTTGTGCATCGGCCGCCGGAGCCTCTCCATACCACAAGGTATTCCTGGCCCTTTGCAGTCTGGGGACTGGACGTTGTGGGACCTTACCCACCGGCGACAGCTCGCCAGTGCCGGTTCATTCTGACCGCTACGGACTTCTTCTCCAAATGGGCAGAGGTGATTCCGCTCAGAGAGGTCAAATCCTGTTCGATCGCTGACTTCGTGACCTCCAACATTGTCCATCGATTTGGAGTGCCTCACGCTATCCTCACGGATAACGGAACCAATTTCTGAGCAGCCGAGTTGAAGAAGTTGTACGCCAAGTATAACATTCGCTCGAACCATACATCTCGCTATCATGCGCAGGCGAATGGACAGATCGAGGCGTTTAACAAAACCCTCTCTAACATTCTGCAAAAGATGGTTGGTCAGAACAAGAAGAGTTGGCCGGACAAGCTCCCCAACGCCCTCTGGGCTTATCGGACGACGACTCGCAATTCCACCCAGATGACCCCTTATTCCCTGGTGTATGGAGCTGAGGCCGTCCTGCCCATCGAGATCCAGTTACCGTCCTTGCGCACTGCGGTCTACGACCAGCAAGCGCCGGACAGAGTTGCTGAAGCCCGTCTAGTCGAGTTGGAAGCACTGGATGAGAATAGACTTCGCGCTTTGCACAACTTGGAGAGGCATCAAAGCAGAATGGCTCGAGCTTTCAATAAGAAGGTTTCCCTCCGCTCCTTCCTGCAGGGTGATCTAGTGCTAGCCCTAAGAGCACCAATGATTCCCGGCAGGAAGCCACCCAAGTTGGAGCCCAAGTGGGAGGGACCGTTTGTTGTCCACAAGGTCTATCCCAATGGCGCATACTCCCTAGCGACTATGGATGGTGAGCGTGTCACTCCTCCCACCAACGCTAGGTTCCTCAAGCAATACTTTGCCTGAGTGTTCATTCGTCCCGCATGACGCTAAACTGCACTACGTCCAGCATGACGTTAAACTGCACATTTGTCCAGCATGACGTTAAACTGCACATTCGTCCCGCATGACGCTAAACTGCACTTCGTCCTGCATGACGTTAAACTGCACCACGTCCTGCATGACGTTAAACTGCATTCGTCCAGGCTACAAGACGTTAAACTGTTCAGCATTCGTCCGCGCTGCAAGACGTTAAACTGCCAAGTGCTTCGTCCCGCATGACGCTAAACTGCACTACGTCCGAGCTACAAGACGTTAAACTGTTCAGCATTCGTCCTGCATGACGTAAAACTGCCCCTCAAGAACTACGTGCGGCTTGATTCCCATCCTTATGGGATACGTAGGACTGCCTGAACCTTCATGTTTCAGGCCCAGCCCCATCCTTCGGGAATTTCCATCCCATCTCGGGCCCTTGGCCCAGTTGCCCCCGGGTGTGCGGCGTATGGTGTGAGTGCGGGGCTATGCCCTCATTCACGTCGGTTTTCTCGTCACGCTGTACGCCCCCCCACGTTTGGGGATGCCTTCTGCTCCCCCCTTCTTTTTTCCTCATCGTCCTGCATGACGTTAAACTGCACTTCAAGAACTACGTATGGCTTGATTCCCATCCTTATGGGATACGTAGGACCGCCTGGACATTCATGTTTCAGGCCCAGCCCCATTTCCCAGGAATCTCTATCCCGCGTTGGGCCTCTGGCCCCAGTTCCCCTCCTTTTTGTGCGAGGCGTATCGCGTGAGCGGGGGATTATGTCCTCATTCACGTCGGTCTACTGGCCGCGCCGTACGCCTCCCCCGTGTGTGGGACTACCTCACACCCCTCATCGTCCTGCACGACGTTAAACTGCCTCTCAAGAACTACGTATGGCTTGATTCCCATCCTTATGGGATACGTAGGACCGCCTGGACGCTTGTGTTTCAGGTCCAGCCCCGTCTCTTGGTTGATCACGGGGATCTGCCCTCTTTTGGTTGCTCTCAGGGTGAGTCCTCCGACCCTTTCCGGAGATCTGTTAATATGTTTTGGGTACTTCGGTCTATGACTCGTAGTGTCAGATTCAATCCCGACAAGTCCTGTGTTGCTTGTCAGGCCTCGCGCTTCCTCTTATTCGAGCCTTCACTCAAAGGGATCCTCGTTAGCGGTTTGGGTACGATGCCTCAGTGCTCTCCCACCGCTCCGGGTCGATTTACCGGCGGGTCTTGGGCCGCAAATCGATATGAATCCTGCGATTGAGCGGTTGATGCTCGTTTTCTTGCCCCTTCTTAGGCTGACGCGATCGGATGTTGTGTTGCGAATGCGTCAGCAACATCCTTGATCGCCATGTCAGCTCCTTCAGGCTCTGAACATTGGTTGCGCAGTCCTCATCACACTCCGCCTTTATGCGTCGTAGTGGAATCTGGACACTCTTTTCATACTGACCTTCAGTACACCTTTACACGTTAGGCAGACCAACCAAGGTAATGATGTCGTTTGAGGCTCCCATGATCTGAGCACCAAGGATATATGAGGATGTTCTCCCCAAGGGCCATGCGTAGCTGGACCCTCGTCCCCATAAGGAGGGAGGAGTCGCTCGAACAATCGCGTTCTGAGCCCAGTATGCCTGGAGGCTAGCATCTCTGCCCCTCGGGTGATGGACATACGCAGACCCCCATCCCAAGACTCTTCTCCTGGAATCTTGCGTGACCGCAGGGCTGGGTATGCTCCCACCTCCGCCGTGTCCGCCGTACCGCGGTAAGCGGATTCCTCCATGGTCCGAACCACACGACCTTAA
Organism: Viscum album; assembly: GCA_963277665.1. Classification (NCBI taxonomy): domain Eukaryota; kingdom Viridiplantae; phylum Streptophyta; class Magnoliopsida; order Santalales; family Viscaceae; genus Viscum; species Viscum album. Next base: position 983,117,401 of record OY728148.1, on the reverse strand, counting down.
ACTGTGTTGTCTGGTCCTACCACACGACCGTAAACTGTGATCGTCTTGGCCGCCCGACGAGAAAACGGCACTGCATCGTGATGTTCCCCTCAGGGGACACTCATGTTGGGCGCTGGTTAATAACCACGCCATTCATCAATGCCTTCCATGGCTTGATTATTGTGGCGACGCCAGAGATTTCTCAATCACAGGCATGTCGCCGCACAAAGAAAAACCATTCATCTTTAAGGACAAACAAGAAATATCAAATGCCGCTCCTTCTGTGTGCGAGGGTCAGACCCGCACTCTTCCCCGCGCTGGTGCCCGATTGTGTTGCGCCGCGCTTCAAGAACTACGTGCGGCTTGATTCCCATCCTTATGGGATACGTAGGAACGCCCGGATGTTTGAAACTTCGGGTCCAGCCCCCCACCTCTTAGAGATTCCCCCTTCTCTGGGGAATCCGCCGCCTTCAGGTCACCCTCAAGGCGCGTTCCCCGACCCCTTGCAGTGGTCCACCGGTGTCAAGAGTACTCTGGTTTATTGCCAGGAGGGTCAGGATCCGCTTGGTCAGGTTTCCTCCGCTTTTCAGGCTTCGTGCTCCCTTTCATTCGGACCCATCGTCTACGCCATGGGTGGAGCCCCCGTGAACGGTTCAGACACAATGCCTCAGTGCTCTCCCACCGACTCGGGCTGGTACCCCCAATGGCCTCGGGCAGCAAATCGATATGAATCCTGCGATTGAGCGGTCGATGCTCGTTTGCTGCCTCATTCCACCAACGGTTAGTGCGATGTTGATGCTGCTTTTCCGCCACGGTCGGCAGTACTCTCATATCGTCACGCCGGTGCTCCCGGTCCTCGAGTGAATGGCCGCATGATTCACATTTCCCACCTCCCATTCTGACCAGGCGAAACCTCGGCACTCTCGACACTATCCCTCAGTGCATCTTCGCATATCCAGGGGATATGACCAGATGCGGCGTACTTTGAGGTCTTTATGGTCCGAGCTCTAAGACCTTAAACTAAGATCTCTCTTTATGGTCCGAGCTCTAAGACCTTAAACTAAGATCTCCCCTTATGGTCCGAGCTCTAAGACCTTAAACTAAGATCTCTCCTTATGGTCCGAGCTCTAAGACCTTAAACTAAGATCTAGCCCTTATGGTCCGAGCTCTAAGACCTTAAACTAAGATCTAGCCCTTATGGTCCGAGCTCTAAGACCTTAAACTAAGATCTCCCCTTATGGTTCGAGCTCTAAGACCTTAAACTAAGATCTACCCTTATGGTCCGAGCTCTACGACCTTAAACTAAGATCTCCCCTAAACGAGATTCTACGTCCTGCATGACGTTAAACTGCACTCTCAGAACTACGTGTGGCTTGATCTCCAGCCTGATGGAGTACGTAAGAACGCCCGGGCATTCCGACTCGGGTCTAGCCTCAGGGATCGTTAAGTCCCTCCCCTCCTCGTCGTCGGCCGTCTGGCCTGACTTCGGGTAGAGTGGTGCAGTTGTGATATTCTCCCCGATTCAGCTCGGGATGCCCCATCGCAAGGATGGGAAGCGACAGTTTCCTCGTCAGAGAGGTGCTGTCTGAGAATTGAGGTGACTCACGGCCAGATTAGTGCATCCGCCTAATACGTTTTCCCCACGGTGGCGCAATTTTGAGAGCGTTGGATTCTGTCCGAACAAATCGTCACTTCGCCCCACGCTTCACATGCCCTGTTGATCTGGATTTTCCACCCTTGTGTCTGAAGGAACCCCAAAGCGGTATTCATGATGACATGTGGTCCGCCTCCTGCAATATGAATGATGGCCTTTCTCGGTCCGTCTATTGCAGTTGTTATGGTCGATCCACTGTCCGCCTACCGTCTTGGGCATTTCGTGGAAGGCCGACCGTTGTGGATGTCTGGATTCGGGACACGCGATTCACCCTTTCTCATTTCCCTATGTTCGGATAAAATCTCAACGCCCCTAGCGTTGTCCCGCTCGTGTGTTGGAACAAGTTGGGGGATGATACATTGATTAGGTCTGAGGTCTCCTTTCCTAGGAATGACCTCCCTCTTTTCTCCAGAAATCCAGGCCCAATTATGGATGCCTGATGCTTGGTTAACACTCCCGCAAGACAACGAATTGTGGTTGATCATATTAAACCGAAAGATGCAGATAAATATATTGATTCATACAGATGGATCAAAGTAGCGGAAGCAAATGTTTTGGGAATGGCAAAACAAAGCCCTTAGGGATTAGCGTGCTGAATGAGTCTTTCTAATGCCGCTACCCTTTGGCTGGTGGCCTCCAGAGCTGCTTCTCGCTCTCTGCGTGCCCTCTCTTCGTCGGCGGTCGCAGCACGCAGTTCGTCGATTCTGGCCTGTGCACGCTCCCGCTCGACTTGAATTGTGACCATCTGTTGGCCCGCCTCCGTCAGCTGTACTTGGGCGTCAACCAGCTGAGCTGCTAGTTGCTCCACAAGCTCGGTACACGTCGCGACGAAGGCCTCCTTCTTTGTCGCCTGCCCTTCGAGGCGCCGGACTTCCTGCTCCGCCGCGAGGAGCGCCCGCGTGCTCTCCGACATGTCCCGACTTTGTGTGACGTCGGCACGCCGGCAGCTCTCGCGCATCTTTTCGGCCATGAAATCACGGACCGTCAGATGGAGGCGTTGAGCATCAGCTCCCCCGACACACAGGAAGCGCAGCCAGGTTTGAAGTGATCCCATGCGCCCCAGCCACTCCGACGAGTCTCGCTTGAGGAAGCGCTGGATGCACTTCCACCCCCTGCGGCGCGTTATCCGGCTCTCCTCGACCGCCTCCGCGTCCGAGTCATCTATCTCCTCGGGATCGGCAGGCCGGTAGGCAGGGAAGGCATCCAGCAGGTCTGCTGCAGGGTCCGCCCCTGGGAGGTCCTCACGAGGGATAGGTTCCCCAACATCCGGGCGACCATCTTCTCTCTCCCCAGTGGCGCTGACACCCTCGTCAGCCCCCAACCTCTCTCCGATGTCAGCACCGCCGATGTCCGGAGCCCCTTGATCAGCAGTTGGTGGGGCCGGCTTGGTTTGGGAAGTCTGTTCCGGAGCAGGCGGCATGTCCACCACTGGTCCACTCGTAGATGGCCCGGGTTCGGCAACCCGACGAGCCTCCAATGTTGAGATCACTGCGCGGGGCATGCCATGGTTAGTCACGGATCGTCAACGGCAAGCACCAGCAGTAAAGTAAGGAGACTTACGGGAGTTCGGAGCGTCATCTTCCGCTACCCCGGTCGCCGCAGGAACAGTTGCAGCAGGGGACCCTTCCACGCTTGTCAGTTCGATGATGGGTGTCTGCCCCCCGCCTTGTCCTGCTGGCGCCCCTCCTACTCCCGCTGAGGATGCCTGACCAACATCCGTGCGCTCCTGAGAAAGATGGAGAAATGGGTTAGAAGCTGCATAAGAGAGTGGATGAAGCAGATTGAGTAGGGATAGAAGCGGACCTCGAGGAGCTCAGTGACATCAACGTTGTCAGAGCCGGCCACCTCGCCGCTCTCCCGTGGGCTCCCCTGATGGGATCTTCCCTCGGAGCCTTCATCCTCCCCCATTTCCTCCTCTTCTTCGGAGTCGTTGCTACTGTCGTCTTCTTCCGGCGGCATCTGTTCCGGAGCGGGCTCGAGACCGAGCATCACCTTCACCAGAAGGGATGGCTCCGCGCGCTGACCACGTGGCGCGCGTACTCGTCCATGGCCGTCAGATACGCATACTGTCGGTTGAATTCCACCCTGTCGGCAATGTGGAGGCGCCCGACCTCTGGCAGATGGATTCCTTCTCTGAGAATCTTTCGCCAGATGGCGTCGGTCCCCAGTGACTGCCGCAAAGTCATCCAGGCCGACCACAGCGCTGGGAAGACTGCATCGTGGGAGGGTTCGAGCAGACGTCTCACCTGCTTCCCGGGCCGCTCTTCGACCGCCGCATGTGCCCCCTCTCTGGGCGCCGAGGTCGTAGCGGCAGCCTGCGATGTGCCCGCCGCCGAAGTCCCTGCCCGCGCCGGCTCCGCTGCTTGGCGCGCCTCCGTTCTCCCCCGTGTGGCGGCGCCTCGCCTCCTTCCTTGACGCCCGGTCTCCGCACGGGTAACCTCGAGCCGCCGAACTAGCTTCCGCAAAAGCCCCTCAGGGTACGCGATGGCCCAGTGTTCGGCGTACTCGGTTGCCAAGCCTGCGTCAACTCCGGTTGGAGGGAGAGTGATGACGTCGCCAGAGCCGAAAGCGGCAAACATCAGCCACATCTGGCGAAGGACGCAAGGGTTCGTCCCCTCCCGGACGGCAGTGAATACCCTCTTCGGCATCCGTTGAAGGCACCCAAACTGCCTGGCGAAACGGGTCGGCACGTAAGGCTCGCAGATCACCTTCCCGTCGATCCGAGCCACGAGCACCCCGCCCCGCATGTTCAGGAAGTACTCATGCTGCTCCAGCGGACCCTGCCCGTTGTCGATCATTTGGCCAACGGGAGTGGGGAACGGACTGAAGTTGAAGTTGGCATGATTTCCAATCCGGATCCGCACGCCCTCCTCACTTAGGGTCATCGGAGCGACCCCCGCGAAGTTCAGCAGGGAGGGTCGCAGGCCGTTGCCCGGAGGAATGATGGCGTTCGGAAACGTGTACCCACCGAGGTGAGCAGCCACCCAGCCGTGGAAGAACTGAAAGGGCCCACAGATCCTTCGTGGCGACCCCCCTCGTGAGATGCGTCCCAGGATGGCATACAGCCTCGCCAGCACTGGGACCCCGAGGTTGTATCTCTTGTTGGCGGCCATAGCGCCCGCCACCGCCAGTGTCGCCGGGCGAACGCCCATTCTCGCGTCCCGCACTGGCAGGAGCCACCCACTCAGAAAGGCGGCCAGGAACGCCGCGTACCGGACATTTGGGTCCCGGGCCTCGATGACGCGGTACCCCCATGAGCGGTAATCGCCCGTCTCCAGGACCCGCCAGTACGACCCGTTCCGGCTCCTCTGAGCTGCGGTCGGGCACCGCTTCCCCCTGCCTGGCATCTTGACCGCCGGGTCATGCTCCAAGAACTGGCCGAACCATTCCTTGTAGGCTATGTCCTTCTAGAAGTCTTTGATCCCGAGCCGCTGCGTAGCCAGTTCAGGATGGGAGTCCGTGACCTGTCCTCCCAGATGTTCTTCGGTGGCAGGAACTCATCGTATTGGTAGCCCTCCAGCGGGATACCTCCGATGCAGTGGATGTCCCAGAGGCCGATGCCGACCTCCCCATGGTGAAGATGGATGGTGTTGGTATCCGGAGACCATCGGGTGAACAGCTCCGGCCCGAGCTCGGACTGCTGGTAGAAGTGGAACTGCGACGTCCACACCGCCTCGAACAGGCCGATGTACCGCAGCTCCTCTGCGAAGTGATCGCAAGTGTGGCGTACCCAGAACGCCCAGGCCCACTCACTGGTGAAGTTGCCCCCAGACCGCAAGTCCCAGTCCTTCAGCCAGCCCTTGGTGTCGTCCGTGACGCTCTGGCGATATATGCTCGAGTAGAGGGCTGGAGAATTCTCCGCAGTAGGCTCACCCCCATCAATGGTTCGCGTCCTCGGGTTCAGGACATAGACATCCAAGTGTCTGGTCTCCCTGGCAGGATGCCCATTGTTGGTGATGTTATAGCGGAGAAGCTCGTCCTCCCAGGTCACCCAGGTCCGCGGCGCATCAATCTCGAACCCTGGCACCAGGACCTCATCTAGGATGCCGAAGTTCCAGAGCGGCAGGTTGTCCGACAGTGGATATGTCTTCTGGGCCGGCGTCAGTAAGTCGAACAAGGATTGATTGTTGGAAACAATATCCTTGGCTCCGTAAACCTCCTCGTTCGTCGCCATCTCAACCCTGCGAGTGGCGGCATCCCCCTCATTTCCTCTGTGCGCGGCCATCTCAGAAGTTTCGGGAGTCGTGCGGGTTAAGGGATGAAGCGTGCGGGATCGGACGAGGCTGGTAGAGAAGTTTGAAGGTTGGCGCGCAATCCAAGTGGGCGGCGCGCAATTGGGAAGACTGTCGCGCAAAGTTCCGGGTTTTCGCGCAAAGACAGGCGAAATCCGGATGGTTTTGCGCGACGAGCGGGCGAATTCCGCGCCGGAAAAGGCAATTTCGCGCACGAGAGAAGAGATGCTTATCGCGTGGAAGGCCAGTGTACGGCACGGAGGGACCCAGTGCCCCTATTTATAGGCGAGGCCGGGGTCCGCGCTGCGCGGAAAGCGCTTTGCGCGACCGCAGCGGCGAATTTCGCGACCGGCGCCCCTTTTTGCGCGCCTAAGTCCCGCGCCGCCCAGGACTTCGGCATTCCGACGTCTCCCTCGGAACCCGATCGTTGCGACCTCTCGCCGATCAGATTCCGAGGGGGGGCTTTTGTAGACGCCGGAAAAGTCCGTTGTTCCCAAACGAAGCTCCGGATGCGGAAAGCGAGGTCATATTCGGAGTCGGAAGAATGTTTCGGAGGGCCCGGAGGCCTTGCGCGGAAGTTCAGAGGTCTGCGCGCAAAGATGATGTTCCGCGCGCAAAACCCCCGGGATGCGCGCAACTCCCTTGCGCACCGTGCCCGATTCCGCGCCCGCGAGGAGAATTCTGCGCTCGCGCCTTGGATTCCGCGCCCGGGGTTGCCTATAAATACTAGGCGACCCCCAACGTTTCAAAGGTTGCTGGAAGTCGAACGGTCTCCCGCGCGCGCAATTCAACCCCTTCCGCGCGCAATGCCGATCTTCAGGTAACCTCCTTTCTTTCGCGCAATAGAGCCTTGGGGTCCACCTTCGCGCGCAATCCCCTTGGCTCCTTCCCTTTGAATAAATTTCAACCCGAAGGCCTTTGTGCGCAAAAGAAGCCTCTTGCGCGCAATTGCCCCCGGGTGCGCGCAATCCAACCCGATTGCGCGCACCCCCCATCTTCAAAGTGGCCATTCGTTAGAGAATGAGCCGTTGCCCCCGCGCGCTACCCGAAGCCCGGTGCGCGCAATCCCAATCATCCGCGCGCAAAGCGCTGGCCCAATTGCGCGCCAGCCCGCCATTTTGCGCGACGATCCGCGGTTTTGCGTGCAAAGCTCCTCTTTTGCGCGCAAGCCGCCAGGGTCGCCTCCCTTGACACCCTTTGGGTACCCGCCTGCGTGGCGCCCGATGGTCTTCATCGCAGGTGCCCGCACCGTGCGCTGTCTTCCCGTGCAGCCTTCCAGGCTCGTGCGAAGTGACACGGACCCGTCGGCGGCAATCATTCGTCCAGCATGACGTTAAACTGCATATTCGTCCAGCATGACGCTAAACTGCACCACGTCCTGCACGACGTTAAACTGTATACGTCCAGGCTGCACGACGTTAAACTGCCTAGCCCCCATCGTCCGCGCTGCAAGACGTTAAACTGCCAAGTGTTTCGTCCTCAACACACGACGTTAAACTGTACTTCGTCCGGCAAGACGTTAAACCGTCCGCTTCGTCCTCAACACACGACGTTAAACTGTACTTCGTCCGGCAAGACGTTAAACCGTCCGCTTCGTCCTCAACACACGACGTTAAACTGTACTTCGTCCGGCAAGACGTTAAACCGTCCGCAACCTGATCCCGTGCTCCGCACGCAGGGTCCCCCCCGGTTTGGATGTGGCCCCCACCCGCTCGTCTCTGCAGGTATGTCGGGATTGTCCCCCTTTTGGGACGATTTAATGGGAGTGGCTTTTCCCTACGGGGGCAGGGTATTACAAACCCCTAGTTTCTCGTGGGAGGCTGCACATGTGTATCTCCATTGTGCCTCCCCACTGCCGAAGCCAGTAGAGGGTGTGACTGGGATCGAGGTGTCTTCTGCTTTCGGTCCAAGTCCCTTCCAACTGAGTTTTGTCGCATCCGGGCTGCCTCAAGTGCGTAAGTCCTGACAGAATGAACTACGTGGACTTTGATCCCTGTCTTCTATACAGGGTACGTAGGAAGCCTCCCTGAGGTCCAAGCCCACCACCTGGTCGACCCGGTCGTATTTACGTCGGTTCGTCCATCAGTGGACCCCTCCAGGGTTCACGCTTGCGTCGATTCACCTATGAATCCGCCCCTGTGGGAGACTGCCCGTGTGTATCTCCACTGTGCCTCCCCACAACCCCTTTTTCCATTTCTCTTTTTATCGTCCAGCATGACGTGAAACTGTGATCCACCCGGCCGTTCCATCCCCCTCTGTGCGAGGTGGTTCGGTTCAATCCTCCGCCCGGCGGCCTAGACCTCTTCGCGAGTCGGCTTGCCGACGTCCAGCATGACGTTAAACTATATACCCGAACTACGTCGACTTTGATCCGTGCTAACGCGCGGTACGTAGGAAGCCTCTACGGGGTCCAAGCTCTTCACTCCATCATCCATCCTGATCCTTACCCGGGCCGCCACATCCCGGTGGGGTCATTCCACTTCACTCCACTCCACATCATTTGGGAAGCCGCCCATGTGCTGTCCCCAGCGTCGGAGGTTCCCCGCAAGGGGTTCTGTCATCCGATCCACTTTTCGTGTTGATCGGTCCGATGCCGTCCCCGCTGGACGTTAAACTCGCGGCATACCCCGTGTTAAACATGGGAAGCTAAGGAAAACCTCAGGTGACACAGTTCCCCGCACCTAGTACGGGATGCCTTAGGCCATCATGCCTTCGAGAAGCCCTATTAGGGACGGAAGACAGACGTGCAGAGCCGCAGTGCTACGACACGCCCCCAGCACCCAGAGCCACCCGGCCTTCTCACCGCAGGTTGCTGCCCCGACCAGACTCCTTGGAGCGTCCGGGCGGAAGCAGCATAATTAACCGGTGTCCATGAATATATGGCGCCGGGAACGAGATTCACGAACATTCTTAAGTCTATGAGGGAGACCCGGATTAGGCGACGAGTTCCAAGGAGACGTCCAAGGAAGGAGGAGCCGACATCCCATCATCCCGGTTTCGATCAAGGAGCAGACGCCCCTGAATAAGGGACGAATGCCGCCCGCCCTTGGAAAGCGGGACTGCGGGACCACAAGCCGCGCGCCCATCCCCTCGGGTTGACGGGTGCACGCGCGAACGCGTCCTGGCGGAACAACGTAACCCGACGCACATCCGCACCGAAACAGTGATGTTGTTAGTATTATTTTACATGTTTAGAATAAAATTTATGTTTGAAAACTAACATGAGTTCTTATGAAATTTTATATGAGAAAAAAACTTTTTTGAAGTACATCAATGTTTTTTGAATCCCATGTTTACTTAAAATAATAAATTTGGATCAGGGAATGTTTGATGATAAAGCTGAGGAAGGAACATTTATTATTCACCCAATGGAAGATGTTACAAATGTTGGAAAAATGTTTATAAAATTTGGTGGAATCATATTATGTGGAAGTTATTGAGAATCAAACTTATTTAACAAAATTTTATGGGTATTTTGAAGAATTAAAACTGAAATTTTCAAATGAAAATGAAAGTGATAAAAGTAATGTTCATGAAGATTCAAATGAATCGTATGATGAGGAATGTGAAGAAGGAAGAGGAACACTGAAATTTCCTACATTAAAAAAATTTGAGATTAAAAATATTTTGGGGAATTATAAGGCTCTAGTTTAGGCTAGAAGAAAGCTGAGATGAGAAGATAAAACTTCACTCATCTCAAAATTTGAACCAGAATCAGTCTCATAAGCTATTAAACACAAAGAATGGGTGAATTCTATGAATGATGAGTTGGATCAAATTGAGAAAAATGAAACATAGGAACTTTTTTTATGTCTGAAATATAATAAATTTATCCTAAAAAATGGGTTTATAGAAACATTTTGAAAGAATATAGAGAAGTTTAGAGAAACAATTCTATGTTTTTTTATAAAGGCTATGCATAGGTGGAAGGCAAAGATTTTGATGAAACATTTTCCCTTATTTAATTGTTAGAAACTATTATAATGTTTCGAGTAGTAAATGACCATCAAAGTTAAATGTGTATCAGATAGATATAAATTTGGATAAATTGAAGAAGAAGTTTACAATGAGAAAACTTTTGGGTTTCTACTTGATAAGGATGAAACCGATGTTTTTAGATTGAAGAAATATTTATATGGTCTAAAACAGTATCCATATTCATGGTATTCTAAGATTGAAAATTGTTTGATAATGATGATTTATTCAAAAGGAAAAGATGACAAAACCATATATATGATAGATTTTGACTTTGGAACTCTAATTGTATTTGTTCATGTAGATAATATAATTTTTTCCAGGGATGGAAAAACCTTTTGTAAATAATTTAATGAGGAAATGCATAATAATTTTGAAATATTAAGGTTGTGAGAATAAACTTTCTTCCTTGTCTTACAAGTTTAATATAATGAAAAATAAATTTTCTTATCATAAGAAAAGTTTTCAAGAAAATTATTAAAAAAAAATTGGAATTGTAGAATATAAAGAAGTATCTACTCATATCACAGTGAGGATGAAGATGAGTAATGATGAGTCTGGAAAAAGTGTGAATTTGAATGACTTTTGTAAGATGATAAAAGTATACTTTACCTTATAACATCAAGACCGCTATTGTTTATGCTATAAATTTTTGTTCTAGGTATCAAAGTAATATGAAAGAGTCAAATATGTTGGCAGTAAGGATAATTCTGAGATATGTAAAAGGAAAAAATTCACAAGGATTATTATAAAAAATAAATTATGAGATGAAGTTTCATGGTTATAATAATATTGATTGGGCTAGAAATTGTAATGATATAAAATAAACCTTAGGGGAAACATTTTTCTTGGTTGAATGTTGTGTAAATTTTCATAAGAAGAAACAAAGTTCAATAACCTTGAGAAAAGTGGAATTAGAATATGTTGTGACTATTCAAGTATGTACTCAAATATTGTGGATGAATGTTCAATTGGAATATTTGAATATAAGTGTTTATAAACTATTGAAGACACTTTACTACAATCAGAATGAAATTGATATTTCTAAAAATCATGTCCAACATTCAAGATCAAAACACATAAATATAATGTTTCACTTTATAAAAGAAAAAGCTGTTGCTAGAGATTTTTTGTTGGAATATATCTTAACGAAGTATCAAATTATTGATATCATTGTAATGTCAAATCCAAAATAATGTTTTGATGAGATGAGGTTGAAAATTCATTTTCATCCTCCAATAATGACTTCCTAAAACTCATAATGAAGTCCCCTACCTTGTATTGGATTATATTGACAAAGGGGGAGAAAATTTAACAACCTTGTACTATAAAAGAAGTTTTTAATTATCATTATTTTGTGAATATGAAGTTGTGTTTATCAGATAATAGGGGAGAGGAAAATAAAATTTATAGAAAAATAAAAGTGAGAAAATATAAAAGTTAGGGTGATTTTATCTTAGCATAGACATACAATTTTATTCTCACCAAGGGATATATTTTTTTCAAAAAAAATACCTTATCTATTAGTGTGGATTCTAAACACTCTTTTAATAAAGGATGTGTTTTGGTAAAATTCAAAAAACATGAGTTGTTTACAAAAGCTGAATTGTGAAAATTTTCTTAGAGTTGAAAAAGTTATTAATGAGTGTTGTTAAAAAATCTGAATGGGGAGATTTAAGAACCATTGTGATTATTTGTTTTTAATAAATTTTTTTGTTTGTTGATAACTAATCATTTATAAAATAATGTTTTTGAAAAATAAGTGAAAGTTTTTGAATGTTCGAACCCATACATAAAGGGGGAGAAAAGTATTGTTTTTGAGAATGTTGTTTTATAAACACAGAGGATTGAACTGAGATACACCAGATGAAAAGTATCAATCTCATCACCACCGGTCATAGAATTCATCAAAAAGATAGAGTATTTTATCAGACACACCATCAGTCTCAGATCCATTGACATGAAGTTCAAGTTTACTTAGACTCAATGTTTGTTAGAAAGTTATAATGATGTTGAAGAGTATGAATGAAGAAAGTTATTTCATGAGTTAGAAATTTCTTAAAATTTCTATCCATAAGTCAAATATTTCATTTCTAGTTTTTAATTATCAAATATCATAAGTTTTTTGGAACACCTGTGATGTTATCCTTATGATGAAAAGGGGGGAGAATAGTTGCAACCAATCATATTGAGTTTTGGTTGGAAATAAAGAAGGCTTTGAAAGTAAGGGAAGTCGTAATACTTTCCTAAATAAGTCATATAGCACTTTTATAATATTGAAGTTCTCATAAATCAGGAAAACTATATTGATAAAATATTTTTATGAAATATAGGATTCCTAATGATTTTATTGATTCTAGGAATCAAGAAAAAAAATTTCATCCGATCCAGAAGTACTGTGAATATATTTCTTCAGAAGTCTGTACCAGTTAGAGTTGTTGATGTTTTATGTATTTCAAAGTGGTAAATTAAAGTTTCCAGCATTAATAAAATTCCATCATACTGATAATTCCATCATTATGAGGATTTCATTGGATTGAAGCTGAGGAAGTTCTATGAGGTAGAATCTGAGGAGAAAAGTTAATTAAACTGACTCTGAGGAAGAAATTCAATCAAATTAACTATGAGAAAGAAATTCAATCAAGGACAACTCTAAGAATGAAAGTAAATCGCACTGAAACTGAGAAATAATGTTAATTAGACAAACTGTAATGAGTAAATTCAATTTAGAATGGATGAAGATGTTTCCTCATAATGATATGAGGAAGTTCCATCATAATGAGTCGAGTAATTTCTATAATACTGAATAAAAGTTAGGAAGTCTGAGAAGAATTATTATAAATAAGACATAAGAATATTTCTTAATATTTTTGAAGAGTTTAAGTGGTCAAACATGTAATTAAAATATGTATAAATATCAGATTTTTTTTAATTTGAGTGAGTGGGAAATGTTTTTTAGTTTCTTAAATTTATCTTTTTGGGGTGCCTATAAATAGATGAAATGTATATTCATACTTTTCAACTTTTATATTTGAGTGGAAGAAAAAGAGCACTACAAAACTCATGTCAAAGTTAGCTTTCCATATTCAAATCTCATTATAAGTTTGGACATCTAAAATTTTTGTTTATTGGACTGAGTAAGATCAGACTAAGTATTTGGGAAGAGTTTGAGTAAATCATATTGAGAATGGATTCATCAGACTGAATTCATCAGATTGAGTTCATTGGACCTAGCCCTATCAGATGGAGAGAATCAGACCCAACCACATCGTAATGAGGATTCTGAGCTGAGAATTTGTGGTTGAGTTTTAACAAAGTATTTTTCTTTTGTTTTATCTTAATTTTTTGTAAGAAAAAATTTATAAACCAATAAGAGTCTGTATAATAATTTCAATTAGGATTTATAATGTGTCTAATGGGATTTATCACATCTTGTATTCACTTATTCGTTTTAGGGAATTTCTATAGACCCATAGGAGTGTCTATGAACATTTTATAGGTTCTCACACTGAGGTCGATCCTTGTAAATATAATGTTCTTTACCTTTTTTTACTAATTTTTCATATATTGTATTTACTAGAAGATGATAAGGATATAATCTTTAACAAGTTTCAGTGTTTAATATTTTCAAAATTATTGAAACTTATAAATGTGAACATCTAATTCAACCCCACTTCTGAGTTATTATTCGATCCTTTGGAACTTCATGTACTGTTTATCACATTATTTGAATTTTTTTTAATCTTTGTGCTACTTTTTTTAATTAAAATCCCTAAAAGAATAATGGAATACTCTCATGACTCATCATTGATCTCACCATGTCCATCAATATGTGCTTCTTCCATTCACTTACATCATTCCACTAATTTTTATGTATCGGAGTGAGTTAATATAGGATCCCAAATTCCTACAAGTAATCAATGAATTCTTGATTGAGATATTCTCCACCGAGTTCTATGAGAATTTTCTTAATCATATTACAAATTTGGTTCCCATATTCTGTCTTGTATTTCTTGAATTTATCAAAATAACCTGACTTATACGTCATTAAGTAGACATATTCATTCCAACTGAAATCATCGGTAAAATTTATGAAGTATGAGAACCCACCCCTACCTCAATAGGAAATGGTCCTCACACATATGTGTGAACTAATTCAAGAATCTATTTATACCTTTTACATTTTCTACTAAATGAGGAATTATTCATTTTATCATATAAATAAGTGTGACACATACCAATTGGTTTTAGTTCAAAAGAATCTAAATATCCAATTTGGTATAACATAGTCAAGCGTTTTTCATTTACATGACAAATCCAATGATGCCATAATTTGGTGTGGCTTGAGTTTTGTGATGTAGTTTCATTATCAATTTCCATTACTTGGTTTATGTAATACGATAAAAAAATTTGTTATTTAAATTCTCCTTACCATAAAAAATGTTATTTTTATAAAAGAAGCAACATTTATTTACAAATATTAAAATAAATCCTTCTATATCAAGTTTAGATGTATAAATAATGTTTTTTAATGGATTAAACATAATAAAAACCATTCAAAACCAAGATCAATATAAGATCCCATATTTTTCTAGGTACGTCCCACTCTGAGGTTTTCATTGAACATATTTTGTTTGGTTTACCTTTGTAATTAACCCTTAGTGACTAAGTCTTATTTGATGACAGAGAGCCTTTTTTGAAAAAAAATAACCTTATTTTTGGAATGGATGTCAATTTAAATTAATGGATTCCATGTATAAATATTATAAATGGGATTAATATGGGTTTCTATGAGTTTAGAAGGATCATTCGTGGTTTGGTCACATTTATAGAATCTAGTATAAAAAATATTCAATGAAAATTACATGTTTTGTACATGTTGCCTGACATGTAACTATTTCTAGACGCATTTGATGAACTAGTTTATGATGTGATGTGGTTACATGTCATGACCGTGATTCACATCATGTAAATGTTGGTCAAAATAAATATTAACCCAGGGTAGAAGGTTTTTCCAGCATAACTTAAAAATGAGGAAATACATGACATGAAATGATTACACATCAAGTATTCCTCATACCCAGTATTTTTAAGTGTGTTGTGTACTTATGAATCAAATTATTTTTTATATCCTATCCTCTCTCACTCCTAGGGTGAACTATAGGAAATTTTGAATTATCTTCCCCCCTTCCAGATGTCCCATTTTCACATTCAATCATTGGTGAGTTTATTCACTTTGGTTTCCCTCTTCTAACCTATCATTACTTTTCATTGTAGTGTGAAACTTTTTTAACATGGGTTCTATTTTGCGACATGAACTTATTTTGGGTTTATCTAGGTTCTTTTTGGGTTCTTCTATGACATCTTCTTTAATGGATTTTGTCATTAAAAGTGTTGTGTTAATCACATGTTAAAGGTATGGAGACTAAACCTAACCCTATTGTATATTTAATTCTGAATTATTTGGAATATATTGATTATGACCATGTAATGTGCACTATAATTAATTAGTTGATTTATAGTAAATCATGGATATAATTCCTTTAGATTCAATGGTTGATGCAACCTGGATTAAGGAAACCTATTGTGTGAGAAAACATTTGAGTAAAAAGAACATAGATAATGGTTTAAATCATGGTGAGTATGACATGATACCTTAGTTTATTTGTTGACATAGAATCCCTAGGTAATCTATTTTTGAATATTGAAATGACTGTTGACCATTTGAGAGTTAAATGAAAGATTATTTTAAATAAAAATGGTAATTTTCATAACTACCCATTGAGATTTATGATGTGATATTATCATATCCATACAATTATGACTTGTTGAGTTAGTGATGAAATGATTATATATAGGGATATCCTAGTAGTGTTTAATTTATTATATAGTAGACTTGGCCCACTGATACATGCTAAAATTCTTATATATTGGGATTTTCTTGGAGGTTGAAATGATTTTATAGTAGTAAATTCCCTATTATACTTGCTGAAATACATATATACCAGGCTACACACAGGCACACATGCTGAAATTCATTTATATAGGGTGATGATCGGAGGATGAAATTATTATACAAAGAGAGATACCTGATTGTTTTACTTTTCCATCGTATATGGATATATATGGAATGGTTGTGTTACATGCTCATAGGCATTTCATCAAGGTTTTGAAATAGGTTAATTTATATATTATATTAATTAGTTAATTAATACACCTATTTATCACTTTATTGCTTAATATTATTATCAGACTGCTTGTTTTTAGGGAAGGTGGTGTTGACCTACAGAGTTTTATTCAAACCCTATTTGGGAACCGTTTGGTACTCGAGCAGATTTCATGGATGCATGTTTGGAAAAGGGAGAGGGACATTATTGTTGATTGATTTGTTTCTTGCTGGATGAGATGGATTTTAGAGATGGGTCTGATAAGGGGATCGGGACCAGAGCATTTTGGGATTATTTAATTTGAGTAGATTATTTTGTTTGTATTGGTTTATGTTTTACTTTTAGATACATCTTAAATTGTCATTACATTATTCATCATTATAGGTTCCTCCTCTTATTTTCCTAGGTGTATGATATACTATTTCCATTATTTCTCTTTTACTCTAATTTTTATTACTATGGTTTAGTTCCACTATGTTTTACCTGGTGGTATAGTCTCCCCACAAAAAATATGACAACCTCACTACTATTAAATATCCTCTGGCATATGGGGATTCATGCTTGACATCTAATAACCAAATCATTTTGACCATGTGAGAGTGTACCAGATCAGGGGGCATTACAATGTTGTATTAGAGGATCAACTTTTTATTTTCTATTGCTTTATTTTTTGGAAAATGTTGAAAGGAGACTAGGAACTATTGGGACTTGGTAATGAGCATATTCATTATAGTAGCTAACCTCTGTAAGGTGGAAAATTTGAGTTCCAGTGATGAGATTATTGTTTATGTTTTTCTCTTGTTACAATTGATGTTATTTCACCTTGGTTGATTTACATGTTGTGTGATGTTATTATTTTGTGATGTTATTGTTTATTGATATTTACACTCATGAACCAATATGGTGAGATATGTGTTTTCATGCATCATGATAGACACATAGGGATATATATATATATTGACAGGCATTGTTCAGGATATGGACATGTTTATTGCATGTGTTATATACTTCCAAATATGAATTGTGAAATAATATATCTATTATATTTGATAAATGGAATGAAATAAAATATTATTTCATCATAAAAACATAAAATCCATGGTTAGAGAGACCCAGAGTAATGGTTCTCTACTGTCATCACCTCTTGAGGTTGACTTTGTTTTTAGAAAAAATTTATAGGAGTGTGTTTTTCTTGTAGATAAAATGACTCCTCATAATTATAGAGTTGAGTTCTAAGAGAGTGTAAATCAGTTATATCCTAACGTAGATGAACTGGAGATTCCTATAGATCTTAAGGATCAAATGGATGTCCATCATCACAACAACTTCTTAAGGGTCATGCATTCCATGGAAATTGAGACTATTTTCATTGTGCCTTTGATGTATGAGTTGATTAGTGAGATTCAACTACAAAATCCTGCTATGTTCACTGGGGAGGGATGCTCCCAGGTAACTGAGTTCTATATTGAGTCAATATATACAATCTTCAAGCATCAGGAGACCCCCACAGATAGGAGGGAGAATCTTGTTGTGTATATTCTCAGTGGACCTACCAAACATTGGTGGGATATTAAATAGCAGGATGGGAATGAGGAGGAGTTATCTTGGAAGGAATTATATGTGAATTTATTGAGCCACTTATATCTATATATGATGAGGGATGAGAAGGATAATTAGTTCATTCATCTGATATTGGATATAACATTAGTGATGGACTATGTTGAACATTTCACCGACCTTCAATGCTTTGGGCCATATTTAGCTATTGGTGGGATCTCTAGGGAGAAACATTTTCAGGCTGGTATTCACTCTGTGGTTAGGTCATAGGTGAATGTTTTTATTCTTAGTAGCTTTGTAGATTTGATGAATCATGAACTCATCACAGTAAATAATCTGAGAGAGGACCCAAGAGGTAGCTAGGTTATTTCCACAGGGTAAACTAGGATCACTTATTTTGGTGGAAAGAAGTGATTGTATGATAGTATTTTCCAAGGAAATGACATGAATACCAGTTAGGGTAGTGGAAATACATCTTAAGATCATATTACACTGTAGTGCATCGGTGTAGAAATTTAATCCACAAGAAACCTTAGTTTTTATACACAACTTTGCTGTGCCATGTTTGCGGCAGGATGTGTCATCTTCATATGTTTTTTTAGAACTTCTCATAGTATAGTAGTTGTAGGGGAGTAAGATAGGTACTGGTGTCTAGGAAGGACTCAACTACTCCTCATCATATAGGTAGATAGAGTTCTATAGTACGTTTAGGTTGAGGCGGGAGATTTGGTACCCCATTGTAATGACATAATGTTTATTAGTAAAATTTGTTTCCTGAATAAATGTGTGGTGTATTATATTATATATTATACACATAAAAATATAGAGAAACCACTAAAAAACTATAATAATAAATATTGTTACATTAATCAGCAATGAAACCAAATAAATTTCCGAACATTACAACTGGAAAAAAAGTATAAAATAGAAAAGCTGAAATGAGAAAATATGGATCGACCTAATCTACTAGAATTATTGGCCCCACTACCAAAACTACATGACAAAAAAAAACAATACTAGTAAACCACGAAAAATTATTTAAAATGGAAATATAGAACCTTGAGAGGAATTGATTAGAATATTGAATTTAATAATTGAGTGCTATATATATAAGGCAATATGACTGTTGGAATAGTAATGTGACCATTGGAATAGTACCCAGATCGTTGGGAATGGTAACCTTACAATTGGAATAGTTATTTTAACAAAAATTAATAAATTATGATATAAAAAACATTTATCATGATTAATTTATGAAAACAAAAATATTATAATTCAATATAATATATTTCATGATTAAAAACCTCAAATCAAATAAAGCATATTTTTAATAAACTGTATTTTAATGTATTTTGTAAATATGTTTGTTTTCATTTTAAAGATTATATTTTACCTATTTTAGATATTTATTTTGATAAAATTAATATCATTTTTGAAATGATGTTTTTAAACTTTTCCTAGGGTGATTTTTTGGTAATTTTCTGAAATACATCAATTTTTAGGTGAAGAGAAAAAATATAGTTTTTCACATAATCGATGTATCTTATATTACATCATTCGTGATGTAATAATGACATAATACTTAATAGAAATTTATTTTCCACCATTATATATTTAATTTCATAAACTATTCATTAAAATACAATAATATTAATTTTAAAACTAAAAATCACATTCTAAAACATAAATTCAAAATTGATTCATTAAAATATCAATTATTTTATTTCTTCACTTTTCATTTTAATTATTTAATGAACTAGAATTATAAAGGTGACATAAAGTCTAAATCCCATTATATTATTTTTATATATGATTTATTTGGTCAAAAATTCACTATTACATGTTTCTGCTTTGATATATTATTTTATTAAATATTTTATTCTAAAAATACCCCTCTCTTAAAGTATAAATAATCCCTCTCCCTTCCCTTGGAAACACACTCCACTAAAACATTACAAATTAAAATATCTTACCAAATACTCCCTCTAAATCCCCTTACAATACTTAGGGACATTTTGGAGCAATCCAACTCAAATCACCAACGGTGTTATAACGTCTTACAAGAGAAGCTACATTGAGTCGAGAATAAGTCTCTATTCACATTTCCCTTTTTCCTTATTCTCTTTATTATTTTTACCAATTAATTTAAAAACCATATACTATAAAACTAATTATTCAATAATATAAAATAATATTATTTAAGATAGCATGATATAATTTTTATATTTATGACAAAAATAAATGCAATACATATATTTCCCTCTCTTTTAACAACATCCCGTTAAAGGTTGATTAACCACCTACAGAGACATTTAAAAGAAAATTATTATAACCACATTCATGGATGTATATTATTAATTATATATAATATATAAATAATTAATTACATTTATTATAATCTATTGGATTTAATCATACTTTTCTATAAATGACTCTGAATGAAAATTGAGAAATCCAAGTGAAACAAGAAATTTTTTGGTAAATCATGATACCAAAATACTTCAATTTCATCAATAAAAATTAATAAATATAATAAAATGATTATAATTGATAAATAATTGTATAAATGGATATAATTAACATATTTATTAGTTTTTAAATAAATATAAGTTTATTATTCAAGAGGCGGAAAAGTTAAGAAATAAAGATGGAATTAAGGTAAGGGGATTCTTGAACCCAACTCTATTTAATTGGGTTATCCATATTTAATGACATATTTGGAATAAATAGTCCTCTAATTTTCCTTAAATATAATTTCATTCCCCCCACCCCCCTTCTTTTTTGGGATATACATGTTTTTCATTTGATTTTATGGAAAATACAATGATATTCCAAAATAAATATTCTTTTCAAAACACATCTTTGACTCCACTTGAGTTGTTTATTCTTAACTAAAGAATGATGATTCTTATAGAAAATATGTTTTTCCATTTTTCGTTTTTGAACACAAAGGTTATTTATGAAATCATAATTTTTCAAATCCTCATGAAACCCATTCCTTTGCATGGGTTATTTCCTGAAATGATTGTTACACATTCTATGTGAAATGCATGATTATGTAAATATTATGATGTGATGAATAGACCAAAATTATATAGCCCTCTTATGCATTGGGTAATGTGTTTTATCTCATGAGATAATTTTTATTATATGTGAACATGATGCTTGATTTTTTTACAGTGATCATGTTATGATTATTCCCATATGTTATGTGTTAACATGATGCTAGCTTTATTGACAACTATATGTGGCATTTGACCACTATGACATGATGTTTCATTTTTATGCATATCCACATTCAATGAATTTGTCACATTTTTACCTCATGATATTGACAATGATCCTAGGCTTATGATTTGAGGATTATGCTCACCCATGTTATATTGATTCATGTTTCTTATTAATCCTCTTACATGGATTTTGTCTTACCACTTTCATTGATGTATACCCTTAGGTAATGGAATGTACTAAAGATAATGTGAGATTTTAGAAGGATAATGAAGACATATTTAAATAAATTTTTATGTTTTATTATGTACATGTAATTTATGAGCCCAATTTTTCAAAGACATAAACCTTTGGATCCTAGATTTGTAACCCTATTATGTTATTTATCTTTAAAATGATGTAATAGATATATAAGAAAAATTAGTGTCATTATAGTTGTTATCTATGAATGGTTTAGTTAATTTGGGAATTATGATTAGAAATCACGAGTAAAATCCATTAGTACATGTCTGTGTATAGCTAATACATCATAGAAGACTATTATTAGAAAAGTATAGACATTGGGATCCCATAAGATATTTCTTTAGTGTTAATTTTATAAAATAATAAATTACTCATGATTTATTGACTTATGTTTTTTTTCTAAAATTTTCTATTCTAGAAAATTGTAGGAACCAGGAGAAACTAGTCCTAAAACCTATGTCAGTTACAATGAAACAACTATCCAAATGAGATCCCCAATTCCATGGGAGGTTGAGTTCAAAACGTTTTGTAAATGATTACCTATTTGTCTCGAGATATGAATAATAACATGAACTATGTTGAATGCCCATATTCACCCAAGAAGGACCAATTAACCATTGAGTCCTTAAGGAAAAAATGACCATCGATGTTTAGTGGAACTTCTAATCCACTTAATGTGGAATAGTGGGTTAACTCAATAAAGAAGATCTTTTCTACGACCCCTTTCTCTAATAAGGAGATGGTGACTCTTGGAATTAATTTTTTATATGGAGAAGCTATTCAATATCAGGAATTGATAAAGAAAAAAAATCCAAAGGATTAAATGGAAGAGATAGAGTGGGAATAATTTAAGAAAATATTTATTACAAATCATTTCCATTGAACTCTTCAAAAAAAGATTCAAAGAGAATTCATATAGCTAAAGAAAAAGTAAGGCGAAGTTGTCACAACTTATGATGAAAACTTCATAATGTTTTAAATGGATTCCTTGGGTTTTTTTATCAATAATGAGAGAAAAATAGATATGTTATTTATTGTTTTAAAAATAATCCTTCGAAACGATCAAAAAATATAATAGTTTGGGAGTTTTGAAGATGGGGTTAAATGTGCTCTTAAAGTAGATATGGAGTTCAAAGAATGGTCCCATGGTTATGGAGATAATAATAGAAGAATGCGGTTTCAAGATTGTGGGTCAAATGACAAATGAGGAAATATGATCCAACTACCCACATGTCAAAAATTTGGGAAGAAGCATCATGTTAATTGCCTCGAAGGGATGGGGAAAATTTTCAAGTTTGGGAGAGTGGGATACCATGATAATGAATATTAAAGATACATGAATAATCTCACCAACATGATAGAGTAAAGGAAGGAATATCCTAATGCACCACCCATGGTTCAATTCTTCAACTATATGGACTAAGGCTGTTATGTAAGCGAGTTCACTAAACCACATGTCCTTGAGGGAAACCAGTGTCAGCAATCACCAAATTCAAAGGAGTAACACAAATCTTATAAAATTAAAACTAATGAATTGGAGTGTAAAAATGAATTCATACAAGGTATTATTCATATTCACTAAATAATGGAAAAAGTATTATTTGATTATAGTTATACTTATTCATTTATATCCTAAAAGTTTTCTAGATCTATTGAATTGAACCCCAATACCTTTAAGTGGATATATCCATAAAACATAGTGGTGTAATAATTACAACCCAAGTGTTGCACTCTTCTCCTATAATCATATTTGGGATGATTCTTCTTGAAAATCTTATTATATTTCCCTTGTTGAAATTTGATACTATATTGGACATGTATTGGCTCTCATTATATATAGAATAAATCAACTATTGGAAAAAATCTATTTTTATATTCTGAACCATCCCATGATCCTCTAAAAATGCAAGGATTATCAATAATCTTATTTGGAAAATCCATCAATAGTGTGGGTGTTGATACCATGTAGAGAAGCATACATTTACCAAATGGTTGAGTCTAACAAAGGTATTAACCTAGAGGTAATGTCCATTGTTAGGGAATACATTGAGGTATTTCTCAAAGAGTTACTTGGAATCCCATGATCGTGAGGTAGAGTTATCAATATATCTCATACACAGAGCTACTCCTATCTCAAGATTCCCAAATAGGATGTCCATGATTGAAATGGAGGTTTTAAAGAAGTATCTACAAGCATATTTGGAATAATGGTTCATACGCCCTAGTACATCACCTTGGGGTGCACCAATGCTCTTTAACAGTAAGAAAGATATATCAAAACAGGTGTATATCAATTACTAAGATATCAACAAGATCACCATAAATAAAAATTATCCTCAGCCAAGGACTGATGACTTCTTCAATCAACAAAAAGGATGAAATAATTCTCAAAGGTGTATCTTTTTTATGGATATCATCAACTAAAGTTGAAGAAGGACGATATTCAAAAGCATATTTCCTTAAAATGTATGGGAACTATGAGTTCATAGTAATTACCTTAAGACATAATAATTTTCCTACAATCATTATGGATGTGATGAATATATTCTTTAGAGACCACCTCAACAAATTTTTTGAAGTGTTTATCGATTATATTCCCATTTATTCCATGATTAAGTAGGAACATGAAGAGAATCTAATGATCGTGTTACTTATATTAAGGAAGGAGAAAACGTATTCTAAGATCAATAAGTGTGACTTTTGGATTCAAGAAGTCACATTATTGGTGAATGTGATCACAAGTGATTGAATTTATGTGGACCCTTCAATGACAATGGCAATTGAAGAACAACCTAGACCCACTAGTGTTATATAAATCTATAGTTTTATTGATTAGTTGGTTACTATTTACATTTTGTGATAAATTTATCATTATTTTTTAGCCAACTAACTAATTCACCACAAAATGGGGTATATTATTTATGGATGAAAGATATGAGGAAATCTTTAAGGGGATGAAGAAGAGGCTAATCACTGTTCTTGTACTATAATTTCCCAGTCAAGATAATTATATCACTGAGAGGGGGAGAGAGTTAATCAGTGATATATTTTTCTTTTTTTATTTGCTTAATTATGTAATAAACATATAATCCTATTAATTATTTGTTTCTATATTGAAAACAATTATGACACACATCTATATGAACACATGAATTTATAAGTATCACTATTCAACAAGAACAGCTACATCCTTTATATGATTTTGAAATGATCTAATACCACACAATCTGTTAGAAAATAAGCCTTTTTTGTTGAATATAATGAGTAGGATATTCATTTTCACTCATGTAGCTCTATATAAACAATTAAATATTGAATGTTATCCTTCTATAAAAAATGATGAAATACAATGTTTTGTAACAACACATTATATGGTGATTCTTTATCAACTTTCACAAATGTATTATTTTTAAAAAGGTTCTTCAATTTCTTACCTAGAATTTGGTAAGAACTTTTCTAAATATGTTACAAAACTCAGTCTGATTTCCCAATCCAATTATCCCAGTCCAATTATCCTAGTTTTATTTCTCAATATGAAAAATATATGAATTTTTCAGAATACAGTTGAGAAAATTATGAACCACTTCTTCTTCAATCCAAAAATCCAAATATGATTTTCCCAGATCGATGATTCAGCCCAATACGATGACCATTTGAATACAAAGAACCAAATATGGAAACCTCTTCTTCTCTCTAGTGCTATGTCTTCTTTATTTTTATATATGAATAGTACATTTTTCAAAAGTAAAAAGTACTTTCCCTTTTATACTCACCCAAAAAATGGTTTGGGTGGGATTCCTAAAAAATTCCCCACTCAATCACATTTTCATAATCTACACATTCCTTTGAAGTTTGGGTTCATATTAAATTCATAATTTCTTCTCAAAACTTATTTATCATTCTCAAATATTCTCACAACTTCAAATCTTCTTTATAATTTTTGTAAGCATCATTCTAATTATGATTTCATTTTTCAATTTGATCTTATGACCTGCTTCATTATAATGAATACAAATTTAAAACAATACATTATTCTTCATCTCTTCTCTTGACCCACATGAATTGTAAACAAAGTAACTCAAATTATTTTACATGGTTAACTAAAGTATTGATATAGCTATTAATTTCTTCTTCATATTAGCAACCACATAATTTTCCTTTATTTTCATTTATCAGTTCAAAAACATTATTCCTTCAATTATTATTATGGAAATCTGAGTATGGACCGATATCACTAGCTTCAACATCAATAAATTAGTTCTCTTCTGAATATGATACTAATAAATTTTTATTACAAACAATTATGCCTCTAATTAATATGATGACATACTAAATTCGATGCATCAACATTAGTATCTTATTTATTTTTTGAATACGATTCTCAAAAACTTCTTTCTTCACGGATTTAAATCTTCTAGATTTTGGTCTAATCGAAAACTAGAATCTTTATTATGACTATCCTACCCTACCTTTAAACAAATCTGTATCCAGAGATATCATTACGATTATCTTTAGACTAGAACGATTAAAATACATAATCTTTCTTCTTTCATAAACTTTTAACAAGTATCATGACTTTATTTATAGATTTTATTACTTTCAAGATCATCTTTAGAATCATCTCAATCATCAAGTAAGGTGTTGAAACATCCCTATCAATCATAAACATATTTATTTTCTACTCATCTTGATTATGATTTGCATGATTACAATCAGACTGAATATGATTGGAATAATATCTTTGTCCCATTTCATTCATCAAGATTTCATCACATGTTTTACAACTTACATGTGATTTATGAGAACTCCATGATCAGAAAAGAAACATCACATTTTCATAAAAGTTAGGAAGACTCTAATTATTCTCCATTATGATCAAATATTTCATTCCAAACTTTGACTGAGTTCATGAATCCTCTTCATCCAGAAAGCATATTCCCAATGTGATGGAATTTCATAACCACTGTGAGTATAATTTTATTGAATATTATGGTCAGTCCAATTTTTATCTAATACAATGTGAGGTGATTTATTTTCTACTTAAAGTACATTGGAAAAAATGATAATACCTGAATATGACATTGATCTTTATCATCTTGGTCCTAAAAATCTCCCACTTTGGATTTTTTTGTCAACCAAGGTTCATAAATCACTGAACTTTTTATCCTCAAGCTATGTATTACTTATTAATAATTATAAGACTACGTGTCCTAAATCATTGTAGGAAAAAATAATTATTGACCTAAAATTCATGATGTCCAAAATTAGTGATTATGAAAAATTTCCTCATCTTTTCTTCCTCAAATTTTAAACCTCCATAGAATACATAAAAATTTGTTTCCAACATAAAGTTAGAATAGTTCACACACATAAAATGATGAATTCACAATTTACCCACAACTATATCTATTTACATGCTTCCATACTGATAGATTTATAAAACAATTACCCCCTTGAAAACACATTCCAATGATAAGATGAGAGAGGGAACAAAAACGCATACCTCAACTTTGACGAGAAATAGGTTAGATGGCCTTGTTCAAGCTCAATTCAGATAATACTTCCTTGTGTAAAGGTTTTGTGAATATATAAGCCTCTTTTTCCAATTTAGGAACATAATCCAACCTCAACTCATTATTCTACACATGATATCTGATGAAATAATTGTTGATGTAAATAAATTTTGAATGAGAATGTTTTACTGGATTCCTGGAAAGGTTTATTTCATTTTGATTATCACAACCCATGATAAAGGGTATCTTCGATTAAAAAACATATTATTCTAACTAATTCTTCATCCACATAAGTTCGGTAGCATATTGTGTAGCAGAAAAATATTCAGATTCAGTTTTAATGAGAGTTACTGAATTCGATTTCTTTATATTCCAAAAAACCATAACTTTTACCTAGAAATAAAACTCTACCTGATGTGGATCTTCTATCATCAACATTTACTGCCCAATCAGCATCTGAAAAACAAAAAAAATCAATACTTTCTATGCAATCATATTTGAATTCAAATTTTTTTGGGCCTTTTATGTATTTGAGGATTCTTTTCCTGAAAGTAAATGTGATTATTTAGGATCACTATTAAATCATTCACATAAGTTAACATAATAAAAAATATTGGGACATATGGTAGTAAAATATAAACAAATTCCATTCAAACTTGGAAACTCTTTCTGATCAACTTTCTTGTCTTCTCAATCTTTACTCAACTTTTTTCCCACTGATATTGAGGTGTAAACTAGTCTCAAATATTCTATACTGAACTTTTTAAGAATTTCATTAGCATACTTTTTTTGAGAAAGAAACATGTGTTTCTTCTTTTATAAAATTTGTAACCCAATAAAGTATTTCATTTCTCCCAACATGGAAATCTCAAACGTGTTTTTCATTTATTTAGAAAAATATTCACAAGATCATTCATTATTCCTAGTAAAGATAATGTCATTAATATAAAAAATTATGATGAAGGAAAAATCTTGAATTTATTTGAAGTAAATATTGTTTTCAACTCTTCCTTTCATAAAACTCATGTTACATAAGAAAGTATCCAATTTGGAATACTATGACCTCATAGATTTCTTTAGTGCATTCAATGATTTATTAAATATGCACATATAACATTCCTCTTTCCCAACAAAAAATCTACAAGGATGTTCAATGTAAACTTCCTCAATAAGATCAACATTTATAATTACAGACTATACATCCATTTGAAAAATTTTGTAACTCTATTGTGTAGAAATAAAAAGAAAAATTATGATTGTTTCCAACCATTCCACCATAGAAAAAGATTCATCAAAATCAACACCTTAAATTTTAGAGTAACCATTACAAACTAATCTTTCCTTGTTTGTTATCACTTCACCTTATTCACTCATTTTTTTCTGGGAAACCCACTTGTACCAATAACATTTTTGTTATCTAGATTAGGTATGAGTTCCTATAAATCATTAATTTATATCTGGTCTAACTCTTCATTCATGGACTGAACCCATTCTAGATTATCAAAATCTTATTTCACATCATTCAGCCCAATTTTTGAATATAAATAAGTACGTGCAGTAGAATTTGTTGTTCTTATTGTTTTACCCTTTTTATGTTGATCACCAATAATGTTCGGAGATTCCACTAGCTTCCTCATCATGGGATGTGATTTTAGAGATTCTTCTTCATAACTGGAAACAGCTGAGTCTGATTCTTGTTTTTGAGTAGGATTACAATTGAATGTGTCCTTATCAGAAATGTTGAAAAAATGTTATTAATCCTACTCAACTTACTTATCTATTTGATTATATTTATCCTTAATATATTTTTCAAAAACATTCAACTTATTAGAATAAAAAAATCTTTCTATTTCTTTGTTGATACATCTATACCCTCTTTTTTCTAGAACATAACAATGAAAAATTCCATCTTCACCTTTCTGCTCAAACTTTCCCAGATTTCCACCTTTATTCATTATAATGCATGGACTCATGAAAACTCTTAAGTGTTTCAAACTTTTAGTTTTTCAATTAAATTTTTTTTATTGAGTCATATACAAAATTGGCCTATAGAAAAATCAGTTTTTAAAATAAACAACAGTACTCATGGGTTGCCTCCAATAAGAATGAGAAAGACCTTGTTCAAGTAACAAAGTTGTCCCCATTTCCACCAAACTTATATTCTTCCATTTATGAACACCATTTTGTTGAGGTGTGTATAGGGAACTATAATCATGAAAAATTCCATTCTTCTCAGGATAAATTTCAAATTATTCATTCTTATACTCATCACAATTATTAGTTTTCAACTTTTTAACTGACTACTGACTTTTCTTCTTAGCTTTTCTCCTAAAACCGTTATAAATTCTTAGATAATATGATTTATGTTTCATATTCATAACAAAATTAATCTGATTAAATTCATCAATGAAAGTGATGAAGTAATTATCATCATTTTTTTGATTTTTTTCTCATTGGTCCTTAGATGTCGTAATGAATAAGTTCCGAGGGTTGTTTTGAACAAGTCTCAACTTTCTTATACATAGACTTTGTAATTTTTCCCGTATGAAAAATAGTGCAACAAAAATCTCTTATTTATGGAAAATCAAGAATATATTGAACACAATATCACTTTCATAACTTACTATTTTTTATTTGACACATGTTTCCCATCCTTTTATGCCATAATTAATTTTCTTCTACCATACCCAAGTAACAAGAGTTTTATACCTCACCAAAATGAAATAAGTTTCCCATTGTATGTTGGCCTCTTGTAACTATCTTTTTACCCTTATCAATTTTCACAAAAAATAAATATTTCTTGAATGTAACTTTTTTACCATCATCACACAATTTTGAAACACTCAAAAAGTTATCTTTCAACTCATCAATATATAAATATATCTTAGATTTAAATGTTTCTTTCCCAATGATAGTTGATCCAACACATTCGATTATTATTGTTTAATCCTTGTTGAATGTCGTAGTTAACTTTTTGACATCTTTTAAATTATTAGAAAATTTTAAATCTCCATTCATGTGCGAGGAACACCTGCTATCAAGAATCCAAGGTCATTCAACTTTAAATGATTTGAGGGTAGTTTTAACAACAAGGGATTTTTCTTTCTTCACCTCTGGCTTATCAGAAATGTTAATAAAATTATATTGTGCCAGTAACAAAAATAATAAAACCCTTATAAAGATTACCTGGTTATTCACATCTTTCACAAATAGTTTCTTGGGGTTGGAAGCTATTTTTAATTTTTTTCACCATCATTATCAGGTTTCTTTAGAACGCCTTTTTAATAGTTATTCCACTGAGAAGATTGTCTCCCCCTAAACATATGACTTTCATAACCTATATAATATTAGTAATGTTGTTGGATGAACCAACACATATTTGTTTTATTTATAATTCTATCACAATACCATTAGTAACCAAAGAAATAATATTTTCCTCTATAACTTCCATACTGACTAGAGTTATGAATATGTTTCTTAGAAACCTTCTTATCTGAATTTTGTTGACCACCAAGCCTTCTGTTATCATTTAGAATATTCTTTTTAGCTTATTTATCATTTTATCATTATCATAACTAGAAATAATAGAAACATTTACATATTCATAATTTTTAGAAACATTTTTGGACATAGTATTTTCAAAAACTTATTAATTCTCAAATGTTTTAATCTTAACCACATAAATAAATTTATATGATTTTTTATTTCCATAAATAATTCTACCATTACTATCAACTTTTGATGGTTACTTTTATTATCCTTATCGGGTTTTTCCTTATGAAAACTTTCTCCAACTTCATATATAGATTTTTTGGAAAATATAATTTTATTTTCTTCATTACAATGTTTTTACGGGACAAGTTATAACTATTATTTTTATTCCTTTAACATCAATTCCAGAAGTTCATTACAATTCTTTTCTTCCTTAAGATATTTTTTCAAATCACTAATACCCAATTGCATCTTTTTCTTCTCATCTAAAAAAATTTCATGAATTTTTTATGAGGAACATTCAGCTTCCAACTATTTGTTTTGTTTTTAAAGACTTTTAACATTTCTCAAATATATTTCAAATCATATTTTAAAATAAATTAAAGTTGAGTTTCTTCTTAATCAGAACTACTGATTCTAAATTCTTCATCATTAATTATCACACTAAAAGTATTCCTACCAACAAGCTCAGAAGAGTTTTTGGATTAAGCTTTACTATCTTCTTATTCTTTATCATTAGATAAAAAAATACACCTTTTAGATTTTGAGAATTTTTTCCCCTTCCCTATGGAATGAGATTTTCCTTTCCACCTTATTTCTTCCATGACTTTCTTGGCCTTATTTCTTCTTCATCACCGTCATTTTCATTCATTCTTTGTGGAAATTTTTTTGTAAAGTGCCCAATGAATCCATATTCAAAACATTTCTAGGGAAAATTACCTTTATGTTTAGATATACCACTTCTCACATTTTTATAAAAAAAGGATGAAATATCATCAAGATTTTTACATACCTCATTTTTAGAATCAAAATAACCACCTTCTTCATCAATAGTAATCTTCTTTGAATTCTCTTTCTTCGCAGTATTTAACGAAATTACTCAATCAAATTTTATTTTTATTTTCCTATCATTATACCTTATTATTTTATTTGTGATGACAGTTCTATGAAAATCATTAATAGATAATTGTTTATGATATCTATTATCTAATTAATAAACTTTAGAATAAAACTTGTCGTGAATAATTCTTAATAACTTATCAATAACTATATAATCCTCGAACATTTAACTTAGACATCTGACAGTGTTGTTGATGTTATTTAAACTTGTAAACAAGTCCCCAATAGATTCATACCCACCAATTTTCAAGTCTCCATACTTCAGCCTCTAGATTTTTAATTTTTCAACTTTAATTCTGTATTGCCTTCATATATGTTTTTCTGCTTATCCCATATACCGTTAGCTATGGAAACACCCTTCACCATTAATAAATCACTTTTAGAAAGTGGTGATAGTAAATAATTCGTGTCCCTTCCATCACTCTCATGATTATTATTATCAATAGATTAAGATGAACATTATCATCAATAGGAGGAAATACATCTGTTGCTTCTTCAAGAAAATCATATCAAATAGACATAAGATGGGGACACATTATAACATTCCATATATGATATTTCTTACCATCAAAAACCAGGATTCCACTATTGTTAACACAATAAAAATTATCCATCATATTCTCTTCAGAACTTCAACAAATAATAAATTAAGGGAACTTGTCTCTGATAATAATTGTAATTGCCCAGTGAAGATAATTGTATCACTGAGAGGGGGAGTGGTGAATTAGTGATATATTTTTCTTTTATATTTCCTTATTTATTAAAAAAAGTTTTCCTCCTAATAAATAATTCCTTTCCTATTGAAAATAATTAAAACCCACATCTATAAGAACACAAGAATTTACATGGTTTGTTATTCAACAAGAATATCTACATCCTTGGTATTGTTTGAAAATGATCTAATACAACACAATCCACTAGAATACAATCATTTTGTTTGGAATAAATTTAGTATATGCACTTTCACTTGTGTGTCACTATGTAAACAATTCAATAGTGCATATTATCATTTCAGAACAAATGATATAATACAAATTTTTGTAACAAAATATGTTATGATGATTCTTTATCAACTTTCACAAATGTGTTCTTTTTTATAAAAAAATTTACTTTCTTACCTAGAAGTTGGTAAGAACTTTTATGGGGTTTGTTATATACTAAATCTGATTCTCCTAGTCTAATTGTTCAATAAGAAAAATATATGACTTTGTTATAATATATTTAAGAATGTTCTAAACCATTTTTTCTTCAATATAGAAATCCCAATACAATTTTTCCAGTCTGATGATTCAGCCAAATACGATGACCAGTTGAATACAATCTTGTCTCTTCTCATATACTTATTCTATACGAAATACATCTTCAATAAAATTCAATTATGAATCACTTTATTCTCTCTAAACCTCTGCCTTGTCTCTTATTCACCATGAATAATACATCTATCATAAATTGCAAAGTAATTTCTCTTTTATACTGACCCCAAAAATGATTAGGGTGGGATTTCTGAAAATTTTTCCTCTCAATTAAATTTTACGAATCTATATGTTCCTTTGAAATTCAGGTGCATCATTACTTCATAAACTCTACCCAACACTTATCGAACCATCATGAATCTTCAAATAGATTTATCTATACTTTATAATTTCATTAAAAACATTATTCTGATTCTAATTTCCCATTCTGATTTTTCATTATGATCCACCTCATTTCGATGAAGACAAATGTAAAATAACATATTCTTCATTATCTCTTGTCTTGACCCACATGAATGATAAAAAAAGTAATTAAACCGATTTTAAATGGTTGACTAAATTATTGATAAATATCTGAATTTATTCTTTATATTAGCCACGACATACTTTTCATTTTCTTTACATTAATCAGTTTCAAAAAACTCTTCCTCTGATGATTATGGTGGCATACCGAGTCCGATGGACCGGTATTAGCAACTTCAACTTCAAAAACTTCCATCTCTTCTAAATATTATATCGATCAATTTTTATCACAAAAAATTCTACCTTTGACGAATATGATGACATAATAAATCCAATGAATCAACATTAAGAGCATATATCTTTTTTGAATATGATGGTAACTAACTTCTTTCTTTTAGGATTGAAATATTTTTGGCATTTAGTTTAACTAAAAACTAGAACCATCATTTTGATCATCCTCATTGGTCATTAAACAATTTTTCATCCAGAAGTATCATTATGATGATCATGAGACTGGAATGATTAAAATTCATCGAATTTATTGTTTCATAAACTTTCAGCAAGTACCCTTAATTTCTCCATGACTTTGATTATGTTGAATATCAGTTTCATCATCATATAAACTACCAAGTAAAGTGTTGCGACCTACCTTTATTTTATCAACATCTTTCATTCCTTCTCAACTTGAATACGATCGGTATGATTATGATCAAACTGAATATGATTGGTAGAATATTTTTCTTCTATTTATTTCATCAATCATTCATCACTAGTTTTATAAATTACAAATGATTTATGACAACTCCAAGATCAGCATAGAATCATTATGTTTTCATAGACATCAGGAAGACTCTGATTTTTCCCCATTACAATTAAACCTTTCATTCTAGACTTAGGATGAGTATAATGAACCACTTCATCCAGAAAAAATATTCCCAATACAATTGACTTTTTTAACCATTGTGAGTCTTATTTTCCTGAATATGATGGTCAATCTGATTTTCAGAAAATAAAAAGTGAGGTTATTTATTTTCTTCTTAAAATTCCTTGACATCAAAAAATAATTCCGAAATATGATAGTCATCCTTATCATCATGGTCTTAACATGTACTCACACTACCAATATGTGGAGAAGGTTTT
Source organism: Viscum album (assembly GCA_963277665.1). Classification (NCBI taxonomy): domain Eukaryota; kingdom Viridiplantae; phylum Streptophyta; class Magnoliopsida; order Santalales; family Viscaceae; genus Viscum; species Viscum album. Next base: position 983,083,387 of record OY728148.1, on the reverse strand, counting down.
GTGATATACAGTGATGATTCAAAGAACATTTTGGGTTTTTTACTCATGTAGAATGATAAAGTGATATCATATTCCTCATGATAGTTTAAGATCCATGAGAACAGCTACCTGGCGCATGATCTAGAGTTAGAAGATATGATCTTTGCACTAAATATTTGGTCGCACTATATTTATGGGGAAAATATTGACATATATACCGATCATAAGAGTCTAAAGTATATATTCACATAGAATTATATAAATATGCGTCAAAGAAAATGGTTTGATCTAATCATGGACTACGATTTCTTTATTCACCATAATCCGAGGAAGGAGAATAAGGTAGATGATGCTCTTAAAAGAAAAAAACAAGCTACTATATCCTTAATGAAAATTGAGAGAGACCTTATCTTCTTGTATATGAAAAGGATATATCTTGAAATCATAACGATATGGAATACATCCTACCTCTCCCAAATGATTTCCCAACCATCTATCTATGGGAAGATCAAGGAAACATAAAGGGATGATCTGGAGCTAAAAAAAGTTGAAATAAATAATGTAATGGGAGACGCATCAGTTCCAAATTGATGAGTATGGTGTAATTTAGTTTTTAATGAGGATTTGTGTTCCTTCATCACCTGAGATAAAGACCATGCTATTGTATAATGAACATATCCTATCCTTGTACACCACCCCAGAAGTACCAATATGTACCATGATCTTTGAGAACACTTTTGATGGGACTACATGAAGATGAAGATTACGGAGTATATATCAAGGTGTTTGGTATGCCATCACGTTAAAGTAGAGTGAAAAAATTCCAAAGGGACGATGAAACCATTTATTATAACTATGTGGAAATGGGTGAATATCACCATGGTCTTTATCACCATTCTCCCAAAAACATCCACAGAAAAAATACGATACGGTTTGTGGTGGATTGACTCACAAAGACTGACCACTTTATCACTATTTGGGATGATTTCTCACTTGAAAACATTTCTAAGATATATTTGACGGAAATGGTGAGGTTTCGTTGGTTTCCACTTTCGATCATATTTGATTGTGATCCAAGGTTCACCTCTAAATTCTATAGAAGCATTCAATAATATTTTATTACTAAATTAAATTCTAGCATGACCTATCACCCCCAAACTGATAGAAAATCTAAAGTGATTATTTAAACACTTGAGGACATGCTAAGATCACACTTGATGGAATTTAAAGGAGGATGTGATCAACATATCCCATTGGTTGTGTTCTCATATGAAAACAAATTCCAGTCAATTATTTAAATGGATATATAAGAATCTTTGAATGTAAAGCAATGTAGAAATCAAATTTTTTGGGATGAAGTTGTGGAATCAAAGATACATGAACCTAATCTTGTTAAAGTGATGACAAAAAAGTTTCAATCTATACAAAAACATATAAAATCTACCTAGAGTCAGTAAAAGAGCTATATTTACTACTACCGAAGAGAATTTAATTTTTATGTTAGAGAAAAAGTATTTCTTTGTATATAAACATGGAAGAGAGTCATACACATTTTAAATAAAGGTATATTTTATCCCAAGGAATATTGGCCCCTTTGAGATCCTTGATTGCATAGGATTAGTGACATATCAACTTTTATTTCCACAAAGTATGGATCAAGTTCTTGATTTTTCCAATACCAATTTTATGGAAATAATTAGTCCATTATACATCCATTACTGAGTTTGGTTGGGTTTTTATGAATTTTTCTTAGCTAAAAATGTGGGTAAACTTAACTTGTTTTCAAAATACCAAGTGATTCCTTTTCCTCCATTATAAAAAGTCACAACCACTCCTCATTCCTCACACCTCTCTAACCAATTAGTTTCAACCAATACCTGCCCATATAGATTCTCAAATTCCCTACCCTAGACCTTGAATCCACCCTTTGGTTAAAAATCCATACAAGGAATCCTTTTGGTACCACCCAAAAGTAGTTACCAGATTAAGAGGTGACATCTTCTTTCAAGATTTTTTGTTTTATTTCCACTATGCAACCCCTCATATCTTATTATTTGATTCTTCTATAAAAAACTATATTTTCAATATAATAATATTTTTTTCCTAAGGGAAATACTTAAACATGCACATACATTCATTTAATGGGTAATGAACATATTGTGTCTATGTATAGTGAAATACTACCTCCCAAAACGACGATTATTCATTTTACATTACCAACTTTCATAGTAGGACATTAAGATAAAAAATATATTTTTATATGATATAAATAATATGTATTGATTATTTATTATAATTTAATCCTTTTATATTTCCAAACATTAATACTTTCAATTTTTCATTAATATTATAACATCGTTTTAGGAAGTGTGGACTACCGCCCCCTCCAAGGAATGTGATTCATTCCAACGATCCATGGAATGAATAAAGAATGATTATAAATAGAAATATGTGAAATAAAAAACCACTATATGATATAAATAAAATAATAACGTTTTTTGAAATATACTATATACATCTATATAAATTTCTTTATTACCCTTTCACACACTTAAAAAGTTATAACGTCGTTCATAGATGTGTGGACTACTGCCTCTTCAACACAATGTGATTCGTTTAACAGAACAATAATTATATATATAAGTATATATGATTAAGTAATATAGAATTTATGTTATATTAGACATTTTGGAAATATTTGGTGTTACTTACCTTCGTTCCATAATGATCATTGAAAAATATGAATGTCACTCATTCGTGCGTACGGCCTACTATCCCTATGATTGTAATGTTGGTTCATTTTTCATAACCATATTTAATAATTTATTTTAAAGGTATAATTAATGAATGAATATGATAATTATTTCATGATTATTATTCTGTAGATGTCATATAATGACCCCTTTGACAATAGTTGACCTACCAATGTTGTTTTTTGACGCATAATCCGAATTTGGTGTAAACAGACGATGTAAACAGAATTGTTTATGTTGTTGTATACAACATAGTATAAAGTGAAATAAAAGTAATGTTAAAAATGAATATTTTTCTCAAGAAATTAGAAAAATAACATAAGTATATTATATAGGAATCCAAAGGACTTTCACCCAAAATGAAACTCAAGGTAAGATATTTACATCTCACATTTTACATCTATGAGATAAATGTCATGTTCGCCATTTAATAATTTTTTTGTTGTCTATATACTAACCATTTTGATATATTATATAATTAATTATTTTATAATTATGGTATTTAAAATATTCATTCAATATTATTCCTTCATCAGGGTTATGATTTAAACTATTTTAGAGTGTTATGGGATACTTTGGGTTGTTTAAAGATTATTTTCCGTATGACTAGTACTAATGATGTTTCAAAGGAATTTCAATTCTAGGATATTATATATCCATTTTTCAATAAAACCATTCATTATTATCTGTTCATTCATGACCATTTCCATGTATTTGTACTATTATTTCCACTCTTTGGTACTCAAAATATTTTAGAATTTTTTTTAAGAAAAATCATCTTTATTTCTCTGTTTAGTCAGAGAACATGTTTTCTTCTAAAACCCATTTATTAATAAAGAAATTAAAAAATGTTTCTAAAATGATTTATTAATGGAATTTTTACCCTTTTATTCTTTTACCATTGTTTTCAAAAGAATCTTCTTATCACATTATGAACAATTCATTTTTTAACTGTTAACAAGGAAAAAATAATTTTCTTTTACCTCATATGAAAAGTACAAATTTACCCACCATCATTTATCTGAAGTTTCCTTTTTCATGTATAAAAGGAAAATTTTAAATGAAATTGTTTTTAAAATTTATTTTCAAAGAAAAAATTTTCCAAAAGGTTTTTCATAATAAAATGATATATTGATCAAGGATTTTTCTTAAATATCATTTTATTGTATTTATATTCATCATCAACAATAACCATTTATTTTTACTCTACTTGAGATTTCGTTATTGATACCATCCTAATTCTTCATCTAGGTGGCTTATTATTGATTTGTCCAAGGATAGAATTCACATTCACTTCATTGAATCATTTGTTATTCCCCTTTGAAATATTCAATCTTCTATGATCATTGAACATTGAATTTCCCTCTAATTATCCATTTCATTCATCATGTATATTACTATTACCTAAACCCTATACCATTTTACATACAATGTATACTTTTATAGTTATTTTATTATTTGGGAAAATATTGATAATTTCATATCCTTTATTCAATATGGATATTTGATAAGGCATATTATTTATTTTGATTATTCGATATGGGGAATGATTTAGACAGGAAATTACTGGAGCAACCAAAAATTTATATAGGTCCTCAATGAATCGATAGGTCCTCATGAGATAAATTAGTTTCACAAATTAGAATTGTTTAAACCATCTTGTGAAAGGTAATGATGGTATAGGTTTTCATGTGCCTCAAACATGATGTCTATTAAGAAATAATTTCCCTCATTTAGTTTTATTTATTATTCATACATGATATTTTACATCGACATATCTATGGATGCATTTCATTTTCAGTTATTTAGATTGAATGTGTTTCAGTTTCTTACCTTTCCATATTTATTTCTCCTTATCTAGTTGTTTAAATGGAATGTGTTTTCGGTTATTACCTATCCATAATATTTATGAACATCCTTCTCAGTTTATTGATTATATAGTGAACATCCTTCTGAGTTTATTGATTTTATGGAATGTGAGTTCATTTATTCACCACTTCATAATTATTATTCTCATTGGTTCATTATTACTTCTGCTATATTTTATCCTTACTGAGAATTTGAGGTCACCCTTTTTATTTTTATTTCCCTAGGATTCCAAGAAGCGTACTTTGAATGATATACATGGATTTACTAGATGGATTAGATTTATCCTTGAAGCTATTTATTTAGAAAGAATAAAAAATTATGTTTTAATTCGTGTATTCTTATCTCATGTATGTATCTCATTTACTAAGAATACTAAACTCTCGATCCTTCAGGATTTAATTCCTTGTAATAATTCCAATTTAATGATAGTAGACACTTACTCTTGGCCTTCTGGGGTCCGGATACTACTGTTGGTATCAGAGGAAGTTTAGTATCATCCTTGGGAACTAGATTTAGGAAAACATAGGTTAGAGTTCATAGACCTAAGGTAGAATTTGAAGATAAGTATAGAATAAAATCCTAGAATTTTGGTAAGGTATAGATTATGTTGTTCTTTCGAGCAATACATCCATGTCTGGATAATATAGGTCTTTGTGGTTTTGATACATATGTAGCTAGGATTAATAAATATAACAAGGTATTTTGAGCCTAACATGGGGTAGCCTTGTATACAACGACGAGCCTTACTGCACAACTACATTGACATTACTGGGGGATATGTTTAGGATAATTTATATTTTCTTTAAATACAACCATGAATTATTTTGAAAATGAATTACCTAGGTTAAAACTATGGTGTTTAGATTGAAAATAGGGTATCATGATTTAAAAATCCTATAAATGATATTATGGATAAACTCTAGACTAAGGAAATATCTATGATGAAATAAGTGGATGAAGTATTTATGAATTAGGGTGGTATTAAAAAATTTGGTTAAAAGTCAATTTTGTGATTAACATAATTTAAAATATTTCCATCATATTTATTTTAGGAATTATATTAAAAAAAATTTAGAAAGGGATGACCTATAAGTTGGGTGATAACCAATCAAATCTGGCATGGTTGTGGGTCTTTAACCCATTACCATTGGATAATACGGGTTTCATTCAAACCACTAACCTATGAAATTTCCTGGTTATTTTTTCATTTTTTTTAGTTCACAATGTTGATGAATAAATGTTAATGATAAACCAGTAGTTTCACTTTTGATGATTAGATATTAATCTATTAACCATACTAGTTTTGGAAGATAGTTAAATAAAATAGTTAGAATTTTCAATCTTTTATAGGCCTTGCGATCCTTTAAATTTTTCTTTTTTGTGTTTCGTGCATAAAAAAAATATTATTGGTAATTCATTTCTAGGAGTAAAGGAATGAATTAGAATTTGATCAAAGCAAAACCAAAATTTAGGATTTTTCATATGAAATTGAAACCTATCATGTATGAATATTTCATTATATTCTTAAGTAGTAAAATAATTACCCAACATTAGGAAAATGTCTTAAAAATATATTATTTTCCTAATATCTTAATTTCTATTGAATATTTGGTCTTCTAAATCATCACAGATTTATGGCTTTGAGGTCCTCAACTTTCCATTGATCATTCACTTGTTTGTTATTAATGATCCCAATCAGTCCTTATACATATTTAAATTTTTCCTGCAAGTATGTATCTATACATTACACAGATGTTCTCCTATTAGAGACCTAGTTACACTGTAGTCGATGTGACCGATATAGTTTTTATTATCTCTTTTATAGAGGATGACTTATAAACCCTTCTCAGGATGTGTGATTTCAAACATAGGAAGTATCAAACAATCTATCACCATGATCGAGTTTAAATTGCGAGAATGTAATTTAAATAAGGTGGGGAGAATGTGATGAACTGAAAATATAATGTAACATCCTTTTATTCGATAGCATGTATGACACGCGACACCGAACACGTAAGGTAATATAATATCTTGATACTTTATAAATTATTGACTATTTAAAATAGATTCTATGTATTTCAATACCTGCAACACCGAGTTAGCTTGTGTTTCATTCAAGAGATGCCTTCTATGATAGATTATGTTACATGGAAGAGTGTCCTTCCTCGATAGGTTGTTATACATTCAAAAATTACCTTCCTTGATAGCGTCTATTACACGCAAGACTGATTTTCACCAAATAATAATATATTATTAAAATATTATTATTTAATATAATATGATATAACCTACCCATTATGTTAGTAGTTATAAGTAGTATTGACTAACTTATAAAAATTTATGGTTTATATAAATATAAAACGAATTCATTGGTTAAAAACTAATGATAAATGAAAATAAGAACAAATTAGATATAAAAAAGAAATATTATTATTTATATACATCCAAAGGAGTTTTGTCATAATAAACATAGTTAATTAAAATTAATGAATTATTTTAATGAAATATACATGTTATATATTAACTAAAATATTTTTTATTTTAATAAATTAGGTTTGATATGCATAAGATAAGAATAAACCCTATTTTATATATAAAACATATATTTTTATATATGCAATTTTACAACCTTTTAATAGATAACCCATATTAAATTAGAATTTTGACACTTTTATTGATTTAATATGAAAAAAAATAATATTGAAAATATAAATATAATAATTATTTTAGGGTGTATTTTTGATATTTTTCTGAAACATTTCAAACTTAATTAATAGTTAAAAATACTGAATTTTATTTCAAAACATCATTTTTATTAAATATATTTATAAGGTAAAATTATATTTTTAGTATTTTTTAAAGTTTAATTAGATAATATTTTTATAAATTAATACAATTTATTTCATTGGAATAAATTTTAATTTTAAATTGATTATAAAAAATTGCAAACTTTCATACCTTTTTACCTTAAAAACATGCATTGTCGTCCCATCTTCAGGATTGAATATAAATTAATTACTACCAATTATGTTATTTGAATCTGGAAAAATTTATTCCATATTTGGAGTAAAAATAATTTATAATTTCTATTATGACCAAATTTGTTTTTTATAAAAATTTTAGTTAATGTAATTAAAATTAATTACAGTTATTAATGTAAAATTAAGCTTAATAAATGACTAAACCATTAACTTAAAGGGCCAAATGACCTATAAACTTCTCCAAAAACCATTTTATGGACAAAATTAGGACATTAACCTATCATTATGGAATTTGGTTGGTTTTTTATGACATTGTTTTGGATAAAACATGGGTACACCTAAATTGATTACAAAAGACAAACTGAGTCTTTTTCCTCCCTTAAAAAAGGCTGCCACCTCTCCCCATGCTTGACACATCTAAAACAACTTATTTTTGAAATATATCACACCATATATCATCCCAACATCCATCCACTAGAACATTAAGCCTCCATTTTAGTATAAATCCTTCCAAGGAATCATTTTGGTAGAAACGAAAAGTAGTTTCCCGATTAAGAGGTAATATCTTCTCTCAAGATTTCTAGTTTTATTTCCATTATCCAACCCCTCATATATTCTTATTATATTATTAAATAACAACACACTTATCCTTAATATACTACTATTTTTTATGCTAATGGTTATACCTACACATACACACACTTCCATCTAATGGTTAACGAACAAATTGTTTCTTTGTATTAAAAACTACTGCCTCACGAAATGATGATTGTTCATTTTCCTTTACCAACTTTCATGGTTGGAAATTATGATGGACACTCTGTTTAGATATGATATTTATTATATTTATTATTTCTTTATACTTATTTAATTTTTTTATAAGACATACATTTAATATTTTCCTATTTTTAATAAGATAACTTTATTTGAGAAAGTGTTCATTACTACCCCCTCAAAGCGATGTGATTTGTTCACATGATCCATGGTATGTATAAATGCTGATTATAATTTAAAATATGTGACATAAAAAAACATTATATTATATTAATGAAATAATTACCTTTCTGTATATAATATATATATATATATCATTTTCTTTATTACCCTTTCACACACTTAAAAAGTGATAATGTCATTCGTGGACATGTGGACTACCATCTCCTCAACACGATGGGACTCATTTTACATCATAATAATTATATATAATAGTATATATGATTTAATAATATTTTATTTATGATATATTGATCATTTTGGGAAGTTATGGTGTTACTTACCTTCTCTCCATAACATTCATTGAAAAATAAGAGCATTACTCATGCGTACGTACAACCTACCATCTCCAAGATTGTAACGTTGGGTCGTTTTTCATAACCATATTTAATGATTTATTTTAAATGCATAATTAATGAAAAATATGATAATTATTTCTTGATAATTATTTTTGAGATTTTATATAATGACCCATTTAACCATAGTTGACCTACCAATGTTGTTTTTTACAAATAATCCGAATTTCTTCTAAACACCCAACGTAAACAGATTTTTTCAAGTAGTTGTATAAACCATAGTAAAAAGTTAAATAAAATTAATTATAAACTTTAAAAGTTTTCTCAATAAATTAGAATATTAAAATTAGTTTATTATACAATACGTGAACGTATGTTCACACCAAAGGAAACTCAAGGTAATGTATTCTCATCTCACATTTTACATCTGTGAGATAAATGTCATATTCAAAAGTTGAATATTTTGTGTGGTGTATATACTACCCGTTTTGATATATAATATCATGAATTATTTTATCGTCATTGTATTTGAAAATTCCATTCAATATTATTCTTTTTTGAGGATTAGGATTTAAAAATTATCAAAGTTGTATGGGACACCTTGGGATGTTTATAGATTATTTTCAACAATAAAAGTACTAAGGATATTGCAATGGAACTCCCATTATAGGAAATTTTATAAAAAAATTTCAACAAAACCATTCATTATTATCTAGTTATTCATGACTATTTTTAAGTATTAGTACCATATTTACACTCTTTGGTACCGAAAATGTTATATAATTTTTCTTAAGATAACCCATCTTTATTTATCTCTTTAGTTGGAGAACTTGTTTTCTTTTAAAAATCATGTTTTAATAACATGTTTTCAAAAATATTTTTAAAATGATTTGGAAAATAATTTTTTTTCCTTTTTATCTTTTAACATTTTTTTCAAAGGAATATTTTTTTTTCTTTTCAAACAACATATTTTTCTAACCTTTTACCCTGAAAATAGAATGTTCTTGTACCTCACACGACAAGTATAGATTTACTTATCGTCATTTCTTTGACGCTTCCCTTTCATGTCTAAAAGAATACTTTATAAAGAAATTTTTTTCAAAAGTGATTGTCAATGAAAATTTTTTCCAAAAGGTTTTCATAATCATAGGATATTTCCCCAATTTTTTTAAAGATCGTTTAATAGTATTTATATTCATCAGCATCAACATAATCTACTACAAAACTAGGTTTATCCAATACTTGGGCTTTAACAACGCTAGCTAAAAATGAAGTTAAATACCCCCTTTGTCAGCGCTAAAAAAATTATTAAAGGATGTCTTTAATAATGATAAAAAATCATTGTTAAAGGGGGACCTTTATCATCACTTTTAAAAAATAACTGATAAATGGGATCTTTTAAAAGAACTTGTAAAAAAACACTGTTAAGGGGGGGGGGGGTCCTTATTAGCGATTTTTTAGAAGCACCGATAAAGACCCCTATTTATCAATGCTTTTATAGTAGCACTGATAATGGTATACTTAAAAAAATTCATTAAGAATAATATATTTATATATTTATATATTTATATTGATATAAATATAATATATATTTTTTAAAATATGTTCTAGATAAGGAAAAGGGAATTTTACACATAATATATAAGATATTTTGTGAAAATGGATTACAAAATAAATAAAAAAATATTTTTAATTAATAATTTTATTATTATTTCTGATTAATAGTAATTTAATATCAATATGGAGATAGAAAATAAAAAAATAATAATAAAATATCTAGAATAAGTTGAAAACGTATCTCAATATTCAAAAAATGATAACTTTTGATCTGGGTGTCCATTTATGCTCTACCACATATCAAATAATTTTTTTTGATGATATCTACACCCTTAGTGACAATGGTAAACCTCTATCACATGTTTAAAGTCCAAAAAATTTCATAGGATCTCAAAAATAGAGTTTTTAGGTAGGGCACCCTGATTTTTTGACATTCGATGGTGTTTCAACATATTTTAAGGGGGGTATTTTTCCCTTTTTTGGTGGTGACTAATTTTATTCCTATGTACTACATTTATATTGATATTATGGTTTTGAAATTTTATCATTTTTTCAAAATTTAATGTTATTTATAATTAAATATATGCATGTTTCTTATGTTTACTTATAATAAATCACTCTTATAAATACATATATAAATATATTTATTTAAAAATGTATATTCAAATATATGTAAATATATACATATTCTAAAGATGTATTTAAAATAATATCTAGCAATTTTTACATTATATATACATATACATATGTCTGTATTAATAAAGAGATATATAATTATGTTATATTATATTATATATAAATGAATATAATATATGATATATTTAAATATATTTAAGTATATATATATCACACACACACACATATATTTTTTATAAATGTATTTTAAAATAATTATGTAAATATATGTAAATATAAATATATATTTATATAAACAGAAATATCATTAAATAGACATCAAAACAACATAGCGTAGTGGTAAAGGTGTTCCATCTTCGAAGGAGAGGTGTAGGGTTTGATTCCATGAAGATGTGCATAAGATAGAAATTCCCAACATGATGATAAAAGGTGGCAGGCTGAAAAGCACTGATAAAGTGGGAGTGGAGCACTATTAAAGGGTTCATGGAAGCACTGATAAAGGGGGTCAAGCTAATAGGTTTCCAAAAGAATTAATTTTATCTCCTTTAACAATGATGCCTTTATCATCACTAAAAATGTTTTATTTAAGGGCCCCTTTAACATCACTAAAAAGTGTTGTTAATGGACCCTTTTAACAGTGTTTTTATCTTTGTTAAAGTTGGACTTTAACAGTTCTTTTTTATCACTAATAATTTTTTGAACTTTTAACCATGCTTATATTGTTTGTGTTTTATTAGAATTGATAAAGCACTATTATATCACATTTAAAGGCCTATTTTATAGTAGTGAACCCGTTATTTTTACTCCACTTAAGATTTTTTTGTATTGATATCATCTTTACTCTTCCTTTGAATGTTTTATTATTGATTTTTCGAAGGATAGTATTCACATTCACTTCCTTGAATTATTTGTTATTCCCCTTGAAATATTCAATCTCCTTTGATCATTGAACATTAAATTTACCCCTAATTATCAATTTCATTCATCATGGATGTTACTATTTCCTAAACTAGATACCATTTTACATATGATGTATACTTTGATAGTTATTTTATTATTTCAGAAAATATTGATAATTTCTTCTTCCTTATTCAATACAGATATTTGATAAGGAAAATTATTTATTTTGATTATTCAATTTAAGGCATAATTTGGAAAATAAATGATGGGAGGAGACTAAACATATATAGATCCTAAATGCATCAATAGGTTCACGTGAGACAAATTATTTGTGCAAATCAGAATATTTTTAACCATCATACGAATGGTATTGATGATATAGGTTTTCATGTGCCTTAGACATGACGTCCATTAAGAAATAATTTACCAAATTTAGTTTCATTTATTAATCATCCAGGAGATTTCGTGTCAACATATCAATGGATACATTTCATTTTTAATTATTTAGATAGTATGTGTTTTAGTTTCAAACCTTAACATATTTCTTTTTTCTTGTCTAGTTATTTTAATTTCATGTGTTTTAATTTATTACCTTTTCATGTTTTTATGCACCTCTTTCTCAGTTTATTGATTATATGGCATGTGAATTCAATTATTCACCACCATCATCACCATTATAATTTTATTATTAGGGAAAAAGGCTACAAGAAAAGAGAACAGTCAGGACCTATGGAGATCGAATGTAATACAAGCCAAGGGAATCCACCCGAATCAAGTTCACCCCCTAGGGTTTATGTATGAAAGAATCAGAAAGGAAACTAAATAGGGTACCAGGAGTAGACAGAGAGTCCAACTAGTCCCCCACAGTTTTCCCCTCCTTCCATGTGTGGGTGACCAAAATGTTGTCTCTTAGGAGGGCCTTACATTAGTGAATGATGTAAGAGATTGACCAGGGGATGGAGCCTTTACCAAGTAAAGCATCATGGATAATCATAGAATCAGTCTCCACCTTGGAAATAGAAATGTCACATTCCCTACAGATGTACAGACCTAAGAGAATAGCTCTAGCCTTCGCTCGAACCGAATTGCCACTCCCAAAGTGAGCTTTGAATGTGAGGACGACACTTCCCCTAGCATCACAAACCACCCCACCACCACGCATGTCCCCAAAGACATAGGACCCATCTGTTTTGAGCTTGAGGCTGAACTCTAGAAGAACTCATTGATCCCAAAGTCCCCTAGAAATAAAGGGAAGAACTGCACCCATAAGGACACCCAAAAAGCGAATGGAAGGAGCCTCCTTCCTGCTACAAGAATGGGAAATCAGCTCAACCATCATGCACCAAACTCTTACCACGATGGACCTACCAGTGGAACTAAACCCCTCGAACCTAGGTCGGTTCCTAGCATTACATAAGCACCAACAACCAACGTTAAAGATTAAGGAGTGTGCCATATCTTCCACCTCTGAACCCTTAGACCCCTAAAACCAGCGCTACAGTGAGACATCAATGATTGACACCTATGGAGAGTAATCTGCAGACACCCCAAAGGTACTCCAAACCATGCGCTCCCAAACCCCTTCAAAAAAAAATATGTCTTGTGTTCGCTTATTTTCTGTCAAAACAACACTGAAAACAAGAGGCCAGGGAGATACATAGGCATTTGACATTGGAATCAGATGATACATCATTGTTCCTAATTCTCTAGTAGAGAATATTGAGTTTAGCATGGATTTTTTTTGCACGAGATCATCTCATTCCATCTTATATACTGATAATGGGAGATGTTCATCCTACTATAGTTCTTTGTGTAAAATTTCTCAGAGACAGATGGAGTGACAACACACCTATCATGCTCAATGTTAATGAGAATGGATTCAAACATTTCCTGCTGAGACATATTTAAAACTGATCGAAAAAATGCTGGATAGTCGATCGATTCCTTTAAGGTCATCATATGAGGACACTCGGGAATGGCATGTGTCTTACCCGACCTGTTATGAAACCACTAAAGTATGTAGTCTTCACCAATGATCCATTGCAAATGAAAAAGGAGGTTTGAAATGATACTACACACAGAGGACCATAAGGACAACAAATTTGTGGAAGGAGAAGCAGAACAGGTTCAGTGCTTTTGGACATAAGTCTCCCCAACAAGGTACACTCCTCAAAAATCTCCCAGGAGAGCCTCGCATGCATGAACTGGATTGTAAGAACCAAGCTATTGACACTGATCCCTCCCTCGTGAACTGGTCTCGCCATCTTCCTCCATGAGACCCAATGTTCTTCCCCTCTTAATGGGTATCCCAAATGAAACGATAAAGGATTCTATCATTGGATTGTATGAAACCCTTCGACACAGCAGAGGCGGCAAGAGCATGCATTGGAATTGCCGAAAGAATGCTGTTGACAAGAGAGATGCGGCCACTGAAGGATAGGAAGTGATTTTTCTAGTTGAGAATACAGCCGGTGATTTTGTGCATCACTTTGTTGAATTCCCTGATACAGGGTCTTCCTAGAGACACAGGGGTGCTGAGATACTCCATGGGGAAAACTACCGCTTCATTTTCAAACTGATTCTCAGATCACGTACTCTTCTTTCATAGCATGAATCAGAAACATAAAAGTTTTTATTCTCTCTGTTGATGATCTGGACACTCCAATAGCAATATTCCTCTAATAAATTTTTAACAACATAGATAGATCTCTTCCGTGAATTCATGATGATAACTTTATCATCAGCAAACATAAAGTGAGATGTGGAACAGAGCCTAAACGTCCTACGAAAGGGATAGATGACCCCATCGGAAATACCCTTGTTGATCAACCTACTAAGGGTATCTTGCATGATAATAAAGAAACTCGAAGATAGAGGATCACCATTCTATAGACCTCAGACGGCCGTGAAAAAGCGGTGATTACGCCCCATGAACGAAACATCCATCCATGAGGAGCTAACTCATATGAAGATGAGGTCAGAGGCCAAGGAAGAAAAACCCATCTTTGTAAATTCCCTATTGATAAAGACCCACTCCATACAATCGTACACCGTTCTCATGTCCAACTTAATGACCATGTTGGAACCGCATGATATGAAGTTACAAACTTTTAGCATTTCATGTGCCAGTTCCATCACACCCTAAAAAGAAACGTTCCTTCAGAAAACCATGTGGGTCCATGGAAATCCACCAAGGAAGAAGTCTAGACAACCGCCTGTTGAGGACAGATGACAAGATTTTTTAAGGGAAATTGAACATTCTTATAGGATGATAATGGTGGATAGAGTAAGGATCTTTGACCTTTGGGAGAAGAATTAGGGTTGTAGACGAGGTGATCCGAGGATGGCCACCCCCGCGGAAGAAGTCCTGAATGGTGTGGATGATATCACTCCTGACAACCTCCCATGAGAACTTATAGAAGGATCCAGGGAACCCATCGGGACCTGCTACACTCTCTGAATCTAGGAATAGCATGGCCTCATGAATCTCATCCTCCACGAGAATACCTTCCAGCAGGCTATTGTCCTGGCCAGACACGAGTCTTGGAATCCCCTCCCAAAATGAGGCTTCCCCAGAGGGATACCCATTGGGCCATGAAATCAGATGGACCAGCAAGAAGATCCTTAAAATAAGAAAGAGCTAATCCCCCGACCACCTCTCTGTCATCTGTGAAAGATCCATCTGCCAGATCCAGGTTTGGTTTGATAACACACCTCCTCTCCCAAATGAACGCATGGAAACATCAGTATTCATTCCCTCTTCCTTGAGCCGTTTGACCCGCGAGCATTCCCTTTCCTTTCTCTCCTTCGAGAGAACCATGACCGCCATGTTTTTCCTTTTCTCCACATGTTCTCTAAAAACAGAGTCATCCTAGATCTCCTCAAGGAAATACTCAAGACAATAAACTTCAATATTGAGCACATCCACCTTGTGATCCAAAGAAGGAAAGGACCGAGCCTATATTTGAAGTTCTTTCATGAGGCGCCTTAACATGGAATGAAAATCCAGCCAAGGGTGGACCTATGACAGTTCGGCCCAGATGTTATTAACCAGGCAATGATAGCCATGTAATCTTTGCCACTGGCTAGAGAATTGGAACCTCTCCTGCAAAACATCCCTCTTGCATAAGGATAACAAGACCAGGAAGTGATCAGAGATTCTACAAGTCAAGTGAGACACCTATACATTTGGAAACAAGTAAATTGCGTAGATGTTGGCGATACAATGGTCGAGTGTACTCTAGCTTCGACTTTCACCCTTGTGGTTGTTGCACAATGTAAAGGGGTATCCTGAATAGCCTATGTCCGAAAACCCTTTTTGATCCATGAACTGAGAGAAGGACATGCTAGCCCTTCTTGGAAAGTCCCCGCAACCCTTCTTCTCATCCAGGTGGGAAGCAACATTAAAATTGCCCCCCCCCCCCACAACCCAGGGCTGGTCTCTAGGATCGAAAGCATTCAGCTCGGACCACCAAACTTCCCTTCATGAGCTCATGAAAGAAGTTTTGAAGCTCAGTCGGTTGTTTTAGAAGGTAGTGGAATGATTGTATGTTTATCGAGAGTTATGTTATATAGTTAATGGTACAATGGAATAAAGAATCATCTAAGGATTGTTACACTATTGTTCTTCTTAAAAGTATTTGAAAGTATATGTTGAATGGTACCAGTAACTATGGAAGGTTATTCAGATATTTTTGTAAAGTAGCTGATATGTGTATAATGAAGGAATTAGAAGGTAATAAGATGTTTGATTGTATTCATGAGCTCATGACTGATATAAGGACTAAGTGATATCATGGTTTGAGTATATAGAATTTCGAGGATTTTGGTATGTGGAAAGTGTTAACTTTTAACAGCATTCATGTTTTCACTAAGGTTCAATGGGTATTCATTCTTCAAAAGAATACATGATTAAGGTATTAACATGTTTTTAATTTGACCAACAAGATATATCTTATGATATATTGGGGATAAATGATGTCATTCACGTGATTGATTATGTGACATTTCAAGTAATCATTTTCTTTATACTATGAGCTTGGACTTAAGTATTTTAGAAAATCCTAAATATTGGAATGGATTATGTTGGACATAAGTTAGTATAGTTAAATGATAGAACTTTTTTCGATATTATTGATGGGATTTTATAGTAATATAACTTTAGAAAAAGGACAACATGTAGGACGGGAGACAACCCATCACGTCGGACAAGGCTGTGGGAATCGAACCCACAACTGATGTGCGACTGGCCTTTATCACCTACCACTGGCCTACAGGAAGTCCCTGGTTAGTAGAAACTAGTTTTATTATATTAAGCATTATAATATAAGAAGCATAAGTCCATTATAAGAACCATATAAGATTAATATCACTATATATGGACTTACATATTTTTTGATAACTTTTCTAACCTTTTGTTTGAGACAGATGGAATGACTCATCATTCTATCACATGATCTACTAACACATCACGAATAAAAAATTCAACTTCATTTCATTAAGAGATGACATGGAAATTTTCCAAAGAACGACCAACGGTGAAACTACACAAAAATCATGAAAGTATTTCTTCTAATTCCAATTTCATCAACTTTAGGGAAATGATCTTGAAAACCAAAAATGTTGTCCTAGTGCTCTTATATCTGATGAATTAGATGGTACCTTATATTGTCACAAATTTATGGCTTTGTGATTGCTGGCTTTTCCATAGCCATGTTCTCTACCACTCTCCATCAAAACATGATGGTTAGAATTCTCTTCTATATCCATATTTTCACCTATGTGGAAACCCAGTGATTAGTTTATTTGGGTAACCGTTATGTTTCATACTTTTGTTTTTTTTAAAGATTGGTTTTGGTATTCCTTTTTACGACTTGGGTTTCTATTAAAGAAACTTTCGAGTAGTAAACCATTTATAACCCCGTTGAATTTCGAGGGCGAAATTTATTTTAAGGGGGGTAGAATGTAACACCCTGAGATTTTATGAAAAATATTATTTTTAATTTCATTAATGTCTTGTGTTGTATGCTACACCAAAAAGATCTTGCACAACACGCATTCTTGACTAGCCTTGCATTACACACAATCACGACCTTCCTCGATAGCCTGTATAGTATGCATTAACGAGTTTCACTAAAGCACAATATGCTATTAAAATATTATTAAAACTAGCCGTTATGAATAGTAATAACCACTTTTTGAAATTTTTTAAATGTTATTTTTCGAAATGGACTTCATTTTTGGATTCGGAATATCGAAATTAGCTTAGGGTAAAATTTTGGTACTTTTTGGATAACTTTCATTTTCAGATGAATAGTGAAAAATACTAAATTTTAATTAAAAACATCCTTTTTAATCGAAATAATTAATAGTGATAAATTATTATTTTGAGTGGTTTTAAAGTATATTTAGAATATATTTTTACAATTTAATACAATGTTGGTCATTGGATGTAATTTCACATTTAAACCAGACATAAACAAGTGTCAATCTTTTGATAGTTATTATCTCTTAAGAACACACTATTTGTTTTGACGACGAGAATTAATTTTTAAATTAAATAATGCAAATGATATGTTTTGAATATGGTAAAATAGACATCATTTTTGAGTTCATAATATCAAATATAGCTTCGGCCTAATTTTTGGTATTTTTCTGGAAAATTCATTTTTTTGAGGAATAGTGAAACCACTAAGTGGTAGTTAAAAAATGATTTTTTTAAAACTTAATTTTACAGCTTCGGTGAGTGGAATTTCAAAAATATGAGAGACACGGTTGATGTCAGTATGTAAAATGTGGTTCAATGAGATGAAAATAATTTGTGGTGAATAGTAACTTTTTACTTTTTTTTTACCACGGTTAAAAGTAAATAGGGTAATTAAGGGTAAAAATGATATTATTATTACCCTAACACATGTCCTAATTCTATTGGATAAATTTAATTCGACCAAAAACAACCTTAGAAATAAAATATGACCATTTAGGCCCACATGGATTAGATTAGGACATTTATTATTAATTTATTTAAAGAAGGGTTAAAATAGTTAAAATCAATGTTTAATAAGTATATCATTTTTTAATATAGGGTTATACATAAGATAAATTCTACTATAAATATTAATTAGAAAGCTAAAAATATTTCCTACATAATGGTATTTTATTTGTAATTTTTAGACTTTAAATATGTTAATTTATTTATGACACAATGATGATGCAATAATTATCTTAATAATGAAATACTGACATTATCGATGTTATAAATATCCAAATAAATGTAATTTTAGACTTTTTATGAATTCCACTAATTTTCTAGGTTAATGTGACATGTTATTATTGATTTAATTATCTTTTTTCGAAATAATCATTCTGTTATTATTTTCACAAAAATCAATTACTAAATAGTGCCTAAATTGACATAAAATAGTTTTTTTAAATATTATATCATTAATTGTTGTTTTATTCCAAAAAATACATGGTTCGGCCAAATGACATAGATACCGTTATATATATTAATAATAAACAACTTGGGGTTCGTTTGGCTGCTTATAGTAAGTTTATTAACCTTATAGTATAAGAACACAAGAAGACACGGTAAAAGTAAAATAATTTAACTTAACGTTAAATCTAAATGATAAGGTTAAAATAGGAACCTAAACTTGTCTAAATTATATTTGATGATAGGATTTCAACCCATACCCACCTTAGATTAAAAATAAATAAATTTGGAGCTATTTATTACCGAATTTGTCTTTATAGTAAAATAATATGTTTTGTTATTCCAAAGGTGCCCCTCTCCTCCCTTATAAAAGGGCACGTCCTCCATCTCATCCTCACACCACTTTGTGCCTTCACGATCGTCCAACCCCTGCCAAATTCTCTTCTCCACTTCCCTAGAAACATCCTAGAGGTCCTGGTATTCTTTAAAAACCAATTTTAGTGCCCTAAGAGGAGGACTCAAAGAGGCGCTTCAAAGAAGAGGTAATGTCCGTTACCGATTCTTTCAACATTATTTCTTCTTCCACTTATTCTAATTAGGTTGTTTCATTATGAAGTAATAAAATCAGTATCACTCATATAATGATATGTTATTATAATTATGAAACAACCCTATATCACCATCTATCCATCCTACGGAAAATGAAATCACCGCGCGTGCGTACGTACAGAATACCGTCTTCACACCGTGGTGAAATCTATTTTCCATCACCACCTTACTTGGATGGGTATAATGGTGTAAATAATAACTATATATGATTATTGTAAAGTGATATTGATTCTTAAATAGTATACATACACTCCAATACAATTCCACGATCATGAGAACGATATCATCGCTCGTGCGTACGTACGGACTACTGTCTCCACGACGCGATGAGATTCATTCTCCACGTTAACCATTCATGAATGATTATAATGTTTATATAATAAGTAATCATGAAATATATAACATAATAATGACACTGGATCTATGTGTATATATATGTATTTCATCTACTTAATTCCATTCAACTCAATAAGGAAACGAAAATAGCGTTCATGCGTACGTACGACCTACCGTCTCCATGAACGGTGTATTTCCTTCCATTTACTGATCTATTATATATATATATATATTCTGAATATATATTATATATAAATAATGTTTTATATTCTGGAATTAAGTAATCATGATCTATGTAATCATATGAATAATTACAAGTCAAAACACGGACGACAAATGAAACGATTTTACCCAAAACACTCTTTAACATGGAATTTACAAAAGAACGGGTAAAATAAAGTCATAAGTGAACCATATATGATATCATAACAATGAGTATGATTCTGGAATAATTCAATGACACTATTTAAATCATTATACAGGAGGTTCGGAAACTTATGAAGAAAATCGGACCTAAGGTAAGGGAAATATCACAATCTCATTTTTATCCAAGATTTTTTATACTTTCGTATTTTACTGCGGTGTATTTTATCATCCACATCCATGTTTCCTAAATATGTAATATTTAAATCCTTATACAATTTTTTAAATCCAATTTTACCCTTCGGTGAGTTTTTAGTAAATGATATGAAATGAATCTTTTGTCATTTTTCATACGATGTACTTTTTGACTTTTCCAACAAAATTATGAGAAGAATGTTTTTTAACTTATACGGCATGAAAGTATTTTTATGGTTTTATAAAGCCATATTTTCATGAAGCTTCCTCAAAAATATTTCTTGACTATTTTCAAGAAAATCCTTTTCTTTTAAAAATTCATGACATTTTGTGAAAAGAAATTGATTTTAAAGAAGAAAGGATATTTTCCTCATGAATTCATTTCAAGTGTTTTATCAAAACCATTTTCCATCTAAAATGAAATTATTTCATAAGTGTATGTTTTAAGTATAATTTCTCTTTTATTTACATGGTTTCAATTTTCTTATTATGAAATTATATCTATTTGTTTTATATGGATTATAAAATGATGGGATGATTTTTATGAAACCCATTTTATTCTTTGGGTTATGATAAATGTTTTATGTTTATTTTGTGGCACAAGTAAGAATGATTTCACTATGATATGGGTGGAACCTATATCTCCCACCAATGAATTGGGTAAAGATTTATATCTCATGAGATATACATGGCTGGAATGGAAAGTTAAACCGGTTCTATAATACAGGACTGGAACGAGGAGTAAACTCGATTCAGAAAGGGACTTTTTCCACTAAGATGGTCTTGGAAGCAATGCATGGGCTACTATGGAAATCATATCATGTTCTTAATTTTTTCCACAATTACATGTTTTATTCCCATGATATTTTATCATTCATAATGTTTCATTATGATTTATTCCTTGCGTACTTCCATGTTTTATTCAATTACTCAAGCTTTTGATGTTTAAACATTATGTTCATGTTTTTAAGTTCAAATTTATATGCTATGTTTTGATTTATCCATGCTTACCTTTACTGAGTATTTGAGCTCACCCTTTTTATGTTTTATTTCCCCAGGTCAGGAAGAAGGTTATTAAGTAAGATATGCCAAAAAGGGACTCTAGATATGATGAAATAAATTGGAGGCAAAGTAGATTCTTTATGAACCAGTTGTTTATGTTTCCCAGTTTCTAAAGACACTATACCTATACGGTCCTTTCCTGGTTTTGTTATATGTTTTAATAAGTGTGCTTCAATTCTGAAGTAATAACAATGTATGTAAATTACGGGTCATTATAGAACATGTATCATGACTTGAATATGTGGCTTAAACATTTCATTTAGACATTCCTGAACATATCACCGTGGTCCATCCCCAAGGTGTCAATAAAGAAAAATTACCGAGGTTATTAACCAGGGTATCATGAAGCTTGTAATATATAGATATTAATTCTTTACCCAATTCATTGGAGCGCTATCTGGGAATATCCTTAATATGTCATTACATTCACGTGAGCCACATTAATCAATACATTACATAAACATGGTTGTATATTCATGATGTCCCATAACACCTTTAAAAGTTCATCATAGTTGGTCATAGTAGTTGAATTTACATATCTTATAAGTGAGATAGGCATCTAGATGAATAAAAACCAAGCTAACAATCATATTATTGTTATTTAAAGGAAAGAAGAAAGGCATATAATGGCATATACATTGAAATCTAAGGTACTAAAAGAACAGAAACCTAGAATTTATCACATGCATGTTTGTTCTTGAAATTCTAAAATTTTATCATCCCATTAATTACAAGGTGAACCAAAAATCTCATGTAGGGTTTTGAGCTTGCACATGCTAAGAAATTCAATATTCTTAATCCTTTGCATAGTATAGAGTAATTTCCATGATAGAAGGCATGAATCTTCACCATAAGCAACATCATTTAAAAGATAGGTAAAAAAAATAAGTTACTCTAAAATGAGGATATATGTTTTGTTTATCACCCTATATCTTATGTTTTTAAAACTCCCCCTAAACTCAATACATAATGTGTAAGGACCTTAACAACTGAAATCATGGTTCATGAAACATATAAAATATATGTATGTACCCGAACTCAAACTGAATGATTAGCACACCCATTTGTGTTAATACCTTATGAATATTGTTTCAGCAACGTTTTGAATAAGTCATGTCATGCCGTTAGTCATAAAAATTTGTTAATTAAAACATACATAAAAATAATTTTATAAAAACCTGATCATATATATAACATTTTTAATATATATTTGTTATTTAAATATGAATTTAAGTGTATGTGAATATGTGCATTACATGAACAATTATACACAAACTTCATACAAATAATCGAAGTAGAATGGGTTGTGCCCATTCCTGCATATAACCGATATATATACATATAACCAAAAGTATATATGTATTTTCAAAACAACAAAACAAGGCCAGGTAAAATCCTTACATTATTTAAGCTATTTGAATGCAAGAGAACCTGAAGGCCTAGGTTTAACATTTAAGAACATTTGGACTAAACCGTAATGTAAATATATATATATATATATATATATCGAATATATAAGTGTATATAATATCAATGATGAAAAACAAGGAAAAAAATAAAAAACCTTACTTTAAAAACTTGGGAAATGAGGACTTCAGGGAGGGTTAGCTGGGCATGCTAGAGACTTGAACGTGAGAGAAGAACTGAGAGGTCTCAGTTATTTATATACAAATTCTCACACACAAACTACCTCACAAGAACATACCCACTTACATTGCATTCAATGGGGGGGTGTCATGATTGAAGAAAACGAGGAGACATGGGGGTCCTCGAAGCTCAGAGGTGAAGAAAATGAGGTGTGTGACATCAGGTAGGGTTAGTGGTGTATCCCATGCATTGAGGAAGAAGAAGACGCGGCTAGGGGAAATGTTGGGGAAAACAGATGATCCAGATCGATCCCAACATCGATCCAAGCTATGAGATGCGTCTATTGTTTTAAAATAATTAAGCGTCTTGGATTATATCTATGTTTCATTGGATGGTCTAAGTTTGATGTGGAAATTTAAAAACCTCTAAATACCATGATTAGATCATGCCGGATCAAACGTTTAATAAAAAAACATGGAGAGAGACATGGTCACTGAGGTTCGAGTGTGGGATCGGAAAGAATATCCTAGATCGCGCGCGATGTGATCCAATGGTCTAGATCGCGTTTTTCTGGAAAGACTGCTTCCCACATTGAAACGGAGAGCGGTTTTCGCATCCCTTATAACCCAGGGCCTCCCAACGAGTGCTCAGAAATGACACAACTCCCACAAAGGGGGCCCTATAAATGGGCACCTTCCCCCATGCCTTGGCCTACCCAGACCCCGCCGCGACCTCACGCCCACACTGGTGCACCTATGCGCTTCTGTTCGCTCCTGAGTGCCCTTTGGGGAACCTCTACCCATGCTCGGGCTAGCCTTGGAATGGGGATAAGGGTCCGGCTCGGCCACTTCGTGTGAGCTGCCTCCCTCGACCCTAGTCAAAAAGGGATGGCCCTAGTGGGCCAATTTTTTTTTGAAACGGTGACACTAAAAAATCGTTTTAAAAAGAGGAAACAATCCATTTAATAAAACTATATATAATTTTATATTCCTAAAAATTAATGAATACAAATTAAAATTGTTTAATTTATAATTATTTCAAAAATTAAAAATACTAAACCCCTTTTTTAACTCAAAAAATTTACGAAAAGGAAATTATAATAAACCTAAATTATAATTTATATACTAGTATCCTCAAAAACATAGTACAATAAAAACATAATTTAATTTGAAAAACATAAACATAGTTTATAACGTTATTTATGAAATGAAAATCTTTACATTGTATTTGAAAAATTCACAAAGTGTTTTGAATTCCATAATTCCTTTCAAAATCACTTAAGGGTGAAACGAAGTTTTACACCATATCCTTTTAGAGTTCATAAATGATGGTTTAATTATATCCATAATCATAACACAATTATTTGGAAACTAATTAATATTTATATAAGTTAACTTATCATATCAAGGTCCAATGAATATTTTTTTAACCATTAGCTTCCAATGGTCACTAGAGCAATGGTCGAAAAATTGTCATATAAAACCAATCCTTATAGTGTCCTAAAACTCAAAAGGAAGAATATGGTGCATCACATTCCGATGATGCTCATCATGGTTTTCATGATCACAATAGTGATGTTTTTTGATTTAGTTGACTCGAAGGATCTACTTTACTTACTAGGCCTGGTTATGGTGATTGGGTATCTTCTAGTAGTTCTGATAGGGTTCTTAATAGGTATATTTGGTGAGCATGATTACTCTTTTGATCTCAATGTATTTTAGACACTACAATGTTCTTATTTAAATAAAGGGACTTATGTTTATCCTTTAAATTTTTGTTGGTTTAAAAGGGATTTAACAAAAGTAAATGCATAATATCATCATTATATGATACCCAAATTTTGGGGTTTTACACACTGATTTTTTTACATGTCATAATATTCATTTTCATTTAATTTTTTTATTTTTATACGTTGGATTTATGTATTATTGAGCTTGAGCTTCTTTTTTTTAGTTCATGTGGGCCTTTTGTTCGGTTTATACACTGGGCATGTGCCATTAGACTTGGTCCACACTCCCATTTGATCTATGTCATCCTCATACCTGATGATGATCCATTGATCCTTATGATCCTATGGTTTTCTATTCCTCCCTTTTTTCATTCTTCATGAAACCGATTGGCTTGATCTATGGGTGACCCTTGATATCTTATCCTTTGATGTCATATGTCTTTATTTTGTTGTTTTAGTGGTTATGTTGGGATACTTATCTATATTTTTCATATCCTTGGTTATAGGATCTACTATTCCTCTACCCCTACTAGAATGACTCCTCGATTTGGAATCTACCTCTCCACTTTTGGGAGATTTAGTTGGGCCAAAAATATCCATGGTTTTGGGATGTCTAGTTTTTCTCAAGGGAGAAGAGTAGATGAAGGAGCACTGGTGGGAGTCCATGACTTACCAAAGAAGAAATAGTGATCTAGATAAGTTTTGATCATCTTCATATATACTTGGTGATGAGATCTGATGAGGTCCTAGTGTTCCTTGGTGTTCATATTACCTATATGGAAATGAAAATTATATAGGAGTACAATCCCAATGAACCCAACAACAAAACCTAATTACATAGATGCTCTATGAAAACACATAGGAGAGATTTATCCCTATAAAGGAGACTTATTATTGTATTCATCTTCTATTGTATTGGTTATTTATGCCTTTTATTTTTTTATTCTTTGGTTCTAAGTTGTGTGTGTTGTTTGAGTTTTTCTAAGGTGCACAGTATATTATGAATCCCCAACTTGGTTCTCCTGTGAGTCCTCGCATTTCAATAACCAGACCATTGTATATTTTCCTCATGTGACTTTTTCTTATATGGTTATGATTCAATATTTATCAAATATCTTTTATAATCCCATTTTGTCATAGTGGAATCTTGGTACCCCACCACCATGAATATAGGCCAAATAGATAAATAATGTCAAAAACCTATGGTCCTCTTTATGATGTGATTACTACTTTATGTCAATCGTTTATATTGATCATCTCGCTTATGTTTGAGTCTGTTATCTCTAATAGGTCTTGGTACTTAGCAGTATTAATATCAAACTGGTTATATATATTCTCATTAGCATGATATCTATTGTAAATGTTTACATGAATCAGTAATTTTTGTTATCTCGTTCTTTGTTTATGGTTTTTTAGAATTTGCATGTTACACTTAGATTTAAGAGAATTCATTAAAATATTTTTATTATTCATTTTTTCAGGATTCTTCCTACTATTTATATAATAATAAACATGTTAAATTTTGTTCTTTAATTTTTTGAAACAAAATTATACCCATACAACTCAATTACTCCATTGAAAGTGGGCTACCTCATAGTATAACACACAATTTTTTTATAGATTCTAATAAAAAAAATATTTTTTACAACTGTTATTGGGATAAAATATTATTTTCCCCTTCATTATGTGATTATTTTTAGATAAAAGTAAATTAAAAATGAATAAAAAATGAACAATAGATGTAACATAGAAAACACAAAAAATAAAGATGGGTAAAAAATCATAGAAAAATATAATGATATCATTATGGTAAAAGAGGTTAAACACATTATCTTTCTATTATAAGGAAAATATCCACATAATTAACTCTCTTGATTAATGTATAATTCACCTCAAAAAATACAACACTCAAAATGCTGAAATAGGATGCTCAATACTTGAGGTGATGGTGCTAAAATCTTCAAAGCGCTCCGCCTTTTAGAGGAAAGGCCCTTACCTGATCTTCCTCCTCTATTTAACTCCATGGGTTAGTTTTTCCACCTATCCCACTAACCACACTAGCCTCCTTTGAAAAATAATGGAGGAGAAACTATTTGTGAGAAACAAATGCCAATATATATCACACTTGGAGATCTGATTGGGAACCAATAATATTTCCTCAAATTTTTTCAATCTTACAACCATGTTTCTCTTATATCTATGATTACGACTATTGATTTTTACTATATTAACATCACAAAGTTAATAAACGTCATCATAAAATTAACGTAATTTTCTTCAATATAAATTTTCTGCATATCCACTCTTCCTTCCTCCACCACATCGCAAACAAAGTGATATTGTACCATAATGTGCTTTATCATGAAATGAAAATATAGATTCCTTTTAATTCTCAAAGTTCTAGGATTTCCACAAAACAATTGGATATACTTCTGTCCTTGTCCGGGATCCTCTGGAAACCTTCACATCTAAAACACTTCTTTGCAAGCATATGTATTTTTCATGTACTCTACCATAGTCGTGGATAAATAAATATCAAACTACAACATTGAATTCTAGATCACAACTCATCCTATAAAATTAAACACATAACCCAATGTGTATTTTTTTATAATCACCTACAAAATCTGAATATGTGTAGGCTCTAATAGTGAAATTTGATTCTCAATAACATAATACAGCATATGATATCCCCATGATGTATCTAAGGGTCATCTTTAATATGTTTCAATGATCCCGTATTTTATTCTCCACATACTATCTAACCTCTCCCACAACATGTGCAATTTCTAGTCTCATATAAAACATAGATAATTTCATACTACCCACTACAGGGGTATAAGGAAATTGAGACATCTCTATCCTCTATACTTCACTGTTATCACTGTTAGGATTCATCATAGAGGATAACATAAAATTAATAGTAATTGGGGTAAATATAGGCTTATAATGTCGCATGTGGAAGTATTTAAACATGTTCCTCAAGAAATTATTTTTTGACAGCTAAATCATAACCTTATTTCTATCTAATTAAATCTATATCCTAAGATATTATTTTTTGGTCCTAATAACTTCATATAATACTCCAATTAAAACTATCCACATGTCATCCACATACAAAAGAAAAAATGATAAAATCAATACCATTTGAACCCATGAAACATTCACAAGTATCTGAATGAAGTATTTTGTGTCCAACACTCATGGTATAGGAATAAAATCACTTGTACGGACACCTTGGTTCCTGCTTAATACCATTAAAAGTTTTTCTCAACCTAAAAACCAAGTTCAGTTTTCGTTATTTTGAAAAACATTCTAAATAGAAAATATATATTTATTTATAAAGATCCCCATGTAGAAATGTTCTCTTCACATCTAGCTACTCTATAGTTTGACTATATATTTCACACATCCCCATAACTATCTGAACAGTCATTATTCTAACAATGGGAGAAAATATGTCCTTGAAATCAATAACTTCTCCCAATGCATATCCTTTTACCACTAGTCATGCATGATATCTTTGCAATTATTCCTTTTCATACCAATTGATCATAAAAAACCGATTTTTCATGATATTCTTCCTTCCATGAGGAAATGGATCAATATCTCAAGTCTTGTTATTGTGAAGGGCATCAAGATTCTCCTAAATTTCTTCCATCCATGTGGATATTTCTGAACTCCACATCACCTGGAAAAAAAATGGATCACCGTCCTCCATCAATAAGTAGTACAAAATATTTCCCTCAGTGGTAAATTCTTAGTGTCATATTTTTTCTCTTTTATCTTGAGTTGATCGTCATATTCCAAAATCAACCATAACTTGATCATCATGCTCCTAAAAGAAATTGGTTCTTCTATGGATTCTTCCTCTACCCCAACTATTATAGTATATGTGTTCTCTATCTTCAGTTCCCCATTAATCATCACTTTAACCTTATATTATAGACATATAACATCCATGCTGACGATAAGTCTATGGGTAGTGGGGTCCCACATACGATACCCCTTTACACCATCAATGTATCCTAAGAATATACATTCATTGGATCCTGAATCCAACATCAATCTTTCCTAATCATTAAACAATACAGATGCATGACCTCTATAACTATGTAACCAAGCATAGTTAGTAGGTTAAAAACTCCACATATTTATTAGTGTTTTCATATAAATCATCACAGAAGTAAATCGATTTATCACATAACATGTTCTCTTCATTGCTTTATCCCATAACTTCTTGAAAATTACTACAGTCTTTAATATCTCCCTTGTTCTATCCAAAAAGGTTATGTTCACCCACTTTTACACTCCATTTTGTTGAGTAGTGTATGACACCATGAATTTTCTCTTGATTCCATCTCATTGAAAAAAAAGTATGAAAATTCTCACTTGAATATTTCCCACCACTGTCAATCCTCAAACACTTGATCTTCTTTCAAGATTCCATCTTCATCCAAGCATTGAATGTTTTGGAGACTTTAAAAATACTTGATTTAATCTTGATTGGGTACACCTAACAACTAATGGAATAATCATCAATGAACTATACAAAGAACCTTTATCTTACAAAGATATAAACAGTAATTCCTAAATATTGGAATGGCTCAACTCTAAAATATCCTTGCTCCTCATTGCCGATATCACAAAACTCAACAAATGTTGGTTATATAAATCATAATTCTCCCAAAATGGAAAGGATACCTTTGTAATCTAGGAAAAAACTTATGTTCAGAAAGAATATTCATGCTTCATTCCAACATAATACTAAGCTTTTGATACCATGACTTCCTCAATACTTTTGTTGAGGTATTTAACAGACAACTATTGTAATGTATTGGAAATTCCATATAATTTTTTTAAATTATATGGAATTATTTCGAGACCGCAAAATCTGACGGTGTGCCATTCTGAGGCCCAGGGTGCCAAGAATGATACATTGAAGTTTTGTTAAGCTTTAATTACCGCATATAAGCAGTTTTCCTGAAAAAGTGGAATAATTCATAAACGATTACTCGAATTAAAAATAAGAGGGAATTGTTGCATTCCGAATGGCTCGTTTACACTAGGCACGACTTATGTTTATTCGGTGTGGGCCTCCTGTGGGAAAACCTGAAAATGTAATAACTGTAAATAAAATAATTAAATAAAATAATTTTATTTTTCAAATTCTTATAACTCACGAACGGTAACTCGGATTAAAAATATGAGACCACTGCTGAGCATGTGAGGGTATTCTCTCTTTAGGAAGATACTAACATTGGTCGGTGCGTGCTACTAGTGAAAGTTAGTTTTTGTCCTTAAATAAAATAATTAAGTGAAAAATATTTTATTGTAAAATCCATAATATTAAAACGGTAACTCGGATTGGAAATCCAAGAGTACAATTTGGTTCATTGGGGCATGTTTCAATTAGGAAGATCCTAACCTCAACTGTAGTGGGTTGAGGGTGACTGTTAATAATTTTTCGAACTTTTTTTGGGTACGTTGATTAAACGCGTGAGAGGCATTTTATAACTTTTGAACAGTTGTTCGACTTAAAATTTTGACGGCATCGTTGAACCCACAACATCGAGATTCGCTTAAAATAGGAATAACATCGACTACAGTAGGATGGGTGAAAAAGTTATTTTTGCGTACTTTTGAATGATTAATTAATTAACATGTTTTGTTATTTTATTTTCTATCTTTCCTCCAACAGACGAATGAGGTTGGTAGGACCGACGATGTGTCAAGCCAACAAATGGCTTAACTCATCTTTTCTTGTAACCACACCGTTGGAAATTCAAGAGGTGCCTTTATTAAATTAACCTCATTAACTTCCCGAGCATCATACACTCCTTCTCCTCTATTATTTATATGGAGCTCGTGGGGGGTTGTTGACACGACTTCACAAAATTACGAAGCTCTGGAAAAGTACCACGATGCCAACCATCAGGAGGACGAGACTGGTTCCAATGAATGGTGACGAGCGCCACCGAGTCACGAACTGACGACAATGATAAAGGAGGTTCTGTCGACCGTCCTCAGAGGACATATCATCCAGGTAGGGGTTTATTTTCATTTATGTGTTTTTTCCCTATTCCACTTTCTTGAAATTATACGAAGAACACAGGTCAACCGACTAATGTGTTGACCCATGATCCATCCGTCTTTGCGGGAGGTTATTTTAGGGAATCTTGTGGGGTTATTCTTGTGTTTAATAAAACTATTTATTGAAGTCCCATAATATCCATCATATTGCGAGCTGACATGGAGGGTGTGGGACTAAAAAACCCAACATGTACCCTCCGCTATATTGTTATTCCTTGCACCGCCTCAGAAGACCACGCACACGTCGACGAACGCCACAAGAGGAGAGTCACGGCTCGTTAGCCGCGGAAAGCGGAGGAGGAGGTCAGCAAGACGACCAACCGCGGGAAGGATGGAAACACGACCGTCGTGCCGCCGACGAATGGAGGTTGTGGCGGAGGCGGAACCCACCTCCAAAGGGTTCTACAGCACCCACACGGCACTGCCACCTTCCAGGAATCTGGGTGACCGGGGGGTTACACCCCCTCACAACAGACTAAACTAGGCTGTAGCTCTCGGAGCAGGCCACCGCCCTCATGTCGGGGTGCATCCCTCACACCGGGCGGTTGTCCTTGAACCAGGCCGCCACCCTCGGACTGGGCTGCTGTCCTCAGGTTGGGCTGCTACCTTCAGAACGGACTGCCACCCTTGGAGTGGGTCGCCGCCCTCGCACTAGGCCGCCTCCCTCGCATCGGGCCCCCACCCTCGGAGCAGGACGACACCCTAACACCTGGTTGCCACCCTCAGACCAGGACACCTCCCTCAAAGAAGTCCACCTCCCTGTACCGGGTCGCCTCCCCACGTGGGTCGGGCCGCCCCATTGCCGGCCGGCCCCTTGCGGGCTGCCCCCTTACGGGCCACCCTATTCTGATTGGGCCGCCCTTGTGGGCCATGGTGGGATTCCCTTGTGGACTTCCCCTCTTGTTGGTCAGACCAAACATTGACCCATCAGGCCGAGTCCACCCCAGCCCATCTTAGAGTGTGTCGGGCCAGGTCGGTCCGACCAGGTCAGACCGAACTCATGCCCAACCAGACCCTGGAACACTTAAAGGAGCATATCTTGAGAAGTGGATGTATATATGATTAAATAATATGTTATTTATGATATAATGATCATTTTGGAAATATATGGTGTTATTTAACTTCTCTCTTTAACATTCATTGAAAAATAAGAGCATTACTCATGCGTACGTACAATCTACCATCTCCAAGATTGTAATGTTGGGTCGTTTTTCATAACCATATTTAATGATTTATTTTAAATGAAAAATTAATGAAAAATATGATAATTATTTCATGATTATTATTTTTGAGATGTTATATAATGACCCCTTTATCCATAGTTGAACTACCAATGTTGTTTTTGACACATAATCCGAATTTGTTCTAAACACCCAACGTAAACGAAATTTTTCAATGTGTTGTATAAAAAATAGTAAAAAGTGAAATAAAATTAATTATAAACTTGACAAAGTTTCTCAATAAATTAGAAAATTAAAATAAGTTTATTATACATGAAGTGGAAGGACGTTCACCCAAAAGGAAACTCAAGGTAATGTATTCTCATCTCACTTTTTTACAACTGTGAGATAAATTTCATATTCAAAATTTGATTATTTTGTGTGGTGTATATAATACCCATTTTGATATATAATATCATGAATTATATGATGTGGTTACATGTCGTGAACCTGATTCACATCATCTAAATGTTGAACAAAATAAATATTTACCCGGGGAAAAAGGTTTTTCAAACATAACTTAAAAATGAGGAAATACATGACATGAAAGTATTACACATCATGTATTCCTCATAACCAATAGTTTTAAGTGTGTCGTGTACTTATGAATATCATTATTTTTATTATAGCCTCTCCTCTCTTCCTCCTAGGGTGAACTCTAGGAAATTTTGAATTATATTCCCCCCTTCCAGATGTCCCATTTTCACATTCGATCATTGGTGAGTTTATTCACTTTGGTTTTCTTCTTCACACCCATCATTACTTTTCATTATAGTGTACATATTTTTAACATGGGTTTTTTTGGGAGTTGATATTGTTGTGGGTTAATCTAGGTTCTTCTTTTTATCTACTGTGAATTCTTCTTTAATGGATTTTGTCATTAAAAGCATTGTGTTAGTCACCTATTAAAGGTATAGAGACTTAACCTAACCCTATGGTATATTTAATTGTGAATTATATGAAATATTTTGATTGTGACCATGTAATGTGGACTATAATTAATCAGTTGATTTATAGTAAATCATTGATTGGATTCCTTTAGATTCAATGGTTGATGCAACGTAGATTATGGATACTTGTTGGGTGTGAAAACATTTGAGTAAAATGAAATTGGATAATGTTTTAAATCATGGTGATTATGACATGATAACATAGGTGATTGCTTGATATAGAATCCCTAGGTAATCTATTATTGATTATTGATATGACTATTGATCATTTGAGAGAAAATGAAAGGTTATTTGAATGAATAATGGATATTTTCAGAATTAACAATTGAGATTTATGATGCGATATTATGGTATCAATACTATTATGACTTGTTTAGTTGGTGATGAAATGATTATATATAGGGATATCCTAGTAGTGTTTAAATTATTATATAGTAGGCTTGGCCCAGTGATATATGCTAAAAGTCTTATATATAGGGATTTTCTTAGAGGACGAAATGCTTATATAGTAGGCAATTCCCAGTGATACTTGTTGAAATGCTTATATACCAGGCTACACCCAAGGACACAAGCTGAAACGCATTTATATAGGGTGATGATCGGAGGATGAAATTATTATACAAAGAGAGCTGCCTGATTGTTTGATTTTTCCATGGTGTATGGATATAGATGGCATGGTTGTGTTTCATGCTCAGATACATTTCATCATGGTTTTGAAATAGGTTAATTGATATATTATATTAATTAGTTAATTAATACACCTATTTATCACTTTATTTCATATAATTATTATCAGACGGCTTGTGTTTAGGGATGGTGGTGTCAACCTACTGAGTTTCATTCACACCCTATTTTGGAACTATTTGGTACTCGAGTAGATTACATGGATGTTGGTTTGGAAAAGGGAAAGGGACATTACTATTGATTCTTTTGTTTCTTTCTAGATGGGGTGGATTTTGGAGATGGGTCTGACATGGGGATCAGGACCAGAGCCTTTTGGGATTATTAAATTTGAGTAGATTATTTTGTTGGTATTGATTTTAGTTTTACTTTTATATACATCTTAGCTTGTCATTACATTATTCATCATTATAGGATCCTCATGTTATTATCCTAGATGTATGATATATTATTTACACTATTTCTCGGTTACACTAATTTTTATTATTATGGTTTAGTTCCACTATGTTTTATCAGGGGGTATAGTCTCCCCACTATAAATATCACAACCTCGCTACTAGTCAATATCCTCTAGCATATGGGGATGCATTCTTGACGTCTAATAACCAAATCATTCTGACCATGTGATAGAGTACCAGATCGAGGGACATTACAAAGTAGTATTATAGGATTAGCTTGTTATTTTCTATTACTTTATTTTTTGTATAAAGTATAAAGGATACTAGGGTCTATTGGGACATGGTAATGAGCTTATTCATTGGAGTAGCTAACCCATGTAAGGGGGAAAATTTTTGTTCTGGGGATGGGATTATTGTTTATGTTTTTCTCTTGTTACAATTGATGTTATTTCACCTTGGTTGATTTACATGTTGTGCGATGTTATTATTTTGTGATGTTATTGTTTACTGATATTTACACTCATGTACCAGTATGGTGAGATATGAGTATGCATGCATCATGATAGACACATAGGGATATATATATATATATATATATATATAGACACACACACATATATAAATATTAACATGCATTGTTCATGATAGGGACATTTTTATTGCATGTGTTATATACTTTCCAATATGAATTGTGAAATTATATATCTATTATATTTGATAAATGGAATGAAGTAAAATATTATTTTATCATAAAAAACATATAATCCATGGTTAGAGAGACCCAGAGTAATGGTTCTCTACTTTCATCACCTCTTGAGTTTGAATTTATTTTTAGCCAATGTTTATAGGAGTGTGTTTTTCTTGTAGATAAAATGACTCCTCGTCATCTTCGAGTTGAGTTCTAAGAGAGTGGAAATCCATTATCTCCTAACGTAGATGAACTGAAGCTTCATATAGATCTTGAGGATCTGATGGATGTTCATCATCCCAAAAACTTCTTAAGGGTCATTAAATCCATGGAAAAAGATATTATTTTCATCGTTCCTTGGATGTATGAGTTGATGAGAGAGATTCAGCTACAACATCCACCTATGTTCACTGGGGAGGGAGGATCCTAGGTAGATGATTTCTAGATTGAGTCAATCTATACAATCTTCATGCATCTTGAGACACCCACAGATAGGAGGGAGAATCATGTTGTGTATATACTCAGTGGACCTACCAAACATTGGTGGGATATTCTAGAGTAGGAAGGGAAGGAGGTGGAGTTATATTGGAAGGAATTCAAGGTGAATTTATTGAGCCACATCTATTCATTGATGCTGAGGGGTTAGAAGGAACATTAGGTCATGAATCTGATATGGGATAGAATATTAGTGATGGACTATGTTGAACATTTCACCAACCTTCAATGATTTGTTCCTTATTTAGCTATTGATGAGATCTCTAGAGAGAAACATATTCAAGATGGTATTTAATATGAGGTTATGTCATAAGTGAATGTTTTTATTATGAGTAGATTTTTTGATTTGATGAATCATGAACTCATCACAGTAAATAATCTTAGATACGACCCAAGAGGTAGCCAAGATATTTCCATAGGGTAAACAAGGATCACTTATTTTTGTGGCAAGACGTGATTCTATGAATGTTTTTTCCAAGGAAATGACATGAAGACCTATTAGGGTAGTGGGAACCCATCTTAGGATCATATTTAATTGTATTTCATTAGTGTATAATGTTAAACCACAAGAATCCTTGGATTTCATACTTCACTTTGGAGTGCCATATTTGCGGCAGGATGGACCATCTTCATAAGATTTTTTTGAACTTCTCATAGTATAGTAGTGGTAGGGGAGTAAAATAGGTACTAGAGTCTAGGAAGGACTCAAATACTCCTCATTAGATAGTTATATGGAGTTCTATCTTACATTAAGGTTGAGGTGAGAGATGTCGCACCCCATTGTAATTACATAATGTTTATTAGTAATATTTGTTTCCTGAATAATTGTGTGTTGTATTATATTATATATTATACACATAAAAAATATATAGAAAACAATAAAAAACTATATTAATAAATATTTTTACGTTAATTAGAAATGAAAACAATTAAATTTCCAAACATTACAACTGGATAAAAAGTATAAAATAGAAAACCTAAAATGAGAAAATATGGATCGACCTCATCTTCTAGAGTTATTGGCCCCACAACCAACACAATATAAATGTAAACAAATTGTAATAAACAAATAAAAATCTTTTAAAATGGAAATATAGAACCTTGAGAGGAATTTATTTGAATATTGAATGAAATAATTGAGTGGTATATATATAAAGAGGTATGATAGTTGGAATAGTAATGTGACCATAGGAATAGTAACATAATCGTTGGGAATAGTAACCTGATCATTAGAAGAGAGATTTTATTAAAAAATAATAAATTATGATATAAATAAAATTTATCATTATAAATTTATGTAAATAAAAATATTTTAATTCAATAAAATAAATATGATGATTAAAAACCTCATTGAAAATAAAGAAAATTGTTAATAATCTGTATTTTAAAGTATTTTGTAAAAAATCATTATTTTCCTGTTAAAAATTATATTTTACCTATTTTAGAGATTTATTTTCATTAAATTAATATAATTTTTTAAATGATCATGTTAAATATTCCTTGTGTTAGTTTTTGGTAATTATTTTATATACTTCAATTTTTAGGTGGATTGTAAAAATATAGTTTTTCACATAATCGATGTATCTTAAGTTACATCATTCATGATGTAATAATGACATAATCATTTATAGAGATTTATTTTCGGCCATTATATATTTAATTTCATAAATGAGTCATTATAATACAATAAAATTAATTTTCAAACCTAAAAATCACTTTCCAAAACATAAATTCAAAAGTGATTCCTTAAAATATCAATTTCTTTTTTTCTTCAATTTTCATTTAAATAAGTTAATGAATTTAAATTATAAATGGGATTTAAAGACTTTAACCCATTATAGTATATTTATATATAATTTGTTTTTTCAAAAATGCACTATTACATGTTTTTCCTTTGATATATTCTTTTATTAAATATTTTATTCTAAAAATACCCCTCTCATATAGTATAAATAATATGTCTCCCTTCCCTTGGAAGCACGCTCCTCTCAAACATTCCAAAGTACAATATCTTCCCAAATAATCCCTCTAAATCCACTTACATTACTTAGGGACATTTTGGGGCAATCCAACACTAATCACCGAGGGTGTTATAGTGTCTTACAAGAGAAGCTACATTGAGGAGAGTGTAAGTCTCTATTAACATTTCCATTTTATCTTATTATCTTTCTTATTTTTTCCAATTAAACTAAAAAACATATACTATTAGAAAATTTATTCAATAATTTTAAATTATATTGTTTATGTTAACATGATGTAATATTCATATTTATGAAAAAAATAAATTCAATACTTCTCTTTCCCTCTATTTTAATAACGTCTCGTTAAGGGTTGATTAACCACCTACTGAGACATTTCTATGCCAATTATTATAAACACCTTCACGGATGGATATTAATAATTGTATATAATATATAAATAATTAATTACATTTATTATAATCTAATGGATTTAATCATACTTTTCTATAAAAGACTCTAAAAGATAATACAGAAACCAAAGCGAAACAAATATTTTTTCGGAAAATCATGATATCAAAACACTTCAATTTCATTAATAGAAATTAATAAATATAAAAAATGATTATAATTGATAAATAATTGAATAAATGAATATGATTAACATATTTGTTATTTAAAAAAAATATATATATATGTGTATTATTCAAGAGGCACAAAAGTGACGAAATAAAGAAGGAATTAAGGTAAGGGGATTCTTGAACCCAACTCATTTTCATTGGGTTGTCCATATTTCATGAAATTTTTTGAATAAATAGTCCTCCAATGTTACTTAAATATAATTTCATTTTTCATCCCTCTTAATTTTTGAGATATACATGTTCTTTATTTGATTTTATGCAAAAAAAAAATGATTTTCAAAAATAAATCTTCTTTACAAAACACATATTTCACTCTCCTTGAGTTGTTTATTCATAACTAAAGAATGGTGAATCTTATAGAAAATATGTTTTTCCATTTTTTTTTGGAACCTGACGTTTATTTATGATATCATAATTTTTGAAATCCACATGTAACACATTCCTTTCCATGGGTTATTTCATGAAATGATTGTTACACATTCTATATGACATGCATGATTATGTAAATATTAGGATGTGATGACAAGACCAAAATTATATAGGCCTCCAATGCATTGGGTAATGAGTTTTATCTCATTAGATAATTTTTATTATTTGTGAACATGCTGCTAGATTTGTTTACATTTATGATGTTATGATTATTCACATATGTTATTTTTTAACATGATTCTAGATTTATTAACAACTATATATGGAATTTGACCACTATGACATGATGTTTCATAGTTATGAATTTCCACATTCGATGAATTTATCACATTTTTACCTCATGATATTGATAATGATCCAATGCTTATGATATGATGATTATTATCTCCCCTGTTATATTGATTCAAGTTCCTTATTCATCCTCTTACATGGATTTTATCTTACCTCTTTCATTGATGTATATCCTTAGGTAATTACATGTACTAAGGATAATTTGGTACTTTAGAAGGATATATAAGAAGGATTTAAATAAATTTTTTATGTTATGTTATCTACAAGTTATTTATGAGCCTAATTTTTATAAGACATAAACATTTGGATCCTATATTTTAAACTCTATTATGTTGTTTATCTTTAAAATGATGTAATAGTTATATATGAAAAATTAGGGTCACTATAGTTGGTATCTAAGAATGGTTTAGTTAATTTGGGAATTATGATTAGAAAACAATAGTAAAAACCATTAGTATAAGTTTATGTATAGGTAAGTCATCCTAGAAGACTATTTTTAGAAAAGTGTAGACCTAGGGATCGCATAAGATATTCCTTTATTGTTAATTCATAAAAGAATAAATTACAATGATTAATTGACTTATGTTTTGTCCTAACATTTTCTATTATTGAAAATGGTAGGAACTAGGAAAAACTATGACTAAAACCTATGTGAGTGACAATGAAACAATTATCCAAATGAGATCCCCAATTCCATGGGAGGTTGAGTTGAAAACATTGTGGAAATGATTACCTAGATGTCTCGAGATATGAATAATTACATGAACTCTGTGGAATGACCATATTCACCCTAGAAAGATCATTTATCCATTGATTCCATAATGAAAAAATTACCATCGAGGTTTAGTGGAACTTATAATAAACATGATGTGGAATAGTGGGTTAACTCAATAAATAAGATCTTTTCTATGATCCATTTCTCTAATAAGGAGATGGTGACACTTGTAATTTATCATTTATATGGAGAAGCTATTAAATAACAAGAATTGATAAAGAACAAAAATCCAATGGATTAAATGGAAGAGATGGAGTGGGAAGAATTTATGAAAATATTTCTTACAAAGAATTTCCCTTTAACTCTTTAAAAAAATATTGAAAGAGAATTCATATAGCTAAAGAAAAAGGAAGGTGAAGTTGTCAAAACATGTGATGAAAACTTCATAAGGTTTTAAATGTATTCATTGGGTTTTTTTATCAATAATGATAGAAAAATATATAGATTCTTTATTGTTTTAAAAATACTCCTTCGAAATGATCTAGAAATATAAGAATTTGATAGTTTTGAAGATTTGGTTAAATGTGATCTTAAAGTAGATATGGAGTTCAATGAATTGTCCCATGGTTATGGAGATAATAAGAGAAAAATGAGGTTTCAAGATTGTGGGTCAAATGAAAAATGAAGAAATAGGATCCAACTACCCACAAGTAAAAATTGTGGGAAAAATAATCATGTTAATTGCCTCAAAGAGATGGGGAAATTAGTCAGGTGTGGGAGAGGAGGAAACCAAGATAATGAATATTGAAGATACAAAAAGAAGCTGACCAGCATGATAGAGGAATGGAAGAAACATCCTAATTAACCTCCCATGGTTTAATGCTTCAACTATTGGTACCAAGGGTGTTATGCAAGCAAATGCACTAAACCACATGTCCTTGATGGCAACCAGTGTCAGCAATCACCAAAGTCAAAGGAGTAATGGAAAGATTATATCATCACTACTAATGAAGTGGAGTGTGAAAATTAATTCATACAAGGTATGATTCCTATGCAATAAATAATAGAAAAATAATTATTTGATTATGGTTATACTTATTAATTTATATCCTAAAAGTTTTCTAGAACTATTGAATTGAAGCCTATATACCTTTAAGTGGAGATATCTATAAAAACAAACTTGTTTAATCATTACAACCCAAGTGTTGGACTCTTCTCCTATAATTATATTTGAGATTATTCTTCTTGAAAATCTTTTTACATTTCTCTTGTTGAAATTTGATGCTATATTGGACATATATTATCTTTCATTATATATATAGAAGAAATCAACTATTGGAAGAAAAAATATTTTTTTATTCTGAACAATCCCATGATCCTCCAAAATTTCAAGGAAGATCATGAATCTCATTTGGATAATCCATCAAAAGTGTGGGTGTTGATACCCTGTATATAAGGAAACCTTTCCCAAATGGTTTAGTCAAAGGAAGGTATTAACTTGGAGAAAATGACCATTGTTAGGGAAT
Source organism: Viscum album (assembly GCA_963277665.1). Taxonomy (NCBI): domain Eukaryota; kingdom Viridiplantae; phylum Streptophyta; class Magnoliopsida; order Santalales; family Viscaceae; genus Viscum; species Viscum album. The sequence continues at coordinate 983,042,022 of OY728148.1, read as the reverse complement.
ATATTGATGTATTTCTCAAAGAGTAACTTGGAATATCCTGATCGTGAGGTAGAGTTCTCAATATATCTCATACCTAAAGCCGCTCCTATCTCAAAATTCCCATATAGTATGGCCTTGATTGAAATGGAAGCGTTAAAGAAGTATCTACAATAGCAATTGAAAAAATGGTTCATAAGCCATAGAACATCTCCTAGGGCTGCACCAATGCTCTTTGTCAAGAAGAAAGATAGATCAAAATAGATGGATATCAAAAAGATCACCATAAATAAAAATTATCCTAAACCAAGGATTTCTGACTTGTTCAATCAACTAAATGGAGTGAAATAATTCTCAAAGGTGTGTCTTTTTTATGTATATCATCAACTAAATTTGAAGAAGGAAGATATTCAGAAGACTGCATTACTTACAAGGTATGGGCACTATGAGTTCATAGTAATACCCTTTAGACTTACTAATTTTCCTACAATATTTATGGATTTGGGGTATATATTCCTTAGAGACCACCTAAAATTGTTTTGGTAGTGTTTATTGACTATATTCTCATTTATTCCAAGATTAATTAGGAAAATGAAGAGAATATAATGATTGTGTTGGTGATATTAAGGAAGGAGAAAAGGTATTCTAATTTCAAAATATCTGTCTTTTGGATGAAAGAAGTCATATTATTTGGGAACGTGATCACATTATATGGAAATTTCAAAGACATTGGAAATTGGAGAATAACATAGACCCACTAGTCTCATAGAAATATTTAGTTTTATAGATTATCTGGTTACTATTTTCAATTTTTGATAAATTTATCACTATTTTTTAGCCAACTAACTAATTTACCACATAATGGGGTAACTTATTTATGGATGAAGGATATGAGGAAATCATTAAGGAGATAAAGAAGAGGTGAATCAATGTTCTTGTACTGTAATTTCCTAGTCAAGATAATTGTATCACTGAGAGAGGGAGATAGGGAATCAGTGATACATTTGTCTTTTATATTTCCTTAATTATTTAATAAACATAGAATCATTTTAAATATTTCTTTCCATATTGGAAACAATTAAAACACACATCTATAGGAACACATGAATTTATAAGTATAAATATTCAACAAGAATAGCTACATCCTTTATATGATTTTGAAATGATCTAATTACACACAATCTGTTAGAAAATAATCCTTTTGTGTGGAATACAATGAGTAGGACATTCTATTTCACTCATGTAGCTCTATATAAACAATTGAAATGTTAATCTGATACCTCTATATCAAATGATGAAATACAATGTTTTGTAATAACACATGATATGGTGATTCTTTATAATCTTTCAAAAATGTATTATTTTTAAAAAAAATACTTCAATTTCTTACCTAGAAGTTGGTAAGAACATTTCTAAATTTTGTTACAAAACTTAGTCTGATTCCCCAATCCAATTCTCCCAGTTCGATTATCCCAGTTTTATTTCTCATTATGGAAAATATATGAATTTTTTAGAATACGGTTGTGAATATTCTGAACCACTTCTTCTTCAATACAAAAATCCCAATATGATTTTCCTAGTCCGATGATTCCGCCCAATACGATGACCAGTTGAATTCAACAAAACAAAATATGGAAACCTCTTCTTCTTTCTAGAGCAATGTCTTCTCTATTATTCATTGTGAATAGTACATTTCAAAAGTAAAATTTACATTCCCTTTTATAATCACCCAAAAAATATTTTGGGTGGGAGTCCTAACAAATTTCCCACTCAATCAAATTTTCTGAATATACACATTCCTTTGAATTTTGGGTTCATATTAACTTCATATTCTCTTCTCAACACTTGTTTAACATTCTCAAATCTTCTCACAACTTCATCTCTACTTTATAATTTCTTTAAAAATCATTCTAATTATTATTTCCCATTTTAATTTGTTCTTACAACCTGCTTCATTATGATGAATAAAAATTTAAAACAATATTTTATTATTCACATTTTTTCTTGACCCAGTTGAATTATATAAAAAGTAATTAAAACTATTTTTAATGGTTAACTAAATTATTGATATAGCTATTAATATCTTCTTCAAATTGGCCATCACATTATTTTCCTATTATTTTCATTCATTAGTTCCAAAATATTATTCCTTCGATGATTATTAACGCATACAGAGTATGTACCAGTATCACCAGCTTCAACATCTACAAATTAGTTCTCTTATGAATTTGATACCAATCAATTTTTATAATAATCAATCCTTCCACTAATTAAAATGATGACATACTGAATTCAATGGATCAATATTAGTAAATTATTTATTTTTTGAATATGATTCCCCAAATCTTCTTTCTTCAAGGAATTAAATCATCTAGATGTTGGTCTGACCAAAAACTTGAACATTTATCATGACTATCCTACCCTGCCTTTAAACAAATATGCATCCCGAAATATCATTATGACGATCTTTAGACTAGAATGATTAAAATACATAAATATTATTCTTTCATAAACATTTAACAAGAATCATGACATTCTTTATTACTTTTATTACATTGAAGATCAACTTTAGCATCATCTCACTTACCATGTAAAGTGTTGCAACTTCCCTGCCATTCATAAACATATTTATTTCCTACACATCTTGAATATGATTGGCATGATTACAATCAGACTGAATGTTATTGGAATTATATTTTTATCCCATTTCCTTCATCAAGATTTCATCGCAAGTTTTACAACTTACTTATGATTTATGAGAACTCCAAGATCAAAAAAAGAAACATCACATTTCCATCAATGTTAGGCAGACTCAAATTATTCCCTATTAGGATCAAACATTTCATTCCAAACATTGGATGAGTTCGATGATCCTCTTTATCCAGAAAACATATTCCCAATGTGATGGAATTTCTTAACCATTGTGAGTCTGATTTTATGGAATATGATGGTCAGTCCAATTTTTATCACTTTTAAAGTGAGGTGATTTATTATCTACTTGAACTCCCTTGAAAACAAATGAAAATACCTGAATATGATATTCATATTTATCATCTTGGTCCTAACCTTCTCCCACATTGAATTTTTTATCAAACAAGGTTCATAAATTACTGAACTTTTTATCTTCATGCTATGTATTACTTATCAATAATTATATGACTACTTGTTCTAAATCATTTTAGGAAACAATAATTATTGTCATAAAATTCATGATGTCCAAAAGTAGTGATTATTAATAATTCCCTCGTCTTTTCATTCTCAAATTTTAAACCCCCATAGAATTAAAAAAATTGTTCCAAACAACCACTCCAACAAACAGTTAGAATAGTTCACACACATAGAATGATGAATTCAAAAATTTACCCACAACTCTCTCTATTTACATACTTCCATAGTGAAAGATTTATAAAACAATTCCCCCCATTGAAAACACTTTCCATAGATAAGATGAGAGAGGGAACAAAAACACACACCTCAACCTTGACGAGAAAGAGGATAGATGACCTCGTTCATGCTAAATTTAAAGAATGATTCCTTGGGTAAAGGTTTTATGAAAATGTCAGTAGCTTGTTCCAATTTAGGTACATACTCAAACTTCAACTCATTATTCAACACATGATATTTGATGAAATAATTGTTGATATCAATATATTTTGAATGATAATGTTTTACCGGATTCGTGGAAAGGTTGATTTCACTTTGATTATCACAATCCAGGATAAAGGGTATCTTCAAATCAACAAGATAGTATTATATCTAATTCATCAACCATATAAGTTTTGTAGAAGATTGTGTAGATGAAAAATATTCAGATTCAGTTGTAATGACAGTATCTGAATTCTATTTCATTATATTCCAAAAAACATAACTTTTACCTAGAAATAAAACTCCAACTGATGTGGATATTCTATCATCAGTATTTACTACACAATCAGCTTCTGAATAACCAAAAAAATCATTACTTTCTAAGCTATCATACCTGTTTTGAAATTTTTTGTTCCTTTGATGTATTTGAGGAATCTTTTTATAGAATGTAAATTTGATTATTTAGGATCACTATAAAATATTTTACATAAGGTAACATAATAAAAAATATTGGGTCCCAAGGTAGTAAAATATAAAAAAAAATCTAATCAAATTTTGGAACTCTTTCTGATCATTTTTGTTGTCTTCTCCATCTATACTCATCTTGGTTCCCACTGATATTGAGGTGTAAACTAGTTTTTAATTTTCTATACCGAACATTTTAAGAATATTTTTAGAACGATTTTCTTGGGAAAGAAAAACGAGTTTCTTCTTTCATAAAATTTATAACCTAAAAAAATATTTCCTTTCTCCCAATATGAAAATATCAAACAAATTTTTCATTTATTTCGAAATATTTTCACAAGATCATTCATTATTCATTGTATAGATTATGCCATTAATATAAAAAATTATGATGAAGGAAAAATCTTGAATTTCATTGATGTAAATGTTTTTATCAAATATTAATTTCATAAAACTCATATTCCTTAAGAAATTATCCAGTTTGGAATACTATACCCTCATAGATTTATTTAGTGTATACATGGATTTATTAAATATGCACATATAAAAATCCTCTTTCCCAACAAAAAATCCACAAGGATACTCAATGTAAACTTCCTAATTAAGATCAACATTTATAATTGCGGACTTTACAACCATTTGAAAAATTTTGTAACTCCATTGTGTAGAAATAACAAGAAAAATTATGATTGTTTCGAACCTTTCCACGAGAGAAAAAGTTTCATCAAAATCAACACCCTCAATTTTAATGTAACATTTACATACTAATATTTCCTTGGTTGTTATAACTTCAACGTATTCATTAATTTTGTTCTGGGAAAACCAATTTGTACCAATAACATATTTTTTATCTGAATTAGTTATTAGTTCCTTTGAATCATTCTATTCTATCTAGTCTATCTATTCTTTCATAGACTGAACCAATTCTAGATACTCAAAATCTTATTTCACATCATTCCACCCAATTTTTTAATTCAAAGATGTACGTGTAATATAATTTGTTATTCTTATTGTTTGAACCATTTTATGTTGATCACCAATAATGTTCTAAGATTACACTAGCTTCCTCATCATGGGATTCGATTTTAGAGATTGTTCTTCATCACTTGAAATAGCTGAGTCTGGTTCTAATATTTGAGTAAGATTACAATTGGTTGTATCTTTATCAAAAATGTTGGCAAAACATTCTTAATATTACTTAAATTCCTTATTTACTTGATTATATTTATCCATAATATATTTTTCAATAACTTTCAAATTATTAGAATAAAAAATTCTTTCTATTTTTTTGTTGAAAAATATATATCCTCTTCCTTCTAGAGCATAACAAATAAAAATTCCATCTTCACCATTCTTCTCAAACATTCACATATTTCCACCTTTCTTCTTTATAATTCATGGACTCTTGAAAACTCATAAGTGTTTCAAACATGTTTTTTTTCTATAAAAATATTCGTATAGAGTAATATACAAACATGGCCTATAAAAACATTAGTTTTGAATATAACCAACAATACTAATGGGTTGGCTACAATACTAATGAGAAAGACCTTGTTCACTTAACATAGTTATCCCCATTTCCACCAAACTTCTATTCCACTATTCATCAACCCCTTTTTTTGAGGTGTGTATAGGGTAATCTATCCATTCAAAATTTCATTCTTCTCCAAATAACTTTCAAATTCGTCATTCTTACACTCATCACCATTATTAGTTTTTAACTTTTTCATAGAATTTCACTTTTCCTCTTAGCATTTCTCCTAAATCCTTTAAACATTCCCAGATCATATGATTTATGTTTCATATTAATAAAACAAGTAATGTGATTAAATTCATCAATGGAAGTGATGAATTAATTATCATCATTTTTTGATTGTTTTCTCATTGGTCCATAGATGTCGAAATTAATAAGTTCCAAGAGTTGTTTTGAACAAATCTCAACTATCTTATACACATACATTTATACTTTTTACCTTATGAAAAATATTCCAACCAAAGTCTCTTATTCAATGAAAATCAAGAATATATTGAACACAATATCACTTTCATAACATACTCTTTTTTATTTGACACATGTTTCCCTTCCTTTTATTCCATAGTTAATTTTATTCTACCATACCCAAGTAATAAGAGTTTTGTACCTCAACAACTTGAAATAAGTTTCCCTTTTTATATTGGCCTCATGTAACTATCTTTTCATCCATATAAAATTTCACAAAAAATACATCTTTCCTAAAGGTAACATTTTTACCATCATCACACAATTGTGAAACACTCAACAAGTTATGTTTCAACTCATCAATATATAAATAATTCATAGATTTAAACTTTTCTTTCCCTATGATAATTGATCTAGCACCTTTTATTATTATTGATTCATCCTTGTTGAATGTCATAGTTACCTCTTTTAAGTCATTTAAATTATTCAAAAAATTTAAATCACATTTCTTGTTTGAGGAACACCCGCTATCAAGAATCCAAGGTCATTCACCTTTAAATGATTTGAGGGTAGTTTTAACAACAAGAGATTTTTCTTTCTTCACCTCAAACTTATGAGAAATGTTAAGAAAATTATATGGTGCCGGTAAAAGAAACCCTTAGCAAGATTACCAGGTTGTTCACATCATTCATAAAAAGTTTCTTGGGGTTAGAAGCTATTTTTAATTTTTACACCATCATTATCATGTTTCTTTAGAACTTCTTTTTCATACTTATTATTTTGAGAATATTGACTCCCCCTAAACCTATGACTTTCATAACCTATGAAATAGAAGTAATGTTGTTGGTTGAACCAACACATATTTGTTATATTTATGATTCTATCACAATACCAGTAGTAAAAATAGAAATATAATTTTCGCCTAGCTTCCATACTGACTGGAGTTATGAATATGTTTATTAAAAAACTTCTTATCTTAATTTTGTTGACCACCAAATTTTCTGTTGTAAATCAGAATCTAATTTTTTAGCTTATTTCTACTTTTATCCTTTTCATAACTAGAAATAATAGAAACATTTACATATTCATAATTTTAGAAATATTTTTAGACTCAGGTTATTCAAAAACTTATGAATTCTCAACTTTGTTAATCATAGCCACATACATAAATTTCTATACTTTGTTATTTCTAGAAACAATTATATCATTCCAATCAACATTTGATGGTCACTTTTTTTTATCCATATTAGGTTTTTCTTTACGAAAACTTTTACCAACATCATATATAGAATTTTTGGGAAACATAATTTTATTTTCATCTTTAAAAAGATTTAACTAGATAAGTTCTAATTATTATTTTTATGCCATCAACTTCAATTCCAGATGTTCATTACGATTCTTTTCTTACTTAAGATATTTTTTCAAATCACTAATATACAGTTTCATCTTTTTATTCTCATCTAAAAAAATTTCATGAATTTTTTTTGAAGAACATTCATCTTCCAACTTCTTTTTTTCTATTTCAAGAATTCTAATATTTCTCAAATATATTTCAAATCTTATTTTAAATGAAATTAAATTTGACTTTCATTCTAATTAGAACTGTTGATTCTAAATTCTCCATCATTAATTATTACACTAAAAGTATTCTTAGCAACATGCTCAGTAGAATTTTTGGGTTTAGATTTACTATCTTCTTATTATTTGTCTTTAGATAACAAAAAACACCTTTTAGATATTGGAAACATTTTACCCTTCCCTATGGAATAAAATATTCATTCCACCCTATTTATTCCATGACATTCTTGGCCTTATTTCTTATTCATCACCAACTTTTTCTTTCTTTCTTTGTGGAATTTTTTTTGTAAAGTGCCCAATGAATACATAATCAAAAAATTTCATGGGAAAATTACCTTTATCTTTACCTGTACCTCTTCTTACATGTTTATAAAAAAGGATAAAATATCATCATGATTTTTACATACCTCATTTTTAGAATCAAAATAACCACCTACTTCTTTAATAATAATCTTCTTTGAATTATCTTTCTTCACAGCATTGAATTAAATATCTCTGTCAACTTTGTATTCATATATTTATACCTTATTATTTTATAAGAGATGATTTTTCTATGAAAATTATCTATAGATAATTTTTTATGATATCTATCTGCTAATTAATAAAATTTAGCATCAACCTTGTCGGGAATAATTATTACTATCTTTTGAATATGTATATAATCCCCGAACTTTTAACTAAGACATCTTATAGTTTTGATGATGTTACTTAACGTGGTAAATAAGTCCACAATATATTCATACCCTCCCATTTTCAAGTCTTCATACTTCATCCTCTATATTTTTAATTTTTTTATTAAATTTTTTATTGCCTTCATATATGCTTTTTAACTTATCTCATATACCTTTATCTATGGAAACACCCTTCACCCTTAAAAATTCACTTTAAAAAGTGATGATAGGAAATAATTCAATTCCCTTCCATCACTCTCAATATTAATATTATCAATAAATTAAAATGAACTTTATCATTAATAGTAGGAAATACATCTATTGCATCTTCACGAAAATCATATCTAATAGACATAAGATGGGGAAACATTATATCTTTCTAGATATGATAAATCTTTCCATTTAAAACCATGATTCCATTATTGTTGACACAATTCAATTTATCCATCAACTTCTCTTCAAAACTTCAACAAAGTGTAAATGATGGGAACCTATCTTTGATACTAATTGTAATTTTCCAGTCATGATAATTTTATCACTGAGAGGGTGAGGGGTGAATTAGTGATATATTTATCTTTAATATTAACTTACTTATTAAAAAACATTTGCCTCTTATTAAATATTTTTTTCCATATTTAAAATAATTGAAACCAACATCTATAAGTACACAAGAATTTACAAGGATTATTATTCCACAATAATATCTACATCATTTGTATTGTTTGAAAATGATCTAATACCACACAATTCACTAGAATACAATCATTTTGTGTGGAATACATTGAGTAGGATATTCCCTTTAACATGTGTGTCACTATGTAAACAATTAAATAGTTCATATTATCCTTCCAGAACAAATGATGTAATATAAATTTTTGTTACAAAAAAAGTTATGATTCTTCTTTATCAAATTTAACAAATGTGTTATTTTTTATAAAAAATATTTACATTCTTACCTAAATGTTGGTAAGAACATTTATGGACATTGGGCTAAAACTCAGTCTGATTCTCTTAGTCTAATTGATCAATAAGAAAAATATATGACTTTGTTATAATATATTTGAGAAAATTCTAAATCATTTCTTCTTCAATCTAAAAATCCCAATACAATTTTTCCAGTCTGATGATTCATCCCAATATGATGACTATTTGAATACAATCTTGTCTCTTCTCACACGCTTCTTCTATCCAAAATACTTCTTCAAAAAAATTCAATCAGTAAAACTCTTATTCTCTCTAATTCTCTGCCTTGTCTCTTATTCAACATGAATAGTACATATATCATAAATTAAAAAGTAATTTATCTTTTATAATATCCCCAAAACGTGTTTGGGTGGGATTCCTGAAAATATTTCCTCTCAATTTTATTTTACGAATATAAACGTTCCATTAAATTTCAGGTGCATCTTGCCCTCATAAAATCTTCTAAACACTTCTCGAACCACCATGACTCTTCAAATAGATTTATCTATACTTTCTACTTTCTTTAAACACATTAGTCCGACTCTAATTTTCCATTATGAATTTCCATTATGATCTGCTTCATTACGATGATGAAAAATGGAAAATAATATATTCTTTTTTATCTCTTCTCTTGACCCACAGGAATGATAAAAAAAGTAATAAAACCTATTTTAAATGGTTGACTACAATATTGACAAATCTATGAATTTATTCCTTATATTGGCCACCACATACATTTCATTTTCTTTATATTCATTAGTTTCAAACAATACTTACTCAGATGATTATGATGGCATACAGAGTCTGATGGACCGGTATCAGCAGCCTCAACTTCGACAAATTCTTTACCTTCTAAATATGATATCGGTAAATTCTTATCACAAAAAATTCAACCATTGATGAATATGTTGAAATACTAAATCCAATGGATCAACAATAAGAGCTTATTTATTTTTTGAATATGATGCTCTCTATCTTCTTTCTTTGAAGATTTAAATATTTTTGGCATTTAGTTTAACTAAAAACTAGAACCTTCACTACGACCATCCTCCTTGGTCATTAAATAATTATTCATCCAGAAATATCATTATGATGATCTTGAGACATTAATGATTCAAATTAATCAAATTTATTCTTTCATAAACATTCAGAAAGTGCCCTTAATTCCTTCATGAATTTGATTATGTTGAATATCAGCTTCATCATTATATAACCTACCAAGTAAAGTGTTTCTACTTACCTATATTTTATCAACATATTTCTTTCCTTCTCAACTTGAATACGATTGGTATGATTATGATCAAACTGAATATTATGGGTAGAATATTTTTTCCCCATTACAATAAAACCTTTCATTCTAGACGTAGGATGAGTACAATGATCCACTTCATCCCAAAATCATATTCCCAATACAATGGACATTCTTAACTATTGTGAGTCTTATATTCTTGAATATGATGGTCAGTCTGATTTTCACCAAAAAAAAATTGAGGGGATTTATTTTTTTTGTTAAACATTGTTGACAAAAAATAATACCTATATATGATAGTCATCCTTACCATCTTGGTCTTAACATATACTCACACTACTAATGAGTGGAGAAGGTTTTGTGATATATAGTGATGATTCAAATAAATTCATGGATTTTGTACTCATGAAGAATGATAAAGTGATTTTCTATTTCTCATGATAGTTAATGATCCATGAGAAGAACTACCTGGCTCATGATCTAGAGTTAGAAGATATGATCATTGCTTTAAATATTTGGTCGCACTATCATTATGGTGAGAAGTTTGACACATATACCGATCATACAAGTCAAATGTATATATTCACGTAGAAGTATATCAATATGCATCCAAGAAAATGGTTTGTTCTAATCATGGACTAAGATTTCTCATTTCACTACAATCCAAGAATGGAGAATAAAGTAGACGATGCTCTTAACAAAAAAAAACATTCTACTATATCCATGATGCAAATTGAGAGAGACCTTATCTTCATGTATTTGAAATGGATATATCTTGAAATCATAACAATATGGAATACATCCTACATCTCCCAAATGATGTCCCAACCATCAATCTAAGAGAAGATCAAGGAGTCATAAAGGGATGATCTGATGATAAAAAAAAAGTTGAAATCAATAATGGGAGGGGAGCTACATGAGTTCCAAATTGATGACGATGGTGTAATTTAGTTTTTAATGAGGACATGTGTTCCTTCATCACCTGAGATATAGACCATGCTATTGTATAATGCACATAGCTTTTCATTCTACACCACCCTAGAAGTTCCAATATGTACAATGATCTTTGAGAGCACTTTTTATGGGACAACATGAACAAGGATATTATGGAGCATATATAAAATTGTTTGGTATGCCATCAAGCTAAAGTAGAGTGAAAAATTTCCAAAGGGATGATGAAACCATTTCTTATAACAATGTTTAAATGGTTGAATATCACCATGGACATTATCACAAGTCTCCCAAAAACTTCCAAAGAAAAAATACGATATGGTTTTTGGTGGATCGACTCACCAATACTGACCACTTTATCACTATTTGGGAATATTTCCCACATGAAAAATTTTCTACGATATATGTGAAGGAAATGGTGAGGTTTCATTGGGTTCCACTTTCAATCATATTTAATTTTTATCCAATGTTCACCTCTAAATTCTATAGAAGCATTCAATAAGATTTTAGTACTAAATTAAATTTTTTCATGACCTATCACCCCCAAAAAGATATAAAATCTAAAAGGATTATTCAAAAACTTGAGGACATGCTAAGGTAACACTTGATGGAATTTAAAGGAGGATGTGATCATCATATCCCATTGGTTGAGTTCTCATATAAAAGAAACTTCCACTCGAGTATTTAAATGGATATATATGAATCATTAAATGTGAAGTAATGTTGACCTAAAAACTTTTTGGGATGGAGTTGTGGAATGAAAGATACATGGACCTAATCTCGTGAAAGTGATAACAAATAAGTTTCAATCCATACAAAAACATATAAAAGCTACATAGAGTTGGTAAAAGAGATATATTGACTACTACCGAAGGGAATTTTATTTTGATTGTAGAGAAAATGTTTTCCATTGAATATAACACTGGAAGAAAGTCAAACACTTTGTAAATAAAGGGTTCTTTTAGCCCGAGGAATATTGGCCCCTTTGAGATCCTTGATCGCATATGATTAGTGACATATCAACATTAATTTCCACAAACTATGGCTCATGATCATGATTTTTCCAAACCCAATTTTATGTAAATAATTAGGCCATTAACCTTACTACAAAACTTCATTGACAAGACTGTGGGATATGTTTAGTATAATTTACATTTTCTTTAAAAACCACCGTGATGGATTTTAAAAATGAATAACCAAGGATAAAACTAGGTTGTTTAGATTGAAAATATGGTATCCTAATTTAAAAATCCTATAAATAATATTATTGATAAACTATAGAATAAGGAATGATCTATGTGGAAATAAGTGGATGAAGTATTTATGTATTAGGGTTGTATTGAAAATTTTAGTTAAAAGACTATTTGGTGATTAACCTAATTTAAAGGATTTGCATCATATTAATGTTAGTAATTATATTAACTTTTTTTAGAAAAGGATGACCTATGAGCTCGGTGATAACCAATCAAATCTGTAAAGGTTGTGGGTCTTAAATTGATAACCAAAGGATGATAAGGGTTTCATTCCAACCACTAACCTATGAAATTTCCTGGTAATTTTTCATTATTTTTAGTTAATCAATTTGATGAATAAATGTAAATGATAGACCAGTAGTTTCACTTTTTAGGATTAGACATTAATCTATTAAAAATTTTTGTTTTGGAAGATAGTTAAAGAAAATTGTTTGAATTTTCACTCTTTTATAGGCCTCACGATCTTTTAAATGTTTCTTTTAGTGATTCAGGCATAAAAATCATTATTGGTAATTAATTTCAAAGAGTAAATGAATAAATTAGAATTTGATCAAAGCAAAACCAAAAATTAGGATTTTTCATATGAAATTGAAACATATCATGTCATAATATTTCATTATATTCTTAAGTAGAAAAATAATTACCCAACATTAAGAAAATGTCTTAAAAATAAAATGTTTTCCTAATATCTTAATTTTTGTTGAATCTGTGGTCTTCTAAATCATCACAGATTTATTGCTTTTAGGTCCTCAACTTTTCATTGATCATTCACTTGTTTGTGATTGATAACCCCATTCACTCCTTATAAATATTTACATTTTTCTTGCAAGTACGTAGATCTACTTTACACTGATGTTTTCTTACATAGATACCTAGTTACATGGTAGTCTATGTGACATATGTACTTTCTATTCAATATTTTATAAAGGATTACTTATAAACCCTTCTCATGATGTGGGATTTCAAACATAGGAAGTATCAAACAATCTATTACCATGATCAAGTTTAAATTGTGAGGATGTAATTTAAATAAGGTGGGGAGAATGTGATGAACTAAAAATGTAAAGTAAGAACATTTTATTCGATAGCATGTATGACACGTGACCCTAAACACGTAAGGTATTATAATATCTAGTTACTTTTTAAAATATTTCTTATTTAAAATAGACTTTATGTATTTCAATACATGCAACATCGAGTTAGATTGTGTTGCATGAAAGATAGGACTTTCTTGATAGATTATGTTACATGCAAGAGTTTCCTACCTTGATGGCTTGTGTTACATGAAAAAATGACCTTCCTTGATAGCTTCCATTACACACAAGACCGATTTTCACCAAATAATAAAGTATTATTAAAATATTATTATTTAATATAATATGATATAACCTAGCCGTTATGTTAGCAGTTATAAATAGTATTAACTAACTTATGAAAATTTATGGTCTATATAAATATAAAATGAATTCATTTCTTACCAATTAATGAAAAATGAAAATAAGCACCAATTGGATATAAAAAAAGAAATATTATTAATTATATACATCCAAAGGATTTTTTTAATAATAAACATAGTTAATTAAAATTAATGAATGATTTTAATGAATTATATATTTTATACAATAAATTAAATATTTTTTTCTATTAATCCATTATTTTTTATATGCATAAGATATAAATAAACTATATTTTACATTCAAAACATATATGTTTATAAAGGCAATTTTACCACCTTTTAATAGAGAACCAATTTTAAATTAGAATTCTGACACTTTAATTGATTTAATATGTAAAAATAATCTTAATCTTGGAAATATAAATATAATAATTATTTTAGGGTGAATTTTTGATATTTTTATGAAACATTTCATATTTAATGAATAGATAAAAATACTGAATTTTATTTCAAAAAATCTTTTTTATCTAATTTTTTTATAAGGTTAAATTATATTTTTAATTTGTTTTAAAGTTTAATTAGATAATTTATTTATAAATTAATACAATGTATGTAATTAGAATAAATTTTTATTTTAAATTGATAATAAAAAATAACAAACTTCCATACCTTTTTACCTTAAAAACATGCATTGTCGTCCCTTCTTTGGGATTGAATTTAAATTAATTTCTACCACTTATATGATTTGAATTTGGGAAAATTGATTCCATATTTGGAATAAAAATAATTTATAATTTCATATAAGACCAAATTTGTTTTTTATAAAAAATATTAGTGAATGTAATTAAAATTAAATACAAATATAATGGTAAAATTAAGCTTAATAAAGGACTAAACCTTAAACTTAAGGGTCCAAATGAGCTATAAACATATCCAAAACCCCTTTTATAGACATAATTAAGACATAAAACTTCAATTAATTTTTTAAGTTGGTTTTTTATGACATTTATTTTGGTTAAAACATGGGTACACCTAACATGAAATCAAAAGACCAAGTGAGTCCTTTTCCTCCCTTATAAAAGGCCGCCACCTCTCCCAATTCTTGACACATCTCAAACAACTTAGATTTGAAAAATATCATCCCATATAGCTTCCCAACATCCCTCCACTAGAAATTTAAGCCTCCATTTTAGTATAAATCCTTCCGAGGAATCATTTTGGTAGAAACCAAAAGTAGTTACCCTATTAAGAGGTAATGTTTTCTCTCAAACTTTCTCGATTTATTTCCATTCTCCAACCCCTCATATATTATTATTATATTATTATATAACAAAACACTTATCCTTAATATACTAGTATTTTATTTTGCTAAATTTTATACCTACACTTACACACACTTCCATCTAATGGGTAACGAACATATTGTTTGAGTGTATGACACACTACTGCCTCACGAAATGATGATTGTTCATTTTCCTTTCCAAACATTCAGGGTTGGAAATTATGATGGAAACTCTGTTTATATATGATATGTATTATTTCATTATACTGATTTATTTATTTTAAACCCCATACCTTTAATACATTCCATTTTTTAATATGATAACTTTGTTTAAGGAAGTGTGGATTACTGCCCCCTCAAAGCGATGTGATTTCTTCACACGATCCATTGATTGTACAAATGATGATTATAATTAAAAATATGTGACATAAAAAAACATTATATGATATTAGTGGAATAATTACTTTTCTGTACATATACTATATATTTATAAATCATTTTCTTTATTACCCTTTCACACACATAAAATGTGATAACGTCGTTCGTGGACATGTGGACTACCGTCTCCTCAACACGATGCTATTCATTTTATATCACAGTAAATAAATTTAAATGTATATATGATTTAATAATATTTTATTTATGATATAATGATCATTTTATAAAGATATGGTGTTACTTAACTTCTCTCTATAACAATCATTGAAAAATAAGAGAATTACTCATGCATACATACAACCTACAATCTCCATGATTGTAACATTGGTTTGTTTTTCATAACCATATTTAATAATTTATTTTAAATTCAGAAATAATGAAAAAATATGATAATTATTTAATGATTATTATTTTTGAGATGTTATAAAATTACCCCATTAACCATAGTTTACCAACCAATGTTGTTTTTTACACATAATCCAAATTTGGTCTAAACACCCTACGTAAACAGAATTTTCCAAGTAGTTGTATAATACATAGTAAAAAGTGAAATAAAATTAATTATAAACATGAAAAAGTTTCTCAATAAACTATAAAATTAAAAAAAGTTTATTATAAAAGAATTGAAAGGATGTTCACCCCAAAGGAAACTCAAGCTAATGTATTCTCATCTCACTTTATACATTTGTGAGATAAATGTCATATTGAAAATTTTATAATTTTGTGTGGTGTATATACTACAAATTTTGATTTATAATATCATGATTTTTTATTGTCATTGTATTTGAAAATTCCATTAAATATTATTCCTCCTTGAGGCTTATGATTTAAAAATTTTCAAAGTTGTATGGTACACCTTGGGATGTCTAAAGATTATTTTCCTCAAGAATAGTACTAATGATCTTACAATGGATCTTCCATTAAAAGAAATGGTATAAAAATGTTTCAAAAAAACATTTCATTATTATTTAGTTATTCATGACTATTTTCAAGTATTAGTACCATTTTTACACTATTTGGTACTGAAATTTTTTTAGATTTTTTTATGAAAACCCAACAGTATTTATCTCTTTAGTTTGAGAAATTGTTTTATTTTTAAAATCATGTTTTAATAATATGTTTTCAGAAATATTTTATAAATGATTTAGTAAAAAAGTTTTTATCCTTATTGTCTTCTACCATTGTTTTCAAAGGAATAATCTTTTCTCTTTTCAAATAGTGTATTTTTCTAACCTTTAACCATGAAAATAGAATGTTCTTTTACATCACATGACAAGTACGGATTTACTTATCATTATTTCATTGAATATTCTCATTCATGTCTAAAATGTCACTTTATAAAGATATTTTTTTTCAAAAGTGATTATCAAAGAAAAAATTTTCTAATTTTTTTTCACAATCATATAATATTTTTCATAATTTTTTTAAAGATCTTTTTATAGTATTTCTATTCATCAGAAACAATAGAAACTACTACAAAACTAGGTTTATCCAATAATAGGGCTTTAACAGCACTAGAAAAAAATGATGTTAAATATTAACTTTATTAGCACTTAAACAAATTATTAAAGTAGGTATTTCATAATGATAATTTTTTTTAAAGGTTTACTATTAATAGCACTTTTCACAAAGCACTGCTAAAAGGGATCTTTTAACAGCACTTGTAAAAAAACACGATTAAAGGGGGGGGGGTCCTTATCATCGTTTTTTAGAAGGGCTGATAAAGACCCCTCTTTATCAACGTTTTTAATAGCACTAATAATGTTATACATAAAAAAATTCATTAATAATAATATATTAATATATAAATATAATTATATTTGTATAAATATAATATATATTATTTAAAATATGTTTTAGATAAGGTAAATAGAATTTTACAATTAATATATAAGATATTCTGTGAAAACGGATTAAAAAATAAATAAAAAATATTTTTAATTAATAATTTTCTAATTATTTCCGATTAATAGTCCTTTAATATCAATTTGATGATATAAAATCAAAAAAAAAATATCTAAAATAAGTTGAAAACGTAACTCAAACATCAAACAGTGATAAATTTTATATGGGTGTCCATTTATGCTCTACCACATATCAAATAAAATTATTTTATGATATCTACAACTTTAGTGACAATGGTAAACCTCTATCACACGTTTAAAGGCCAAAAAATATCATAAGTTCTCAAAAGTAGAGTTTTTAGTCAGGGTACCCTGATTTTTGACATTGGATGAATTTTCAACCTATTTTAAGGGGGTATTATTGCCTTTTTTGGTGGTGACTAATTTTATTCCTAGGTATTACATTTATATTGATATTTTGGTTTTGAAATTTTATAATTTTCCATTATTTAATGTTATTTATAATTAAATATATTCATGTTTCTTATGTTTACTTATAATAAATCACTCATATAAATACATATATCAACAAATTTATGTAAAAATGTATATTCTAATATTTGTAAATAAATATATATTCTAAAGATGTATTTAAAATAATATATAGCCATTTTTACATTATATATACATATACATATGTGTGTATTAATAAAGAGATATATATATATACTATATTCTATTTTATATAAATGAATATAATATATAATATTTTTAAATAAATATAATTATATATATATCACACACACACACATATATATTCTATAAATGTATTTTAAAATAATTATATAAATATATGTATATATATAAATAGAAATATCATTAAATGGACATCAAACCAACATAGTGTAGTGGTAAAGGTGTTACATCTTTGATGGAGAGGGGTAGGGTTTGAATCCATGAAGATGCGCATAAGGATAGAAATTCACAATGTGATGATAAAAGGTGGCGGGTGAAAAGCACTGCTAATGGGGGGGGGGTGGAGCACTATAAAATGGCATGTGGAAGCGCTGATAAAGGGGGTCAAGCTCATATGTGTCCAAAAAATAATAATTTTACCCCCTTTAACAGTGCTTCCTTTATCATAACTAAAAATGTGTTATTAAATGCCCCCTTTAACTTTCTAAAAAAGTGTTGTTAAAGGACCCTTTTAACAATGTTTTTTTATCAGTGTTAAAGGGGGACTTTAACAGTGCTTTTTTAGCAATGATAATATTTTGAACTTTTAACCGCGCTCATATTGTCAGTGTTTTATTAGAATTGATAATAGACTATTCTAGCACATTTAAAGGCCTATTTTGTAGTAGTGAACCATTTATTTTTACTTCATTAAATATTTTTTTGTGTTGATATCATCTGTATTCTTCCTTTGAATGGTTTATTATTCATTTTTCTAAGAATAGTATTCACATTCACTTCCTTGAATTATTTGTTATTCCCCTTGAAATATTCAATCTCCATTGATCATTGAACATTGAATATACCCCTAATTATCCATTTCATTCATCATGGATGATACTATTTCCTAAACCAGATACCATTTTACATATGATGTCTACATTGACAGTTATTTTATTATTTCGCAAAATATTGATAATTTCATCTTCTTTATTCAATACAGATATTTGATAAGGCATATTAATTATTTTGATTATTAAATTTGAGGAATAATTTGGAAAATATATTATGGGAGGAGACTAAATATTATATATATCCTAAATGCAACGATAGGTTGTCATGAGACAAATTATTGTTGCAAATCAGAATATTTTAAACCATCATGTGAAAGGTCTTGACAGTATAGGTTTTCATGTTCCTTAGACATGACGTCCATTAAGAAATCATTTAACTAATTTAGTTTCATTTATTATTCATCCATGAGATTTTGTGTCAAAGTATCTATGGATACATTTAATTATTAATTATTTAGATATTATGTGTTTTAGTATCTTACCTTACAATATTTCTTTTTTCTTATCCAGTTATTTTAATGTCATGTGTTTTCATTTATTACCTTTTCATGTTGTTTATGCACCACTTTCTCTATTTATTTATTATATGGCATGTGAATTCAGTTATTCACAATTTCATAATTATTATTCTCATTGATTCGTTATTTATTCCACTATATTTTGACCTTACTAATCATTTTATCTCACCCTTATTATATTTATTTACCTAGGAATCCAAGAAACATACTATGAATGATATGTAGGGATTTAAAAACTAGATTAGAGTTATCATTAAAGATATTTATTTCAAAAGAACAAGTAAAATATGTAGTAATTAGTTTATTATTTTATCATGTATATATATATATATATTTTATCAAGACTACTAAACTCTCAGACCTTTGGGATTTAATTCCTTGTAATCATGTCAATGCAATAATAGTAGACACCAGCTTTGGTCCTTCTGGTGTTGGGTCTCTACGGATCTCCTCTTAGAGAGGCTGGAGTTAGTCTTTTGAGAAGACTAGAACCTCTAATATGTGTATATGGAAATTAAGAAGTTAAATGTGTAGGGTTTGGTCGATCTAGAATGTTCAAATTGGTGTATGGATGTGAGGGAGAAAGTTCCCTTTTATAATTTAGGTGTGGCATTTTAGGAAACTCGCAAATTATTAAATTAATATATATTATTTTTTAATTAAAAATGTCCTAAAAGTGAGTTTTTTAAAACCTAATGTGAGTATGGGTCTAAATCATCTCAAAAAATAATTTTTAGACTTGTTAAGGTCACAATGTTAACCTTGTCATTTGTCTTTAACCCTTAGTTAAATCCTTTAACTCTTACCATGACAAATTGTTTTACTCTTTATAGATAATATTGGTATGATAAAATGATAAACAAACCCCAAATGGGTCATTGATGACATATTTAACCTTATTTTAGTTATTTGGCAGAATTTATATTTTTATGAATTTTATATCATTTAATGAAATATTATTTATTTTAGAGTAATATTATTTTCATTTTTGATACTATTCAATATTAGTCTTTTTAAAAAATATCCTAAATTCATGATTACTTCAAACCAAAACATATAATATAACACTAACATTTCTAAATTTTCTATAAAATTCATGGATGTCATTAATTATGTCAGATTTTATTTATTTTAATGTTTTTAATATCAATTCTTTTTTATTTCCATTAATTAAAAAATTACTACGTCATTATTATGAAATCATTTGATTAAATTATTTCTTCTCTAAAATTTTTAAATAAATTATAATGATGAAGTTAAATTTATTATCTTTCAAATGAATATGTATAGTCTAATTTATCTTTTCTATAACCATGTATTAAAAATGTAATACTTATTAAAAACATGAGTATGATATTTTTAACTTACCTTTAAATAAAATATAGTTAATGTCTTATTCTCATCCAAGTGGCTTAAAAAGAATATAATTTCGGCCTAATGATGATTTTTGTGGAAAACCACTCATTAAATTAAATTAGTACAAGTGTTGGGGTAATTTTATAATATCATTTATATCCATAATTACCTAATTTACCCTTAACTATGGTATTAAAAATATTACTAAATTTTAATATTAATATGACCAAAATTAGAATAAACCTATTTAAATAATTTATACCCACTAATTACAAATATAGAATCCATTTTTAATAATTTAAAACATATAATTTTTAGTAATTAATTTAAAATTAATCTTGTTGATGGCGTGAGAAAATGAGTTATTAAAGTTTAAACCTGCAAAAGATTGAAACATTTTTATATCCAAATTCATTGTAAAATTGAGTAAAAAAACCTAAATTGTATTAAATTATAAGAATAATATATTTATACTTTAAAAACATTCAATAATATAATTTAACACTATAAATTATTTTCATGAAAAAAAGTTGTTTTCAATTAAAATTTAGTATTTTCACTATTCATCAAAACATGAAACTTATCAGAAAAATATAAAACATTTAACCAAAGTAAAATTTTTATTTATTTTTAAAAGTTGAAGTTTACATTTTCTAATAGAATTCATAAAATTGTCAAAATTTGGATTTAAAATAGGTTCTCCATTAAAAGACGATAAAACTATTTTTGTAAAAAAAAATATGTTTTATGAGTAATATTGGGTTTGTTATTATCTTATACCTCTCAAATATATTATATGAATATCAAAAATATTTTATTTAGTATATAAAATATATATTTCATTATTATCATTCTATAATAGTTATTAATTTAATTTATTAGAATAAAATGACTTTGTGTGCATAAAAATAGTTCTTTAAAAAAACATCTCATATATATTCAATTGGTTACTATATTCATTTTTAATTAATTTAGAACTAATGAATTCCAGAATATATTTTCATAAGTTAGTTAATACTATTCATAACCTCTAACATAATGGTTAGTTTATATCTAATTATATTAAATAATAAAATTTTAATAATATATTGTTGTTTTGTAAAACTCGGTCTTGCATGTAAAGTATGCCAAATAATTGTTTTGTGTAGCATAAACATATTTTGTTATTGAATAAGACATAATCTATCAAATAAAATGAATTTATTTAAGAAGTGGCACACTATAATATCTTGGGGTGTTACAGGTGATGTTGGGACATCAGGTGTTTATGTTAATTCATTTCATCTAAGAGGTGGATATTTTTTTAACATTATTCACTAAATATTGTAAATTAAATTATTTTAATTCCATGAATAATGTGAAGCCCCGACCCCAGAAAAACCAGGAGTCAGTGCCTTTTGAACTTGATGTGTCATTTTAAAATAAAATCATGCACTGATAAACACACATCACATCGCATACAGAGGATCGAGTTCAGTTCAGCCTCTGGGAAACCAGTAACTTCAGAAATGTTTCTTCTAATAAAAGTTGTTATATGAAAATTTAAAATCCAAACGTAGGGTGAGAATAAAAATTCCGAGTAAGGGGTTTAAAATAAACCAATGAAACTTTTGAAATCATTTTTTAAGAACTTATCCAATGAACATTCTCTTATAGAAAACTGTAAGAGATGTAACATAACATAAAAGTTCTTAACCAAAATTTTCAAGTAATACATGAATCAATTAAGAAATTTTCAAAAAAAAAGGAAGTAAAATATATCCTAAACAAGTATGACGTATGAATGTTTAAGCACAAATTAAAATGTTAAGATAAATACTTAATCAGAGGTGCACGTGAAGGAAAAAACCTTCAATTTCATATGTTGGTTAGTATTTTACACGAATCATGCCCCAAACATTTAATTGTGACATCAATAAGTACTTGATCAAAACATAAGGGCTATAGTACTAACAGAATAGGCATATCATATTGAAAAGAATGTGTAACATGACTTGTATATGTGGCTTCAACATTTCATTTAGGCATTCATGAACATTTCACCAAGGTTCATCCCCAAGGTGTCAATAAATAAAAATTAACGAGGTTATTCACTAGGGTATCGTGAAGCTTGTCATCTCTAGAGATTAATTCGTTACCCAATGCATTGGAGCGTTATCAGGGTTCACCCTTATTATCTATTTACATTCATGTGAGCCACATAAATCAATATTTTACTTAAACAGGGATTTATATTCAAGTTGTCCCAGACCACCTTGAATAGTTCATTCATAGTTGGTCATATTAGTTGAATTTACATATCTTATAAGTGAGAAAGTCATCTAGATGATTAAAAAAAAAGCTAACAATCACATGACCGTGATTAAAAGGAAAGAAGAATGGAAGATTATGGAACATATATTGACATATAAGGTACTGAAAGAATAGAAAACTAGAATTTATCACATGCATGCTTATTCTTCAAATTCTAAAATTTTATCATCCAATTGATTACAAGGTGAAATAAAAATCTCAAGTAGGGTTTTGAGCTTGCACATGCTAAAAAATTCAATATTGTTAAGACTTTTCATAATAGTAAATAATTTCCATGATAGAAATCATGAATCTTTACCATAAAAACATCATTTAAAACCTATAGAAAACAAATATTTTACTCGTAAATGTGGATATAAGTTTTGTTTATCACCCTATTACTTATGTTTTTAAAACTCCACCAAAACACAAGACTTAATCTGTAAGGACCTTAACAACTGAAATCAAGGTTCACACAACATATAAAATATATTTATGTACCTGAACTCAAAATAAAATATTGGAACACCCATGTTTGTTAATCCCCTATGAATATTAGTTCAACGACATTTTGAATAAGGAAGGTCAAACCGTTAGTCATACATTTTTTTATGAAAACCTACAAAAACATAATTTTATAAAAACCTGATCACATATTTAACATTTTAAAATTTTATTTATTATTTAAATATCAAATTATGTGTATGTGAATATGTGCAGTCCAAGAACAATTATACCCAAACTTCATACATATACCTGAAGTAGAAAGGTCATGCCCATTACTGCATATAACCATCGTATATACATACAACCAAAAGTATATATGTATTTTCAAAACAACAAAACAAGTCCAGGTATAATCCTTACATTCTTTAAGATATTTGAATTCAAGAGAACCTGAAGACCTTGGTTAAACATTTATGAACGTTTGGACGGAACCGTAATGTTAAAAAATATTTTTTTTTGAATATATAAGTGTATGTATTATTAAAGAAGAAAAAAAGGAAAAACTAAAAACCCTTACTTTAAAAACGTGGGAAAGGAGGACTTCAAGGAGGGTTGGATGGGCTCTATGGAGACTATAATGGGGGATAATAACCGAGAGGTGTCTGTTATTTAGGTACAAAAGCTCACACACCACTTTCCCCACAAAAACGTACCCACTTGCATTGCATTCAATGGGTGGTGTCATGCTTGAAGAAAACGAGGAGACATGGGGGTCCCCGGTGGTCATATGTGATGATAACGAGGGGTGTGACATAGAGTAGGGTTACTGGTGTAACCCATGTGTGGAGGAAAAAGATGATGTGGCTAGGAGAAATGTCGGGGAAAAACGTACGGTCCAGATGGATCCCAACGTCGATCCATGGGATGAGATGCATCCGCTGTTTTAAAATAATTGAGCGGCTTAGATTAGAACTCAGTTTCATTAGATGGTCTAAGTTCGATGCGAAAATTGAAAAACCTCGAACATCCATGATTAGATCATTCCGGATCGAACAGTTGACAAAAACTGCAGATAGAGACACGGTCGTTGAGGGTCAAGCACAAGATCGGAAACAACGGCCTAGTTTGCGCTCGATGCAATCCAACAGTCTAGGTAACATTTCACCTGAGAAACTACTTCCCACAACAAAATGGAGAGCGTTTTTCACCTCCCTTATAACCTCAGGCCTCCCAATGAGTGCTCAGAAATTACACATAACCCACGAAGGGGGCCCTATACATAGGCTCCCGCCTACAGGCCTTGGCCTACCCAAATCTTGTCGTAGCCTCATGCCCACACTGGTGCACCTAGGAGCACCTTCTCGCTCCTGAGAACACTTCGGGGAACCTATGCCCTGAGCTCGGGCCAGCCTTGGATTGGGGCTAAGTGTAATGCTCAGCCACTTCGTGTGTGCTGCCTCCCTCAGTCCTAGCCAAAAAGGGCTGGCCCTAGAGGGCCAATTTTTTTTGATAAAGCTACACTAAAAAAAAGTCTTAAGAAGAGGAAACAATCCATTTATAAAAAATATATAGAATTTTATATTCATTTACATTAATGAATACAAATTAAACTTGTTTTAGTTAAAAGTAATTCTAAAATTAAAAATACTAAACCACTTTCTTTATCTCAAAACTTTTAGAAAAGAAAATTCTAATAAACCTTTATTATAATTTATATACTTATATCCATGAAAATATAGTTCAATCAAAACATTATTTAATTTGAAAAACATAAACATAGTTTATAACATTATTTTTGAAATGAAAATCATTACATTGTATTTGAAAAATTCGAAAAGTGTTTTTAATTCCTTAATTCTTTTCAAAATCAATTAACGGTGAAATAAAGTTTAACAACATATCCATTTAGAGTTCATAAATGATGGCTTAATTATAACCTTAATCATAACTCAATTATTTAGATAATAATTAATATTTATATAAGTTAACTTATCCTAACAAGGTCCAATGACTATATTTTCATAACTGTTAACTTCCAACAGTCACTAGAGCAACGGTCGAAAAAAGTGTCCTATAAAACCAAACCATACAGTGTCCTAAAACACAAAAGGATGAAGATGGTGCTTCCCATTCCTCTGATGCTCACCATGATTTTTATGATCATAGTGGTGATGTTTTTTTCTTTTGTTTACTCGAAGGATCTCCTTTACATACTGGGACTTGTGGTTATTGGGGGTCTTCTAGTAGATCTGATAGGGGTTTTAATAGGTATATTTGGTTAGCATGATTACTCTTTTGATCTCGGTGTTTTGTAGACAATATGATGTTCATATTTAAATAAATATCCTTATATTTATCCATTAAATTTTAGTTATGTTAAAAGCGCTTTATCAAAAGTAAATGCATAATATCATCATTATATGATACCCAAAATTCCGGGTGTTACATTACTCCCCCTATCAAAGAATTGAATCCCCGCAATTCCTTTCATTAAAACTACTACGAGGATGCTCTCAGTTGTTCCTACCATATCCCCCATCATTGAGGATCCTCAAGTGTGTTCATCGGAACACCCAAATTGATGCTGAACTCCTCTAGTTCTCTGATCTAGATACACTTTGGGAAGATGGTGTTGAACTCATGCACCGAACACTCGGGCTTCTAGAGGGAGGCTCTAATGGTAAAAAGTTTGGTAATGTCCATATAGACCAATATACGAAGAACATTTCGAATTATGTCTCTATCATGAAAATATAATTTATAGACATTGTCGTACAAGCTAACATTGGGGATTTGGTACGTGTAGGTCGCATAAACATTTCCCCCTAAAGCACCCTCTTGAATGTTTACTCCATCCATGTAGTTACGGCCTAGGGTGAAACACTGGAAGAGCCCTTTGTGGTATATTCATCTCTGCTTATGCTCGACCAATTGCGTTGATCCTATGTGATAGTAGATGGGAGAATTCCCTTGATAGGTGTGGAGAATCCCCGGACCATGTGTTACCTCAAAAAATTGCATGCACGTTCCTCGCAGGTTTGTGAAGGGACAATACTCATCTTCATAGGTTTTGATGGTAATAATATCCAGTATCTCAGAAGGAAGAGATAATATGTGGGTTTTTCATTCCATCTGAATGTTTACGATGAGATTTCTATCACTTGAAATCCATCTAAAAGTATAAAAAATGTGAAAACATAAGAAATAAGAGATAACAAAATATGTTCTTTATATAACTACTGGTGCATAATGTATAATGGGGCTAATGGTTTCCTTAGTTCCCTTACACACAAAATCCAAAGAAAAGCTCGAAACTCTCTATCTCCCTAAACTATATGCAACCCGAGCAATTAGGTTCGATGTCGTGGGAGCACTTTTGGTATCTCCATAGTCTGACATGTGGGGTGTACAACTGTGAGACTTCTTTATGTACTTGTTGTATGCACACAGAATGAGAGGCATTGTATTCAAGGATTTCAAAGTCATAATTTGTTCAAAATGGCCATAGGACAAGACTTTACACATGTATGATGCGTGGAGATCTCCCTCTACAGCAGCCTCTTGGAAAGTCGTGAGGGAAGAGGCGCCTTACTCTATGGTGGAACATCTAAAAAGTACCTCGTAGTAATTCCCCCGTCGGTTGTAAGATGGAAACTGGGATTGCATCATAAATATGTAATCTAGACCCACACTTCGGGGGAGTTGAAGTACTCGGGGAGAGTTGGACACATCATAGAGATTTTTGCACGACATACATATATGGGCATAGTTTATAAAAGCATCATGGATGGGTATGGAAATTCTGGTTTCTAAGGCCTCATTGGGAATAGACAAAAGATTAGTACCTTTGTTTTCCATCTAAAAATTAATAAGACTCATTTTTAGTAATGATGACGTATATTTTTCTTTGTTTCAGTTATATCTTTCCAGAGTTATCCAAACTGAATCCTCTGATACCAACTATGAATACCCGACCCCAGAAAAACCACGACCTGGTGCCTTCTGAACATGATGTGTTGTTTTAAAATAGAAACATGCACTGATAAACACACATCACATCCCATACAGAGGATCGAGTTCAGTTTGGGCTCTGAGAAACCAGAAGCTTTAGAAATGTTTCATCTGATAAAAGCTGTTACCTGAAAATTTAAAATTCAAAACATAGGGTGAGCATAAGATTGCATAGTAAGGGGTTTAAAATAAACCAATGAAACATTTGAAATAATTTTTAAAAAATATTATCCAAAGAAAATTCTCATATAGAAAATTGTAACACATGTAACATAACATAAAAGTTCTCAAATAATATTTTCAAGGAATACATGAATCAATTAGGACATTTTCAAAAAGGGGTAGTAAAAGATATCCTCAACAAGTTTGACGTATGAATTTTTAAGAAAAAATTATTCTGTTAAGAGTAATACTTAATCAGAGTTGCGCGTGATGGAAAAAATCTTAAATTTCTTGTGTTGGTTACTATTTTACACGAATCATGCCCTAACCATTTACTTGTGACATCAATATGAACATGATAAAAACATAAGGTCAAGAGTAGTGAAAGAATTGGCCTATCATATTAAAAATAACATGTAACATGACTTGATATGTGGCTTCAACATTTCATTTAGGCATTCATGAACATATCATATAGGTCCATCCCCAAGGTTTCAATATAGAAAAATTACCGAGGTTATTCACCAGGGTATCATGAAGCTTGTAATATATATAGATTAATTCTTTACAAAATTCATTGGACCTATATCAGGGTGCACCCATAATAAGTATTTAATTTCATGTGAGCCACATAAATCAATACTTTACATAAATGTGGTTTTATATTCAAGATGTCACATACCACCTTGAATTGTTCATTCATAGTTGGTCATAGTAGTTGAATTTACATATCTTATAAGTGAGACATGCATCTAGATGATTAAAAACCACGCTAACAATCATATGACTGTTATTAAAAGGAAAGAAGAATGGCATATTATGGAACATACATTGACATCTAATGTAATGAAAGAATAGAAAACTATAATTTATTACATGCATGATTGTTCTTGAAATTCTAAAATTTTATCATCCAATTAATTAAAATGTGAACCAAAAATCTCAAGTAGGGTTTTGAGCTTGCACATGCTAAACCATTAAATATTGTTTAGCCTCTGAATAATACTAAATAATGTCTATGATAGAAAGCATGAATCTTCAGAATAAGAAAAATTATTTAAAAGATAGGGAAACAAATAAGTTACTATTAAAGGTGGATATAAGTTTTGATTAACACCCTATTTCTTATGCTTCAAAAACTCCACCTAAACTTAAGACATAATGTGTAAGGAACATAACAAATGAAATCAAGGTTCATTCAAAATATAAAATATTTGAATGTTACTGAACTCAAAATGAAAGATTGGAACACCCATTTGTGTTAATCCCCTATGAATACTAGTTCCACAATGTTTTGAATAGGGAAGGTCACGCCCTTAGTCATAAATTTTTTTTTTATGAAAACATACATATAATTAATTTTATAAAAACCCGATCATATTTATAACATTTTCAAAATTTATTTATTATTTAAATATGAATTTAAGTGTATGTGAAAATGTGAAGTGCCTGAACAATTATACA
This sequence comes from Viscum album, assembly GCA_963277665.1. Taxonomy (NCBI): domain Eukaryota; kingdom Viridiplantae; phylum Streptophyta; class Magnoliopsida; order Santalales; family Viscaceae; genus Viscum; species Viscum album. The sequence goes on along the minus strand of OY728148.1, from coordinate 983,012,653 downwards.
CAAACATCGTACATATAATCGAAGTAGAATGGTCATGCCCATTCCTGCATATAACCAATATATATACATATAACCAAAAGTATATATGTATTTTCAAAAAAACAAAACAAGGCCAGGTATAATCCTTACATTCTTTAAGCTATTTGAATGCAAGAGAACCCAAAGGCCTAGGTTCAACATTTAAGAACATTTGGACTGAACTGTGAGGTTAAAATATATATATTTTTTCCGAATATATAAGTGTATATATTCTCAACGAAGAAAAACAAAGAAAAAAATAAAAAACCGTACATTAAATACCAGGGAAATGAATACTTCAGTGAGGGTTGGATAGACTCGTAGGCGACTTGAAAGGGATAGAAAACCCAAGAGGTCTTAGTTATTTATATACAAAATCTCACACAACACCTTCCATGAAAAAACGTACCCACTTTCATTTCATTCAATGCGGGTGTCGTGCAAGAACAAAACGAGGAGACATGGGGGTCCCCGACAGTCATAGGTGAAGAAAACGAGGGGTGTGCCAGAGTGTAGGGTTAATGGTGTAACCCATGCATGGAGGAAGAAGATGAAACAGCTAGGGGAAATGTCAGGGAAAAACAGATGGTCCAGATCAATCCCCACAGCGATCAAAGGTATGAGATGCATCCGCTGTTTTAAAAGAATAGAGTGGATTAGATTAGATCTAAGTTTCATCGGACGATCTATGTTTAAGGAGGAAATTTAAAAACCTAAAATGACCAGGATTAGATCATGCCGGATCGAACGATTGAAAAAAACTATGGAGAGAGGCGTGATCGCAGAGGGTCAAGTGTGGGATCGAAAACAACAGCACAGATCACGTACAACGTGATCCAACAGTCCAGATCACATTTCGCCCGAAAAACTGCTTCCCACATCGAAACGGAGGGCAATTTTCACCTCCCTTATAACCCCGGGCCTCCCAATGAGTGCTCATAAATCACAAAGCCCCCACTAAGGGGGCCCTATACACGGGCTCCCGCCTACAGGCCTTGGCCTACCTAGTCCCCACCGCGGCCTCACGCCTGCACCGGTGCGCCTATGCGCTCCTGATCGCTCCTGACCGCCCTTTGGGGAACCTCTTCTCGAACACAGGCCACCTTTGTCTTGGCGCTGAGGGTCAGGCTCGGCCTCTTCGTTTGAGCTACCTCCCTTGGCCCTAGCCAAAAAGGGCTGGCCCTAGTGGGCCAATTTTTTTTTTTGAAAAAGCTACAATAAAAAAATTATTTAAGAAGAGGAAACAATCCATTTATTAAAACTATATAGAATTTTATATTCTTAATCATTAATGAATATAAATTAAACATGTTTTAGTTAGAATTATTTCTAAAATTAAAAATACTAAACCTCTTTTTTAACAATAAAATTTATGAAAATGAAATTTTAATATACCTACATTATAATTTATATACTAGTATCCTTGAAAACTGAGTTCAATCAAAATATAATTTAATTTCATAAATTTAAATATAATTTATAACATTATTTAAGAAATTAAAATCATTACATTGTATTTGAAAAATTTTCAAAGTGTTTTGAATTCCATAATTCTTTTCAAAATGACTTAAGGGTGAAACGAAGTTTTACACCATATCCTTTTAGAGATCATAAATGATGGTTTAATTATAAACTTAATCATAAATTAATTATTTAGAAACTAATTAATATTTAAATAATTTCACTTACCTAATAGGGTCCAATGACTATTTTTTATAACAGTTAGCTTCGAATGGTCAATAGAGAAATGGTTGAAAAAATTTCCTATAAAGCCAAACCTTACGGTGTTCAAAAACTCAAAAGTAAGAAGATGGTGCTTCCCATTCTGCTGATGCTCTTCATGGTTTTTATGATCGTTGTGGTGATGTTTTTTTTTCGTTAGTTGACTCAATGGATCTCCTTTACACACTGGGCCTCATTGTGGTGATTGGGGGTCTTCTAATATTTCTGATAGGGTTTTTAATAGGTTTATATGGTTAGCATGATTACTCTTTTGATCTTACTGTACTGTAGACACTGTGGTGTTCTTATTTAAATATAGAGCCTCATGTTTATTATTTAATTTTTTTTGGTTAAAAGGGATTTAACAAAAGTAAATGCATAATATCATCATTATAGGATAACCAAAATTTTGGGTGTTAAATTATTTTATTTACTTGTCATAATATTCATTTTCATTTTACTTTTGGTATTGTTATTTATTGGATTTATGTATTATTTAGCTTGAGATTCTTTTATTAGTTCATGTGGGACTTTTGTTTAGTTTATACATTGGGCATGTGAAATTAATCTTGGCTCGCTTTCCCATTTGATCTACATCATCCTCATACCTGATGTTTATCCATTGAGCCTTATGATCCTATGGTATTATATTCCTCCATTTTTTCATTCTTTGTGAAACATATTGGCTTGATCTATTGGTGACCCTTGATAGCTTATCCTCTGATGTCATATGTCCTTATTTTGTTGTTTATGTGGTTATGTTAAGACACCTATCAAGATTTTTCATCTCCTTGGTTATATTCTCTAGTATTTCTCTACCCCTACTAGAATGAAACCTCGATTTGGAATCTACCTCTCCAATTGTGGGAGATTTAGTTGGGCGAAAAATCTCCATGGTTTTGGAAGCTCTAGTTCTCCTTGAGGGAGATGAGTAGATGAAGGAGCAATGGTGGGATTCCTTGACTTACCAATGAAGAAACACTGATCTAGATAATTTTTGATCATCTTCATATATTCATGGTGAGGAGATCTGATGATGTCCTAGTGTTCCTTGGTGTTCCTTTTACCTAGATGGAAATGACGATTATATAGGAGTAAAATCTCGATGACCCTAACAACAAGACCAAATTACATTGAGGATCTATGAAAACACATAAGAGAGATTTATACTTAGTAAGGGGCCTTAGTATGGTATTCTTATTCTTTTATATCAGTTATTTAGGATTTGTATATTATTTTTCTATGGTTCTATGTTGTGTGTGTTGTTTGAGTTTTTCCAAGGTGCACAGTATATGATGAATCCCCAACTTGGTTCTACTGTGAGTCCTAGCATTTAAAGAACCTAAACATTGGATATTTTCCTCATGTTCCTTTTTCTTATATGGTTATCTTTCACTATTTATCACATATCTTTTATATTACCATTTTTTATAGTGGAATCTTTATACCCCTGCACCATGCATATAGGCAAAATAGATAAATAATGTCAAAAACCTATGGTCCTCTTTATGATTTGATTACTACTTTATGTCAATCATTTCTATTGATCATCTCGCTTATGTTTTAGACTGTTATCTCTAACAGGTCTTGGTACTTATCAATATTAATATCAAACTGGTTATATATATTCTCATTAGCATGTTATCTATTGTAAATGTTTACATGAATCAGTACTTTTTATTCTCTTGTTATTTGTTTATGGTTTGTTAGAATCATCATGTTAAACTTCCTATTATGAGAATTCATTACAAGATTTGTAATATTCATGTGTTCTTGATTCTTCCTACTATTTATATAATTATATACATGTTAAATGTTTATTCTGTAATTTTGAGAATCAAAATTATACCCATAAAACTCAATTACTCCACTGAATGTGGGCTACATCATAGCACAACCCACAATTATTTTTTATAGAATCTGATAAAAAAAATATTTAGTAAGGCTACTATTGGGATCAAATATTATTGGCCCTTTCAGGATGTGATAATTGTGAGATAAAAGTAAAGTAAAAATGAATAAAAAGTATGTACAATAGATGTGACATAGAAAACCCCAAAAATAAAGAGGGGTAAAAAACCATAGAAAAAATAGAATGATATCACTATGGTAAAAGAGGTTAAACAAACTCTCTTTCTTTTATAAGGAAAATTTCCATGTAATTAACTCTCCTTAGTAATGTTTAATGCACCTCAAAAAATATAACACTCAAAATGTTGAAATAGGACGCTCAATACTTAAGGTGATGATGCTAAAACCATCAAAGCGCTCAACCTTTTATAGGCAAGGCCCTTAATTGATCTTCCTCCTCTAATTAACTCCATAGGTTAGTTTTTCCAACCATCCCACTAACCATAGTAACCCCCTTTGAAAAATCAAGATGGCGAAACTATTTGTGAGAAACAAATTCCATTGAATATCTGATTGGGAACCAATAATATTTCCACAAATCTTTTCTATCTTCCAACAATGTTGTTCATATATCTATGATTATGATTGAGGTTTTTTAATATATTAAATTAACATAGTTAGTAATCTTCATCATAAAATTAACCTAATTTTCTTCAATATAATTTTTTTGAATATCCACTCTTCCTTCCTCCGCCACATCTCGAACAATGTGATATTGTACCATACTATGCTTTATCTTGGAATGAAATGATAGATTCCTATTAATTTTCAAGGTCCTATGATTGTCACAAAACAATTGGATATACTTCTGTCCATGTCTGGGATCCTCTGGAAACCTTCACATCTAAATCACTTCTTTTCAAGCCTATGTAGTATTCGTGTACTCTACCTTAGTCGTGGATAAATATATAACAGTCTACAACCTTGAATTCCATCTCACAACTCATCCTATAAAATTAAACACATAACCCAAAGTGTATTTTCATTGGTCATAATCACCTACAAAATATGAATCTATGTAGGCTCTAAAAGTGAAATTTTATCCTCAATAACATACTACAACATATGATATCTAATTGATGTATCTAAGGGTCTTCATTAATATGTTCAAATCCTCCCGTATTTAATTCTCCACATACCAACTAAATTCCCCCACTACATGTGAAATTTATGGTCTCATATAAACCATAGATATTATCATACTACCCACTGCTGGTGCATAAGATAATTTAGATATCTCTATCCCTTATACTTCATTGTTATCACTGTTAGGATTCATCATAGAGGATAACATAAAATTAGTAGTAAGTGAGGTATATATAGGCTTATAATGTCGAATGTGGAACTATTTCAATATATTCCTCAAGAAACTCTTTTTTGATAGCTAAATCATACCCTTATTTCTATCTCATTAAATATGTATCCCAAGATATTATTTTTTGGTTCTAATTCCTTCATATCATACCCCCATGAAAGCTATCAACATTTCATCCACATACAATAGAAGAATGATAAAATCATTACCATCTGAACCCATGAAATATGCACAAGTATCTGAATGAAGTATTTTCTGTCCAATAATCATGATATAGGAATACAATCCCTTGTACCATCACCTTGGTGTCTGATTAATGCCATAAAATGTTTTTCTCAACCTAAAAACCAAGTTCACTATTCCTTATTTTGAAAAAAATTCCAATTAGAGAATATATATTTATTTATCAAGATCACCATGTAGAAAAGTTCTCTTCACATTAAGATACTATAGAGTTAAACTTTATATTGTAAACATCCCCATAACTATCTGAACATTCGTTATTCTAGCAATGGGAGAAAATATTTCATTGAAATAAATAACTTCTCCCTATGCATATCCTTTGACCACCAATCATGCATGATATATTTACAATTATTCCTTTTCATCCCAATTGATCTTAATGAACCTGTGTTTGCTGATAGTATTCCTTCCATGAGGTAATGGATTAATATCTCATGTCTTGTTCTTGTGAAGGGCATCAAGATTCTCATGAATTGCTTCTATCCATGAGGATATTTATGAATTCCACATCACCTGCAAATAAATAATATGTATTACCATCCTCCATCAATAATTTTACATAATATTTCTCTCAGTGATAAATTCTGAGTGCCATATTGGTTCTCTATTATCTTTAGTTGATCGTCATAGTCCAAAATCAATCATAAATTTTTCATCATGCTCCTCATAGGAAATTGGTTCTTCTATGGATTCTTCCTCCACCCCAACTATTATAGTATATGTGTTCTCTATCTTCAAGTCCCCATTAATAATTAGTTACACCTTATCTTCTAGACATAAAACATCCATGTTGATGATAAATCTATGGGTAGTGGGGTCCCACATACAATACTCCTTCACCCTATCAATGTATCATAATAATATGCATTCATTGGATCTCAAATCCAACATCAATCGTTCCTGATCATTAAATAATACAGATACATGACCTCTATAAGTATGTAACCAAGCACAATCAGTAGGTTTAAAACTCTGAATATTCATTAGTGTTTTCATATCAATCATCACAAAAGTAAATCGATTGATGACTTAACACGTTCTCTTCATTACTTTATCCCATAACTTCTTGAAAATTCCTATAGTCTTCAATATCTCCCATGTACTATCCGACCAGGTTATGTTCACCCACATTGCCACTCCATTTTGTTGAGGAGTGTACGACACCATGAATTGTCTCATGATGGCTTGTCATTGAAAAAGAAGTATCAAAATCCTCAATTGAATATTTTACACCACTATCAATCCTCAAAAACATGATCTTCTTTCATGATTCTATCTTCATACAGGCATTGAATGTTTTGAAGACATTAAAAACACTTTATTTTATCGTGATTGGGTGCACATAACATATCATGGAATAATCATCAATGAATTATACAAAGAACCTTTCAGTTTCCATAAATATAAACAGTGCTTACCAAATATTGGAATGGATAAACTCTAATATATCCTTGCTCCTCATTGCCGAAGTCATAAAATTCTACCAATGTTGGTTGCAAAAATAATAATGCTCCCCAAATTTAAAGGATACCTTTTTAATCTTGGAAGAAACTAATGTTTAGTAAGAATACAGAAGCTTCATTCGAATATAAGACCAAGCTTTTTATACCGAGACTTCCTCAATGCTTTTGTTGAGGTAGTTAACAGGACAACAATTGTATTGTCTCAGAAATTCTATATAATATTTTTTATTATATGGAATTATTTTGAGAATGGAAAATATGACGGCGCACGATTCTTGAGTCCCAGGGTGTCTAGAATGATCCATCAATGTTCTGTTAAGTATTAATTAGCGCATGTAAGCAGTTTTACCAAAAACTGTAATATTTCTTAAATGGTTACTCAAATTAAGAATCTAAGGGAATTGATGCGCTCAGAATGGCGGGTTTAACCTAGGCAGAGCTTATGATTAGTCGGTGCGGGCATCTTTTTAGAAAACCTGAAAATGGAATAACCAGAAATAAAATAATTAAATAAAATTATTTTATTTCTGAAATGATTAAAACTCACCAACGGTAAATTGAATTAAAAATCTGAGACCACTGCTGAGCTCGTGAAAGTATTCTCTCTTTAGGAAAATACTAACTTTGGTCAGAGTGGGCCACTAGTGAATGTTACTTTTTGGCTGTAAATAAAATTATTAAATAACAATTATTTTATTGTAAAATCCATTGATTTTAAATGGTAACTCGGTTTGGAATCCAAAGAATACCATTGGGTTCGTTGGGGAATGTATCACTTAGGAAAATCCTAACCTCAACCAGTGCGGGTGGAGGGTGACTGCTAATAATTCTATGAACTTTTTTTGGGTACGTTCAGTAAACACATGAGTGGCATTTTCTAACTTTTGAACTGTTTTTTGACTTCAAAATCTGAGGGCAGTGTTGAACCTGCAGCGCCAGGTCTCTCTTAAGAGAGGCATAACTTCGACCGCAGTAAGTCAGATGAAAAAGTTATTTTTTTTGGAATTTTGAAAGATTAATAAAGTAACATGTATTTTTATTTTATATTCCTTCTTTCAAATAATGGAAGAACGATGCTGGTAGGACCAACGATGTTTCAAGCCAACAAATGGATTAACTCTCCTTTTCGTGTAACCACGCCATTGGAAATTGAGGAGGTTCATTAATTAAATGAACCTCATTAATTCCTGATTGTTATACACTCCTTCTCATCTCCTATTTATATGGAGCTCGGGGAGGGGTGTTGGCATGGCTTCACAAAACGACGAAGCTCTGGCAAAGCACTGTGATGTCGACCATAAGGAGGACGAGACTGGTTCCATCAAGCGGTGTCGAGCGCCACCGAGTCATGAACTGACAACAATGATAAAGGAGGTTCTGTCGACCATCGTCAGTGGATGTCTCTTCCAGGTAGGGGGTTATTTTAATTTGTGCATATCTGTTTCCCTCTTGCACATTCTTGAAATTATATGAAGAACGCGATTCAACAGAATAGCGGGTTGACCCGCGATTCATCTATCGTTGTGGGAGGTTATTGTTGGGAATCTTGTGGGGTTATTCTTGTGTTCAATACAACTGTTTATTGAAGTCCCTTAATATCCTTCATATTGTGAGATAACAAGGGGGGGGGGGTATAGGCCTAACAAAACTAGCCTGAACACTACGCTATCTTTCTTTCCTTGAACCACCTCGGAAGACCGAGAACATGTCGACGCACGCCATAAGAGGCGGGTCATGGCTCGTCAGTCGCCTCACCAACTGAAAGGCCTCTGGGATTTTTGGGAATCTGGGTGACTAGGGGGTTACACCCCCCCTACATCGGACTAAACTGGGCCGCAACCCTCGAGTCGGGGCACAACCCTCACACAGGGCCACCGCCCTCGGTTCAGGCCTTCATCCTCGGACCGGACGACCTCCCTCGGAGCAGGTCGTCGTCGTCGCACCGGGCCGCCGCCCTTGCACCAGGCCCCCACCATCAGAGCGGGCCTACACCCTCACACTGGGCCTCCACCCTCAGACCAAGTGGCCCCCCTCAAATCAGGCCGCCACCCTAAGTGGGTCAGGCCGCCACATTGTAGGCCGCCCCTTGTAGGCTACCCCCTTGCTGGCCACCCTATTCTGGTCGGGACGCCCTTGGGGGCCACCCCCCTTGTAGGTTGCAGTGGGCTGCCCTTGTGGACCACCACTCATTTGGGCCAGACCAAACATCGACCCATCAGGAAGAGTCCACCCCGGCCAATCGGGGCGAGTCCACCCCGGCCCAGCCTAGAGTGAGTCGGGCCAGGTCGGTTCGACCACGTCAGATTGGACCTACGCCCGACCGGACACTGGAACACTTAAAGGACCATATCTTGAGAGCCGAATGTCTGTTTGATGAAATGTCTATATTTTTGTGATCCTTGGATTGAGACGGGCATTTTGGTATTCTCCAATTGAGTAATTTAGACAGTTGGAGTAAGGCCGGGTTGAATCGAACCCGAATCCAACTGGGCCCCCAAATCTAAAATGCTTGTAACTCGAAGAACGAGTTTCCAATTGACAGATCTTTTATCGCATTAGAACCCTTACGACATGGAGGTCCTTTTAGTTATTACATTGTGCAGCTTAGTGGTGGTTGAGGTGCGATCAATATCTCTATGGGAAGATTCTACGGATCTTGAGCGTACCAGGTGCAAGGAAACCAGTGGAAGGCTGCAACGTGAAGAAAGAACATTGATCCTATGTGGGCCAGATCATGTGTCTGTCATTGCTCAGTGATCCTATGTGGGTCAACACATATAGATCCTGTGCGGGGCTGTGGGCGTAGTTAAATATCGATCCTGTGTGGTTCAGTAGTAGTTCTTATTAATATAATAAGATGATAATGTTTATGACTAATCAACTGCACATCTATACTTAAGTAATACCTGATTCTAAGATGAGTCTTTTTCATGTGTGGTACTTCTTTCTTTGTGGTGTTACCTGTGTGGTACATCTAACTTTGTGGTATTGTCTTTGTGTTGTTACCTGTGTGGTATTTCTATCGTTGTGATGTTACTTGCATGGTACTTCTACCTTTGTGGAGTTACCTTCATGGTTTTATCTTCGTGGCGCAACCTTTCATGGAAGGTGGGACATTCGAAGTCTGGGTATGCCCTCCGGGGGTTCCCACAGGCCAACAACTGCGGTGGGGGACTCACCACACTATCTCTCACTAGACAAAGAAATAAGCTTATCAACTTCCTCTCCCTCCTCTCATTCACCACCACCCTGTGTATGCATCTCTTGTACATCTCATTCGTCAAAGACTGTGATTTTTCGTTTCACTATGACTATGAAAATCAGATGTGTGAAATGGATCAGTGGTGAATGCGAACACGTTTACCATAAAGGTGTCGTTGATGAGAACATCGAACGTGGATGGAGAGGGGGTGATAGAATGCCACCTCCCATCGTTCGAAACATGGATGCCTCCCACGTCATCCTGGTGGAGGATGGTAATGGAGGTGGGATCGCATTGGAGTCTTGTCCCCAGCATCACCTCCAATCTCTGGCAAGGTGGGTAGTAATTTAGACACACATTCGATTCATTTCCATTGATGAAATACCGAAGGTAGCTACGTCCCACCCCAAGGCCGACGCCCATCACCTCCATGATCGCCACCGACAGACCGCTCATGGTCTCACTGTACTCTTCCCACTCTTTCCTTCCCCCGACACAAAAGGATCATGGAATATATGGACCTTTTCCGACATCTAATCACCACCAATTTTAAATTTCAGGCATTTTTCTCATTTAATTCTCAAAAAATTACCCGAAATCTCAAAAATCAGTGCCCAAGGTCTGCACGAAGTACTTCTCCACGCTCCATGCGGCCACATCAGTGAATTGGAAGGACATCATCTATTTCCACAGAAATTGTGTTGTGAACCTATTGGTGAGGCCGTCGGTGTATCCTTGATGATCCCCGTAGCTCCTCTTTTCCCTCTCCCACTCCTATGGTGGCAAGGTGAAGAACCGCTCCATGCCGGCATGGGCTTGGGAAATGAGGTGTGTGGCCACGCTGTGATTCTGGGAAAAAAAACTAAAAAAACAATCCTTATTATTTTTATAAAAAATTCAAATAAATGAGTTTTATCATTTAAAAATATTATAAATTCCTCATTATTTGATAAAAATTATGCATAAAATTTTTTTTCATTCAAATACCCCCACATGTAAACCATGGTTGTCCTCAAGCATAAAATCTCCACATGAAAATCAGAGAACACCAATGTTAACAAAATTCAAATTCCAAAGCAATAAAATAAAAAAAAAATCAATGTGAAATCAAAACATCATAAATCAGCATAAAATATCAATTTAATTTTTCATTTTTAGAAGAATCAAAAAATTCACATATTTTACTTTTTCCTTTTGAAATTTAATGGAACTTATCATTTATTTCTTTCAATATCCTTCATTTATTATTATTAAACATGCCAAGTCATGATTTACCTCAAATTAGATTCTTTTCTCTCATCACTCATGATACAATTCAATTAGATTTATTCATATATCATGAGAAACTTTCTCCTTATCTATAGGCTTGTAAACGAACAACTTTCTCTACTTTTTAAATGAAAAACCCACATAAACTCAAGAGGACTTTCAATTAAGGTTCTACTGACTATGAGGTTTATTGTTGGTAGGATTTAATGCATTATAAATCAATGATCAAGGAGGAGGATAATCTCTTAAGTACTATGCATGATATCAAAAATAAAAATATAATGAAATTATCCCCTTAAAAGTAGCAACACGCCCTTCCCAAAACTCAAAGTAAAGGTTATGATCAAGTAAGTATAATGAATGATTTGTGCACTCTCTTGAATATTTTTTTAATTTTTAACTTTTTTTTATTTATTCGAAATTTATAATCATATAAAACCTCACATCCATCACATAACCACATAGGATCATAAGTTCATTTGTCTGAAAAATGGTAATTTGTTGTTTTCCCAAATAAAAACCCATTTTTTCTCTTTTTGCTGGTTCTTTTTGTAATTATTTTCATTTTTTAGTTCATGTGTGGCAAAAAATAGAGTATAATGAATGATTACACATCCTTTTACAATTAAAACAATAATAAACCCACATATTTTCCTTATAAAGTATATCATCCCATCCACCATGATTCCCTTTACCCCCCACACTTCATCTTTAATATATTATGGAAATACTCGGAGGAGGGTAAGAATAGATACAAATGGATTGATATATGTCTCATTCCTATAAAGGTCATTCATGGTCTCTATGGGATAAATGAAGGATTGATGTAAATGTGGTCTTTTAAGGAAAATTATCTTTTTAAAGGATGCCTCAATCATTTTAAATGTGTTTCAGCATTATCATAGACATGAAAAGTTTCAATACATGTTCCGGCCAGTTACATGTCCCAAGATCACTCAAAAAATATGCTCAAGAATAAATAGGAAGTAATTGGTCTAGAAATCCTCTTAGGAATGGGAAATATAACATTGTAAAATCACTCATTGAATGACTAATTAATCAATTCACATGAACATCACAAATTCAATTCATGAAGGATGGTAGGGAAATAACATTTAAATGAATCAATTAATACCTTCAAATCATGAGTCATTACTTAAATATCCGTGATTCATTTTAAAAATTCAAATATTAATTTCATTAATTTAATCATTTCAACATTTAAATCTAAAAAATGGCATCTTATGATTCCTATGAAACTCATGTCTCTAAGATAAGTCGAGTAAAACATGAATTTAAGTGTGGGTATGGAATTCTATCTTAAAAGCTAAAAAAATTTTGTGGAAGAAAATGTGGAATGTTTAAAAGATAAAACACAAAAATTGAACTCCCTTTTCCCCTGAAACATGGTCCTTACCCTTCACTGTATGGGGCTTCCTTCTACCATCATGATCCTATAAAATAAAATTACTCAATTAATCAGACTGATCATTTAATTTATAATTAAAGTTAAAAGTGTGAGGTGTCCACATGTTAAATTATTTCAATGAAAATAAATTTACATATAAATTCCAAGAAAGCAAGTAAAAATATATCTTGGTATTATCCCCCAAGTGGGCCCTAAATTTTGACTACCTCCAAATGGCAGTACCAACAGTTATCCAAAGTCTAATTGAGGATGAAGATTCTCTGATTGGAACCACCACATGTGGAATTTATCAAATTGTTCTTCATTCTTCTAGGTGAGTAATGATCCATGGATATAGTAAACTATATCCCCCCCTTCACAATGAGGTATATCTTTCATGGTGGTGTAGGGTGAAGTATGAATCATCCTCTTTCTAGGGTGCTACTTGTGAAACCTCTTATTCTTTGTCCATTGGTTCCTCAATGTATGTTTTATCCAAAGAATAGTCAATAGGAAAGTCAAAGTGTAATTCTATTTGAGTAATATTAAAAAAATGAAGTATCAATATCAATTTATTCCACATCAAATTAAGAATCTTTAATAATGATTTCCTTAGGGAAATAAAATATAATCTCCTCATGAACATCCGTTAATAAATATTCAATGTGTCCAGAGAGCTCCATATGTTCCTCAACATGTGCACATTCTGGATCTTCTTCATTCTCCAAGTCATAGTTGAGATTTTCATAGTCTCTATAATCAAATCCACAAGAAGTGATGTAGAATTTAGATTCAATAAAATTATTAGGGATTGTGTCAATGAATGGTTCAACTCCCTGAGTCGGTTCAGCTTCAATATCTGCATCAGTGGTAAGTGCCTCTTGGAGTAGACTCTCTGAGGATGGAGGCAGGTAGTCGGGCATCTCCATCTTGACTCCAAATTCCACCACTTGTGTGTTTTCTTCCTTCAGTGGTGATGAATATTCTTCTTTTTGTTGTATGGGGAGGTCAGGTAGTTCCTCACATTTAAACACAAATTCATCAAAACTTTTTTGATCTCCCACTTTTAGCTCCCCAGGTAAGTATTCCTCCCTTGACTCCACAGGTTCTTCAATTTCAAATATAAGTGGTGAAATTTCTTCCACCACTTTCTCAAGTTATTCCTTTGTCATAGGTTTGGGTTACTCTATTAATGCACAAACATAATCAAAATCTCTATCAGAATTTTTGGTTAATTGTTCAATTCTTTCTCTATGTTCATGCACCTAATCTCTTATAAAATATTTATCTTCTTCTTGTTGTTGTTGCTTCACCTGTGAGTGATTTTTTCATGCATAATATTCTGAATTTGAATACATCATGGACGTCTTTTTTTAGTTTTTTAAACAAAATCAAATATAACTACGATGTGAAAATAGAAAAAGTAAATAAACTTATGATTGTCTCCTTGGAAACAACATTAGTTTTAATGCACACCTATAACGGGGTGTGGAAAAAAATAACTATATTTTTCCTAGTGCAACATAGTGGCTGACCAGAGTAATCTCACTTGAAGAGCCTTCTCAAATTAGTTCACTTACTTTATCCAATTCATCTATTATATCTCTTTATGTGGTTTTTTTATTAAATGAATGTGATGAAAATCTTTTTGGGGTGTTTATTATTTATAATAATGACATGTGAATAAATAATTCTAAATTTATAATAAGATTCAATTCTAAACATAATGAATTAATAAGATAGAACTTGGTTTTGGGGGTTGGTAAAATGTTCAATCATTATGATCCCTTATATGTTTTATTTTAGTTTGATAATAAAAACATGAAATCTCATGTTTAAAATACTATTATTTAATTATAATTTGTTGAATATCATTGAATGTTTGAGCACTCTCAAATCCATCTCCTCCTTTAATCCATGTTGGTGACACAGCTATGTCTAGAATGTGTCATCATCCATGACCCAATTCAATCGAAGAAATTTCATACATTGATTAGCTCAAATTCAAAGTGTAAAGAACTAAACAATAGAGAGAGGGGGAAAAATGATTAAATAAAAGAATAGGGATAGGTTTAGTTGCATGTCATTGGAGTCAGTCACAACATCAGAGACATTCACCTTACCTATACGGGCTACTCAAATCTATCTAAAAACATAAAATTAAACATTAAATGAAATTCATGATCACCTTCAACTCGCCCCTGGCCAAGTCTCGAGGTCAAACTCTCATTTCTGAGATTAAGATATTACTCAGTGGAGTTGGTGGAGGATAAGAGAGAGAGGGAAAGAAATGTAGAAAAGTGGATGGAGAAACACAAAGGCATGGATTAATAAAACTAAAATTTGAATTACAATTGAAAAATAATACAAATATAAAAATATAATATATATATAAATAATAAATTAGGGGGGAATGTGAATAAGATGTGTCCCATGCCCTGGTTGGATCCCTCCTTAGTTGTGGGTGTCGAGATGATGATTTGGGAAGAAGGCAAGGGCCTCCTTTTATAGGCATAATTCATTCCTCTGAATGATTGCACATTGATGGCCTATTAAATGTTGTATTAATGTTTGTAACCCTTCATAAATGTTATTCAATAATGTGGTCTCCATTCACCCTAAAAATGTCAGCTCATTTAGCCACAGGATTAAAGAGTTATGAAATTTTCATTGAATAAAACTTTTTATGGCCGAAATTTCCAGGAAGCTGTCTTCAAATTTATAACGATCAATAGAAACTTTAATGAATTTAAAATCAACCCTCATTTGTTTTAATGTATGTCCTATGTGTCCTAGTTCTATAATAGGTGGAATCACCTAAATACGAGGTGAGGAGACAGATTTTGTCATCCGTTATAGTGGTGGGGCCCATTCTATTTTCCAAAAAAAAATTAAACATCAATGAATTTTTTTGACTAATAGATCATTGAATCAAATCTATGTCCTTAAGATAATGTTGAATAAAATTAAATCAGGATTATAATAAATGTAATCATTAATTTTGGAATTATATTTTTTTAAAAATGCCAAACATACCTTTGTAGTAAAAATATATCAAAAATTCAAAATTATGCACTTTTCTCAATTTTGCTCATAACCATACTAAAATTCAAATTACTCGTTATTTTAATAAAACATTGAAATAAATGTGTTTTAATATGGAATAAAATTAAAAAATAATCATTATTTGATCACAAATAATCACATAAACTTTCTCTCTCAAATACCCCCACACTTAAACCATGCTTGTCCTCATGCATAAAATCTCAACATAGAAATTAGAGTACACCAATGTTACCAATATTCAAATTCAAATTCAATTAAATCCATAAATTTTCAATGTGAAACCAAACTTTCAAAAAAATTTAAAATATCAATTTAATTTCACATTTTTCATAGAAACAAATAAATCACATATTTTACTTTTACCATTTGAAAATTTATGGAACTTCTCCTTTCATTCATTCATGCCCAATGATTCATTATTATTAAACATTCCAAGTCATGATTTACCTCAAATTTGATTATTTTCTCTCATTACTCATTATACAATTCAAGTAGAGTTATGTTCATATAATGAGAAAATTCTCCTTTTCTAAAGTCTTGTAAATAAACAAATTTCTCCACTTTGTAAAGAAAAAATGAAAATAAAATTGTGAGGACTTGAAATTATGGTTCTATTGTCTCTGAAGTTTATGATTGTTAGGATTTGATGCTTTAAAAATTAAGGTTCAAGGAGGAGGCTAATATATTATGTACCATGCATGATATCAAAAGTAAAAATATAATTACATTATCACCTGCATAGTAGAAACACCCACTTCCTAGAACTCATAAAAAGTGTTATGATCAAGTAATCATAATGAATGATTTTGCACCCTCTTGAATATTTTTTTTATTTTGTACTCTATTTTCATTTTTCAATAGTTGTGATTATATCGTACCTCACATTGATCACCTAACCATAGATGCTCATAAGATCGTCAGTCTAGAAAATGGTGATTTTGGGTTTTTCCAATTAATAACCCATTTTTTCTCTTTTTCTTGGTTCTTTTTGACATTTTTTCATTTTTTTAATTCAATAGGGGAAAAAATTATAATGAGCGATTTGAAAACCTATTACAATTACCACAATAAAACCCCTAAACTTCTTCCATACACTATATATCATCACATCCATGATGATTCTCTTTACCCACACACTTCAACATTAAAATATCATGAAAATACTCGGAGGAAGGTAGGAGTGGATATAAATTGCTTGAATCATAACTCATTCATATAAAGGTCATTCATGCTCTCTATGTTCTAAAATAAGGATTGTTTTAAAGGTAGTATTTTAAGGAAAATTAGCTTTTCAAAGGATACCTCAATTTTTTTAAATGTGTATTTACAAAGTCATATATTTCAACAGTTTCAATAAAAGTTATGGTTGGTTACATGTCCCAATATGACTCAAGAAATAAGCTCAAGAATAAATATGAAGTACATGGTCTAGAAATATTCTCGGGAATGGGAAATATAACATTAGACAATCACTCATGGAATGACAAAATAATCAATTCACATGAACTTCATAAATTCAATGCATGAAGGATGATAGGGAAATTAAATTTAAATGAATCAATTAATTCCTTCAAATCAAGAGTCTTTACTTAAATATCCATGATTCATTTAAAAAATTTAATTATTAATTTCAATCGTTTAATCATATAAAAATTGAAATATAAAACACGGTATCAGAGGATTCCTATATAACTCATGTCTCCTAGACAAGTAAAGTAAAACATGAATTCGAGTTTGGGCATGCAATTTTATCTTTATATATCAAAACATGTTGTGCAATAAAATGTGGAGGGAGGGTTCCACATGCTAAATTTTTTCAACAAAAATAAATTGACATCTGAATTCCAAGAAAAGAAGTAAAGATAAATCTTAGTATTATCCCATATGTCAGCCCTGAATTTTGACTACCTCTAGAGGGAAGTACCAGATATTATCCAATGACTTATGGAGGATGAAGATCCATTGATTTGAACCACTACATGTGGCTTTTCCTATCTTGTGCTTCATCCTTCTGGGTGAGTAATGATCCAGGGATAGATCACACCATATCCCCACCCCCTTAACAATGAGATATATCTTGCATGGTGGGTGTAGGATGAAGTATGAATCATCTTCCTTCTTGGTTTCTACTCGGGAAACCTCTTATTCTCTGTACATTGGTTCCTTGAGGCATGATTTATCAAAAGAATAGTCAATGGGAAATTCAGAGTGTAATTATATTTGAATAATATTAAAACATGAAGTATCAAGATCAAATTCATCCCCATCAAAGTTAGAAGATTTTGTCATGGTTTCCATAAGGAAATACACTAGTATATCTTCATGAAAATAAATCAGTAAATATTCAACATATCCAAGGAGATCTATATGTTCCTCAGTATGTGCACATCTGGGTTATTCTTCATCTTCTGAGGCATAGTTGAGATTGTATGATTTTGTATAATGAAAACCAAAAGGAGTGATGTAGAATTCAGAAAAAATAAAATTAGAAGGGATAGAGTCAATGAATGTTTCAACTCCCTGAGTTGGTTCATCTTCTATCTCTGCCTCAGTGGTAAGTAACTCTTGGTGTAGAATCTCTAAGGATGGAGGTAGGTAGTCGGGCTCCACCACCTTGAATTCAAATTCCACCACTTGGATGGATTATTCCTTTTGTGGTGCTGAATATTCTTCTTTTTATTGTATGGGGAAGTCAGGTATTTCCTCCCAATTAATCATTAATTTATCCAAACTTTTTTGAACTCCCACATGTTGCTCAGTAGGTATATCTTCCTCCCTTTCCTCCTTAGGTTCTTTAATTTATAATATAAGTGGGGAAATTTCTTACACCACTTTCTCAAGTTCATTCTCCATCTTAGGGTTGGGTTGCTCTATTAATCCAAGAACATAATCAAAATCTCTATCATCATTTCTGGTTAGTTGTTCAATGTTTTTTCTATGTTCATGCACCTAATATCATCTAAAATATTCATCTTCTTCTACTTGTTGTTGCTGCACAAGTGAGTAATTTTTCCATGCATAATATTCTGATGTTAAATATATCCTGGAAGTATTTTTTAGTTTTTTAAATGAAATGGAATAAAAATAAAATGTGAAAATAGAAAAATAAAATGAACTAATGATTGGCTCCCTGAAAACAGCTTCAGTTTTGACGTACGCCTGTCTTGGGGTGTGGACAAAAATATTTATATTTTTCATAGTTCAGCACAGTGGCAGACCATGGTCATCTCTCTTGAGGATCCTTCTTAATGTAGTTCACATTCATTATCTAATTCCCCTATTCTATCTCTTTTTGTGGGTTTTTTATTAAATTATAGTGATTAATAACTTTTGGGGTTTTTAATATTAAAAATAATGACATGTGAGGAAATAATTCTAAATTTATATTTAGATGCAAGTCTAGATAGAATGAATCACTACTGGAATTTTACACTACCAACAGTTTTAAACCATTGGTAAAGCCCATGAACTATTGGTATATAGTATATCAACGGTTCACTCAACTGTGGCCAAGTAAGGTATGAAAATTGGCCTATAACAATAGTTCTGTGAAAACCGTTGGTATAGGTGTCAAAATAGACTTTATACCAACAGTTTACTATAAAACAAAATGAACTAATCATTGGCTCCTCGAAAACAGCTTTAGTTTTGACACACTCTAGTCTTGGGGTGTGGATAAAAATAATTATATTTTTCCTAGTTCAGCATAGTGGCAGACCGTGGTCATCTCTCTTGAGGAACCTTCTCAATGACGTTCACTTTCTTTTTATAATTCACCTATTCTATCTCTTTTTGTGGTATTTTTATTATATGATAGTGATTAAAATATTTTTGAAATTTTTATTATTAAAAATAATGACATGTGAAGAATGAATTCTAAATTTATACTTACATACAAGTCTAGATAGAATGAATCACTACTGGAATTTTACACTTTACTAACGGTTGTAATCCATTGGTAATGCCCTGGAAACCATTGGTATATAGTATATCAATGGTTCCCTCAACCGTGGCCACATAAGGCATGAATATATGCCAATATCAATGGTTCAGTGAAAACTGTTGGTACGGGTGTCATAATAGAAGGCATACCAACAGTTCGCTACAATCTATTGGTATATGTGAGTTAAATTATAACATATACCATAGGTTTGTAAACCGTTGATATATGTGTGTTACACTTATACCAATAATTATAAACCATTGGTATAGA
Source organism: Viscum album (assembly GCA_963277665.1). Classification (NCBI taxonomy): domain Eukaryota; kingdom Viridiplantae; phylum Streptophyta; class Magnoliopsida; order Santalales; family Viscaceae; genus Viscum; species Viscum album. The sequence goes on along the minus strand of OY728148.1, from coordinate 982,992,823 downwards.
GGGGATATGGCAATCCATAAGGCTATACCAATGATTTTGTTATAAGTGTTGGTATAAACCAATACCAACGGTGATATCAAACCGTTGGTATAGTTATATTATAGTATCTATAACAACGGTTTTGAAACCGTTGTTATACAATTGCTCAGCTCCACAGCAGCAGGCCCCTCTTGCCTCTCCAGACCTGCAACAACACAACAACCCCTCTCTAGACCTGCAATAACACCAATAAATCAATCCCCAACCAAAGTATTCAAAATTTAGAATTCATTCCAGAATTCAGAAATTTGGAAATTTAAAAATTCAAATGCAATAACACCGATATGATAAAAATCATACATGTTAGAGGAAATGAAATAACACCCATAAGAGTATTCTAAATTTAGAATTCATTCCTCAATCAAACCACAACTCAAACACATATAAGAGTATTCAAAATTTATAATTCATTCCTCACTCAAACCACAACACCAATACAAACAAGAGAAAAAAACTACATGTTATAGGAAGAACATGGGATGGTTAGTCATGGTCTTGGGTATATTATCTTAAACAAAATAGAAAAATTGGGTAGAGTGGAAAGGATCATGACTCCCATAAGATAGAAAATGGTAGTGGTCATGTGCTTTAACCTAGGATGAGGTATAAGATGCACATGGGATGTTTATATTCCTCTAATGATTATATATCCATGTATAAATAGTTCCTGATGTGTTAGTGGGAAACATCTTCCAATCTCGACATAAATGATGGGTTACAGAAACAACCTATGTGTTTTTCATAGACTTTTCAATTATAATAAGTGGGTATGTGGATAATTGTAATTTTCTCTCCAGGGTGTGATGTGAGATGAATCCCCATTTTGGGCAGTGGGTATGAATATTCAATTAGGTATTTGGTATTGGGTTCTCAAAGGGACTTTGGTTTGGTCCTAGAAACCACTATTTGAGGATGGGATAGAGGTGATCTGAGGGACTATGGTTTCACCATATGTATTCCTCACAATTGGGGTATTTTTATGAGACTTTGATACTTATTTTTAAAGAATATATGTGTATCCATGTTGACCAATTTGTTATATGGTATGCTTGAGTGTTCATAGGATTCATATGAAATCACTATATGATATTTATTTGTTGTATGTTATTGTATTGAATGAACGACCCATGATTGAGAATTAGAACATGAGTGTTGGTGCAGTTTCATGATATGGTGTTGAGACTCATTCCTAATATAATTCATGTTTTTCTATATATACTACAACCCTTTGTGTTTCAATCTATGCCTTGTGAATATTTTCTTCTAATAATGTATCACCAATAGGCCAAATTTAATTTTTTACCCCTTAATTTCAAGAATCTATGTATAGCCTTGTGATTATTTTCCGTATGTCAGTTGTTGTTTCCACTTAAAATGTTGTCCATTTCAAACAAAAGTGACACACTTTGAGTGAAACTAGTCACACCGTGCCTCGAATTGAGGTGGGGTTGACTCATACCCGTAACAAATTATCCATGGATCATTGGGTTGGGGGGTTGTCTGGGGTGGGGGGGATGTTCAGGGGGAGGGGCGCTATCCGGGGGGTGGGGGGGCTGTCCGTGGTGGGGTGGGGGTGGGTGTCCGAGGGGTGTGGGGGGTTCTCCGGGCGTGAGGGGGGCTCTCCGGGGGGCGACCAGAGTGCGTTTTCAGCCACCGTAGTCACACAACACCTCCGATTGATTTGTTTTCTGGCTGAACATTTCAAAATTAACCTACTCTTGGTTGTCGTCCGATTTCATGGTATTCAGAGGTCGTTTGGCCTTTTTCGACCACCCCACACACGTTTTTCAAGGGCACCAAACACATAAAAAACACATATTCTACCATGCCGCACAAACCACGTTTCTGAATGATGTGTCATATTTTAGTACACCTCAAGAATGATAATTAGGGAGTTTTCGTGTGATTTTAAGTCATTCCTATGTCGATCTGTATGTATTTGACCATAAAACACATGTTTTGGCCATTTACGACACGCAGAGTGTGTTTTCAGCCACCGTGCCCGTGTAACACCTATGATTGGAAAGTCGTCTAGCCAAACATTTTAAAATTCACCCACCATTTGTTTTCGTACGATTTGATGGCATTTCAAAGTCGTTCAACCCATTTTGACTACCCCACGCATGCTTTTCAAGCACGCCAAACACATAAAAAAGACATATTCAGCCGTTCTGTGGGAATCACGCATCCAAATGACATTTTGTCTCCCCATAAACCTCACGAATAATAATTAGGGTGTTTTCTTGTTATTTCAAGTCATTTCGATGTCGTTCGTTATGCATTTGACCATTAAACGCCTGTTTTGGCCATTTACGACATGTAGAGTACATTTTCAGCCAATGCGGTCACACGACACCTCCGATTGACGAGCTGTCTAACCAACCATTTCACGATTCATCCACCCTTTGTTGTTGTCTGATTTCATGGCATTCCGAGGTCGTTCGGCAGGATTTGACCACCGTACTCATGATTTTCAAGCGCGAGAAACACCTTAAAACACATATTCTATCGTGCCACGCAAACCACGGGTCCAAATGATGTTCTATATTTTCGTACACCTCTTGAATAATAATTAGGTTGTTTTCGTGTGATTTCAAGTAATTCCGATATCGTTCGGTATTTAATTGACCGTAAACCATATGTTTTGGCCATTTACAACATTCAAAGTGAGTTTTTAGCCACCACGGTAACACGACACCTCTGATTGACGTGCCATCTGGCCGACCATTTCAAAATTCACCTCCTCTGATGTCGTCCGATTTCATGGGATTCTGATGTCGTTCCGCTAGTTTTGACAGCCCCATGCACGCTTTTCAAGCGCGCCAAACACAGAAAAAACACATATTCAGTCGTGTCGCATAAAACACGCATCTGAATGATGTGATGTCTCCTCATACCCCTAAAGAATAATAAATAGGGTGTTTTGTGTGATTTCATGTCATTTGGATGTCTTTCGACATGCATTTGACCGTAAAACGCATGTTTTGGCCATTTACGACACGTGGAGTGCATTTTTGGCCAACGCGGTCACACAACACCTCTGATTGATGTGATTTCTAACCAAAAATCTCACAATTCACCGACCCTTTTTTTTCGTCTGATTTCATGGAATTCCGAGGTTTTTCGGCCGGTTATAACCACCACATGAACACTTTTCAAGCGCGTCAAACACCTAAAAAACACATATTCAGCCGTTCCACGGAAACCACATGTCAGAATGTTGGGTCGCCACCTCATACAACTCAAGAATAATAATTAGGGTGTTTTTGAATGATCTCAAGTCATTATGATGTCATTTGGCATGCATTTGACAGTTAAACGCATGTTTTGGCCATTTAAGACACACCTTGTGCGTTTTTTGGCTAGCGCGGTCATACGACACCACCGATTAATGTGCTGTCTAGAAAAACATTTCAAAATTCACCCAACCATTGTTTTCGTATGATTTCATGGAATTCTGAGGTCGTTTAGTCAATTTTGACCACCCCACGCATGATTTTCAAATGCGCCAAACACCTAAAAAACACATATTCAGTCGTGTTGTGCAAACTGTGCCTCCGAATGATGTGTCGTTTCCTCGTAAACTTCATGTATAATAATTAGGATGTTTTAGTGTGATTTTAAGTCATCCCGATGTCGTTTGACATGCATTTGACCATTAAACACATGTTTTGAACATTTACGACATGTAGAGTGTAGTTTCGGCAAACGCAGTCACTTGACACCTCCGATTGAGGTGCTGTCTGGCTGATCATTTCCCAATTCACCCACCCATTTTTGTTGTCTTATTTCATGGCATTTCGAGTTTGTTAGGCGGGTTTTGACCACCCCGTGCATGTTTTTCAAGAACGCCAAACACCTAAAAAACAATTATTCAGTTGTATCGTGCAAACCGTGCATCCGAATGACATTAAGTAACCTTGTACCCCTCACAAATAACCATTAAGAAGTTTTGTGTGATTTCAAGTCATTATAATGTCGTCCGACATTCATTTGACCATTAAACAAATGTTTTGGCCATTTATGACACACATAGTGCGTTTTCGGCCACTACGGTCACACGACACCTCCGATTGATGTTCCCTCTAGCCGAACATTTCAGAATTCACCCACCCTTTGTTGTCGTCTGATTTCATGGGATTCCGAGGTTGTTTGGCCAGCTTTGACCACCCCACGCACGATTTTCAATCGCACCAAACACCTAATAAACACAAATTCAGTCGTGTCATGCAAGCCATGCATCTGAATGGCGTTTCGTCTCCTCATACACCTCACGAATAATAATTAGGGAGTTTTAGTGCAATTACAAGTCATTCTGTTGTCGTTAGTCATTCATTTGACGGTTGATTGCATGTTTTTGCCATTTACGACACGCAGATTGCAGTTTGGGCCAGTGTGGTCACACGACACCTCTGATTGACATTCCATCCAACCGACCATTTCACAATTCACCCAACCTTTTTTTGTCTAATTTCATGACATTCTGAGGTCGTTCGGCTGGTTTTGACAACCCGACACATGCTTTTCAAGCGCGGCAAACACCTAAAAAACACATATTTAGTCGTGTCGTTCGAACCACGCGTCTGAATGATGTTCCGTCTCCTCGTACACCTCAGGTATAATAATTACGGTGTTTTTGTGTGATTTCAAGTCATTCCGATGTCTTTCGGCATGCATTTGACCGTTAAACACATTTTCTGGCCATTTACGAAAGGCGAAGTGCCTTTTCAGCCATCGTGGCCACATGACACCTCTGGTTGAGGTAGAGTTGACTTTTACCCGTCAGAAATGACAAAGGGATTGTTTTCCTAAAGTAACAACACAATATGAATGCATTTGATCGGTTTTCCGTATGTTAGTTGTTGTTTTCACTTAAAATCTGGTCCATTTAAAATAAATGTGAGACAAATTGAGTAGTACCAGCCACACCATGCATCAGATTGATGCAGGGTTGACTCCTACACATCAAAAATGTCCCATGGATCGTTGTGCTAAAGTATCAACAGAATCAGAATACGTTTGGTCCATTTTTCGTATGTCAGTTTTTTTTACTTAAAATGTTTCCATTTCAAATATATGTGAGACACCTTGAGTGGTACTCAGCACATAGTGCCTTGAATTTAGGTGGGATGGAGTCATACACTTCACATATGACCCATGGATAGTTTTCTTAATGTATCATCACAATCCAAATACGTTTGGTCGGCTTTCAATATGCCAGTTGTTTTTAAGTAAAAGGGTCTCCATTTTATACAAAAGAGAGACACTTTGAGGGATACCAGCCATACCATGCCTTATATTTAGGTGGGGTTGACTCGTACATATCACATATGACTCATGGAACGTTTTCCTAAAGTATAAACACAATACAAATGTGTTTGGTCAGTTTTCTGCATGCTAGTTAGGAAAATCATGCAACAATAGTGATAATATCTTTTACTAAAACTATTAACATTGTGCATGATGTGCATCCCTGGTGCATGGTTAGAGAAAATCATGCACATTTCTTCTAATATATCTCCCAATATTTTTGGTAGATACCCTATGGGATGGACTTAAATTTTGACTAACCGTGAGGCATAGTGTTTTTTTATGCCAACCGGGGTTCGAAGCTCTGAACAAGGCCCAGAAGCCCCATAAACCATTATAACATCATTAGGCTTCCATATTTGGTCAAAAATAAAGAGTTATACTGAATTCAAAAATATCAATACTAGAGAGAAAATCTAGGTAACAAAATAAAGAGTTATACAGAATTCAAAAATATAATGGATCAATCTGCCTCGGATCACTATAACCATCACCACTGTCATCATCAGCCACATATATCCACCATATTTGTCGTCGTCATAATCCTCATCCTCATCCCCATGATCATCCTCAGCCCCATCCTTGCCCTCTGCCCCAACCTCACCCTCGTCCTCATCCTCATCCTCGCCCTCGTCCTCTTAAGACTCCTCATCATCACCAAGAACTTCATCATCTCGAATGCCACTAGTACTATCTCCTGGTTCATAAGATAATACACCCATCAACGACATATATGTTTGAAAATCCGTGCTGGCCTCTGGTGGAAGTGATGAAGATAAAGCTTTGATCAGTTTCATAAATTCTTTCTCCCTTGTTTGAACATATTCTTCCAACTCTGTAACCCCTTTATGAGACTGTCTTGCATTCTCTTTGACCTATTCCAACTCGTTGGTACTAGAGTGGATACCTAGAGAGGACCAATACGTCGTCGAGACTATATTCTTAACAGGTTAGCAGCGTAATCGTTCAGAGTGTTCATCTCCCAAAACCTGATATAAATGATCATGTTTCCCTAAATTGTTAGGCTTTTGGGCATAAAGGGCCTCTAAATCATTCTGTTAAAAATATTAATAGACTATTAAATTTCAAAATTGATATTAGACTTTTAAATAATCAAATTAAATCTTACAATCTTTTCTTGTGGCAGTTCATTAACAGTAGTTCCATCTTTTTTCCTTCTAATCGAGCAAAACTATTTTTCTCAAGGGAGATGTCCTTCAATATTAATTTTGTTCTTCTGTAATGACAATGAAACAATATAAAGTGCCAGTATAATCTTATATTCAATATTCAATAAATCGCATAATTTATGTAGGAAAAAATAAAAATGGAATGTCATAATGAAAAATTATTAACAACTATGTCGTACCAGCTCCCTCTCATGATCTGACATAGTACTGCACCCCAATGTGTGGAGATATTACTTTGAATAAATTTTTCTTTTTTGTTTTTTTCAAAATATTCCTAAATAATGTTTAATAATAAATAAGATAATATTAATTCAAAATATAAAAACTGACATTTAAATACCTCAAATGGGATTAATACCTTATATTTGGCAGTCAGCCAATGGGTAATCATTTGGCAATATTGCTCTATCTGGAATTCATCCATGATAGGTACTATATCCAACTCTGTGCCTACTCTATCACCCCATCCAACATATAGATCATGCTTATAACCTCTCCAATGCACTCCTAGCTCCTTTTAAATGTGCTGGTCTTGCATCTTCACCATCAGGGAAGTTAAACCGAAGCTGACACCCAATAGTTTGATTCAAATAAATACAAAAAAATACTACATTAAATCCAATAGATTTTGTACCCATAACTGTGCCCATGAATTATCCTTGAATTTATGTGGCAGATGGCTCCAAGAGAGAGGGATGACCGGAATGATGTCAGAGTATTTGGCTAGCGTCGCTAAAAAACCCTAACAATCCTACATAGATTTATCAATTATTTTTCATTCATCATTTTATTCAACCATCAACTATGTCTGGTGGTTCCATACTGCACCCATGTGAGTATGCCCCCTCCCCCACCTTCTATCAGTAGATGAATCTAATTTTAAAGAAAATAAATATCAGTACATGTTTTAATAAAAATTAATTTTTTTATAAAAACTTGTTAGAGATATAAAATATACCTATTGTAGTCAGATCAATGGGAGTCACTGGATGTGCAATAGCTGAAGGAAAATCTTATACAGGTGGAGTGTCCCTTAGTGTACACTCCAAAACCACATACTGTGTCAGAGTAGAAGTTGAAGAAGGTGGAATATAATAGCTTGTAGATAATGAACCAGAAGAAACATATGATTGAATAGATGTCTGGCCAACTGGTAGTATAAACATCAGAGGCCTAAATATCTTGTGTGACCCTAAAGACACAGAAGGATCAAAATGGGGTGTAGAAGATATGTCTATGGTAGGGGAATATTACAATTAGGTACTACCATTGGATCATCTATCTCTCTCACCACAAGCCCTCGTACCACTGGCCTCAGTACCCGTATAACCAGATGATCGTCTAATTCTTACACCACCCCCCTCTTAACACCAGCATCTTGACTATGAGAAATATCAGGCTCCTCATCGGATATCTCTCATCTAAGAGGTCGATCCTGAAAAAATATTTAATAAAAAATTACACACAAGGTATTATAAGTTATTGAAATATATATATTTGAAATAAAATACTCACAACATGGATGAGTGGAGGAATGCCCATCTGTGTCATGCGACAATTATTTTCTGTCATATTTTTCCGCTGCATCTCTTCAATGGGTGTTATTTACTGCAATGAAAAAAATATGGATGTAATTAGAAACAAAAAAATAATGTGTAACCCAAAAAACATAATATCAAAAATCCATTATGTTAAAAAAAACATAAAGAAACTGAAGATTTATTGTGGTTTGAAGTTACGTACTAGGATACACACTATGAATGATGTGGGTGAATTCATTGAATCATATCCCAATTGATTTTGGAGAGGGAACTTCAATAGTTATAGGTATGGATTTTATTAGAAACACCTATAAAAGGATATCCAGGAATTGTGACATCCCAAACCTGGATTCCACTCATTAGTGACCCAAACCCAGATGGCCACATGGACTCAAGAACATCTACCAAAATTCCAAATGTTATTGACTAATAGTTAGAGCCTTTGTTGTGTCTCAGGGAGACTATTACCTCATTACCTAAGTTTCAAAATTTTAATATTATCAGTTAAAAAGTGGAATAAAGATAACAATGGGAAAATATTGGAAATGGATGAAAATAACCAAATTACTAATAAAAACTAATAACAAAATCATAAATAGAATGATGGTAATGTATGTCATGTATCATGAAGAAATACATATTTACAACTATTATGAAGTAGTACTATACAAGAGGCTCAATAAATTCTAAAATTAAACATAGCACCTTGAGCTACAACCCAATCATCTGGTTCATCGGTGGAAAGAGTGCGAGTAATGTCAATAACTTGAAATCCACAATAATCAATAAAGGTGCATTACCTCGTAATTGAATCAAACCATTGGTAAAGGGAAGCGATTTACCAATGGTTGCACACAACAATTGGTAAAAGAGGACTTCAAAGACCCTTTATAGGCATCCCAAATAGAGGCACATGCCTCAGGCCCCATTATGTGTTACAAGCATCCAAAATCATTCACTCATGTTCAATAAATAATTCTTGGCCCCTTTATGGTCATACCATTCATCACCCAATTACTTCCACAAGTCAAGTGCACCCCATGGGTGGATAATGTTTAGGCTTCTACACTAATAGGTTGTTCATGGATTGCAAAATGTTTTCATTTCATAAAGTATTGACACTAAAATTTATTTTTAAATTTGAGATTAATAATAAGTATGTCAATGATGAAATGGTTACTGAATTAAACTTGTGACTTATCTAACATTGTTATGGATGTATACACATGCCAGCATGGCTAGTGAAAAGCACCCCACCCTCATAAAAGTGAGTATTGGCCAAGAAAGATACATAATATACAACATACAGTTAGAACCATATTTAATTGACCCTAATGTTATATTAGTACAATCATCTTAGGAAGCCAATTATCACTCATAACTAACCATGCCACTATAAATAACATGGTGTGTATGAGTTTTCTCTCTGATCTAAACAACATTATCACACATTCATACCATGATGTGAATCATGTGGAATAAGGATGATATTAAGACAAAATTCCTGGAAATACCAAGCCTTTTATGAAATGAAAATTTATGGATGATAATAATACACAATTAATTTTGAATCAAATTTGATTCACTGTTAAATCCCAACACACACACCCAAATCATACAGACAAAAAAAATCATACACACAAAAATCAAAACAGAAACAAAAAACAGTAGATATAGAACATTAAAATGAAATTATCACTTACAAATTTGATGTGTAGAACTAAGAAATTAGGAAAATCGATCAGAATGAAGAATTTCCGCAGTAGGGTAAACAGAATCCCGCTTCTCCACTTCCCCAAATGAAATCATAAAACCAAAATAGTAGATGCAGTATCACTTATATAATACAAGTTATGAACTAATAAATCATAAAGATGGAAGGATTACGGCTGTAGGGGAAGGAAAATACCAACACTCCCTTCTGTTTAGGGATGCAGTCGCGTGGAATGGGTGAGTTAGAGAATCTGTGAATTTGGGGCAAAACTTTCCCAATGGTTTGTAAAAACTGTTGGTTAAAAGAAGATTTAAACCTTTCTATACCAACAGTTTAATAAAAACATTGGTATAAAGTATACCATTCCCAAGAGTTTTGAAACATTGTTGGGAAAAGATGATTTAACCATATTTTACCAACATTTTACTTAAGCTATTGGTAAAATTACTCTACAGGCGTTGGGAAGACATCCTTTTCCAAAAGTGATTTAATATGAATGAATTTGGTTTTGGGGGTTTGTTAACTGTTTAATCATTATTATAAATTATATGTTTTATTTGATTTTGATAATACAATCATTAAATCTCATGTTTTAACTACTACTCTTTATTTAAAAATTGTGGAATATCATTGAATGTTTGAGAATTCTCAAATTCACCTCCTCCTTTAATCCAAGTTGCTGACAGACCTTTTTCTAGAATGTGTCATCTTCCAAGACATGATTCAATCCAATCCATTTCTTCCATAGATTATATCAACTCCAACGTGTGATGAACTAAACAATAGAGACAAGTATGAATGATTAAATAAAAGAATAGGGATAGGTTGAGTTTCATGTCATCGGAGGCAGTCACAACATCAGGGACATTCACCATACCCATACATTCTACTAGAATCTATCTACAAACATAAAATTAAACATTAAAGATAATACATGATCACTTTCACCTCCCCCCAGGCCATCTCTCAGGGTCAACCTCTCATTTCTAAGAGTAATATAATACTTGTTGGAATTGGTGGAATATAAGAAACAGAGAGAGGTAAAGAAATGAAGAAAATTTGATGGAGAAACACAAAAACAAGGATTAATAAAACTAAAATTTAAATTACAATTGAAAACTAATAAAAAAATAAAATAAAATACAAATAAAATAAGAAATAAAGTGGTAACAGATGAGAAGCAGCAGACCCTGCCCTAATGGGATCCCTCTTTAGCTGTGGGTGTCGAGCTGATGATTTGTGATAGAGTCGAGGGCATCCTTTAATAGGAAGAATTCCATCCTTTGAAATTTTGCATATTGTTGGCCCATTAAATGGTCGATTCACATGTGGACCCCTTTATAAAATTTGTTCACAAATATGTATTCCATTCACCTACCAACCATCATCTCATTTATTCATGGGATTATGTAGTTATATAATTTTCATTGAATAATGAATTTTATGGCCGAAATTTCAAATGAAGATTCCTTCAAATGTATAATGATCAATGGAAACATTAATGAATTAAAAACTACCCCAATTTTTTTAGAGTTGTTCCGATGTGTACCAGTGCTATCCCTAGTGTAATAACCTAAATGGGAGGTGAGGAGATTGATTTATGCATCTGTTACGGTGGTGGGGTCCACGCTATCTGCCTTGAAATGATTCCAACTTCAATGATTTTTTTCGACTAATAGTCCTTTGAATCAACTCTAGAACCTGAAGAGAAATTTAAATGAAATAAAATCAGGATTCTAAAAAAAATCACGAATTTTTGAATTATATTTTTTTACGAAATGACAAAAATACCCTTGTGGTAAAAATCTTTCAAAAATACAAAATTATGCACTTTTATCAGTTTTTCTCATAATGATTATAAAATTCAAATTACCCATTATTTTAATAAAACATTGAAAAACATGGGTTTTATCATTGAAAAACATTAAAAATCCTCATTATTTGATTAAAAATATGAATATAAATTTTCCCTATCAAATACCCCCACAATTAAAACATTCTTGCCCCCAAGTATATAATCTCAAAATGGAAATCAGAGGACCCCAATATTAACAATATTTAAATTCCAAGGTAATAAAATAAAAAAATTCAATGTGAAATCAAACTTTGAAAAATCTGCATAAAATATCAATTTAATTTCCCATTTTTCAAGGAAACAAATAATTCACATATTTTACTTTTACCCATTAAAAATTGATGGAAATTATCCTTTCATTCATCCAAGATCTTTGATTAATTATTATTAAACACGAAAAGTCATGATTTACTTCACTTTTGGTTTTTTTCTCTCACCACTCATGATACAATTCAAGTAGAGTTATTCATATATCATGAGAACATGATCCTTAGCCATAGGCTTGTAAATGAAATACTTTATCCACATTTTAAAGACAAAATGCACATAAGATCGTGAGGACATTAAATTAAGGTTTTATTGACTCTGTGGTTTAATGTTGGTAGGATTTGATGATTTAAAAATTAATGCTCAAGGAGGAGGATAATCTCTTACGTACTATGCATGATATCAAGAGTAAAAATATATTTAAATTATCCCCTTAAATGTAGAAACACCTAATTCCCAAATCTCAAAGAAAATGATATGATCAAGTAAGCATAATTAATGATTTGTTCACCCTATTGATTTTTTTTTCTTTTTATTCTTTTTTTGAATGTTATGATTATATCAAATCTCACATCCATCATCTAACCACATACGATCAAAAGATCATCGGTCTAGAAAATGGTGATTTTTGGTTTTCCCAAATCACAACCCATTTTTTTATTTTTTTGTTGGTTCTTTTTGTCATTTTTGTTATTTTTTAATTCAAGAGGGAAAAAATAAATTATAATGAATGATTCCACAACCTTTTAAAATTAACACAATAATACCCCCACACTTATTCCTTATAATGTATATTATCCCATCCACCATGATTCCCTTTACCCCCACACTTCATCTTTGAAATATCATGCAAATACTCAAAGGAGGGTAGGAATGCATAAAAATGCCTTGAAACATGGATCATTGCTATAAGGGCCAGTCATGGTCACTATGGGATAAAAGAAGGATTGATGTAACTATGGTATTTTAAGGAAAATTGGCTTTCCAAAAGATGCCTCAATAATTATAAATGTGTTTTTGTATAGTCATAGCTTTGATAAGTTTCAATACAAGTTCTTGTCGGTTACATGTCCCAAGATCATCCAAGAAATATGCTCAAGAATAATTAGGAAGTACATGGTCTATAAATCCACTTGGGAATGGAAAATATAACATTTAACAATCACTCATGTTATGACTAATAAATCAATTCACATGAACCTCAGAAATTCAATGCATGAAAGTTTGTAGACAAATTTCATTTACATGAATCAATTAAATACTTCAAATCACGAGTCATTACATCATTATCCATGCATAATTTTAAAAAATAAATTATTCACTTCAATAATTTAACCATATAAACATTGAAATATAAAACATGGAATCAAAATATTCCCAAGAAACTCATGTCTCTTTGATAAGTCGAGTAAAACATGTATTCTAGTGTGGGCGTGCAATTTTATCTTTAAAGATAAAAACATGTTGGTGACAAAAATGTAGAGTGTTTAAAAGATAAAACACTAAAATTGAACATCCTTTTTCCATGAAACTTTTTCCTTCCACATTACTATCTGGGGCTTCCTTCTACCATCATGATCCTACAAAAGAAACTTACTCAACTAATCATAATGATCATTTCGTTTAATCTCAAAATAAAAGGAGGGGGCCACATGATAACTTATTCAAATGAAAATAAATTTAAATATTAATTCCTAGAAATCATGTAAAGATAAATCATGGTATTGTCCCCCAAGTGGGGCATGAATTTTGACTCCCTCAAGAGGTTAGTACCTGCTGTTATCCATATTCTGATGGAGGATAATGCTTCTTTGATTTGAATGGCCACATGTGGCTTTTCCCAGCTTATTCTTCATCCTTCTGGGAAAGAGTACACTAAATCCCCCATTTAAAATGAGTTATAGCTTGCATGGTGGGGGTAGGCTGAAGTATGAATCATCCCCATTCTTTGATGATACATGTGTAACCTCTTCTTCTATGTCCATTAGTTACTGGAGGTATGCTTCATCAAAATAATAGTCAATGGGAATGTCAAATTGTAATTCAATTTGAATAATATTAAAACATGAAGTATCAATATCGAATTATTCAACATCAAAGCATCTTTTTTCAAGGTTTCCTTAGGTAAATACACTAGCATCTCTTCATGACCTTCCTTCAATAAATAATCAATGTGTCTAGGGAGCTCCATATTTTCCTAATCATGTGCACATCGAGGTTCTTTTTCGTCCTCCAAGGAAGAGTTGAGGTTTTCTATTTCTTTATAATCAAAACCACATGGAGTGATGTAGAATTCATATTCAATAAAATTAGAAGGGATAGAGTCAATGAATGGTTTAACTCCCTAATTCGGTTCAGCTTCAATCTCTGCCTTAGTGGTAAGTGCCCCATGGAGTATACTCTCTGTGGATGGAGGTATGAAGTTAGGCTCCTCCATCTTGACTTCAAATTCCACCACTTGGGTGTTTTCGTCCTTCAGTGGTGCTGAATCTTATTCTTTGTATTGTATGGGTAAGTTAGGTAGTTCCACATATTTTATCAATAATTCATCCAAATATTGTTGATCCCCCTCTTGTAGCTCAACAGATATGTCTTCCTCCATTGCTTCCTCAAATTCTTAAATTTCAAATAGAAGTGGTGAAATTTATTCCACCACTTTCTCATGTTCTTCCTCTTGATAATTGTTTGGTTTCTGTATTAAAGAATGAATATAATCAAAACTTTATTTTCCATTCTGGTTAGTTGTTAAATTATTTCTTTACGTTCATGCATCTGGTCTCTTTTAAAATATTCATCTTTTTATTGTTTTTGTTGTTGCACCTGTGAGGAATTTTTCCATGCATAATATTCTGAATTTGAATACATCATGGAAGTATTTTTTTTATTTTTTTTTAATAAAATGATATATAACTAATATGTGAAAATATAAAAATTAAATGATCTAATTATTGGATCCCCAGAAGAGTGTTAGTTTTGATGCACGTCTGTTGTGGGGTGTGGAAAAAAATAATTATATTTTTCATAGTGTAGAATAGTGGCTGACCGCGGTAATCACTTCTGAAGATCCTTCTTAATGTAGTACACTTAATTTACATAAATCACCTATTCTATCACTTTTTGTTGTTTTTATTATTAGATGAAAGTGATTAAAATCTTTTTGGGTTTTTTATTATTTAAAATAATGACATGTGAAGCAAGAATTCTAAATTTCTACTAAGATTCAAGCCTAAATTGAATGAATTAATACGAAAGAACATGGTTTTGGGGGTTTGTTAGATATTCAATAATTATTCTCCTTTGTATGTTTTATTTCATTTTGATAATCCAAAAATGAAATCTCTTGTTTGTAATACTATTCTTTATTTATAAATTGTAGAATGTCATTGAATGTTTGTGCACTCTCACTTCCACCTCCTCCTTTAATCCATTTTGGTGACACACCTTTTTCTAGAATGTTTCATCTTCCAGGACCCAGCTCAACTGAATCTGTTTTATCCATTGATTATCTCAACTCCAATGTGTGATGAAATAACCAATTTTGAGAGGGAAATTTATTAAATAAAATAATATGTATAAGTTGAGTTGCATGTCATTGATGGTAGTCACAACATCTGAGACATTTGACTTACCCGTGAATTCTACTCAAATATATCTACATAATAAAATTAAACATTAAATAAAATTCAAGATCACTTTCACCTCCCCTTTGGAAAAGTCATGGGGTTAACCTCTCATTTCGGAGAGTAATAGATTACCTGGTGGACTCCATCATAAAAGTTGTTCCGAAATGTGTTTTCCATTCAACCAACACATTTCAAATCATTAATACACCTTATTAAGGAGGTATAGAATATTAATTGTATAAGACTTTTTATGGCTGAAATTTCTAGGAAGCTTCCTTCAAAAGTATAATGATCAATGGAAATCTTAATGACATCAAAACTCCACGAAAATTGTTTTAGAGTCATTCCTATGTGTCCTAGTGATATCACAGGTAGAATAACCTAAATTATAGGCGAGGAGACCGATTTGTGCATCTGTTATGGTGGTGGGGTCCATGCTGTCCGCCGGGAAAAGTTTCCAAATTCAATGAATTTTTTGGACTAATAGATTTTCAAATAATCACTAGGTCACAAAGATAAAGTTGAAGGAACTAAAATCTGTATTATAAAAAAATATAATCAGTAATGTTTTAATTATATTTTTTAATAAATGACAAAAATACCCTTGTTGTAAAAATTTGTGAAATATCTAAAATTATGTACTTTTCTCAATTTTTCTCATATTCATTATAACATAAAAATTACCCATTATTTTAATAAAAAATTGAAATACAAGGGTTTTATCATTAGAAAATATAAAAAATTCCTCATTATATGATAAAAAATATTCCCATAATGTATCTTTTTAATAGATGTCATGCCTCCTTGTCTTGTGTTATCATAATATGTCATGCCTAAAATGATTAAATTCTTAAATGGAACTTATTAAATGAGTGGGTATACTTGTTAGTTGTTTTTATATTTCTTAAATGGTTTTTTTGGTTATTATGATTAATGGGTTGGTAAATCCTTATGATGTGTTAAATTGAAATTGGTGATAAGTTGGTGGGTATAACCATGTGAAATGATTAAATGGATGTGGAGTACATGAGGGGATATACTCATGATATGTAATGGTTTAAATGAGTAGGTATACTCGTTGAATGGTTTTGAATGTAATTGTTTATTTTAGTGGGTAGACTCATATGACTAGAAATTATTAAATTTATGGAATGGTTGATGATTTAAATAGATTCTAAGGATAGATCTCCTTGTATTTGGAACATAGTAGTGGAAACCTTGGTTGGGTATTAACTTTGGGTCTTGATTTTGTGGGATGTCACATGCTTTTTTTCCATTAGATTCGGCTTGATTGGACTCACGTAGGACATTCTGGTACACATGCTCCTAGGACTCTGACCAATTCCTATACTGAGTTTCTATCGCGATGATACTAGGACTTGATAATGATGTATTGGTCCTCAATACATTGGATTCGGCCCTTAATTGTCTACACTTCATTATATGGAACGAACGTGGGATATATGACTGTGTTTGTATGATAAGGACGTGGGTTTTTGATATGGTTTTCTTTATAGAGTAAGGCTGTGTGGACATTATATGCATTGTTTGACGAAAAGGCTGTGTTGTTTGTTTATATTGGCTATAGAATCCTTGTTAGGAGCTACCACTTGTGGTAGGGAGCCACAAGAGGCATTTCGGTATAACTTGTTTGCATTGGTCATATGCCATGGGATTTCAAACTTACATTACTTCTTACTTGTACTTGTTTCACGTATTTCATTGTGTATCTTAGAATTGTATAGATCTTTGGGAGAAAACCTATTGGGATGTTTATCTCACAACATGTTTGGGTCTTCTTGGGGACCCAAACAAATTATATGGTTTTAGGTGATAGTGGGGGAAATCTCCCTAACACTAGTTGTTGATCATTTCTTTAGAGCATGGGAGCATGAGACCCAGCTGAGGCTTGCGATGATACTGCGACACTTTTTTATCTTTTTGGATTTTGGATACATATATTGTACTTTATTTCCATGTATATTTTTTGGTTATTTTCTTGATACATGTATCATCTGCATCATGGTATATGAGACACATATGTCTTGTTAGATATTCCTATCATTCTTATCTATTTTACCTATTTTATGCTTATTGTATTTACTTCTACTATTGAATTTGAATGACTTCCACTATGATATACTCTGGTAATTAGGGAATAGTCTACCGAATAACTCAACTAGGCCCTCACCACTAGTCGGAAGCATCTGGCATTTGAGGAGTGCGCTTGAGGCAATGTAGCCAACCGGGCATGGGGAACTATTTAGTTGAATCTGAGTTCAAGACGTTACAAAGTGGTATCAGAGACAATTTCTTTTCTAGTTTGATTTTCTGTTTGGAGAAAATAAACAATGATATAAAGGAAAATGGAATTTTTTAATGATCTATGCTGGAGCGTAGCTAACCTGTGTACAAGAAAAATCCATATTACCCTAAATGAAATTTCTATTATCTGGTTTTGACTATTATAGTTGATTTTATTTCACCATTAGGTGACACACATGATTTATGCTGATACTATTGATGCAATTGTGGGTTCTATTTTTTTGCAACCTGATGAGATGAGGGTATTCCATCTCATGCATCATATAATAACTTGTTATAACTCACATATCATCCATTATGTCATGCCATTTAAGATGAATTATTTGACGCTTGCTATTGTGATAGGTGCTCTAATAGTTGTTCCTGGTTTTACGATAGACACTGTGTAGAGGATAGAGAAGTGACATCATCATTCAATTCATAAGGTTTATGGGCCCTTATGAAATAGAAAATAACTTACCTTTTAAATTATAATTTAAAGTGAATTTGATGTGTATGGATTATATGGTCATCAAATATTAGTTCATTAGGTGTTATGGGTCCTCAAGGATCAGAACATGGTGGACCATTGGTTAAATCATGTCAAATAATGACTGTTAAATGAAAATAAATGGAAAATAGAGACTTGACCTACACCCGAATTTTGAGTGGGTGAGAGGTAATGAATCTAGTTGTGTTGTGGTTGATCATTATACAGTCATGTATTATGTTATAGGTTGTGTGTTAGGACTGTTTTTAAAAGGTTATTGACCTGTCCTATGCTTTTGAGATGCGACATTGATATCATTCCTTTCTGAGGTGAGTGTTTGGCATTGTAGAATCATGTCACCATGAAGACCTCAAATGGTATCCGAAGAAGGTGGCAATGACCATGCTTCGAAGGTGGTGGGCCATGAGATACTAGTGGATCCTCTATTAGTGATTTTTTTGGTACAATAGACTATTTCAGACATAGGTGCTGAGGCATAGTTCCACGAGGGGTTATTTTTCTATATGCAGACTTTTCAAGGAATACAGTAGCCTACCATGATTATGGACAAGCTGACATGGGTGTCCTTGTAGCAACATCCTATCACGTTTTTGGGTGAGGATAGTCCACATGCTTTTATGTTTTGGTTTGAGACCACATTATCTATCTTCGAGCATATGAAGACACCTCTTGAGAGGAGGGTTAATCTCACCCCTTATATGATACATGGAGTAGTAAAGAACTTGTGGCATGTTCTGAACCTTGCTGAAAGGCTACGATATATGGGTTGGACTGATTTCCAGACCTACTTCCTTGACTACTTTTACCCCAAGACACTATGGTTTGAGTGAGCTAGTGAGTTCATGAGTCTAGAGCAGGGAACCCTGATGGTTATAGAGTACTCAACATACTTTACAGAGTTTCATAGTTTTTCACTGATGTGCCTTACTGATGTGTTGTCGGGAGTGAGATGCTTTGAGGAAGGCCTCTAACATATTATCAAATCCCAGGTCAACGTGTTCAGGTTGACCTCTATCAATGAGATTGTGAATCAGGCACAGATTATAGAGTGGAACCTGAGGGAATTTAAGGGTATATAGTAGGGAAATGTTTCTTCTCATCCTATTGGTTTTAAATCTTTAGGCAGGAAGAACCATTTTGATACTTCCCATGAGATAAGCATTAGTTAGGCTATGAGTGCTAGTAGCTCGGTGGTTTTTCACTAGTGTGGCAGGAGAGGACACATGAAGAATCAGCATGACTGCGACCTAGTTCAGTGCTGAACTTATGGAGGGATGGGACACATGAAATGGTTTTGCAGGACCTTCCCAATAGTTGTGAGGTGTTGGGGGTCAACTTGGATGTCAGTTTCATGAGTACGTTTCTAAGATCTCTGTCAAGCAGGGAGCTAGAGCAATGCAGGCCAATTAGGCTGCATAAATAGTGGTCTTTACTTAGGTATCCATACACCAACTACTCATATACATCAAATGGGACGTACTTTGAGTAGTGAGTTGTTTCACAGGGTCATGGTATAGGTCAATTATATTATATACAAACTACCCTGAGGAGCAAGTTTCATACTTTATATAGTGATAGAAATGATATTAGTAGCATCTACTATTGAATCTGTTATTTTTGATACATGTGTATCTCATAGTTTCATTTCCACACCTACATTGAAAATCCTTGGGTTTTTTGTGTGGTATTTTGAAAGCGTTTTAATGCTATAAAAAATATTAGGAATCAAAATAGATGATGTGATCTAGTGCAGGGAGTACCTTGTTGAGATTAGTGGGAGTCACATCATTTGAGATATTTAGGTATTTGAGATGATAGGGTTTGACTTCAATCTTGGGATGGACTGTTTAGTATATTATCGATCTTATATTGTCTATTATAGCCTAAGGGTAACTTTCACATCACTAGAGGATGCAGTGTTTACTTACAAGGGTTAATGGGGTGTCCAGGTGAGCTGAGATGGACTAGATCATCATGGGTTGGGCAGAATGATAGCCTAGATTTCTATTTTGTATTTTGGATGATCAGGGAGTGAGTCAGGTAGACTTTCCTCTAATGGTGGATCATTTCAGGGACATGTTCCCAGATGAATTTTCTAGTTTAATTCTCGATAGATAGGTTGAGTTCTACATTGAACTAGTGTTATGAGCTACACCACTATCTATTTCTACTTACTAGGTGGCTACGATGGAGTTGTAAGAAATTAAGTGGAAGAAAGTGTTTTTGAAGGCAAAGTGGTTTATCTGACCTATTACTTCTCTATGGGGTTTTCCAGTTCTTTTTTCAAAAAAAGTGGACATAACTCTTAGGCTATTTGGGGATTATCATAATTTGAATCTGCTAATGGCTAAAAGTTGATATCCCATTCCATAGATAGATTAAATTTTTGATAATATTCTAGGATCCTGAGTGTTCTTGAAAATTGAACTAAGTTTAGGTTATCACCAGGAACACATTAGACCCACACTCATACCTCGTACAACATTTCATAGTAGGTATGTTCAATATGAGTATCTGGTTATTCCTTTCAGTCTCACAGACACAATAGTAGTTTTCATGGTGCTAATGAACCGAGTGTGTTATCCTTAATTATGACACATCAAGTATTGGGCTGGGAGTAGTGCTGATGTATGGGGATAGATATTGGACATATGAGTCTCAGTTTCTAAGGCCACATTAGAGGAATTACCTTATGCATGATCTTGACCTAGATTCAGTTGTTCATTATTTTCACTATTGGAGACATTACTTATTGGGAGATCATTTTTTGGTGTATACAGGCTACAAAATCCTCAAGTATATATTTACTTAGTATTATTTTAATATGAGGAAAAATGGTTGTTGGAGTACCTAAAATATTTTGACTTCATGATTGAATACATGACCGGTAAAGGTAATGTAATGTTTGATGCACTAAGCACGTGGACTTAGATACAGACAAGTGCAGCAGGCATGTAGCTTGTGGCTACTTATGGCATTATTCTCTAAGAAATATATGGACGTGCACAACATTTAGGGATAGAAATACCTAATATCCATAGTTGGGATCTCTACCCTATTCGATAAAGAAAGCGTGATGAAGTTATTGAATTCATAGGGTATAGTCATATGGGAGAGTGTGGAAGGTGAGGACCCTCCTCCTAGTTGGACCATGAGTGTTTATGAGATCTTACATATCCATGGATGTGTTTGGGTTCCAGTGGATATACGAAGGGATATGATTTGGGGGTTTCATGCTTCATCTTGGGAACTACATCCCAATGTCACAAGATGTACCATGACTTTCATCATCAATACTAATGGCCAAGTATGAAAAGTGAGGTAGCTAGTTTTTTTACATGGTGTTACACCTGTCAGTATGTGAATGATGAACATCAACGACCATCCATGATTTTATTTCAGTTACTTATTCCCAAGTGTAAATGAGATGTTGTCATAATGGATTACATGACTTGTTTTCTAAGGTCGCCTTGAGGTAACGATGCTGCATGGGTTGTTGTTGACGGGATCAAAAATGTTGATCATTTATTGCCTATCAAGGATACCTTTGATGTTAATGTTATTATAAGGTTGTATATCCAAGAGATAATACAACATCCTGGGTTCTCACGAACTATCATTTCAAATATGGATTCAAACTTTGCATCTCATTTCTTATAGAGTTTTCCTAGGGATGTGGGTACATAGGTGCTTCTGATCACAGTTCAACACACTCAGACTAATGGCCCATGAGAGTGTATAAAACAAGTGATAGAGAACATGATGATAGAATGTGTGAATGATTTTGGGGGATCTTGGGAGAGACACAGTCATCTAGATGAGTTCTCTTATAATAACAAATATCTGGAAATGATACAAATGTATCCTTACGAGGCTTTGTACGGTAGGCTATGCCAACCACCCTTGTGATGGATAGAGGCAGGTGAGGTAGCATTACTGGGACGCTGTCACATTAAAGAGAATTCTGAGTAGATCTAGTTGAATCATAAGTAGATGGATACTACTCAATCTTGATAGAAATCTTATGTCGACCACCATATATGACCTCTAGAGTTTGAGGTCATGGATCAGGTGTTTTTAGGAGTTTCTCTATGGTTGGGACATAGAAGGATCATGTTACGGGGTAAAATTTCACCACATTATATTGGGCCATTAGAGATTCTTGAGAGAGTCAGATTAGTAGACTATTAGTTTTAGTTACCTCAGAGGTACTAAGCCATGCATGAAATCTTCCATGTATCACAACTATGCCATTATAATTCGGACCCATCTCACGCTTTTCAACCCGATGAGGTTGATCTACAATTTGATGCATCCTTCAAGGACCATTTAAGTCGTTTTTTAGATAGGAGCATGAAGGTTATACAAGGATAGTCAGTTCCTCTAGTACAGGTTCTATGGAAGCATGACCGTTCAAAAGACGATACATAGGAGCGGGAGGCCGACACACATGTGCAGTCACAAGAGTTTTTTCAAATGGATCCTGACTTCCCTAGAGAGGGAGATTTGGGGAAGAATTGCATTAAGGGTGTAATATTGTAAGATTCTACGTTTTTCTTGAGGTATGAATCTTTTAAATTCTTTTTTGGCATATACCCTAAGCCGGGGCGTGGGCCGGTTGGGTTGTTTTTGGGAAATAATAGGCAAGAAGGTTGTGTACCGGTTGTAGGCCAATTACACGATGTGTAATTGGATTACAAACTGTGTAATCGGATTTCATAACATGTAATGGTTTTTCTAGGACCATTCACAATGTGTAAGGGTTTTACCCCATTAAAGGAAAACTGATCATTACACACCATGTAAGGAAATTACTTATCATGTAATTTCCTGACTACGTTTTTTAAAAATAGAGGTAGAGACCTCTATTTTTTGGACAGAAGACTTTTTTTCACTTTTGATGACTAAAAATATTATTATATAGCTTTTTAGATCTAGCTCCCATTTGGATTCCATTTCATTACCTATAATTTTTCTTGGAACCATGACGATAAGATATTGATTCATTTTTAGCCATTCTTGATTCTTCATACGAACAGTTGCATTGTTTGGATTTAGGTTTTTATGCCATAATTTCTTGTTCTTCATATGTTCTTTAGATTTATTCCCAACCAGGATGAATTAGGACTTGATACTAGATGAGAACTCCACTAATGTGATAAGTTAGGTGGTCTATACTTTTCTTTCGGCTTTTTAAGCTTTATAGAGCTATTGTCCTTTTTCTGGCTGCTGGACTTTTTAGCATGGGCCAGATTTTAAAGTGATAATCTGAAATAGATGAGGTAGGACCTGTTTAAGACTCCCTTAGGTTCTTTGATATACGTTTTTTTGTTGTTGACCCATCCCAAGGACACCCATGCGGTGCACCATTCCATTACCTTGGTTTTTACCATTGATGAACTACCCATGGGGTGTGACCTCGAGTTTTACCAGTTTAAGGAAGCTCGATTGTTCTTAAATGAGGCCAAATTTTATACATAAAAGATATCTTGCCTCCTTACCTTGTGTTATTATAATATTCCATGCCTAACATGAGTAAATACATAAATGGAACTTCTTAAATGAGTGGGTGTACTCGTTGGCTGTTTTTAGATTGCTTAAATTGTTTTGTTGGTAATTGTGATTAATGGGTTGGCATACCCATGTGACGTGTTAAATGGAAATTGGTGATAAGTGGGTGGGTATAACCAAGTGACATGATTAAATGAAAGTGGAGTACATGAGTGGGTATACTCATGAGATGTAATGGTGTAAAGGAGTTGGTATACTCATTGAATTATTTTGAATGTAATTGTTTATATGAGTGGGTAGACTCATATGGTTTGAAATTTTTAAAGGCATAGAATTATTGATGATTTACATATATTCCATGAATTCATATCCATGGATCTAGAATGTGGTATTGGACACCTTGGCTAATTATGAATCTTTGATATTTATTCCATGAGATGCCTTAGGCTTTGCTACCCCTTGGATCTAGATATCTTGTACTCACGTAGGACATGTTGGCACACATGATCCTATGATTCCAACTAGTGACTATGTCATGTTTCCATCAAGATTCTCCTGAGACTCGAAGAGGATTCCTTGGTCTTCAGCACCATAGATCCAGTCCTTCGTGATCTAAACTTCATTATATGGCATGAATGTGGGATATATGATTGTTGTTGTATGACAAGGCTATGAGTTTTTTATATAGGTTTCTTTATACGGTAATGAAATGTGGACATGATATGGATGGTTATGTGGAAAGGCTATGTTGTTTGTTTATATTGGTGGTGGAATCCTTGTTAGGAGAGGAAACTTGTTGTATGGTGCCACAAGAGCCTGTTTAGTATTACTTGTTTGCAGTAGTTATATGCCTTGGGCTTTCAAACATACATTACTACTTACTTTCACTTTTTTAGCATATTTCATAGTACTTCTTGAACTGTATACATATTTAGGTGGAAACCTACTGGTATGTTAATCTCACATCCTATTTGAGATTCCTTGGGGACCCAAACAGATTATATAGTTATAGGTGATAGTAGTGGAAAGCACCCAAAAACTATTTGTTGATCATTGTTTTAGAGAATGGGAGCATAGGACAAAGATGAGGCTTGCAATTCTACGTGGGAACTTTTCAGTCGTTATGGATTTTAGATACTTGTATTTTATTATATTTCAATGTACCTATTTTGGATATTTTCTAGATACATGTTTCATCTGCATCATGGTATATGAGACACTTCTGGCTTGTTACATATTCTTGTCTTTCTTGTCTATTTTATCTATTGTTTGCTTATTATATCTTCCTCCACTATTTAATGTGATCAACTTCCATTGTGATAAACTATGTTAATGGGGGTATAGTATCCCAAATGACTCACCTATTCCCCAACTGCTAGTCATATGACTCTGGAATTTGGGATGATGTGCTTGAGGCCATGTAGCCAACCGGGGTTGGGGCACAGTTGACTGACATCTGGGTTCAGGATGATACATTTGTACAATGATTCAATGATTTCATTTAAAAATTCATTGATTTCAAATGATGATATAATATGATGTTGGGCATGTACATACTATATCACATCTAGGTGTGAATAAAATTCCTTAATGAAAAAAATAAATTCCTTTGGGTGATAATTCTTGTAGTGAGATAAATTCCTTAAACTAATAAAATATACTATGGGTGAGAAAATTAATAAAGTGGGAAAAAAATTCTAGTGAGAGAAATCCAATTGATTAAGAAGTTAGAGAGGTGGTATTTCTTGGTGACTTTTATAGCTTTCGAATCAGTAATAAAATTATATATGTCACTTTTAGGGTATGATTCATCCAAAATATGTTATCTAGAACTAAAAAAAAGAGTGGTCTTAGTGAATGTTTATTAGTGGAAGTTCTAAAAATCACTACTAAAAAACATTATTAAATATATTTTAAATATAGGGGATGTTTCAATTAAACCACTGCTAATATTTTTAAAAAATATATGACCCCACCCCCTCCACCCAATGCCCTAACCCCATCGCTCCCTTGGTTGTGCATCTCCCTGATGCTGGCGACTGCCCCTCCCCCTTGGCGGCGCCTCCCCTCGACGTCGACACTCACCCCTCCCTCTCGACATCACCTCTCCCCAACACTAGTGACCACCCCCACCTCGATCATGACTCTCCCCAATGCTAGTTACTCCCTCCCTCCCCCTAACCCCCACCAATCCCTCATCCCCACCTCTCCCTGACATTGATTACCACCCCTTCCCCTCGACCCTGCCCCTCCCCCAACATCGGTGACCGACCCTCTCCCTTGATCGCTCCTCTCCCATATTTCAGAGAATTACCCTCACTCTCAATCATTGCTCTCCTCGACACCAGTGATTACCGCCCCTCCCCCTCTACCCAACCTATCCCCAACACTGGTGGCCGCCCCTCCCCCTTGGTCACACCTCTCCCCAATGTTGGTGACCGCCCCTCACCCTCGACCCCGCATCACCCCAACACTGACCCCCCTTCTCTCCGACAACATACCTCTCCCCCCTTCCCCAACTTCCCCATGATGGCTCACCCCACATCCTCAAGGGTCACCACCCCTTTTCCACTCTCTCATATGATCCTCGTGACCCCAACCCCACTTGCTACCGGATGATGACCCCACAATGATCCCCTGCTACTTGATGGTGATCCCCAATGGTGACCCCTATCCCCCATTTCTTGGAGAGTGCAGTACCCAATCGTAAGGTGTAATTTTTTAATATTGTATGATTGGTTTTCTATATCATTATGTAGTATATCATATTTCACAATCAAATGATAAATTTGGTCGCTTAGGAATCCTATACACATAACTATCATTAATGCCTATTATAAATAGGGATCATGAATCATTTATATGATGAATGCATGTTTGTCTGTGGGGTTATAAATAGTCTGTAACTACATGATTCATTTATCCCTCAAGAATTCTTGGTGAGTAATCCTTAGTGAGTTTTGGATAATGCTTGATTAGAGGATAGGAAACCATTTGGTTTTATTGATTATTCAATGATGTTTTAATATACTTTTTCCACACTGGCATGAGACTTTCTAACTAAGAACATAATGAGTGTACATGTATGTTCACCATGATTTTATATATTATATTTATAGAATTATTGGATAAATTTTGTGACCAAGCTTAACGAATTTAATTGATGTTTAATTTTAATTCTACATGTTTTATTAACCATTTATATCATTATATCTGAATATACATGGAGAAGACTGAAAATACAATACCTGTGGATAAAAGTTTGATTACCTTACCTCGAAACACACCTCGTTATGACAAGAGTTTGAAAAAAAATATCATGTAATTAAAAAATGACCACTGGATGGTATAATAAAATGTGTATGTCCTGATTGAGTATTCAAGTGATTGTTAAATAGAAATGAAGTATATGATCATTTTATATAGAAACAATTGTTTGGTCAGTATGTATGTAGGACTTGTCATGGTGAATATATTGTTATGTAAATTAAAAACAAAGATATTCCTATCAAAAAACACAAAGTGACCCTCCAGATGGGAATTCAGGTTGAAATTTGATAAATGAAACATTTGTCTTTGTAGGATATAATGTCCATGATTTCAATAGATCAAAAAACCTTAAATTGACCCTTATAATTGTAATCATTCTAATAAGTTCAACGACCAAAAAAATGGGCTTTATGAATTAGTTGAAGATGTGCAACAAGAACTGTATGATGGGTGTGATAAGTATTCAATGTTTTCTTTTCTACTTATGTTGTATCATATAAACAGTCTCTGTGAAATTATTGACAATGAAATGTACATGATTTTAGAGTTTCGTCAGGATGAATTTAGTGAAGCTACGATCCTTTCATCATTCTATGAGATTAATAAAGTATTAAATAAACTTGGATGGTATTATACAAAGATACATTAATTGCTTAATGATTTATTGATTTACTAGGGAGAAGAGTCCGACAAAGGAGAATTCATAAGATGTTATAAAAGTAGATGAAAGTCAATGAACAATAATGAGAGTATAAATCAATGCAACCCCCAGAAAAACAAATAAGAAAACTCCTTAAACTTTATTTAATTACTTTCCTCTGATATGATGCTTGAAAATATTATTCATGTCATCTAAGAATACTTACGAAATGAAGTGACATGATCAAGATAGTAATGATGGATTGATGAGACATCCTAAATATTCAACATCATAGAAATTTTTTGATTCATTATATCTATATTTTTCTTCAAATCTTAAGAATTCACGTTTGGGATTGGATTCTGATGGTTTTGACCCCTTTTGTACTTTAGGTAGTAATTATAGTATTTGGACAGTTTTTTGATCCCCTAAAATCTACGTCCATAGATGTGTGTGAATAAATATTATTTTTATATTTTGATGATTATTTCTAGAAATAAAATTCCTAGAAATGGAATTGATGTATACCTTCAACCTCTAATCCAATAATTGTGAGAATTATGAGATGATGGAATAGAAAAATATAACTCCTCAATGAGGAAACTATTAAAAATACATGTTAATTTAATATAGACAATTAGTAACATTCCTGGGTTAGGAAATTTATCCAATTGGAACACTCATAATTGTTTGTCTTGCCTTGTTTTTACTTTTTTTCATCAACTATTACCTCATAGAAGAAAATGATGTTTTATGTGTCATCATTGATTTCTTTATTTCTTCTCATAAATCTAGGTTTAACAAGACACAATTCAATGAAGATATTAAACTGATAAATCCACTAAAAGTGTTATTAGGTTCAGAAATCATGGGACAATTAATGAGCATCATTGAAGAATTTTTAAAATATAATCATTTTAAAGAAGGGGAAAAGGGTACGTTGTACAATATTTGAAGCATTTGGAACACAAAAATAAAGGGTATATTTTTTAAAATTTCTTATTAGGAGTTTAATTTTATATGTTATAATATTTACATAATGAATATCGAGAAAACATTCTGTGGCAATGTAATTTTCACATTGCTTAATGAGAAGGGTAAATCAAAGGATCACCTTATTGCTCATAAGAATTTGGAGTTAATGTATATACAGAATGATTTTTGTGAAAATGATAATGTAAAGTTTCCTTCGACTATTTTTACAATTAAAAATAAAGAGAAAGACATATTCCATCAAGATTTAAATAATTTAAATGTGGAAGATGGATATTCAAGTAATATATCAAGGTGCATTGACGTAAGAAATTGAATGTTACATGGATTGAAAAGTCAAAACTCATGTATTTTGATGGAACATTTTTTTTCATTCGAATTTTGTAATATATTAACTGAAAAATAAACTATGTTACCTTTTTCATAGAGCATTGTAGAAAAAATCTAAATCCAATTCAGCATGATAAACATCACGAAAGAATTATTTTTACACATTTTTATTCATAGATATTATTTCCCCCTTTATTATTCACTGTGATGATTCATTTGATTTTTCATTTTGTTGAAGAAGCTAAACTTTTCTAACCAGAACATTATCAATTTATGTATCCAATAGGGAGGTTCAAAAATATTATTTTTATTTTCATTACTGAATTTAATTTTATTAAATTATTGCATAATTTTTTTTATAAGCTTCTTTTTTTTCATTAGGTACTGAGGTCATTTGAAATCATATATGATTAATAAATATCAACCAAAAGGATATATTGCTAAAGGTTACATATCCAAAGAGTGATTAACCTTGTATTAAATGTATTTGGATGGGATTTGGACTAGATTCAATTGTCTTTAATGTTTAGATGATATCTCCACTAAATATCATTTTGAAAACTAGTTATCAATATTTCCAATTATTGGATAACCAATTGGAAAGGGGTCGAATTTTACACTAAATGAATTTGAGTTTCTATAAGCACATAGATATATATTGCTCATTAGTCTTATTACAGATCCATTTATTAAAGAATTGTGATGTCAAAAAAATAAGTGATTAAGGGGTAGATCTTGAAATGAGATGGAATTAAGAAAAGATATTAATTAGGAGATTGTAAAATGGGTCACCCATCAGGTAAGTATATACTCATATTAATATTATTGACATGTAGTTATTTTGTCTATGTTAATACTAAAACATTATATATATTTTTCTAGATAATGAATTTTGAAAATCATGCTGAAATATCCAATGAGTTTATGTTTTTTTGGCTGATGGACCTCTAATAATGTTTAAGATATTTGATGACTACAATATTCATGGATTTAGGTTTCATATAATTTATCAGGCTTAAGACTTAAAAACTCAAAATAATAGGGTATTTACACTTACAATGGTGGGATATTATAGAAATTTGGATGATATAATTGAATTAAACTATCATGGTTAGTTTTTTGTTGTCTTATTCAAATGAATGTAGGGTTAATATTGATATGGTTATAATGAATGATTCATTACATTTTAATTCTATCAACATCTCAATTTATCCATACCAATGAGAATGTAGATAATGATCTATTTATCTTGGATACCTAATTGAATATAGTTTATTATGTGGATGATGAAATACATTAAGGTTAGAGTTGTTTTTAACTTAAATTAGAGAGACTTATATGATATGAGTGATGAAGATAAATTTTTACTTTGTGACAGTGAACCTAATCAACCACAAAACATTGAATAATTTTTTACTGACAATATAGAAACAATTGAACTTTTAATAGATGTTAAAAAGGAAGAACTATTCACAATGGAGGTTTATAATAATGAATATAATTAAGATGAAGAGAATTGAATGTATAAATTGATAATGAAAATATATTAAAATTTCTCATTGATAAGTGGTCCATACATATATACATTGTTCTAGTTTTTCTTTTTTTTAAATTTTTTTTATTAGATTGTAATTTTCTATACATTTAATATATCTGAACCAATTGAAATGAACGAATGCTGAGAACAAATAAATTTCAAAATCCAAGACGATTATCATCTCCGAGCACACCACAACTACCGTCAACTTTAGTGGATCTGAGTGATTCGGTTGTAATTGAGAATACCAGCGAGCCAGCCACTCACAAAATGTTTTTAGTATCCCACCATCCAATTCATCTCCAGCTATGCAGCAGATGGTCATCCCTTCATCTAGTGGATATCGGTGAGTTACTATTATTGGTATGTCTGTCATTGTAAAAAAATTATATATTTTATTAATTGTTTAATTATTTTTTCAAATGGATAAAAATAAAAATAGAAGATATATAAATATGAACATAAAATATGTATGTGACCTAAAAGAATTCAATATTATCATTCCATTGGATGAGTTTGGGGTTCCTACTGATGATGTTTCCAGAATCTATGGGAATATTATTAGGTCGATTATTTGTGATATAATGAAAATTTCCATTAATTATAAATATTGGAGTTATATTCCTACAACATTGAAAAATGAGGTTTTTTATACTTAATTAATTGTAATTTAATTTAATATTCCTCGATTACAAATTTACCTGACATGAATAAAATTTTGTGATATACTTATACAATATTATGTATTCTATTTATAGATGTTTTTTCATTTGGATGTCCCAGGAACTATTTCAAGCCCATGCACTATGAAATTGTTTTGAATGAAATGGCGATATTTTAAATGAATATTATGACATGAGTATAATGAAATGCCTTTGAGCTCATGATAGATGTATGAGAAAGTGTGTGAATGAATTTATCATGTGAAATGGAATTCATTTTTCGATATTAACAGAGATTCATCTCATGAGGTAATTGAAAATGTTAGAGTATCGTAATAACATAAACAAAATAAAATTATAATTTTTATTAATGTTTCTATTTTTTTAGGAATTATTGAAAAAAAATACTATGAATCATGAGAAATAATTCATTCTTCATATTAGTGTGTCTTAGAGTTTGTTTAGAAAAAGAATAATTTTGGTTTGTATTTTATACATTATTATTTATATCATTTTATTATATTTAAAAAATTTTATAACTTGTTTATAATTTTTATAAAGGATAATGAATTAAGTTACTCTTTTGGCTATACATAGATATGGTTTAAATTGCATAGGGAATCTGATGTCAGTTTTGTAAATGAACCAACGAAAGATGTTTGAGTAAGTATTTTTCATTATCATTTCATGTTATTTCATTACAAAAAAAATAATGAAAAATATATTATTAAAAAAAATACTTAAACCAAATTAAATGGGGCTGGATACATGGATAAAATGTTTCCAATTTAGCACCGTTTGATACATCTTTCCAACCACAATTAATTGTGTCTAAGGCTTATATATTGTTATAATTTATTTTTCAATATTATTTTTTTATAGTAATGAAATAACAATACATAGTAATAGAAAAATATTTTAATTATATAATATTTTGAAGATTAAATATTTTTAAAAAAATTAATTTTTTTTATTAATAGGTTCAAATTCAAGAAATATGGGATGTGAACCCTTCAAAATCATCATCAGTTTCCCAGAATGTTGAAGTTCCAATTGTTTTAGGGAAGGAGAATTCTAGACATGTACAGGGGATGGGTCCGGGACCTATTCCATCAGTTGTCATTGGTACGGAGTCATCCTCAGTTACTACTACACCTAGTGGGGGTTCGAGTAGCACTATTGATAGGGAATCAGAATGATAAATTGCAAGGTTGAAAGGAAAAGTGCGAAAACATGACTCTTATAGGAAAACATAGGATCACTGGTGAAAGAAAATGGAAAATGATTTAGTTTTTATATTTCAATGGATTACTAGAATGATACCCAAGAAAATTTCTATCCTTATAGCTTATCATATCCAGGTGAATTCTAAATTTCATAGATCATTCATACATTTTCAACGAACGCACAAAACATCCGTAAATAAAACTAAAATGACAATTTTATATTGAAAACATGCACTTCAATTCATATCGAGAACATCTTGCACTGGATTGACGTGTGTTTGATTCCTACACATAAAAAATAAGTTATATATTGTTATCCTTATGTTTGAAAATTATTCAAGATCATTTTCTCAGTTTTGACACAGTAAATAGTTTGTAACGGTACCAAAGCCTTTAAAAACATGTGTGTGTTTGGGGGAGGGGGTCAGAAATAGGAATTATATTCCATATCAACATAAAATCAGAGGAAAATGACTGTGGATTGAATTTTGAAATGTAGGAATAGATGACACATCATTTCGAGTTATAGTTTACTAGAGATGCGTGTAAATGTAATTTTACTGTTTTAAAACACAAAAACATATGTGTATTGGTTCAAACCATAGAAAAATATTTCATATTGTCATCAAATCATGAGAAAACAACCATTGAATTATTTTTGAAATGTAATCATATAAAAATATCAATTCGGCTTGTGGTGCAGTCAAAATGCCTCAGTTAATAGTTTTTAAAGGAACAAAATACTTTAAAAATGCATGATAGGGGGTCAAAATTAGAAATATGATGATGGATTTCCATGATTTTAAAGGAAAATAACCATGGCTACTTTTTGAAATGTGGGAACCAGCAATAGGTTATTCTCGGTTACAATTTTCTAGGGATGCTTGTAAATGCATTTTTAGTGTTTTAATCTACGAAAACATGTGTATAATATTACAAACCAAAGAAAAAAACCTCATATTGACTTGAAATCATATGAATACCACCATTGAATTATTTTTGACACATAATCAGAGAGAAAAAATCATTCCGACATGCGCTATGGTTGGAATGACTTAGTAAATAAATTTAAAAGGCATCAAAGCCTTTAAAAATGTGTGTCGGGGTGTCACAACTAGGAATATTTCCTCATATTTCCATAAAAACATATAGGGAAAAAGTTTTTTATTGATTTTTGAAATTTAGGAACTAACGATATGTTATTATATGTTATAAATTTTTTGGAATGTTCATAAGTGGATTTTTAGGGTTTTAAACCACATAAACATGCATGTAACAACAAAAACAATAGAAAAATACCTTAGATTGACCTAAAGTCATGAAAAACTAATTGTTTAGTTATTTCTGATGTGTATTCATAGATAAAACATCAATATGATATGTAGTGTGGTCGGAATGGATGGTAAACTATTTTTAATGGTCCCAAAGCCTTTAAAAATGTCTGTTAGAGGGTCAAAACCTGGAAAACATTGTCAGATTCACATGAAATTATATAAAAATGACTACAGAATAATTTTTGAAATGTTGGAACTGATAACATGTCATTATGATTTATGGTTTTCCTCGGATGCCTGTAAACACATTTTTTGTGTTTTAAAAGAGAAAAACAAGAATATAATAGTGGAAACCATAGAAAAATAACTCGTATTGATGTCAAATCATGTTAAATTAACTATTGAGTTATTTTTGACATTTACGCATAGAAAACACATCAATCCAACATGTGGTGTGGTCAAAATGACTTGGTAAACGACTTTTAATGATATTG
Source organism: Viscum album (assembly GCA_963277665.1). NCBI lineage: Eukaryota > Viridiplantae > Streptophyta > Magnoliopsida > Santalales > Viscaceae > Viscum > Viscum album. The sequence goes on along the minus strand of OY728148.1, from coordinate 982,958,532 downwards.
AAGCCTTTAAAAACATGTATATAGTTGTCAAAACTAAGAAAACATCAGCATATTTCTATGAAATAAAATGAGAACAACCATAGATTTATTTTTGAAATATTGGAACCAAAAGAACATCATTCTGAGTTATTATTTTCCTAGGATGATCGTAAATGAGTTTTTTGTGTTTTAAAACACTAAAATGTATGTGTAACATTCATGAAAAGATAAAATGACCTCATATTAATGTGAAATCAGGGTAAATATACCAATTAGTTATTTTTGACATGTACTCACTAAAAACACATCAATATGATGTGCGATGTAGTTGGAATGGCTTAGAAAACTATTATTAAAGGTAACACAGCCTTTAAAAACATGTGGTGGGGGTTCAAAACCGTGAAAAAAGCATTTTATTGCCATGAAATCATAATTCAAAAACCATAGGTGGGTTTTTTAAATCTATTAATAGATGATATTTCGTATTGAGTTACAGTTTTATTAGGATCTCCATAAATTTATTTTTAGTATTTTAAAACACTAAAACATGCAACAGTCTAAGTCATTGAAAAAAACATCAGATTTATGTCAAAGCATGGGACAACCACAATTGTTTTATTTTTGATGTGTATGTGTAATGTCAATCTGATGTGAAGTGTGTTCATAATGGCTTGGTAAATAGTTTTTAAAGGTACTTAAGCCTTTAAAAACATGTTTCGTGGGGTCAAAACCAAGAAAATGTTTTCATATTTCCATGAAATCATAGAAAAACTTCCATAGATTTATTTTTGAAATGTAGGAACTGACATAACATCATTTTAAGTTAAGGTTTTCCTGGGATGTCTTTTAATCGTTTTTTAGTGTTTTAAAACACATAAATGTTTGTGTAATGGTAAAAACCATAGAAAACTAATCCATATTGACATGAAATCATGGTAAAACCAATGTTTAGTTATTTTTGATGTATACACATTGACAACATGTCAATCTGACATGTCGTGTGGCCAGAATGGATTAATAAATTGTTTTTAAAGGTTTTGAAGCCTTTAAAAACATGTGATGAAGGGTCAAAACTAGGAAAAATCATTAAATTAAAATGAAGTAAACGTAAAACAACTATATATTTATTTTTAAAATGTAAGAACTAACGACACATCATTTTTAGTTACAGTATTCCTAGGATACTTGTAAACACGTTTTTAGTGCTTTAAAACACTAAAACATGCATGTAATGGTCAAAACCATAGAAAAAGACCACAAGTTGACATGAAATCATGTTATATCTATATTTTAGTTATTTTTTATGTTTACACATATGAAAAAAATCTATATAATGTGTAGTCTGATCAGAATGGATCAGTAAATAGTTTTTAAAGGTACTGAAGCCTTTAAAAACATGCATTAGGGGGTCAAAACCATGAATACATCATCTAATTTCTTTGAAATCATAGTAAAATGACCAAATAATTATTTTTTAAATTTAATAATTGATGACACATCATTTTTACTTATGGTTTTCCTATGATTCCTATAACATGATTATCGTGTTTAAAAAAACTAAAATACGTGTGTAATAGTCAATACCATAGGAAAAGATTACATATTTATGTGAAATCATGGTAAAACCACCGTTAAGTTATGTTGGAAATTTAATTGTAGAAAAAATGTCAATCCTAAGTGTTTTTTGGTAAAAATGGATCTATAAATAGTTTTTAAATGTATCAATGCCTTTAAAAACGTTTATTGGGGGGGTCATAACTAGGTAAACATCATCAAATAAACATAAAATCAGAGGAAAATGACCATATATTCATTTTTGAAATTTAGGAATCGAAGTAATGTCATTTGAAGTTAGTTTTTCCTAGGATGGCATTAAATAGGGTTTTAGTGTTCTAAAACCCATAAACATGTAGGTAACAATCAAAAATAGAAAACAACCTCAAATTGATGTGAACTCAAGGGGAAAACACCATTTTGTTATTTTTTATTTTTAAGTGTATAGAACACATCAATTTGACATGTAGTGTGGTCACAATGGCTTAGTAAATATTTTGTAAAGGTATTGAAGCCTTTAAAATCATGCATCGGGGGTTAAGACTTGGAAAACATCATCATATTTTAATGAAATTACAGGACAATGACTATATAATGGTTTTTGAAATGTATGAATTAACAACACATCATTCAGATTTATGGTTTTCCTTAGATTCCCATAAACACATTTTCAGTGTTTTAAAACACTAAAACATGTGTGTAAGGGTAAAAACCATAGAAAACTCCTCATATTGACATGAAACAATGGAACAACCACCATTGATTTAGTTTTTAAATATAGTATATGATTTTATATCAAATTCTTTTAAAAAATATTATGTAAAATTTAAGCACATTGCACATCGATTTAAAAATCAATTAGAATTTTATATACTTATCCCTTATTAGTTTCAAGTGATGAATCATATTTTAAATGAGGAAATCTATGTTTTAAAAGTGTTTTCATGGTATATTATTTGTTTTATGTAAAAATTTCTTCTGTTTAATTAATAAAATAAAAAATTTTATGGGAAAAATTATAAATATATTCCAATTATTTTCACTTCTTCATTTCTTTTCATAAATTTTATGTTTTTTATTGTAGGTGATAGATGTTAACCGAAGGAAAGAGGTTTACCATTCGATTCAAAAATTATTTATAAGGCAGTGGCGATGGTTCTTAGATTCTTTGGTATGTTTAAATTTTATCAATGATTCTATTGTAATTTTGATTTATTATGTTTAGTTTTAATTTCTATGTTTTTTATTATAATTGATGAGATTATGTGGTATGTTTCAATTGATGAGATGATGTCGAGGTATAAGGATGAGACATAGGTCTTGGGGTCGGAATATATTGGGAATGGGTTGTTGTTGGACATATTTTATATGTATAAATTGATAATTTAGGTATTGGTTGAGTGAGGTAATGAGTTGACTGAGGTTATGATGACTATGAATGTATATATATATATATATTACTATGGATGTATCTTGTATGTTGTATGTCTGATGGGATTATTGTGAATTTATGTTTTATTTTTTTACTTGTCAAAGTTTTTATATTTATATTCTTATATTAAATATTTTTAAAAAGAATATTTTTAAAAAAATATTTAGAGGTGATTTTTAAAAACCATTGTAAAAAAAATGAATTTGAATCATAATTAACAATGGTTTATATTAAATACCAATAAACCTAACATCCACTGACATATTTATTGGTTGTTAAGTTCATCTTATCTATTTTATTTTCAAGTTTTTTTAAAAAGTCACTATTAAATAAATTGAAAATCATTGCTAAATTCTCAAAAAAATCATATAAAAAACCAGTGCTAAATGAATCAAACTACTGTGAAATGACTAGAGACCATGTAATACAGCGAGATTTTATTAACCACCACTAAATAATTAGGCAAAGGATTAATCTACTTCCACTAGAGGAAACAACCACTACTAAGAATAGTATTTTTTGTAGTATGGAGTCTTTTTTTAATGGTTTTTGTAATTTCTTCACCTTATATTTCATGTTCGAACCGGAGTGCTACAAGACCTCAGGTATGCCTCCCTTCACACAAGAGGTTTCTGACTAGCAGTGAGGGTCTAATTCCTTCAGTGGGGAGAATATACCCATAGTATCATGTCATAATTCAAATAATATATAATAAACAATATAATAGAAACTAAGTAATTATGTGGAATATTAAACATGGGATACAAGTCATTCAACAATATATGGGATTCTAATTTGGAAATCCAAACTAGAGTAATAATAGGTACATAAATAAATAAATAAAACATCAGGGTCCTCTAGAGACCATCTCTATATACTACCTTCTACATTCTCATTTTCTCAGCCATCACCCATAGGTCTATTTTCCTTATCCAAATCCCTAATCATAAAGTCTGAATGTGCATCGATATTTTTGTGCAGGGTTTGAGTAATAAAATTAAGTAGGACACCACTAATTAATCCTTAACAAGTGTGAGCATGTTTACCTAGTGTATTTGGTGATAATAATAAATGAAAAATAAATTATAAAATCTAAAATCACATAACGAGTGGTTGTGTGTTAACCAAGATACTACAACCCCCGACTGTACTTGCTTCAACTTGATGTTGAATGTAAAGTCAATATATCAAAATTAATCAAGATATGGCCATGAGACTAGAGATCATACTTCTTGGAATTGTGTGTACATACTACTCATCATCCACTGATCTCGAACATTAGAATTCCTCTCCAATATATTCTCTTGGATCTATCCATACTGGCAAAGGATCTAGAAAAGAGGCACCTTATGATGGTTCTGGGAGTAGTGGAAGCATGTGGTGGTGGGAAATACATTAAAATTTCTTTTAATGTTTATATGCTCATAACCAAGTGTGTAACGGTTGATCATCAAATATTTAATTAATTTATATAATGTTATAAAAAATGATTACCTTATCATAGGAATATTTATTCATTAATGATGATAATTATATGAAAATACCCTTTCAAATTTCCTTCATTGCGCTCTGAGTATCCAAGAATAGAATCCCTCTAGAGAAAATCCACACATGCTCTGTTGATATCTGATAAATGTTAAACGATCTCTATGTTCTATTGTGGGGAATAAAATGTCTCGTGTTGTTCACTCATGATCCCTCATTCATTAATCTTGAATAAATCTCACAAAAATTTATTTTTCTTGAGAGGGAGAGAGATAGAGGAGTTAAAAGAAAATTCATTATTTGAAATAATTATCTATTTTCAATTACCATCACACTAGCCATAACAGGATATTTATTGAGGTAGACTTTGGTTTAGGATATTCTTTTTATTGAATCATATCTCTTAAAAATTTACAAAACCTTAAATAAACCTCATTCCGTATTATAATAATTCTTTTATAATTATTCTATTGGGTGCTCCAACTTTATCATCGAAAAATAGTATCTAACCGTATTTTTTATTAATATTATATATTAGACATGGTCTTAGTCTATTAAAAAAAATTCTTTAATTAATTAGACACCTAAATAAATATTTAATTTAAATATTTCATTAATCAATATATATTTGTGATCAATAAAACATGAATAAAATTATACCTCATTCTCGATAATAATATTTATTCAATTAAATAAATTCAAATTGTATTTAATATAGATCATCAGAAACACTTAGGGTTTGAACCTCTTGGATTCTTTCTAATTGGCATCAAGAGAGCTTATTTGAAGTCCGAAATTACTCTCTAGAAATGAGTCAAGGAACCAAAGAGAAATAACATAATTTTGAAATGATGAAAACCAAAAATGAACACTCAATATATAATATAACACCTTTATCATAATATCTCATGAAGCAGGTTGCACATATATGTCACCAACCTATTTTTCTTGGTATATAATTCTTTAAATATCTAAAATAAACACATCGTTAAACCATGTACATGAAATTTAATGTAATGGTTGTATTTAAATCAAATGGATGTGATATCTGCTTGCATAAATATATAAGGGATAAATCCTTCATTAACTTATTCATTAATGAAATGCACGTCATGAAAAGAACAATATAACCTAACTTACCATGAATATATGTCGTCCTGGTTTTCATCATGAAAACTAAGTGCATGAGTTATACAATTCATTAGTTATAATTTTAAAGTCTAAGTACCATTACTCATGCTCACATATAGGAATGTCTGATGACACCAAAACATGTGGAGTTCTTACCAGTGATTCTTTATCATAATCTCCCATATTGGTGATTACCAAGTGAGAACATCATGATATTAAGACTCATCATCTTATGAGTTCTCTCACTTAACAGTCTATGAACTATGTGTCCCATCATAGTAGGTTATCCAAGAGAAGAACATTCTTTAAGAATATCATCATAACACTTCAAGGTTCTCAATATAACAGAGAACTACTATGAACCTATCAATGTGACATATACTCTAGGACATTATTACATTAGAGTCTTACGGAACTATAGAAAATATGTAATAATATGTTTTATTAATATTCAATATGTCGAGCATACTTGTAATTAAAGTACTAATAGCTAATCCTAGGACACCAACTCCAAGAAACACCAGTGAGACATAAATCCAACTACTTAAAACTTTTAGTCCAACTGAAATCACTTAATAATCATATTTATGATGAGTCAAGATTTTAGTCAAGGGGTATGATATATTTTCATCTTTGGAAATACTACTCACTAAAACCTCACCTCTCTTAAAAAAAATAACTCAAGAGATGATACTTCTAAAGTATATGCTTCATCCGTTGATGTGTACTTGGCTCTTTTACGAGAGACACCCCTACATTATTATCACAATGGACTATAATGGGATATTTAATATAATATTCCAATTCATGATATTTGATGGTTTTTTTCATCCATAATGATTATATAGCTACCTCAGAAGTCACAATATACTTGGACTCTATTGTAAAGTCTATGACTATAGCCTTTTTTGAGCTCTTCCAGCTCACAATTACTCCATTCAAAGTGAATATGTATCTCATTTGTGACTTCATGTCATATTTATAAGTTTGAAAACTATAATATTCATATCTTTTGATGACTGGTTCCCCATATCCTCCATAAACTATGAACATATCCCCATTACACCTCAAATATTTTACGATAATCTTGACTGCCATCTAATAGAGGTCAACTAGATCATCATTATGTCTTCTTACTGAACATGATTCATACGAAACATCTATCCTAGTAAAAATCATTATATACATGAATGACCCATTCACTAATTCATATGAAATAATTTTCATTATATTTATTTCCCCGTGTATCTGAGAAGACATTTTCCTGGATGGATTAATGCCATGTGACATTGGAAAGAATCCCCTCATGGATTTTTCCATACCAAACCTCTTAAGTATCTTATCAATGTATGTAATTTGACTGAACATGAACGACTTCTTGGATCTATAATGATAGATCTTGATTCAAAATACATATGATGTCTCTCCCATGTCCTTCATAGAGAAGCATTTATTCAACCACATCTTAAAAAACCGTAAGACTGGTATTAGATTTTTTATAAGTAATATGTCATAAACATATACTATTATGAAAATTTATTCAATCCCACTAAATTATTTGTATACAAAAGGATCACACACATTATTTATAAAACCACATTATATTATAGATTCATCAAAATGAATGTTCCATATCCTAGATACTTGATTTAATCTATAAGTGTATTATTTTTCAATTAGTGTATATTTTCTTCCTTTGTAATCACAAACCATTCAGGTTGTTTTATATCAACATCTTCTTGAAGGTTCCCATTAAGGCAGTTTTGATATCCATTTCTCAAATCTCATAGTCATGGTAAGCCCCAATGTCATGTATAATTTTGATGGATATCAACATTACAACTTGTGAAAAGGTTTTATCTCAGATAATTTCTTGATGCAATTTCTATCCATTTACAAGTATTCATACCTTATAAGTACTGACTTTTACTTCAATTATTATTTTCATATTGAATACCCACTTGAAACCAATGGGTTTTACTTCCATTGTAGGATCTACCAAAATACAGACATGATTTTGGTAGATGGAATCTATTTTAGAATTGATGGATTATTTTCACTTGACAACATTTGTGCCACTTACTGCATCATTTTAGGTTATAGGATCATTATTATAAACTAATAATTAGTCATCATCCTTGGTAATATCCCATTGTTTCTTTGAGTTATCCTATAAAGTAACATTCTACACCTCAAGGTTAAAGTTTCTTCCTAAAATAGGCCTTAAACAACACATTCCAAACCAAAATATGAAAGTATGACAACATAGGTTTATTTACATTTCATAAATGGTATGGTATACTAAATAACCTTCATGATGATTTTTTAAAAAGGTTTGTATTTGTCGAAAACTAATCATTTGAAAAATAATGGTTTTTAAAAAACTAGTGAATGTTTCTAAATTTTCAAAGCTAAACATAAATAGGGAGAAAAGTTTTGTTTTAGAGAATGTTTTTTTCTAGATACAGATGATCAGTCTGAGCAGCACCAATCACAAAGTATCAAATTGTGTAGCACCAACCAGATAAGTTGTTAGAATAATAATTTTGTTGATCAGACACATCATTGGTCATAGATCCATTAGCACGAAGTTCAAGTTTCATTCGACTCAGTGTTGGTTATAAATTCAAAATTTTGTTGAACAGTTTTAATGAAGATAGTGATGTTAGAATTTATAAAGTTTTAAACATTCTAATCTTCCTCCAGAAAGTGATTTTCTAGTTTTTAATTCTCAAATATCATAAATTGTTAATAAAAATTGCGATACAATACTTATGATGAAAAGGTTGAGAATTGGTGAAACCATTCATATTGTGTTTTGGTTGAAAAGAAACAAGGTTTTGAAAGTAATAGAAGTCATAATAGTTTCTTATGTAAGTCCGAAGGTGCTTTTCCAATCATGAAGTTATCATAAATCATGAAAACTCTCATGATAAATGCTATTGAATAAATGGAGGAATCATAATGATTTTCTTAGGTATATGAATCATGAAAATGTTTGCATCAGTTCCAGAATTACAGAGCATAGAAGTTTTTAGAAGTATGTATGAGTTATAGCTTTTGAGGTTTGAAGAATTTCAAAGTTGTAGAATGTAGTTTCCATCGTAATGAGAATTCCATCATTATGAGGATTCTATCAGACTATAGCTAAGGATGTTCCATTAGACTAACTATGAGGAGTAAATTAAATCAGACTAACTCTGAGGATGAAATTCAATCATAATGACATTGATATGGAAATTCAATCAATATTGAATTTGAGAAAAAATGTCAATTAGACAAACTCTATGAAAAAATTCAACCAGACTAACTCTGATGAGGAAAGTCAATTCAGAATGAGATGATGAAGTTCCATCATAATGAGTTGAGGAAGTTCCGTCCTAATGAGCTAAGTAAGTTACATCATAATGATCTAATGATGTTCCATCATACCGAAAAATTTTAGGAAGTCTGATAATAATAATTACAAAAAATACTCAATATGATTTCAACGGATTTGTAAAGAGTTTAAGTAGTCAAAAATCAAATTCAAATATGCAGAGATCTTGATGTTTTTGAATTTAATGAAGTAGGAAAAGTTTTCCAATTTCCTGCAATTGTCTTTCTAGGATTCCTATTAATAGAAGCACAATACATTTGTACTTTACATCTTTTTTATGTGATTGGAAAAGGTGGAGCATTGTAGAAGTCATGTCAAAGTTATCTTTTTGGATTGAGACCTCGTTATAAGGTTGGACATCTTAATTTTTTTTACCAGACTAAGGAATATCTAACTGAGAATATGAGAATATTTTGAGTAATATATATTGAGAATGAGTTCATCGTAATGATTCCATTAGTGTAAATTCATGGGACTATGTCCATTAAACCAATCCCCATCAGAATGAGAGAATCAGGCCTTCCCACATCAAACTGAGGATTCTTGATAGAGAATTTGTGGAGAAGTTTCATTAAAGCCTTTATTATTTTATTTTCGCTCAATTATTTGTAATGAAAATTTTAAGGTGATGGGAGTTAGTATAATAATTTCTACTGAGACATAGAAGCTATCTAGCAAGAGTTGGAACGAGTTGTATTCACTTATTCATTATAGAGAACTTATATAGACCCACAGGATTGGCTATGTAAAGGATGTAGGTTCTCACACGGAGGAAAAACCTTTTAAATCTTACGTGATTTACTTGACTTCCTACATTTTCATGCACATGTATTTACTAAAATAAAATAAGGATATAAACTTTAACAGGTTTAAATTGTTATATTTTTCAAAATCATTGTGACTTCTAAAAGTGACCAATAGATTAAAACCCCTTCTAAGTTGTTATTTAATCCTTTGAAACTTTAATTGGTATTATAGGTAAGTCTCCCTTATATATTCCTTATCATGTATAATATCAATAGTATCAATAGTAAAAAAATCCCATATTTGATGGAAAAAATAATTATGGATGGGAAAATTAGATAATTCTTTATCTCCTCTATTTTTTCCTAGAAGTAGTTGATGCTAGGACAATTGGTTTTACACCTATTAAGAAATATTATCATATGTTTTTTACTAATAATATAAATATAGAAGTTTATGGAAAGGCTATAAATTCTATTCTTATGTCCTTATCAAAAAATAGTTATATGAAGGTGATGGGTTTAAAAACATCAAAGAGTATGTGGGATAAGCTTGAAAGTATTTTAAATGGGAATAATAAAGTGATGGAATAAATGATAGAAATTTGGAATAGTAAGTATGAAGACATATGAATGTGAGATGGATAATTCATTGATTAATACTTCATGAGAGTAAATGAAATTTTTTATATAAGATCCCGACCTTTCCTGAAGATGACTCGAGATTAATTTTAGGTATTTATTTTTTCATGTTTGAGAATACATGGGTTGGGTTTTAACATGGGATGTGTTTGGTAGAAAATTTCATAAAATTTGAAGGGAGAAGAGAAATTCATGGTTGGCGCATGGTTTTCCCTAACCAGGTGGCCAAACCCATCAAAATGTGCAACACTGGATAGAGGAATTTCATGGTTAGCTCACAGTTTTTAAAACCATACACCATCTTAAGAGAAATTGTGAACCCCCATAATAGAGGAGCATGGTTAGGCTCATAGTTAGGGGAAACCATTCATCCATTCCCAACTAACCATGCATGACCTTTTAAATAACCCAAAAATTATATTTTTAATCACTCAAACCCCCATTTTAACTTCTATTCGACCCCTATTTAACCCTAGATGATATTTCATGATTTTGTAGCCTACTAGATGAATTAATAGTCTTCATTACCTCCATTATATGTGATTAAAAGACTATATCAAATATATGCAACCTTCATAGTATGAGGATCTCATCTTACTTGGTTTCCCATTCCTTATCCTTTCTTCTCTTATTTTAGATAGGGTTTGTTGTTCTTATTTTGATTGGATATATACATTGTTTTTTAATCTAGACATATTATTGTAGATATATATATACAATAGATATTTATTTGTTCAATATTGATTTGGGGTTTTAGATTCAGATCTTGTTCTATGTTGGTGTGATGCTCAAATTTTGGGGATTTCTGTTGGACGACTGCATGTCAACGAATCGAGTTAGTTGGCCTACAATCCAAATCACAAATTCTTAATATAAATTATGAATATGTTATTTTATAATTTCTATTATATTGTTGGAAATTTTATTCTTGATTAAATTAATTAATTTGGTGAATTAATTAATTAAGGAAATGTGAAATTGGGAATTTTGGAAATTATAGATTGAGATAATTAATTGTAGAATTAAATTTTAGATATTGAGATTTGAGGATTGAAATATTTAATTTTGTTATTAATTATGATCTATTGAGCTTTGATTGAGATAATTAATGGTGGAATTAATTATGGAATTTTGAGTTTGTGGATATTGATTAATTAATTGTTGAATTAATTATTGTGATTGATGTACTCAATTAATTGGGGAATTAATTAAGGGTATTTATGTGATAAACTAATATTTGAATTAGTAATGACATTTTTGTGGTTATTTAATTTTTTATTGACTAATATAATTTATGTTATTAATTAATTGTAGAATTAATTAATTTACATCATGTGGTTAAGTAATTTTTGAATTAATTAATGTTATTTATGTGATTAGTTAATTATTGAATTCAATAATGGAATCTTTGAGTTTAAATAATTGTTGAAATAGTAATGAAATTTATTTGGATGTTTAACTGTTGAATTAATTTTGTATTATGAATAACAACATGGAAATTTAGTTTAGAATTACATAATGGGAACATTTTCATTGTTATGTGAAAGTTATGAATGGTAACATGGTTATTTAGTTGTGAAATAAAGAAAGAGAACATGATCATTATAATGTGTAAGGAATGAATGGTAACATGGTCATTTAGCTATGAATTAAATAATAGGAACATGGTTATTCTATTGTGTGATGTTTAAATGGAAACATAGGAATTCATGTATGAATTACATAATGGTATTAATGACATTATGATATAATATATTCATCAGACATAATTCAGGACCCTGTGTGAGACAAAGTAGGTATTGAATGTTAAAAATAGAATTATGAGATATGAAATCCATTAGACATACTTCAGGATTAAGAATGGGCCAAAGAAAGCATTAAGGTATGAGTGTCTATGAGAAATCAGGGGTTTGTGTTGTTAAATAAAATTAAATTGATAATGTGGTAACTATTTACTTATGAATTTAAATTATGTATTTATACAACTTCATACCCTTTAAATTAACTATATCTTGTTTTATACACAGTTGGTGGTGGCCTATTGAGCTGTACTCACACCCTACTCAGGATTCCTTATTGGTACCCAAGTTGACTTTGTGTATTCTCGATACGTTAAGGGAGAAATATCATTGTTATATAAATAATATGGGATAGAGCATGGATGAGGGAATTAGAAATGATTCATGACCAAATTATAGTTTTCATCAATGTATTTATTTTGAGTTTAATTTTAGACACTTGACACATAAATTATCCTGAAATATTTTCTTATTTGGTATTGATATTGTATTCCCACTTTTATCCATCTCATGATATCGATTATTTCAGGTTATGATTAAATGTTATTTAGTTATTGTTTCTTATTTTATTCAAGTGTATTTATTCTGATAAAAGGGGGTATAGTCTCCCCATTATCTATATTTCAGGACCTCACTACTATTTGGTATCCTCTAGCTTCTGGGGAGGCACACCTGGGGTCATGTGACTGACCGACTCAAAGAACCGATGAGTGGCACCTGGGTCATGACATTACAATGTGGTATCAAAGTCCATTTTTCTTTTTATTTTTTATTTTTTATTATTATTTGGTAAATGTAGACACGAAACTAGAAAGATTCGGGCCTTGGATATGATCTCATGCATGGGAGTAGCTAACCCATGTATGGGGGAGAACACAAGTACCCAGGGTGGGATTGTTGTTATTCATATTTTTTGTTATAGTTGAATATTATTTCAACATGGGTGACATAGTTGTTGTGTGTTTTGATTATTGATGTAAATTTATTCTAAGATTGGACTTGTGGACCAGTGTGTTACAAGATTTGTGTTACATGCTTCATTCTAGGAACTTAGGGTTATTGTGACATGCATAATTTTAGGCACAGATAGAAAAATTATTTATGGGTAAGTTATTGAACCTGAACTGTTTTTCCTTGCTTGTGAAATTGATTTTAAAATAGCACCTACCATGAAATTGACAACGTTTGTAGAATGATATAAGATGAAAATAAATGGGTGTCTAAATGAGAAACATGAATAATTAGAATGTGTTTATCCTTTTTATCTAGGACCAAGGATTAATATTATTAAGGGTAGTGATAACACCTCAGCTTTGACTATGTGGTATGTTTTGGGGAAATGACATGTTGTGGAATATTTTATTTTTCCTTAAATGTGTTAATTTTGTAAAATGTGTCCTAAGGTACCTATTTGTAATGGTATAGATATTTATCTATGATGGCGCTTATTAAGAGAATAACATGAGGATATATCTAGAGATGATCTACTAGTAGTAAGAACAAAGGAACAAATTGTGTCAGGTGAGGAATTCAGGGAGCAGTTCCACAAGAACTTTTACCACTTCATGAAATTTATGGGAAGAGACCCAGGGTGGGTTGTGAAGAGTATGTTTGATCTAAAAATGGAGTTACAAATTCAACACCCCCTTATTTTATTGGAGAGGGTGGAATTGAGAGAGTTGATTTTAGGGTTGAGTCCATTGAGACTATATCTAACCACTTTGAGACTCCTATAGAGGGGATGTTCATGTTGGCTACATACATGATACAAGGATCAGTGAATCACTGGTGGTATGTTCAGGTGGGGACTGTATAGGCTAATGGTATGTTATGGAAGGAACTGTTGGATATGTTTATAGAGAACGTCTATCCAGAGATACTGAGCTAGGAGAGAGTAGCTGAGTTCATGAGGTTGACTTGGGGGGGGGGTATTTATGTGATAGACTATATTGGACACTTTACAAATTCGCAACACTTTTCTCCAGCATTGGTAGTGGATGAGATAACTACAATGAGACATTTTTAGGATGGGCATAAATGTGGGATTAAGTCCCAAGTTTACCATTTTTAGTTAAAGGGGTTTGCTGAGGTAGTGGATAAGGATCTCATAGATATGGGAAACCTGAACAGACTTCTAGTGTAGGAAAGGTGGATCCAATTTGATGATTAGAAGGTCTGGCTTCTGAGAGTAGGAAGCATTTCTATGAAAACATCAACCAGGGAAATGGGAAATAGAGTACCTAAAAAGAAGGATCAGTTGCATAAGACCTTAATCGAGTGATCTATCACAACTGTGGTAGATTATGAAACTTTTGAAGATAGTTCCCTCAACCACCAATATATTTACAGTCTTGCAGAAATATGGGACATCTACAAAAGTTCTACAGCACTCTGTGCTGGATAAGTATTAAGGGTATAGCAGGTCAGAATCATAGTGTAGGAAGAGGATATTCTACACCATATCAGTCATGAATCTGGAGTTCCACTGGAGAAGGTGGTAGAGGTCGTGTATGTGGAGAATCCAGGTAAGAGCCCTCATATTAGTAGAGTATTGCAGCATAGGGGACATAGACTGCATCACGGGGAAGTGGGGTAAGACTGTTGCATCTTATTCAGCCTTCACTTGTGGATATCAAGGTTAGACCATTGACAGTGAGATGTATTATTTTAATAGATTCTATGATATCTAGTGCCTTAATTTATATCAGTTCTTATCATTCCTTTATTTCTACAAAACATGTTAATGGTTTGAACCCGATGATGGAGTTTGTGAGTGGGGTGTTGATGATAAACACACCTCATGGAGTTCGGTCAAGAGACATTTTTTGTGCAAGGGGTGTTCTCTTGAGGTCGAGTAGAATCGATTTATATGGGATCGTTATATCATAGACATGTCCGGATTTGAACGAATTATGGGTATGAACTGGTTTGTATCATATTTTCCCCACATTGATTTTTACCATAAGAGACAGACCATTACATCTCATAAGGTTTACAAATATATTTAATGTTGAGAGTGGGATAACGAGCCGTTCCAAGTAGGGCCAATTACTCATCAAATAAGAGTGATCAAAACCCAGGTTTATAGTTTAATTCTGAATGATGGAGGTGCAAAATGAGATGTATTTCCACAGTTAGTGTATAGGTTTTAGGATGTGTTTACTTATTATTGCTTAGGGATTCCACCTGGGAGAGATATGTAATTTAGCATTGATCTCATACCAGGGGAAGAGATGATTTCTTTGCCACCATTTAGAATCGCACTAAAAGATATTCAAGAGCTCAAGACTCGGTTGGAGGAGTTAGAGGATAAGGTATTTATTTATCTAAGTATGTCTCCTTGGGGTTCACTAGTGTTGTTTGCAAAGAAGGCTATTAAGAGTTTATGCTTATATGTCGATTACCGAAAGATGAAACAGATGACTGTGAAGAACCAGTATCCTCTCCCCCATATTGATGACCTATTTGACCAGTTGAGAGGAGCTTGTTTGTTCTCAAAGATTAACTTGAGATTAGCGTATCATAAACTGAGATTTTAGACTTCTGATATACCAAGGGATGAATTTAAAAGAAGATATAGACTATATTATTTCATCATAATATTTCTTGGGTTGATGAACACACTATTAATGTTTATGGAATTAATGAACAAAATCTTTAATATGTACCTAGATCAGTTTGTGGTAGTGTTTTTGGAAGACATATTGGTGCACTCCAACACAATTGATTATTATTACCAACATCTTGATATCTTTATAAGAACACTAAGAGAGCATTGGCTATACATCAAGATATTAAAGTACACTTTTTTGGATAGATCATGTAAATTTCTTGGGTATCATCATCTTAGAGGAATGCGTGTTTGTAAATCTAAAGAAGGTTCAGATAGTGGTTTCTTGAGAGCATCCCAAGACCATGTATGATTTCCATTGATTTCTAGGATTTTCTAAAAATTATTATAGGTTCATTCAGAACATTTATCGATTGGAAACATTGTTGACAAGCTTTACCAAAAAAGGGATACCGTTTTATTGGTCAAAAGATTGTGATAATTATTTCTAGGAGATGAAGAAGTTTTTGGCATCAGTACCAATATTGATCCTACCTTAGCAAGGTGAGAAGTAAATAGTGTATTGTGACACATTGGGATTGTAAATGTAGTTATGTTGATGTATGGAGATCAATTTGTGGTTTATGGGTCTTTGAAGTTGAATCCCCAAGAACAGAACTACCCAACATATGACCTCAAGTTGGCTATAATGGTTTATGTTTTAAAGTGTTGGGGAAATTATCTATTGGGGAATTTTTTTACTGTGTATATTGATCACAAGAGATTAAAGTACATATGTTCATAATGAGACTAGAATCTTCAATAACAGAGATGAGTTGAGTATATGCAACCATTAAATTTTGAGCCAGCATATATTCCTGGAAAGGGGAACATTCATGATGATTCTTTGAGTAGGAAGACTCAAACATAGGTGGTTTAGGAATCTAGTGTTGAGTGGAATATGATGGATTTACTAGACGAGATACACATTGTGGTTTAGGAGAGTTTGGATTAGATGACTCTTGTAATAGTTTTATTGGAGTGTACATTTTTGAGAAATATCTAAGATAGAATGTTTGTGAATTTATAATGTTTTATCTTGAAAGAAAACCTTGAAGGTGGGGAGTCACCTATGATTGGATCATAGACGAGGATGACTTCATCTATGTCAGGAATTAGGTTGTCGTACCTAAAATAATGTGAGACAAGCTGATGTGTGAGATTCATTCCTCTAAGTGGGTGGTACTTCCAGGTGTGACCAAAATGCACCGTGAACTAAAAAGATAGTTTTTATGGTTGGAAATGAAAAAGAAAATAGTAAGGTTTGTGACACGATGCTACACCAATCAGTAGGTGTAGGCCGAGCATTAATGACCTATAGGTTTACTACATTCGTTGGCCATTATAGATTGGAAGTGGAACAATGTGACCATGTACTTTAGGGTGGTTCTCCCAAGGATACCTTAGTAGAATAATTCTATTTGGGTTATTGTGGACAGATTGAAAAATTTAGTGAATTTATTGAATATATTAGAGACATTCTCAGTGGAGCAGTTTGGATATTTGTATGGTAGGGTGATAGTCTGTCTGAACGAGGGGCCCCAAAAAATTGTTTCAGACTGAAACTTGTGGTTTACATCACGATTATTATATGGATTTCTTAAGGGGTTTGGTATTTTGGTTTTATTGAGTATGAATTTCCACCCACTGATAGATGGGTGGTCAGATCATACTATCCATGTGCTTGAGGATATGTTGTGATCTTGTGTTCTAAACATTGGTGGGTCTTGGGAGAATCACTTATCACTAGTTGAGTTCAACCACACCAATAGTTGCTGGGAATCTATATAGATGGAACAATATGAGGCTCTTTATAGTAGGCCATTATGACCACCTCTAGTCTAGATGGAGGTATGTGAGTCTAAGTTCATGGGACTGAGTCTCATGTAGGACACATTAGAGAATGTACAGTTGATTCAGAAATATATGGATATGACCAAAAGTATATAGAAGTCATATGCTGATAGAAATAAATGAAGCCAGGAGTTTATAGAGGATGATAATATATTCATTTGGGTGTTTCCTAGATTCATTCAATATAGAATATAGAGACTGGGCAAGTGGACACCGAATTATGTTGGACCGTTTGAGGTGGTGGAGAGAATCAGGCTAGTGGCGTACCGAATGGCTCTTCCATAGAGATTCAATGCTATGTATGAAGTATTCTAATTGTAAAAACTAGGTTTGTATCACCCCAACCCTTCTAATTTGATCGATATGGATGATTTTAAGATTGAGATAGATTTTTCCTTTGATGATAATCTAATACGTGTGTTGAATCGCAGTGAGAAAGTGTTGCATAAATAGACCATGCATATGGTTTGTGTATAGTGGAAACATGGGAATGTGTAGGAGGACACATGGGAAAGGAAAGAAGATATGTGGGATCATTGTCCTAGATTTTTTGACTCGGAATCTTAGAGATTCTGGGGAGTGCAGCTCAAGGATAAGATGTTATAAGGTGGTGAGATTGTAGGATCCCGACCTTTCCTGAAGATGACTTGGTCATAATTTAAGGTTTTTATTTTTTTCCTTTTTATAGTGAACATTGGTTGGGGTTTACCTTGGGGTCTGTTTGGGTGAAAAATTGAGAACATTTGAAGGGAGAAGGGTAGTGCACAGTTGGCTCATAGTTTTCCCTAACCGTGCGCCACTGCCTAGCAAACCATGCAACCTTGGACAGAGAGGAATTACATGGTTGACACATGGTTTTTCAATCTATACACCCAATTATGAGAAACTATGAACCCCCATAATAGAGTTTCACATTTAGGTACACATTTCTAAGAACCCGTGCTCCCCTGCCCAGCTAACCATGCATGAATTTTTAAATCACCAAAAAATTAGATTTTTAATCACCAAAACCCCCATTTAACACCTATTTGATCCCCATTTAACCCTATATAATATTTCATGATTTTGGAGAATCCTATATGTATTAAAAGACATAAGAACTTTTTTAATTAGTTATTTTAATCCTAGATTGATGATCTTCACCCCTCCCTGTAAGAGGATCTTACCTCGCTTGGTATCCTATTCCTTATCATTTATTATCCTATTCTAGAAAGGGGTTTTTCTTCCTATTTTGACTAGATATAGACATGTTTTTGTGGAACTGGATCTAGTACTGTATATATATATCTATATTTAAGAGAAATTGATTGATTTGTTCTTTTTTAGGGTTTTAAATTTTAATCTCAATCTATATAATTGTGCTGGCCAAATTATGAGGATTTTCGTTGGGTGATCGCTCATTAACGAATTGAGGTATGTTTTCTATAATTCCAATCTCAAAGTATTTATTTAAATAACATGAATGTAATTGTATAATTTCTATTATATGTTTAAAAATTATGTTCTTAATTGAATTAATTAATTTGTTGAATTAATTAATTGTGGAGGTCGGAAATTGAAGATTTTGGGAATTATAGATTGAGATAATTAATTATAGAATTAATTATGAGATATTAATATTTTAGGATTCAGACATTTAATTGTGTAAATAATTATGATATATTGATATTGTGATTGAGATAATTAATAATGGAAATAATTATGTGATTTTTAGATTGTGGATGTTGATTAATTAATTGAATTATTAACTAATGGGATTTACGTACTCAATTAATTAGAAAATTAATAAAGGGGATTTATGTGATAAATTAATTATTCAATTAGTAATAAAATTGTTGCGGTTGATTAATTATTAAATTTACTATTATAATTTATGTGATTAATTATTTTTAGAATTAATTAATGTATTTAATGTGATTAATTATTTTTTGAATTAATTAATGTTATTTATGTGATTAGTTACATTTTGAATTAACTAATGGAATTGTTATGTTTAACTAATTGTGGAATTAGTAATGGAATTGATGTGAATTATTAGTTGTTGAATTAATTATCTGTTAAGAATGGTTACATGGTCATTTAGTTTTGAATTAAATAACGGGAACACAGTCATTATAATGTCTAATGTATGAATGGTAACATGGATATTCAGTTGTGTAATAGACAATGTGAACAAGATTATTATAATGTGTAAGGTATGAATGCTAACACGTTCATTTAGTTGTGAATTATATAATTTAAACATAGACATTCTATTGTGTGATGTATGAATGGTAACATGTGAATTAAAATATGAATTAAATAATGATATTAATGGAATTATGAGATATGATATTCCTCATACATACATTAGGCTCCATCATATTTCAGTGTAGGTATTTAATGATAACAATGGAATTATAAGATATTATATCCCTCAGACATACTTTAGCCTCTTACATGAGTTGATGTAGGGATTGAGGTATGAGTGACTATGGGAACCCAAAGGTTTATATAGATAAATAAAGATTACTTGATAATGTGATAATTGTTTACTTATGAATTGTAATTATTTCTTTATACAACTACATACACTTGCTATTGATTAGATATTCTTTTAGTTGTCATTAGTGGTGGAATTATATAATGCCTTATATTTTCCATGCACTATTTTTTTGGATACTATATATATTATTTGTGAGACCAGGAATTGAGACGTTGTGCGATTCTGAGGACTTTGTTCCTAAAATAAATGTTTGAAATATATTTAATAGCATGTATACACAGTTTTCATGAAAAACATTAATAAGTTCTAAACGGGTACGCTGATCAGAAATATGATGGTACCGTTGATTTCAGAATGTGAGTATTACCCTAGGAGGGACTTAACATTAGTCGGTGTGGGTCATTTGTACAAAAGTCATCACAGGCGTGGAAATTAAAAAAATTATTTAATAAATTATTTTATATCGTTTTTGTTTATGCAGTGATTGATGGACTTTAAATAGACAATTATGGAGAAACACTAGGGTTAGTTGTACCACCCCGGAATCATTGGAGAGCCATTGGAGATAGATTCAGTGAATCCTCTCAGATGAATGGAGATAGGATCTTAGATCAATGATGGATGAAAAAAAGATTCAAAGGATATCACCAAAAAACATGAGACAACCCCATTCTTCATTAGTGATCTATTTGAATAAAGGTAGGGCACGTTTTTTTATTTTATTCTTCCTCGTTCTTTATTTATACAATAAACATGAATCAATAAATGAAAATATTGATTTGTGGTTTGATCATTATGTGGGATGAGCCTATTTTATGAGGTTTTGATGGGAGAATATAATTTTAATTTTAATTTTCATATTTTCATTCTAATAATGATGGATAAAGATAAGCATGAAAATCGATCAAGGTTTGTTACTCCAATGTGTTCTTTTCATTTTCTCCCCCCATTCATCATTCGCCACGAGGATTCTCATCAATAGATCATTGTGCACCCATTTCTTGGTGCAATGATCCAATATCACATATCTAAGATGGGAATAGCCAGACAGAGGTCTGATGATGGATATAAAGCAATTTAGATGATAGAGGATACCAAATTAACCATTCTTCAACAAAAAAATAATGACAATTTGATTCATTTTTTGAGTAGATTTGATGGTGTAATTAATTATTCATCAACCAAAAGGATTGGACAAGTTGGGATCTTCAACCTCATGGTGAAACGATCCCCAAATCGAAATCTGGAGGCGTTGGATCAAATGTGGGCGTAGATATGGGATTCTGAAAAATCCTGAACAACACAATGTTTAATCTAGATCTATACATTGTGTGAGGCCACATGAGCTGCGATTAGGGTTTCCATAGGATGTTAAATATCACATGGAATGTGATCCCTTTAACATAGCATGTGGTATCACTTGGGTCACTCGACATGTACTCAGGAATCACGCGGTCTGTTTACATGGGACGATGTTCACAAGCTAAGCTGTGTACTGGTACTTGAGAAGAAAAGAATAGGATGATGATGTGTACCAGCACATGGTTAATGTAAATGGGATGCGTACATGGGGTGTACTACTACATGGACACAGTTTGATGAGATGATCTATTTACACGGGCATGACCCAGGTTCAATGGACAAGGAGTGTGACCCATACTACACATTGTGTACTATTTTATACATGTCTTGGAGACCTTGTACTCTATATCATGGAAAAATTATGTGAGGGTTTGTTACATTTATTTTTTCCATGAGGTTAGTATGTAATAAATTTTTACTCATGGGACAACTATTCCTTCAGCTATAATTCCTAGATAGAGTTGTTGGAATCCCTCTGAGAGGCCTAGAGTGAGATCTTCTATTCATATTCATTTCCTAGGTGGTGTTCTTGGTATCGATGTGACCAACACTACATGGGTATCAGTCTTTTTCATAGCGGGTTAATCCTGATTGATTTGTTGATATAACCCCATAGCCTTGACAGGGATCTTCATATGTGTATGGTATTCTATTCAAACTATTAGCATGCAATTTTTCATGAAGAGACCCGATAATATGTACCTATTGGATGGACATCATTAATGATATTAGATTTAGGAGTGTGTTCTCTCGGGTGAGTGCTTTGTGCAATATTCTATATGGAATCATAGACTAGTATAATATGGATTCTATTGGTACTATAGAATATATTGGAACATGTCTTATAATTTATGGAATAACATATCACTTCCCAAAATAATATTTGAATATAGTCGAAGAAATAGTGAAATTAGAATAAATAACTTTCCTAACTCATAGGAAGTTAGAAAATAAAAATCACAAGAAGTTAGAAACATTACAAAAAAATAAGTTTAAATATCTGGAAGAAGTTTATGGAAGATGTTATTTGGATTTTCATTATGTCGAAAGATGTATGAAACCCCTTCAAGAACAAGTTTCTTATGGTAGAAAAATCAAATGAAGCTAGGATGAAGAAATTTGAGGAAATATTTTTTTGTTGAGACCACCATGAAGGAAAGTAAAAAATAACAAACCATATATACTTGAAAGTGGTTGTTATTAATGCATGATAGGTGATTTAAAAATCTTGAAACAAGTTGAAAATCATGAATGTGGTTCAATTAGCATTGGGAATAATAGTTCTTTAAAAATCATAGGAATTAGAATGATTGAGATTAAAGAAAAAATTTGAAATATTAGGAATATTTATTTATTAATGTTCTAAAACATAATTAACATAATGTAATTCAATATTTTCATGATGGAAAATAAGTTATTTTCAGAAAATATTCCTGTGTTATCAGAAGTGTGAAATAATGAAAAGTTATCACAAAAGGAGAAAGAACTAGTGGAAATATTTTTCAAGTTAATGAATTTAAAAACTCATGTTATCTAAGTGAAAAATATGAGAATAAGTTTTGGTTCCAAATACTTGTCCAACTTGGGAAGAAAATAATGAAAAAACTTTCTAAATTTTATTATGTACAAAATTTTCCAATATTGAAAAAAAGAGAGGATGATTTTTGTTCTACTTGTTTGAATAGGAAGATGACTAATAAAAGTCATAATAAAGTTGAGATTCCATCTATAGGGCCTCTTAAACTTATTAATTCCAATTTAGGTTTCTCAGTGAGACATCTATAAAAAAGGATATTTTTAATTTATCAATTTCAATGGTGATTTCACTCAAATGACAGACGTCATGTCTTTGAAACACAACTCAGAGCCTATAGAAATGATCAGGTTTTTCAAAAAAGATGTTGAGAAAGAGATGGGGGTTTATATAAAGAAATTGAGAATGGATAATGGTATTGAGTTTACAAGAAATACTTTGGAAACATATCTTAGAGATCATGGGATTAAAAATTAGTATAGTTCTCTGTATACCCCACAAGAAAATGTTATAGTAGAAAGGAGGAATATAGGTTCTGTGGAAATGAGAAGAATCATGTGAGAATAATAAAAACATTCAAATTTCTACTATAGTGAAGTTGTTAGTATTATATTACATGTTTAGAAAAAATTAAGTTTGGAAAACAACATGAGTTCTTATGAAATTTTATATGAGAAAAAACCATTATTGAAGTACATCAATGTTTTTGGAATCCCATGTTTACATAAAATAATAAATTTGGATTGGGAAATGCTTGATGAGAAAGATGAGGGAGGAACTTTTATTATTCACCCAATGGAAGAAGTTACAAATGTTGGAATAAATGTTTATAAATGTTAGGGGAATCGTATTATGTGGATGTTATTGAGAATCAAAGTTATTTAAAAAAATTATGTAGATTTTGAGGAATAAAAACCGAAATTTTCCAATGAAAATGAAAGTGATAAATTTAATGTTGATGAAGATTCAGATGAATCATATGATGAGGAATGTTAAGAAGGAAGAGGAAATCTGAAATTTCATACTTTAAAAAAATTTGGGACTAAAAATATTGTGGGGAATTATAAGGCTGTAGTTCAGGCTAGAAGAAAGCTGATATTAGAAAATAAAACTTCACTCATCTCAAAATATGAACCATTATTAGTCTCATAATCTATTCAACACAATGAATGGGTGAATTTTATGAATGAATTGTTGGATCAAATTGAGAAATATGAAACATCAGAACTTGTTTTTTGTCTGAAATAAAAAAAATTATCATAAAAAATGGGTTTATAGAAACATTATGAAAGAATATGGAGATGTTTCAAGAAACAAATCTATTATTTTTTATAAAGGCTATGCACTGGTGGAAGGTGGAGATGTTGATGAAACATTTTCCCCTATTTAATGTTTAGAAACTATTATAATGTTTTGAGTAGTACCTGATCATCAAAATTACAAATTGTATCATATAGATATAAATTTGGATAAATTGAAGAAGAATTTTACAATAAGAAACCTTTTGGGTTTCTACTTAATAAAGATGAAAACATTGTTTTTATATTGAAGAATAATTTATATGGGCTAAAACAACATCGACATTCCTGGTATTCTAAGATTGAATTTTTTTTGAGAATAATGATTTTCCAAAAGGAAATGTTGACAGAAACTTATATATGAATGATGTTGACTTTGTAACTCTAATTAAATTTTTTCATGTAGATAATATAATTTTTTCCATTTATGAAGAAAATTTTTGTAAATAATTTTATAAAGAGATGCAAAAGAATTTTGAAATATCAATGTTGGGAGAATTAACTTTCTTCCATGTCTTACAAGTTCAATATAAGGAATAATATATTTTCTTATCTTATGAAAAGTATGCAAGAGAATTGATAAAAACTTTGGAATTGTAGAATATAAATAAGTTTCTACTCTTATCTCAGTGAGGATGAAGATGAGTAATGATGAGCCTAGAAAAAGTGTGAATTAGAAAGTCTTTTGGAAGGTGATAGGAAGTATACATTACCATATAACCTGATGTATTCTATTGTTTATGCTATAAATTTGTGTGCTAGGTATCAAAGTAATCTGAAAGAGTCAAATATGTTGGCAGTAAGTATAATTATGAGATATGTCAAAGGAACACATTCACAAGTATTATTATAAAAAATAAATTATAAGAAGAGGTTTCATGTTTATATTAATATTGATTGGGCTGGAGATTGTACTGATATAAAATCAACCTTATGAGAAACATTTTTCATGGGTGAATGTTGGGTATATTTTCATAGTAAGAAACAATGTTCAGTAAATGTGAGAAAAGTGGAATTAGAATATGTTGTGACTATTCAAGTATGTACTCATATATTATGGATGAAATACCAATTGGATGATTTGAATATAAAGGTTGCTAAACTATTGAAGACACTTTATGACAATCAGATTGCAATTGATATTTCTAAAAATCATGTCCAACATTCAAGATCAAAACACATAAATTTAAAGTATCACATTATAAAAGTGAATGTTTCTTGTAGAGATGTTTTTTTTAATATATCTCAATGAAGTATCAAATTATTTATATCTTTACAAAGTCAATATCAAATAATGTTTTGATGAGTTGAGTTTGAAAATTCATTTTCATCCTCCTATAATGACTTATTACAACTCATAAGGAAGTACCCTACCATGCTTTGGATTATATTGACAAAGGGGGAGAAAAAGTAACAGCATTGTAATATGTAAGAATTTTTTAATTATCTTTCTGTTGTGAATATGAAGTTGTGTTTATCAAATAATGGGGGAGAGGAAAATAAAATTTATAGAAAAATAAAAGTGAGAAAATATAAAAGTTAGGGGGGTTTTATCATAGCATGTACATTCTATTTTCTTCTCACCAAGGGATTGACTTTTTTCAAAACAAATACCATATCTATTAGTGTGGTGTCTAAACACTTTTAATGAAGGATGTGTTTTGGTAAAATTAAAAAAAATTGTGTTGTTTACAAAAGATCAATTGTGAAAATTTTCATAGAGTTGAAAAGGTTATTAATTGGTGCTGTTAAAATATATGAATTGGGTGATTAAAGAACCTTTGTGATGTTTTGTTTTTAATAAATTATATTAGTAGTTGATAACTAATCTTTTATAAAATAATGTTTTTTAAAAACAAGTGAATTTTTTTGAATTTTTGAACCCAAAAATAAAGTGGGAGAAAAGTATTGTTTTTGAGAATGTTGTGTTATAGACACAGAGGATTGAACTGAGAAACACCAGATGAAAAGTATTGAACTAATCACCACAGGTCATAGAATTCAAAAAAATGATAGAGTTTTTTATCATACACACCATCAGTCTCAGATCCATTTACATGATGTTCATGTTTTATTGGACTCAATGTTGGTTATAAAGTTAGAATGTTGCTGAAGAGGGTAAATGAAGAATGTCATGTAAGGAGTTAGAAATTTCTTAAACATTCTAACCTTCAGTCAAATATTTCTTTTCTAGTTTTTAATTCTCAATTATCATATGTTGTCTGTAACACTTGTGCTGTCATCCTTATGAAGAAAAGGGGGGATAATAGGTGCAACCAATCATATTGAGTTTTGGTTGGAAATAAAGAAGGTGTTGAAATTAAAGGAACTCGTAATACTTTCCTATATAAGGCATATAATACTTAAATAATATTGAAATTCTCGTAAATAATGAAAACTATAATGATAAAATATTTTTAATAAATAGAGGTATCATAAAGATTCTATTGATTCTAGGAATCAAGAAAAATGTTTTCATCCAATCCATAAGTACTGATCATAGATGTTTTCATAAGTCTGAATGAGTTATAAATGATGAGGTTTTAAGTATTTTAATGTAGTAGATTAAAGTTTCCATAATAAATAAAATTCCATCATAGTGATAATTCCATCATTATGAGGATTCCATTAAATTGAAGATAAGGAAGTTAAATGTGGTAGAATCTTAGGAGGAAAGTTAATTAAACTGACTCTGAGGAAGAAATGCAATCAAATTAACTCTGAGAAGGAAATTTAATCAAGGTTGACTCTAAGAAGGAATGTAAATCACACTGAATATGAGAAATAAAGTTAATTAGATTAACTATAATGAGTAAATTAAATTTAGAATGAGATGAAGAAGTTTCCTCATAATGAAATGAGGATGTTCCATCATAATGAGTTGAGTTATTTATATTATACTGAATAAAAGTTAGGACGTCTGATAAGAATTATTATAAAGTAGATGTAAGAAGATTTCATAATATTTGCGAAGAGTTTAAGTGGACATAATTGAAATTAAAATATGTATAGATATTGGTTTTTTTTCATTTTAGTGAGTGGGAATTTTTTTTAGTTTCTTAGATTTGTCTTTTTAGGATGCTTATAAATAGAAGAAATGTATATTCATATTTTTAAGCCTTTTTATGTGAGTGGAAAAAGAAGCTCATTGTAGAATTATGTCAATGTTATCTTTCCATATTGAAATATCATTAGAAGTTTGGACATATAAAATTATTGTTTATTGGACTTAGTATGATTTGACTGAACATTTGAGAAGTGTTTGAGTAATTCATAATGAGAATGGATTCATCAGTCTGGGTCCATCAGACTGAATTCATCAGATTGAGTCCATCAGGCCCAGCCCTATCGGATGGAGAGAATCAGACCCAACCACATCATAAAGATGATTCTGAGCTGAGAACTTGTGGTGTAGTTTGAAAAAAGTATTTTTTTGTTTTATCTTTGTTTTTTGTATGAAAAAATTTATAAACTAATAGGACTTTGAATAATCCTTACAATTAGTATATATAATGTGTCTAATGGGAGTTGGCACAAGTTTTTTTCACTTATTCATTTTAGATAATTTCTATAGACCCATTGGAGTGTCTATGAAAATGATATAGGTTCACACACTGAGGTCGAACCCTGTAAATATCATGTTCTTTACATTTTTTTACTAATTTTTCGTACCATATTATTTACTAGAAGATGATAAGGATATAAACCTTAACAAGTTTCGGTGTTTAATATTTTTAAAATCATTGAATCTTTTAAAAGTGAACAACTAATTCAACCCCATATATGAGTTATTATTCGATCCTTTGGAACTTCATATAATGTTTATCACTTTATTTGAAACTTTTTTTAATATTTGTGCTAATTTTTTGTAATTAAATTCCCTAAAAGAATAATGGAATACTCTCATGAGTCATCATTGATCTCACCATGTCCAACAATATGTGGATCCTCCTTTCACTTATAACATTCCACTGATGTGTATAAGGAGGAGTGAGTTAATATAGGATCCCAAAATCCTATAAGTAATCAATGAATTCTTGATTTAGATATTCTCCACCAAGTTCTAAGAGGATTTTCTTAATCAAATTACCAATTTTGTTCCCATATTCATTCTTTTATATCTTGAATTTATCAAAATAACATGACTTAAACCTCATTAAGTAGACATATTCATTTCTTCCAAAATCATCGGTAAAATTTATGACGTCTGAGAACCCACCCCCTGCCTCAATAAGAAATGGTCCACCCACATATGTATGAACTAATTCATGAATTTATTTAGACCTTTCACCTTTTCTACTTAATTGGGATTTATTCATTTTACCATATAAATATGTGTGACACATTCAAATTGTTTTTAGTTCAAAAGAATCTAAATATCCATTTTGGTATAACTTAGTCAAGAATTTTCATTTACATGACCAAGCCAATGATGCCACAATTGGGTGTGGCATGAGTTATGTGAAGTAGTTTCATTATCAATTTCCATTACATGGTTTGTGTAATACGATAAAAATATTTGTTATTTGAATTCACCTTACCATAAAAAATGATATTTTTATTAAAGAAGCAACATTAATTTAAAAATATTAAAATAAATCCATCTATATCATGTTTAGTTATATAAATAATGTTTTTTGTAATGGATGAAACATAATAACAACGTTTCAAAACCAATATCATTATAAGATACTGTATTTTTCTAGGTACGTCCCACTCTGAGGTTTTCATTGAACATATTTTGTTTGGGTTTCCATTGTAATAAACACTTAGAGGCTAAGTGTTATTTGATGACAGAGAGACATTTTTTGTTAAAATAACCTTAATTTTAGGAATTTATGTCAATTTAAATTAATGTATTCCATGTATAAATATGTTAAATTGGGTTAATAGGGTTTTCTATGAGTTTATAAGGATCATTGGTGGTTTGGTCACATTAATAGAAGATAGAAAAGAAAATATTCAATGAAAAATTATATGTTGTGTACATGTTTCATGACATGTAACTATTTATAGATGAATTTCATGAACTAGTTTACGATGTGAGGTGGTTACATGTCATGAACCTGATTCACATCATGTAAATGTTAATCAAAATAAATATTATCCCAGGGAAAATGGTTTTTCAAGCATAACATAAAAATAAGTAAATACATGACATTATAGGATTACACATCTTGTATTCCACATAGCCAGTAGTTTTGTGTGTGTTGAGTACTTATGTCTCTAATTATTTTTTATTATAGCCTCTCCTCCCTCACTCCTAGGGTGAACTCTAGGAAATATTGTATTATCTTCCCCCCTTCCAGATGTCCCATTTTCACATTTGATCCTTGGTGAGTTTATTCACTTTGGATTCCCTCTTCTCACCCGTTATTACATTTCATTATAGTATACATATTTTGAACATGGGTTTTTTTTGGTAGTTGATCTTGTTTTGGGTTAATCTTGTCTATTCTTGTGATCTTCTGTGACTTCTTCTTTAATCGATTTTGTCATTAAAAGCATTGTGTTAATCACATGTTAAAGTTATGGAGACTAAACCTAACCCTATGGTATATATAATTGTGAATTATATGAAATATTTTGATTATGAAAATGTAATGTGAACTATAATTAATCAGTTGATTTATAGTAAATCATGGATTGGATTCCTTTAGATTCAATGGTTGATGCAACCTGGATTATGGATACTCATTGGGTGAGAAAACATTTGAGTAAAAAGAACATGGAAAATGGTTTAAATAATGGTGATTATAACATGATACCTTAGGTGATTGCTTGATATAGAATCCCTAGGTAATCTATTATTGATTATTGATATGACTGCTGACCATTTAATAGATAACTGAAAGTTTATTTGGAAGGAAAATGGTAATTTTCATAATTAACCATTGAGATTTATGATGTGATTTTATGATATCCATAATATTATGACTTGTTGAGTTGGTCATTAAATGATTATATATAAGGATATCATAGTAGTGTTTCATTTATTATATAGTAGGCTTGGCCCAGTGATACATGCTAAAATTCATATATATATGGATTTCCGTGGAGGATGAAATGATTATATAGTAGGAAATTCCCAGTGATACTTGCTGAAATGCTTATATACCAGGATACACCCAGGGACACATGCTAAAATGCATTTATATAGGGCGATGATCGAAGGTTGAAATTATTAAACAAATAGAGCTACCTGAGTGTTTGATTTTTCCATGGTATATGGATATAGATGGAATGGTTGTGTTACATGATCAGGGACATTTCATCATGGTTTTGAAATAGGTTAATTGGTATATTATATCAATTAGTTAATTAATACACCTATTTATCACTTTATTTCTTATAAGTATTATCATACTAGTTGTGTTTATGGATGGTGGTGTCGACCTACTATGTTTTATTAAAACCCTATTTGAGAATCGTTTGGTACGTGAGAAGATTACATGGATGCAGGTTTGGACAAGGTAAAGGGACATTATTGATGATTCTTTTGTTTCATGCTGGATGGGATGGATTATGGAGATGGGTCTGAAATGGGGATCAAGACTAGAGCCTTTTGAGATTATTTAATTTGAGTAGATTATTTTGTTCGTATTGGTTTCAGTTTTGCTTTTAGATAAATCATATCTTGTCATTACATTATTCATTATTATAGGTTCCTCCTTTTATTTTCTAGATGTATGATATACTATTTCCACTATTTCTCTATTACTCTAATTTTTATTACTATGGTTTAGTTCCACTTTGATTTACAAGGGGGTATAGTCTCCCCATTATAAATATCACAACCTCGCTACTATACAATTGCCTCTGGCATATGGGGATGCATGCTTGACGTTTAATAACCAAATCATTTTGACCATGTGAGAGAGTACTAGATTAGGGGACATTAAAAAGTTGTATTAGAGGATCAGCTTGTTTTATTCTATTGCATTATTTTTTGGAAAAATTAGAAAGGAGAATAGGATCTATTGGGACTTGGTAATGAGCATATTCATTAGAGTATCTGACCCCTGTAAGGGGGAAAATTTGGGTTCCAGGGATGGGATTATTGTTTATGTTTTTCTCTTGTTACAATTGATGTTATTTCACCTTGGTTTATTTACATGTTGTGTGATGTTATTATTTTGTGATGTTATTGTTTATTGATATTTACACTCACGGACCAGTATGGTGAGATATGAGTATGCATGCATCATGATAGACACATAGGGATATATATATATATATATATATATTGACATGCATTGTTCATGATAGGGACATGTTTATTGAATGTGTTATATACATTCCAATACGAATTGTGAAATAAGATTTCTATTATATATGATAAATTTAATGAAATAAACTATTATATCATCATAAAACACTTATAATCCATGGTTAGAGAGGCTCAGAGCAATGGTTATCTTCTGTCATCACATCTTGAGGTTCAATTTATTTTTAGCCACAGTTTATAGGAGTGTGTTTTTCTTGTTGATAAAATGACTCCTCATCATCTTCGAGTTGAGTTCTAAGAGAGTGGAAACCAGTTATCTCCCAAAATTTATGAACTGAAGCTTACTTTATATCTTGAGGATCAAATGGATGTTCATCATCACAACAAATTCTTAAGGGTCATGCAATCCATGGAAAAGGAAACTATTTTCATCATGCCTTTGATGTAAGAGTTAATGATAGAGATTCAACTACAATATCCACCTATATTCACTGGGGAGTTAGGCTCCCAGGTAGCTAAGTTCTAGATTGAGTCAATCTATACAATCTTCAATCATCTTGAGACACCCACAGATTGAAGGGATAATCATGTCATGTATATTATCAGTGGACCTACCAAACATTGGATGGATATTCTAGAGCAGGATGGGAAGGGGAATGAGTTATCTTGGAAGGAATTTGAGGTGAATATCTTGAACCACTCCTATCCATATATGCTGAGGGATGAGAAGTATCATTAGTTCATGCATCAGATATAGGATAGAATATTAGTGATGGACTATGTTGAACATTTCACCAACCCTCAATGCTTTATTCCATATTTATCTATTGATGAGATCTATAGGGAGAAACAATTGAAGGATGGTATTCACTAGGAGGTCAGGTCATAGGTGAATTTTTTTATTCTGAATAGATTTTTAGATTTAATGATTGATGAACTCCTCATTGCAAAGAATCTGAGAGAGGACCCAAGAGGTAGCCATGCAATTTCCATTGGGTAAACAAGGATCACTTATTTTGATGGTAAGAAGTGATTCTATGATAGTTTTTTCCAATGAAATGACCTGAAGACCAGTTAGGGTAGTGGAACTACATCATAGGATCATATTCCATTATAGTGCATCAGTGTAGAAAGTTAAACCACATGAAACCATAGTTTTCATACACCACTTTGTAGTTCCATGTTTACGACTGGATGGGCCATATTCATAATTTTTTAGAACTTATCATAGTATAGTAGTGTTAGGGGAGTAAGATAGTTACTAGAGTCTAGGAAGGACTCCACTACTCCTCATCAGATAGGTAGTTAGAGTTCTATATTACGTTTAGGTTGAGGCGGGAGATGTGGTACCCCATTGAAATGACAAAATGTTTATTAGTAACATTTTTTTCCTGAATAAATTTTGTTGTATTATATTATATATTGTACACATAAATGAGTCAATTCCCCATTTTCACAGATGATATACATGAACAACATGCAATAATGATGAACCACTCAAATGGACTTTCTTTTGTTTAAAATGGACAACTTTTTAAGTGAAAACAACAACTGACTTACAGAAATCCGACCAAACACTTCAGGATTGTATTGATCCTTTATGAGTACGATCCATGAGTCATTTGTGACATGTGAGAGTCAACCCCACCTAAATTCAAGGCACGTTTTGGCCGGTACCACTCAAAGGGTCTCCCTTTTGTTTAAAATGGAGATACTTTTAAGGGAAAATAATAACTAACCGACGGAAATCCGACCAAATTCATTAGGATTGTATTGATCCTTTATGAGAATGACGCAAGGGTCCTTTTTGACATGAAAAAGTAATCTATGTCTCAATCTGAGGCACGGTGTGGCCGGTACCACTCGAAGGGTCTCTCTTTTCTTTAAAATGGACACAACTTTAAGTGAAATCAACAACTAACCTATGTAAATCTAAACAAATGAAATAATATTGTCTTGATCCTATGAGAGAATAATACACAAGTGTGTTGGGGATGTGTATGAGTAATCCCCACCTCAATCCGAGGCACCGTGTGGCTTGTACCACTCAAAGGGTCTCTCTTCTGTTTAAATTGGACATATTTTTAAGTGAAAACATCAACTGACCTATGGAAATATAACCAAACACATTAGGATTGTGTTGATCCATTAAATGAATGATCCACAGGTTTTTTGGGGTCGTGCATGAGTTATCCCGCCTCAATCTGAGGCACGGTGTGGCCGGTACCACTCAAAGGGTCAAACTTTTGTTCAAAATGGTCATATTTTTAAGTGGAAACATCATATGACCTATGAAAATTAAACCAAACTCATTCATATTGTCTTGATACATTAATAGAACGATCCACGGGTGTGTTGGGGATGTGTACGAGTAATCCCCGACTGAATCCAAGGCACAGTGTGGCCGGTACCACTCGATGGGTCTCTCTTCCGTTTAAATTGGACAGATTTTTAAGTGAAAACAACAAATAACCTACGAAAATCCAACAAAACGCATTAGAATTATGTTGATCCGTTCATAGAACAATCCATGGGTGCACTGGGGACATGAAAGAGGAATCCCCGCCTCAATTTGAGGCACGGTGTGGCCGGTACCACACAAAGGGTCTCCCTTATATTTAAATTGGACAGTTTTTTAAGTGAAAAAAATAACTAACCTATGAAAATCCAACCAAACGCATTCAAATGGCGTTAATAATTTAATATAACGATCCACGGGTGTGTTGGAGATGTGCACGAGTCATCCCCGACTCAATATGAGGCATAGTGTGGCCGGTACCACTCAAAGGGTCTCACTTTTTTTTGAATGGACAAAATTTTAAGTGAAAACAAAAACTGACCGACATAAATTCAACCAAACGCATTCGGATTGTCTTGATCATTTAGGAGAACAATACAAGGCTCCTTTTTGATTTTTACAAGTCATCCCCACCTCTATCTGAGGCACAGTGTGGCCATTACCACTCAAAGGGTCTCTCTTCTATTTTAATTGGACAAAATTTTAAGTGAAAACAACAACTGACCTATGAAAATCTGACCAAAGGCATTCATATCATCTTGATCCATTTTTATAATGATATAGGGGTCCTTTTTTATGTTTAATAGTCAACCACGAGTCAATCTGAGGCATGGTGTGGTCAGTAAAACTCAAAGGGTCTCTCTTTTCTTTAAAATAGACAGATTTTTAATTGAAAACAACAATTGACCTATAGAAATATGACCAAACGCATTCAGATTGTCTTGATAATTTATTAGAACAATCCAAGGGTCCTTTGTGACATCCATGAGTCATGTCTGCCTCAATCCAAGGCATGGTGTGGCCGGTACCACTCAAAGGATTTCTCTTTTAATTAAAATGGACACAATTTTAAGTGAAAAAATCGACCTAAGGAAATCTGACCAAACACATTCAGATTGTCTTGATACTTTAATATAATTAACTACAAGTGCATAGGGGACGTGTATGAGTAATCCCCACCTCAATTCGAGGAACGGTGTTACCAGTACAACTCAAATGGTCTCTCTTCTGTTTAAATTGGACATATTTTTAAATGAAAACAAAAACTGACCTACGGAAATCCAACCAAATGCATTCATATTGTGTTGATCATTTAGGAGAATGATCCCCTGGTTCATTGGGGACTTCAAAAAGTCATCCGCACCTCAATCCGAGTCACGGTGTGGCCAGTACCACTCAAAGGGTCTCTCTTCTATTTAAAATGGACAAATTTATAAGTGAAAACAACAACTGACCTATGGAAATTTGAGCAAACAAATTCGGATTGTCTTGATCTTTTAGGAGAACAATCCAAAAATCCTTTGGGACATGTGTGAGTCATCCCCGACTCAATCTGAGGAACAATGTGGCCGGTACCACTCAAAGGGTCTCTCTTCTGTTTAAATTGGACAAAATTTTATGTTAAAACAACAACTGACCTATGAAAATCAAACAAAACGAATTCATATTGTCTTGATCCTTTATGATAATGATTCTTGGGTCCTTTGTGAATTTTAGGAGTCAACCCCCCTCAATCCTGGGCACGGTGTGTCCTGTACCACTTAAAGGGTCTCCCTTTTGTATAAAATGGACATATTTTTAAGTGAGAACAACAACTGACCTATATAAATCCGACCAAACACATTCATATTGTCTTGATCTTTTATGATAATGATACAAGGGTACTTTTTGGAATGAAAAAGTCATCCCCAACTCAACCTAAGGCACGGTGTGGCTGGTACCACTCAAATGGTCTCTCTTTTCTTTAAAATGGACAAAATTTTAAATGAAAACAACAACTGACCTACGGAAATCTGATCAAACGCATTTAGATTGTCTTGATCCATTGAGATAATGATCAAAGGGTGAGTTGGGGACGTGTACAAGTAATCCCCACCTCAATCCAAGTCATGGTGTGGCCAGTGCCACTCAAAGGGTCTCACATCTATTTAAATTGGACAAATTTTAAGTGAAATCAACAACTGACCTACAGAAATCTGACCAAATGCTTAAGTATTGAGTTTAAACTTTATGATAACTATCCATGGGTGCATTGGTGATGTGAATGTGTCATCCCCACTTAAATATGAGGCACGGTGTGGCCGATACCACTCAAAGGGTCTCACTTTTGTTTAAAATGGACATATTTTTAATTGAAAATAACCACTGACCTGTGGAAATTTGACCAAATGCATTCAGATTGCCTTGATCATTTAAGAGAATGTTCCACTAGTCCTTTGTGACGTGCAAGAGTCATACCCACCTCAATCTGAGTAATGGTGTGGCCGGTACCACTCAATGAGTCTCACTTTTGTTTAAAATGGACAAATTTTTAAGTGAAAAAAAAAACTGAGCAAAAGAAATTCAACCAAACGCATTCAAATTTCCATGATCATTTAGGAGACCGATCAACGGGTCCTTTGTGACATGGAAGAGTAATCCCCACCTCAATCCGAGGCTTGGTGTGGCCGGTCCCACCCAATGGGACTCTTTTCTTTTTTAAATTGGAAATAATTTTATGTGAAAATAACAACTGACCTATGAAAATGCGACCAAACGCATTCGGATTGTCTTGATCCTTCATGAGAACAATCTATGGGCCCTTTGTGATGTGTAAGAGTCAACCACACCATCCCCATAGACCGACCCACCCCCCTGTACACCAACCCACCCTAGGGACATCCCCTACCCCTCTAGACACCCCACACCCCTGGAAATCCTACTTAACCCCTGGACACCCCCACCCCTAGACACGATCATGGACAACACCCCCCCCCCAACTTTGACAGCCCCCACCCCCCACCCCCGGACACCCCCACCCCCTGGACAACCCCCCCCCCCCCTAGACGACAACCCCACCCCTACATGACACCACCTTACCACTTTCATACCGCCAACCCCCTAGAAACCCCCACCCATGGAAGGAAACCCCCAACCTCTCAAACACCATCCCACCCCATTGAACAACCCCACCAACCACCTGGACCAAACCACCCAGAAATCCCCCCACCCCTAGAATGCCCCCCCCCTCGACAACCTGGACACAAGCCCACCCCCATGGACACCCCATAAACACCCACCATCTGGGGAACCACCCTCCTTGTACACAACCCCACCCCCTTGGACATCCCTACCAACACACTGGACCGCCCCCACCCCCTGGACATCCACACCCCCCCTAGACACCCTGATTTCCCTGGACTCCCCCATCCCACCCCCTGGACACCTCCCCACCCCCCTTGGATAGCCCTACCGACCCCTTGACTACCCCCAACCCCCCATAAACTGGACCCACCTTCGGGAAAGCCCCACCCCCACCCCCCACAACCTCGACACCCTGGACACCCGCCCACCGCCATGGACAGCCCCCCCCCCACCTGGACACCCCCTCCTAGACACCACCCCACCACCTAGACACCCCCACCCCCCTTGACACCACCACCCTCCTTGGACAGCCCCCAACCTCCTGGACCGCCCCCACCCCACCCCCCTTGGACACCCCCATCCACCCAGACACCCCCTACCCTCTTGGAATGCCACCCGAAACCCTTGAACAACCTCCCCAACCCCTTGAATTCTGAATAAAATTCATTATGTATTTAATTAACTTATGAATTATGTGTTAATGGGGTATGGGTATACTTGGTGTAATTATCTTATGATTTATGTGTTAATTTGGTAGGGGTATACATGCTTAATTATTTTCAGGTGTTGTTTGGGTGTGCTGCTACAATTTTTTTTTTCCAGCAGATATGGCTTTTATCAGTGCTTTTTTTAGCACTGATAAAAGAAGCCTTTATCAACGCTAACAATGCACTGATAAAATAAAGATTTATCAGCACTCTATTAGCACTGAATGAATTTACATTTATCAGTGCTAATACAACACTGATAAAGGCTTTCTTTATCATCACTAAGTATTACAACACTTTTTTAGCACTGATAAAGCCCGTTTTGAGCGTTGATAAAGCCCATTTCGTAGTAGTGGGTGTTTAACTAAAGTTTGATAATTCAATTTTGAGATCTCATTATTGAAATACTATTCTTTTATTAGTTTGTGATAATTTTGGAATGCATTTAGCAATATTAATTTCCACTCCTACTTTAATCAAGGTTGATAGAACAACTCAATCGTGAGTGTGACAACATCGAAGACCTGGCACTAAAGTATGCCATTTCAACCATGGAATGGCTCAAATCAATCATACTAAGAGCTAGTATTCAGTATAAAGGATGGAACATATTTAATAAAATAACAGAAATGAGTCTGAGTTTAGTTTCCTGGTGGGCTATTTCCACACCCACACACGTCACTCTTTCTCATCAAAAACATTATAAAACATATTAATTTTACCGTAGAATAAATGAAACTGACAAATACCTCCCCCGAGCCAAGGATTGAGTAAGTATTTCATTTTTTAGGGTAAGAGGTAATGGTTTATATTATGAGAATATGAAAAGAAGAAAATAAGGATAAAATATGGAGAAGAAAGAAGGGTGGTTGGGTTGATGAAAACACAAAAATAAAAACCATGTATCAATTTATTAAAAATCTAAATTAGAATTGAAATCTAAAAAATAAAGAAAACAAACAAATTAATAATATGATATGGGAATGATTTATGATCATCCTCCCTCGGTGGAGAACTCCCATTGGTTCTTTGGAATAAATGTGATGGAAAATGGGATGAGATGAGAGGTGGGAGCTCCCCTCCTTTTGTGTGATGAAATATTCCTCCTCATGTATGCACATTTTTTGAAATATAAATGGATGATTAGCACCTTCCATCCTTCATAAATGTTTTTAATAAATGACTTTTTCATTCGACCTCAAAATTTCATATTGATTGGACTCTTCTAGATGGATATATGTATTTTTTTTGACAATGTATTTTTTTCTAGATGTATTTTCCAGGAAGCTTCCTTCAATGTATAACATCTCTGCCACAATAATGGGAGACAAACAACATGAAGTTTATTTAGGTAGTGCATATATGTGTCCTAATTCATATCCATTTATAATCAACTCCATGGTATGTGTGTAGCATGATTTATACATCCGTTATGGATGTGGGGTCCACACTGTCTGCCCGGACAATTTTCATACATCAATGATTTTTTCTGGCCTTCAGATATTCAAATAAGCCTCTAGTATAGAAGAAAAATATAAAGTAATTAAAATAAATATTCTAAAAAATAATCATTCAATTTGGAATTATATTTTTATTTAAATGTCCAAAATACCCTAGACGTAAAAATCTGTCAAAATTCTTGAATTTAAGCACATTTCACATTTTAGCTCAAAACACACCATAAATCAAAAATTTATCCATATAAGCTCAAATTGATAAATTAGGAGGGTTAAAACAATTGAAATACATATAAAAAATGTGGAAAATATTAGTTTTACCAGTATATTTTTTGGTTTCGGGGTGTCCTACTAAGTATTGTTATACTCAACAATACATAGGGTTTTCCTTCATGTGTCATGTCTTGTGTAGAATATAGAAATTTTGATAGAGTCTTTGGAGGACCAGGACCAGAAAGTGCTTAGTGATACTACAAAAACTGAGGTGTGTTCCTACAACTTTCTGAAAGCAGTCCCAATACTTACTTTTAGGTTGTACTTTTGTTTTCAAACTCATTGTGGTGGGCTTGTATTTGGTCCTACTTACATTATACTACTCCCTTTTATACTCTGGTTCTACAATTTATATGTATGAATGCATGGGTTCTCAAGTGTTTTTAGATTTCATCCTTTTATAGGATTGTAGATGTATGTTTCAGTACAAGTGCTTAAGCTAAGGCCTCTCAAGTTAGTGATACACCTTCTCAGTGCTAGTGACTAGCCCCTAACCTATTTGAGGTGGGATTCGGGAGTCAAGGCTTGGGCCCCTCTGAGTGAGGGCATGACACCTACTGAGTTGTACTCACACCCTACCTGGGATGCATGCGCGGTACATGAATAGATTTTGTGATTTCTATAGAGGATAAGGGAAAATACCTTGTGTTAGATCATTGATATAGGATGAAGCATGGATGAGGGAACGTATTCAGGACCTATATGGGGGAGTCATCAATGTCTTTATTTTGGGTTTCATTATAGACACTTGACACGTACATTGGCATGACATATTTTCTTATTTAGTTTTTAATATTGTATATTAATTTTCGGTCATGTTGTGATCCTAGTTATTTTATATTATGATTACATGTTATATATATATTGATTATTAATATTTTAATGGTGTATTTACTCTGATAAAAGAGGGTAAAGTCTCCCCATGATCAATATATTAGACCCTTACTACTAATCAAAGACCTTTGAAATATGTGGAGGCATGCCTGAGGTCATGTTACTGACCGATTGGAGGTATTGGTGTTTGGAACCTGCTCTAAGATGTTACAGTTTTAAACAATATAGCTTTCGGAGTTGTCTTGTAATATTCTACAATTGTGAAGAAAATTTTGTGAAACTTTCAAGATAGGTTTGATTCTAAAATTTTCTCTTTATAAGATAAAGATGATTTATCTCTTTATGAATTGCTTAAATTTTTTATTACTTATGAAATGAGTAAATCTACAATTTGAAAAAAAATATAAAAGACGAATTAAATTTTGAATCAATAAGAAAGCTGATAATTCAATATGTTGGACATGATTATCCTTGTTACATTGAAGATAAAGTGGATTATAAGTTGAATGAAAAAATCACATCTCATATATATAAGAACTATAGTAGAGGAAGATGAAATTATTGTGGTAAAATTACTCTTAAATGTTTTGATTGTGTTGGAATTGGACACATTACTATGAATTTACCTAATAAGAAATTTGGTGAGTATCGAGTATATTCTGATGAGACACCTTGATGAAAGAAGTGAAACAAAAGTAATTAAGAAGAAAATTCATCAATCAAACACGAGAATAAGTCAACTAGAAACAAAATAAATATGATAAGTATTAAATTTGAATCATACTCAATTGAAAACAATTCTTCAAAATATAAAAGTGAAAAAAAATTATAACCTTCATTTCAAAATTTTAGAAAACAAATGATTCCTTAGATAGTGAACAAGGTGGTAAAGAGTCGTATAGAGAGTATCAACTCAAATAATAAATTATATTACGTATTAAGAAAAATATAAATATCAATTAAGAAATTAGAGTAATGAATAAATATTGTGATTACATTTCTAAAGTAAGAAATTATGTCATCAAGTCTGAAGAAGAATACATTCAATAGTTCTTAAGTTATAATCTAATAATAACTAAACATGGAAGGAGGGTTGAAGATCTCAATAAGAAATTGGAATATAAGTAAAAAGAACTCAAAGAGTTTCAATATAAACTTATTTATACTATAAATACCTTGAGAAATATGAATTAAAAGTTTAACAAAGCATTAGTAGTTAAATATAAGGCTTATAAATTTGTTGAGAAATCTCAAATAAATAATTAGGTGAATTCCCCACACACCAAAAATAATGTTTCATCTGATTTTTCTAACATTTAAAGTGATAAGAAAACTAATAGGAAACGTTGAGTGGAGAAATAATGTGATAAAACTATCACATATACAAAATTTTAAAACTCACTTAGAAGGAAATATGGTATACACCCATATTATGTTAGGGTAGGAAGGATTTATCAACCTCAAATTTTTTTTATACAGATAGATCATACTTCAATAAAAAAATTAATATTTGATGGATTCTATTGGTAGTATAGAATATATTGGAACATTACATATAATTTTTGGAATAACATATCACTTACCAAAATAATATTTGAATAGAGTGGAAGAAATAGTGAAATTAGAATAAATAACATTCCTAACACATTGGATGTTTGAAACGAAAAATCACAAGAAGTTAGAAACCTTCCAAAAAAATATGTTTAAATTTCTGGAAGATGATTATGGAAGATGTTATTTGGCTTTTCATCATGCCTAAATATGTATGGAACTCTTTCTAAAAAAAGTTCTTATGGTAGATAAAGAAAATGAATCTAGATTGAAGAAATTTGAGGAAATATTTTTTTGTTGAGACTACCATGAAAGAAAGTAAAAAATAACAAACCATGGATACTAGATAGTGGTTGTTATTCATGCATGATAGGTGATTTAAAATTCTTTAATCATGTTAAAAATCATGAAGGAGGTTCAATTACCATTGGGAATAATAGTTCATTAAAAATCATAGGAATCAGAATGATTGAGATTGAAGAAAAAAGTTGAAATCTAAGGAATTTTTACCTATTGATGTGCTAAAACATAATTCACTTAGTGTAATTCATCATTTTGATGATGGAAAATAAGTTATTTTAAAAAAATATTCATGAGTTATCTGAAGTGTGAATCATTGAAAAGTTATCACAAAAGGAGAAAGAACTAGTGGAAATCTTTTTAAAGTTAAAGAATATCAGAACTCATGTTATCTAAGTGAAAAATATGAGAATAAGTTGTGGTTCCAAATACTTGTCCATCCTGGGAAGAAAATAACTAAACAACTTTCTAATGTTTATTATGTACAAAATATTCCAAAAATGAAAAAAAGAGAGGATGATTTTTGTTTTACTTGATATAAAGGGAAGATGACTAATAAAAGTCATAAAAAAGTTGAGATTCCATCTATCAGGCCTCTTAAACTTATTAATTCCAATTTATGTGGGTCAATGAGACATCTATAAAAAAGGGAATTTATAATTTATCAATTTTAGTGGTTATTTCACTGAAATTACAAACTGCATGTTTTTGAAACACAACTCAGACACTATAGAAATGATCATGTTTTTCAAAAATGATGTTGATAAAGAGATGGGGGTTTATATAAAGAAATTGAGAATGGATAATGGTATTGAGTTTACAAGAAATACTTTCAAAACATATCTTAGAGATCATGGTATTAAACGTTAGTATAGTTCTCTGTATACCCCACAACAAAATGTTATAGTAGAAAGGAAGAATATAGGTTTGGTGGAAATGGGAAGAGTCATGTGAGAAGAATAAGAACATTCAAATTTCTACCAAAGTGAAGTTGTTAGTATTATTTTACATGTTTAGAAAAAATATTAAGTTTGGAAAACAAAATGAGTTCTTATAAAATTTTATATGGGAAAAAACCTTTATTGAAGTACATCAATGTTTTTGGAATCCCATGTTTACTTAAAATAATAAATATGGATCAGGGAATGTATGATGAGAAAGATGAGGAAGGAACTTTTATTATTCACCCAATGGAAGAAGATACAAATGTTGGAATAAATGTTTATAAAAGTTGGGGGAATTATATTATGTCGATGTTATTGAGAATCAAACTTATTTAAAAATATTTATGGGGATTTTGAGGAATAAAAACTGAAATTTTCCAATGAAAATGAAATTGATAAATGTAATGTTCATGAAGATTCAGATGAATCGTATGATGAGGAATGTGAAGAAGGAAGAGGGACTCTGAAATTTCATACTTTTAAAAGAATTTGAGACTAAAAATATTCTCAGGAATTATAAGT
This sequence comes from Viscum album, assembly GCA_963277665.1. NCBI lineage: Eukaryota > Viridiplantae > Streptophyta > Magnoliopsida > Santalales > Viscaceae > Viscum > Viscum album. The sequence goes on along the minus strand of OY728148.1, from coordinate 982,915,007 downwards.
GTGTAGTTCAGGCTAGAAGAAAGCTGAGATTAGAAAATAAAACTTCACTCATCTCAAAATATGAACCTTTATTAGTCTCATAAGCTATTCAACACAAAGAATGGGTGAATTCTATGAATGAATAGTTGGATCAAATTGAGAAAAATGAAACATCAGAACTTGTTGTAGGTCTAAAATATAAAATATTTATCATCAAAAATTGGTTTATAGAAACATTATGAACGAATATGGAGAAGTTTCATGAAACAAGTCTATTATTTTTTTTAAAGGCTATGCACTGGTGGAAGGTGGAGATTTTGATGAAACATTTTCCCCTATTTAATGGTTAGAAACTATTATAATGATTTGAGTAGTACATGATCATCAAAATTAAAAATTGTATCATATAGATATAAATTTGGATCAATTGAAGATGAATTTTACAATGAGAAACATTTTGGGTTTCAACTTAATAAATATGAAAACAATGTATTTAGATTGAAGAAAGATTTATATGGGCTAAAACAGGATCCACATTCATGGTATTCAAAGATTGAAAATTGTTTGATACTGATGATTTTTCAAAAGTAAAAGTTGACATAAACTTATATATGAAAGATGTTGACTTTGGAACTCTAATTGTGTTTGTTCATTTAGATAATATAATTTTTTCCATTGATGAAGATAATTTTTGTAAATACTTTTATGAGGAAATGAAAAAGAATTTTGAAATATCAATGTTTTGAGAATTAACTTTCTTCCTTGTGTTACAAGTTCAATATAAGGAATAATATATTTTATTATCTTAAGAAAAGTATGCAAGAGAATTGTAAAAAAATTTGAAATTTTATAATATAAATAAGTTTCTACTCTTATCTCAGTGAGGATGAAGATGAGTAATGATGAGTCTAGAAAAATTGTGAATTAGAAAGACTTTTGGAAGGTGATAGGAAGTATACTTTACCTTATAACATGAAGCCTGCTATTTTTAATGCAATAAATTTGTCTGCTAGGAATCAAAGTAATATGAAAGAGTCAAATATGTTGGCAGCAAGTATATTTCTGAGATAAGTCAAAAGAACAAATTCAGAAGGATTATTATAAAAAATAAATTATGAGATGATGTTTCATGTTTATATTAATATTGATTGGGCTGGAGATTTTAATGATATAAAATCAACCTTAGGAGAAACTTTTTTCTGGGGTGAATTTTGTGTATATTATCATAGTATGAAATAATGTTCAGTAAACTTTAGAAAAGTGGAATTAGAATATGTTGTGACTATTCAAGTATGTACTCAGATATTATGGATGAAAGTTCAATTGGATTATTTGAATATAATGTTTTCTAAACTATTGAAGAAACTTTATGACAATCAGATTGCAATTGATATTTCTAAAAATCATTTCCTTCATTCAAGATCAACAGACCTAAATTTAATGTTTCACATTATAAAAGAGAAAGTTTCTTCTATAGATGTTTTTTTGGAATATATCTCAACGATGTATCAAATTATTTATATCATTACAAAGTCAATTCCAAATTTTGATGATTTGAGGTTGAAAATTCATTTTAATCCTCCTATAATGACTCCCTAAAACTCATAAGGAAGTCCACTACCATGCTTTGGATTATATTTACAAAAGGGGAGAAAAATTAACAACATTATACTATGTAAGAAGTTTTTAATTATCTTCATTTTGTGAATATGAAGTTGTGTTTATCAAATAATTGGGGATAAGAAAATAAAATTTATAGAAAAATAATGTGAGAAAATATAAAAGATAGGGGGATTTTATCTTAGCATGGACATACAATTTTATTCTCACCAAGGGATGGATTTTTTTTAAAACAAATACCTTATCTATTAGTGTTGTGTCTAAACACTCTTTTAATGAAGGATTTGTTTTTGTAAAATTAAAAAAAAAATTAGTTGTTTACAAAAGTTCAATTGTGAAAATTTTCATAGAGTTGAAAATGTTATTAATGAGTGATGTTAAAATATATGAATGGGGAGATTAAATAACCTTTGTGATGTTTTGTTTTTAATACTTTTTATTATTACTTGATGACAAATATTTTATAGAAGAATGTTTTTTAAAAACAAGTGAATTTTTTTGAATGTTTGAACCCAAACGTAAAGGGGGAGAAAAGTACTGTTTTTGAGAAAGTTGTTTTATAGACACAGATGATTGAACTAAGAAACACCGGATGAAAAGTATCGAACTGATCACCACCGGTCATAGAATTCATCAAAAAGTTAGAGTTTTTTATCAGAAACACCATCAGTCTCAGATCCATTTACATGAAGTTCATGTTTCATTGGACACAATGTTGGTTATAAAGTTAGAATGTTGCTGAAGAGGGTGAATGAAGAAAGTCATGTCAGGAGTTAGAAATTTATTATACTTTCTAACCTCCAGTCAAATATTTCTTTTCTAGTTTTTAATTCTCAATTATCATAGGTTGTCTGTAACACTTGTGTTTTCATCGTTATGAAGAAAAGTGGGGAGAATAGGTGCAACCAATCATAATGAGTTTTGGTTGGAAATAAAGAAGGTGTTGAATGTAATGGAAGTCGTTATACTTTCCTATGAAAGTCATATATTACTTAATTAATATTGAAGTTCTCGTAAATCAGGAAAACTATAATTATAAAATATTTTTAAGAAATAGCGGAATCATTAAGATTGTATTAATTCTAGGAATCAAGAAAAAAGTTGTCATCCAATCCAGAAGTACTAAGAATAGAAGTTTTCATAAGTCTGAATGAGTTATAAATGATGAGGTTTTAAGTATTTTAATGTGGTAGATTAAAGTTTCCATCATAAAAAAATTTCCATCATAGTGATAATTCCATCATTATCTGGATTCCATTGGATTGAAGCTGAGGAAGTTCAATGTGGGAGAATCTGAGGAGGAAAATTAATTAAACTGACTCTGATGAAGAAATTCAATTAAATTAACTCTGAGAAGGAAATTTAATCAAGGCCAACTCTGAGAAAGAAAGTCCATCACACTGAATCTGAGATAGAAAGTTAATTAGACTAACTCTAATGAGTAAATTCAATTTATAATTAGATGAAGAAGTTTCCTCATAATGAAATGAGGATGTTCCATCATAATGAGTTGAGTAATTTATATTATACTGAATAAAAGTTAAGAAGTCTGATAAGAATTATTATAAATAAGAAGTATGAATAATTCATAATATTTGAAAAGAGTTTAAGTGGTCATACTTGATATTAAATTATGTATAGATATTGGATTTTTTTTAATTTGAGTGAGTGGGAAATGTTTTTTAGTTTCCTAAATTTGCCTTTTTAGGATGCCTATAAATAGAAGAAATGTGTATTCATATTTTTCAACCTTTTTATGGTACAGGAAAAAGAAGAGCACTATAGAATTCATGTCAAAGTTATCTTTCTATATTGAAATCTCATTATAAGTTTGGACATCTAAAATTATTGTTTATTGGAATGTGTATGATCGGACTGAGCATTTGAGAAGTGTTTGAGTAATTCATAATGAGAATGGATTCATCAGACTGGGTCCATCAGACTAAATTCGTCAGATTGAGTCCATCAGACCCAGTCCTATCGGATGGAGAGAATCAGAACCAACCACATCATAAAGAGGATTCAGAGTTGAGAATTTGTGGTGTAGTTTGAACAAAGTATTTTTCTTTTTTTATCTCATTTTTTTGTATGGAAAAATTTATAAACCAATATGAGTTAGAATAATCATTACAATTAGTATATATAATGTGTCCAATGGGAGTTGGAACAAGTTTTATTCACTTTTTCATTTTAGTAAACTCTTATAGACCCATATGAGTGTCTATGAAAATGATATAGGTTCCCACACTGAGGTCGAAACTTGTAAATATCATGGTCATTACTTTTTTAATAATTTTTTTATACCTTATTATTTACTAGAATATGATAACGATCTAAACCTTAACATGTTTCGGTGTTTAATATTTTCAAAATCATTGAAACTTATAAAAGTGAACAACGAATTCAACCCCACATATGAGTTATTATTCGATCCTTTGGAACTTCCTATAATGATTATCAATTTATTTGAAACATTTTTTAATATTTGTGCTACTTTTGGTAATTAAAATCCCTAAAAGAGTAATGGAATACTCTCATGACTCGTCATTGATCTCACCATGTCCAACAAGATGTGGATCCTCCTTTCACTTAAATCATTCCACTGATGTGTATAAGGAGGACTGAGTTAATATATGATCCCAAACTCTTATAAGAAATCAATGAATTCTTGACTGAGATATTCTCCACCAAGTTCTAAGAGGATTTTCATAATCATATTAAAACTTTTGTTCCCATATTCATTCTTGTATTCCTTGAATTTATCAAAATAACCTGACTTATAACTCATTAAGTAGACATATTCATTTCTACTAAAATCATTAATAATATTTATGAAGATTGAGAACCCACCCGTTGCCTCAATAGGAAATGGTCCACCCACATCTGTATGAACTAATTCAAGAATTTCTTTAGTCCTTTACCCTTTTCTACTTAATTGGGATTTATTCATTTTACCATATAAATATGTCTGACACATACCAATTGGTTTTAGTTCAAAATAATCAAAATATCCATTTTGGTATAACTTAGTGAATAATTTTCAATTACATGACCAAGCAAATGATTCCATAATTGGGTGTGGCACGAGTTATGTGAAGTACTTTCATTATCAATTTCCATTACCTGGTTTGTGTAATACGATAAATATATTTTTTATTTAAATTCACCTTACCATAAAAAATGTTATTTTTTTTAAAGAAGCTACACTCATTTAAAAATATTAAAATAAATGCATCTATATAATGTTTAGATATATAAATAATGTTTTTTGTAATTGATGAAACATAATAACAACCTTTCAAAACCAAGATCATTATAAGATTAGGTATTTTTCTAGGTACGTCCCACTTTGAGGTTTTCATTGAACATATTTTGTTGGGTTTTCAATTGTAATTAACCCTTAGTGACTAAGTCTTATTTGATGACAGAGAGCCATTTTTGGTTAAAATAACATTTATTTTAGAAATGTATGTCAATTTAAATTATTTTATTTCATGTATAAATATGTTAAATTGGGTAAATATGGTTTTCTATGTGTTTAGAAGGATCATTGGTGGTTTGGTCACTTTTATAGAAGCTAGAATAAAAACTATTCAATGAAAAATTATAGGTTGTGTACATGTTTCATGACATGTAACTATTTCTAGATGAATTTCATGAACAAGTTTATGATGTGATGTGGTTACATGTCATGAACCTGATTCACATCATGTAAATGTTAATCAAAATAAATATTAACCCAGGGCAAAAGGGTTTTCCATCATAACTTAAAAATGATGAAATACATGACATTAAAGGAATACACATAATGTATTCCTCATAGAAAGTAGTTTTATCTGTGTTGAGTACTTATGTCTCTAATTATTTTTTATTATAGCCTCTCCTCTCTCACTCCTAGGGTGAACTCTAAGAAATATTGAATTATCTCCCCCCTTCCAGATGTCCCATTTTTACATTTGATCCTTGGTGATTTTATTCACTTTGGATTCCCTCTTATCACCCATCATTAATTTTCATTATAGTATACATATTTTGAACATGGGTTTTGTTTTGGTAGTTGATCTTGTTTTGGGTTTATCTAGGTTATTCTTGTGATCTTCTGTGACTTCTTCTTTAATGGATTTTGTCATTAAAAGCGTTGTGTTAATCACATGTAAAAGATATGGAGACTAAACCTAACCCTGTGATATATTTAATTGTGAATTATATGAAATATTTCGACTATGAAAATGTAATGTGCAGTATAATTAATCAGCTGATTTATAGTAAATCGTGGATTGTATTCCATTAGATTCAATGGTTGATGCAACCTGGATTATGGATACATGTTGGGTGAGAAAACATTTGAGTAAAAAGATCATGGAAAATGGTATAAATCATGGTGATTATGGCATGATACCATAGGTTATTGCTTGATATAAAATCCCTAGGTGATCTATTATTGATTATTGATATGACTTTTGACCATTTAAGAGATAAATGAAGGTTTATTTAGAAGAAAAATGGTAATTTTCCTAATTAACCATTGAGATTTATGATGTGATATTTTGATATCCATACTATTATGACTTATTGAGTTAGTGATGAAATGATTATATATAAGGATATCATAGTAGTGTTTAATTTATTATATAGTAGGCTTGGCCCAGTGATACATGCTAAAATTCATATATATAAGGATTTTCATGGAGGATGAAATGATTATATAGTAGGAAATTTCTAGTGATACGTGCAGAAATGCTTATATATCAGGCTACACCCAGGGACACATGCTAAAATGAATTTATATAGGGCGATGATCGAAGGTTGAAATTATTATACAAAGAGAGCTACATGATTGTTTGATTTTTCAATGGTATATGGATATAGATGGAATGGTTGTGTTACATGCTCAGAGACATTTCATCATGGTTTTGAAATAGATTAATTGATATATTATATTAATTAGTTAATTAATACACCTATTTATCACTTTATTTCTTATAATTATTATCAGACATGTTGTGTTTATGGATGGTGGTGTCGACCTACTGTGTTTTATTAACACCCTATTTGAGAATCGTTTGGTACTTGAGAAGATCACATAGATGCAGGTTTGGACAAGGGAAAGGGACATTATTGATGATTTTTTTGTTTCATGCTGGATGGGATGGATTTTGGAGATGGGTCTGGCATGGGGATCGGGACTAGAGCCTTTTGGGATTATTTAATTTGAGTAGATTATTTTGTTCGTATTGGTTTAAGTTTTACTTTTGGATAAATCTTATCTTGTCATCACCTTATTCATCATTATAGATTCCTCCTTTTATTTTCCTAGCTGTATGATATACTATTTCAACTATTTCTCCGTTACACTAATTCTTATTACTATTGTTTTGTTCCACTAGGTTTTACTAGGGGGTATAGTCTCCCCATTATAAATATCACAGCCTCACTACTATTTAATAGCCTCTAGTATATGGGGATGTATTCTTGACGTCTAATAACCAAATAATTTTGACCATGTGAGAGAGTACAAGATCAGGGGACATTAAAAAGTTGTATTAGAGGATCAACTTGTTATTTTCTATTACATTATTTTTTGGGAAAAGTAGAAAGGAAACTAGGATCTATTGGGACTTGGTAATGAGCTTATTCATTAGAGTATCTAACCCCTGTAAGGAGGAAAATTTGGGTTCCAAGGATGGGATTATTGTTTATGTTTTTCTCTTGTTACAATTGATGTTATTTAACCTTGGTTTATTTACATGTTGTGTGATGTTATTATTTTGTGAAGTTATTGTTTATTGATATTTACACTCATGGACCAGTATGGTGAGATATGAGTATGCATGCATTATGATAGATACATAGGGATATATATATATATATATATATATATTGACAAGAATTTTTCATGATATGGACATGTTTATAGTATGTGGTGTATACCTTCCAATATGAATTTTGAAATAATATTTCTATTTTATTTGATAAATGTAATGAAATAAACTATTATTTCATCATAAAACACTTATAATCCATGGTTAGAGAGACCCAGAGTAATGATTATCTTCTGTCATCGCAACATGAGGTTGAATTTATTTTTAGCCACAGTTTATAGGAGTGTGTTTTTCTTGTAGATAAAATGACTCCACATCATCTTCGAGTTGAGTTCTAAGAGAGTGGAAATCAGTTATCTCCCAACATATATGAACTGGAGCTTACTATAGATCTTGAGGATCAAATGGATGTTCATCATCACAACAACTTCTTAAGGGTCATGCAATCCATGGAAAATGACACTATTTTCATCATGCCTTTGATGTATGAGTTAATGAGAGATATTCAACTACAAAATCCACCTATGTTCACTGGGGAGTGAGGCTCCTAGGTAGATGAGTTCTAGATTGAGTCAATCTATACAATCTTCAATCATCTTGAGACACCCACAGATAGGAGGGAGAATCTTGTCATGTATATTCTCAGTGGACCTACCAAACATTGGTTGGATATTCTAGAGCAGGATGGGAAGGAGGAGAAGTTATCTTGGATGGAATTCGAGGTGAATTTCTTGAACCACTTCTATACATATATGCCGAGGGATGAGAAGGATCATTAGTTCATGCATCTGATGTAGGATAGAATATTAGTGATGGTTGAAGCTATAGTAGAATCGACCGTTTTATTGCCATTTTATATTATAAAGGAGACACAGGGATGAGAAGGATCATTAGTCCATGCATCGGAGACACATGGGTGCTGAGATACTCCATGGGGAAGACTCCACACTATATGTTCAAACTGATACTCAGATCACGTACTCTTTTTTCAAAGCATGAATCAGAAACCTAAATGCTACTCTTCTTGCTATTGATGATCTGACCACTACCAGAGAAATGTTCCTCTAATAATTTGTTAATTCCTTGGATAGAGCTCTTCCCTGCATTCATGAAGATAACTGTATCATCAGCAAACATCAAGTGCGACATGGAATAGAGCCTAAAATCCCTACGAATGGGAAAGATGACCCCATCAGAAATACAATTATTGATCAACCTACTAAGGGTATCTTGCATGAGAATAAAGATACGCAGAGATAGAGGGTAACCTTGACGTAGACCTTAGATGGCCTTGAAAAAGCTATGAGTATTACCCATGAACGAAGAAGCCATCCATGAGAAGCTAACTCATCTGAAGATGAGGTCAGATACCCAAAATGAAAAACCCATCATTGTAAGGAAACTATTGATAATACCCGACTCTATCATATCGCATGCCTTACTCATGTCCAACATAATGACCATGTTGGAACATCAAGATTTGATGATAAGATCTTTTAGCATTTCCTGCGCTAGCGCCATCGCACCCTGAATGGGATGTTCCTTCACAAACCCATGTTGCTCCATGGAAATCCACTAGGGAAGAAGTCTGGAAAACCTCTTGTTGAGGACATATGGAAAGATTTTGTAAGGGAAATTGCACATTCATATAGGATGATAATGGTGGAGAGAGGAAGGATATTTGATCTTTGGGAGAAGCATGAGGGTCATAGCTAAGGCGATACGAGGAAGAACACCCCCATAGAAGAAGTCTTGGATGGTGTGGATGATATCACTCCTAACAACCTCCCATGAGCCCCTGTAGAAGGATCCATGGAACCCATCGGGACTTGCTGCAATCTCTGGATCCAGGGTCAGCATGGACTCATGAATCTCCTCCTCCGCGGGAATACCTTCCAGCAGGCTGCTGTCCAGGTCAAAAACGAGTCTTGGAATACCCTCCCATAACGAGGCTTCCCCAGAGGGATACCCTTGGACCATGAACTCAGATGGACCAGCAAGAAGATCCCTAAAAAGAGAAAGAGACAATCCCCCGACCAACTCTCTGTCATCGGTGAAATACCCATCTGCCAGAGCCAGGATTGGTTTGATAGCACGCCTCCTCTCCCGAATGCACACATGGAAAAAATTGGTATTCTTTTCCCCATTCTTGAGCCATTTAACCCGTGATCATTCCCTTTCCTTTTTCTCATGCGAGAGAACCATGACCACTACGTTTTTCCTTTTCTCCACAAGTTCTCCAAAAAACAGAGTCATCCCAGAGCTCTTCAAGGCTAGCCTCAAGATGATCGACTTCATGCTTGAGGGCATCCAACTCCTGATCCAAAAAAAGAAGGGACCGATCCCAAATTTAAAGTTCCTGCTTGAGGCGCCTTAACCTGGAATGAAAATTCATCCAAGAGTCGCCCTGAGACGGTTTGGCCAAGATATTCCTAACCAACTGATGATATCCAGGGATACTCGACCACTAGATATAGAAGTGGAACCACTCTTACAAAACCTCCCTCCTACACAAGTATAAAAAGAGAGGGGAGTGATTAGAGATGCTACGAGTCTAGTGGGCCAAATTTTCATTTGGAAACAAGTAAATGGAATGGAAGATGGCGATACAATGGTCAATTCTACTATAGCTTCGACGGTCACCCTTGCAGTTGTTGCAAGACAATTTTACCACCTTTTAATAGTGAACCCATATTAAATTAGAATTTTTAGACTTTAATTGATTTAAAATGTAAATGTAAACTTATTCCCGTAAATATATACATAATAATTAATTTAGGATGAATTTTTTATATTTTTCTAAAACATTTCATATTGAATGAATAGTTAAAATACTGAATTTTAGTTCAAAACATATTTTTTATCTAATTTATTTATAAGGTTAAATTATATTTTTGGTTGGTTTTAAAGTTTATTTATATAATAATTTTATAAATTAATACAATTTATGTCATTGGAACAGATTTTAATTTTAAATTGATTATAAAAAATAGTAAACTTTCATACCTTTTTACCTTAAAACATGCATTGTCGTCCCATCCTCGGGATTAAATTTACATTAATTTCTACAACTTCTGTGATTTGAATTTAAAAAAATGGATTCCATATTTGGAATAAAAATAATTTCTAATTTCTAATAATACTGAATTTGTTTTTTATAACAATATTAGTGAATGTAATTAGAATTAATTACTATTATTAACTTAAAATTAAGCTTAATAAAGGACTAAACCTTTAACTTAAGGGGCCAAATGACCTAGAAACATATTAAGAAAACATTTTATGGACATAATTTGGACATTAACTCTCTATTATTGAGTTTGGTTGGTTTTTTATGACATGTTTTTGGTTAAATCATGGGTACACCTAACTTGGTTTCAAAAGACCATGTGAGTCATTTCCCTCCCTTATAAAAGGCCGCCACCTCTCCCCATTCTTGACACATCTCAAAGCACTTAGATTTGAAAAATATCATCCCATATATTTTCCAAACATCCCTCCACTAGAAATTTAAGTGTACATATTCGTATAAATCATTCCATGGAATCATTTTCGTAGAAACCAAAAGTAGTTACCTGATTAAGAGGCAATGTCTTCTCTCAAGCTTTATAGTTTTATTTCCATTATCTTACCACTCATATATTCATATTATATTATTATATAACAACCCAATTGTCCTTAATATACTATAACTTTTTTTATGATTATGGTTATACCTACACTTACACACACATCCATCTAATGGGTAACAAACATATTATTTCTGTGTACGACAAACTACTGCCTCACAAAATGATGATTGTTCATTTTCCTTTACCAACATTCATGGTTGGAAATTATGATGGAAAATATTTTTATATATGATATATATGATATTTATTATTTCTTTATACTTCATTAATTATTTTATAAGACATAACTTTAATACTTTCAATTTTTTTAATACGATAACTTTGATTAAGGATGTGTGGATTACTACCCCGTCAAAGTGATGTGATTTGTTCACACGATGCATGGAATGTATAAATGATGATTATAACTAAAAATATTTGACATAAAAAAACATTATATGATATTAATGAAATAAATACCATTCTTTATATATACAATATATATATATATATATATATCATTTTCTTTATTACCCTTTCACACACTTAAAAAGTGATAACATCGTTCATGGACATGTGGACTACCATCTCCTCAACATGATGTTATTAATTTTATATCACAATAATTCTATATAAAATTATATATGATTTAATAATATGCTATTTATGATATAATGATCATTTTGAAATGATATGGTGTTACATACCTTCTCTCCATAACAATCATTGAAAAATAAGAGCATTACTCATGCGTACGTACTACCTACCATCACCATGATTGTAACTTCGGTTCGTTTTTCATAACCATATTTAATGATTTATTTTAAATGCATGATTAATGAAATAAATATGTTTATTATTTCCTTATTATTATTTTTTAGATGTTATATAATGACCCCTTTAACCATAGTTGACCTACCAATGTTGTTTTTGACACACTATCCGAATTTGTTCTAAACACCCAACGTAAACAAAATTTTTCAAGTAGTTGTATAAAACATAGAAAAAGTGAAATAAAATTAATTATAAACTTGAAAAAGTTTCTCAGTAAATAAAAAAATTAAAATAAGTTTATTATACAAGAATTTAAATGATGTTAACCCAAAAGGAATCTCAAGGTAATGGATTCTCATCACAGTTTTACATCTGTGAGATAAATGTCATATTCAAAATTTGATTATTTTGTGTGGTGTATATACTACCAATTTTGATATATAATATCATGAATTATTTTAATGTCATTTTATTTGAAAATTCCATTCAATATTATTCCATCATTAGGATTATGATTTAAAAAATTTCAAAGATGTATGGGACACCTTGGGATGTTTAAAGACTATTTTCCTGATGAATAGTACTAATGATATTGCAATGGAACATCCATTAGAGGAAATTGTATAACTATTTTTCAACAAACCCTTTAATTATTATCTAGTTATTCATTACTATTTTCAAGTATTAGTACCATTTTTACACTCTTTGGTACTGAAAATGTTTTATAATTTTTTTTTATGAAAACCCAACTTTATTTATCTCTTTAGTTGGAAAACCTGTTTTGTTTTTAAAATCAAGTTTTAATAAAATGTTTTCAAAAATATTATTAAAATGATTTGGTAATGAAATTTGTATCCTTTTTGTACTTTACCATTGTTTTCAAATGAATATTCTTTTCCCTTTTAAAACAATGTATTTTTCTAACATTTAACTGTGCAAATAGAATGCTATTTTACCTCACACGGCAAGTACACATTTACCTATCACTATTTCTTTAATGATTCCCTTTCATGTGTGAAAGGTTACATTATAAATACATTTTTTTCAAAAGTGAATTTTAAAGAAAATTTTTCAAATGGTTTTCATAATCATGGGATATTTTCCCCAATTTTTTTTAAAGATCGTTTTATAGTATTTCTATTAATCAGCATTAACATAAACTACCAAAAAAACTAGGTTTAACCAATACAAGGTCTTTAACAGCGCTAGTTAAAAATGATGTTAAGGACCCCCTTGGTCACTGATAAAAACACATTATTAAAGGATGTATTTAATAATGATAAAAAAACATTGTTAAAGGGGGTCCTTTATCAGCACTTTTAAAAAAGAACTGATAAATGAGATCTTTTAACATCACTAGTAAAAAAACACTCTTAAAGAGGGGTCTTTATCAGCGATTTTTTAGAAGAACTGATAAGGACCCCTCTTTATGAAGACATTTTTAGTAGCACTGATAAAGGTATATTTAAAAAAAATTAAATTAATAATAAGATATTCGTATATTAATATATTTATATTGATATAAATATAATATATATTTTTTAAAATATGTTTTAGAATAGGTAAATAGAATTTTACACTTAATATATAAGATATTTTGTGAAAATGGATTAATAAATAAATAAATAAATATTTTTAATTAATAATTTTCTTATTATTTCGGATTAATAGTAATTTAACATCAATTTGAATATATAAAATAAATGAATAATAAAATATCAAAAATTAGTTAAAAACATAACTTAAACTTAAAATAGTGATAAATTTTTATTTGGGTGTCCATTTATGCTCTTCCAAATATCAAATCAAAGATTTTGATGAGATCTACACCCTTATTGATAATGGTAAACCTCTATCACATTTTTAAAGGACAAAAAATCTCATTTGGTCTAAAAAATTGAGTTTTTATTCAGGGTACCTTGACTTTATGACATTTGATGGATTTTCAACCTATTTTAAGGGTTACTTATTCCCTTTTTTGGGGGTGACTACTTTTATTCCTAAGTATTACATTTATACTGATATTATGGTTTGGAAATTTTATCATTTTTCATAATTTAATTTTATTTATAATTAAATATATGCTTGTTCTTTATGTTTACTTATAATAAATCACTCATTTAAATACATATATCAACATATATATGTAAAAATGTATATTCTAATATATGTAAATAAATAAATATTATAAATATGTATTTAAAATAATATCTTTCCATTTTTATATTATATACACATATACATATGTGTGTATTAATAAAGAGAGATATATTTATATTATATTATATTATATATAAATGAATATAATATATAATATATTTAAATAAATATAAGTATATATATATCACACACACACACATATATATTGTATAAATTTATTTTAAATTAATTATATATATATATGTAAATATATATATATATATATAAACAGAAATATAATTAAATAGGCATCAAAACAACATAGTGTAGTGGTAAAGGTGTTCCATCTTCGAAAGAGAGGTGTAGGGTTTGAATCCATGAACATACACATGAGGATAGAAATTAACTAAGTGATGATAAAAGGTGGCGGGGTGAAAATCACTGATAAAGGCGGGGAGGGTGTGGAGCGCTATTAAGGGGTTCGTGGAAGCGCTGATAAAGGGGGTCAAGCTTATAGGTGTCCAAAAAAATATAATTTTACCCCCTTTAATATTGCAGACTTTATGATCACTAAAAAGTGTTATTAAAAGTCCCCCTTTAACATAACTAAAAAAGTGTTGTTAAAGGACCCTTTTAACAATGTTTTTTTTATCATTGTTAAAGGCGGACTTTAACAGTGCTTTTTTAGCACTGATAATGTTTTGAACTTTTAACCACGCTCATATTGTTATTATTTTATTGGAATTGATAAACCAGATACCATTTAACATATGATGTCTACATTGACAATTATTTTATTCTTTCCGAAAATATTGATAATTTCGTCTTATTTATTCAATACAGATATATGATAAGGCATATTATTTCTTTTGATTATTCAATTCGATGAATAATATGAAAAATAAATGATGTGAGGAGACTAGGCATTACATAGATCCTAAATTCATCGATAGGTTCTCATGAGACAACTTATTTGTGAAAATTAGAACATTTTAAACAGTCAAGTGAAAAGTCCTGACTGTATGGGTTTTCATGTGCCTTAGACATGACGTCCATTAAGAAAGCATTTACCAAATTTAGTATCATTTATAGTTAATATAAATTGATAAACGAACCCCAAATGGATCATTGATGACATATTTAACCTTATTTTAGTTATTTGGCTGAATTTATATTTTTATGAATTTTATATCATTTAATAAAATATTATTTATTTTATAGTATCATTTTTTTCTTTCTTGATACTACTCAATATTTCTCTTTTTAAAAAATATCCTAACATCATGATAACGTCGAACCAAAACATATAATATATCACTAATATTTCTAAATTTTCTATAAAATTCAGAGATTTCATTAATTATGTCAAATTTTATTTATTTTAATATTTTTAATATCATTTATTTTTTATTTCCATTAATTAAACCATTACATTCTCATTATTATGAATGCATTTAATTAAATTATTTTATCATTAAAAATTTTAAATAAATTATCATGATGAAGATAAATTTATTATATTTCAAATGAATATGTAGAGTCTAAATTATCTTTTATATAACCATTTATTAAATATGTAATAGTTATTAAAAACAAGAGTATGAAATTTTTAACTTATCTTTAAATAGAATATAATAAATGTCTTATTCTCAGCCAAGTGTCTTAAAAAGAGTATAATTTCGGCCTAATGTTGATTTTGGTAGAAAACCACTCATTAAATGAAATTAGGACAAGTGTTGGGTTAATTTTATAATATCATTTAAATCCATAATTACATAATTTACCCTTAACTGTGGTAATTAAAATATTACTAAATTTTACTATTCATATGAAAAAAATAACAGAAACCAATTTACATAATTTGGACCCAATAATTACAAATATATATTCCATTTTTCATTATTCAAAACATATAATTTGTATTAATTATTTTAAAATTAGTCTTGTTGACGGCATGAGAAAACAAGTTATTAAAGTTTAATCCTATAAAGGACTGAAACATTTTTATGTCTAAATTTATTGTAAAATTGATTAAAATAACCAAAATTGTATTAAAAGATAAAAATAATCTATTTATACTTTAAAAACATTCCATAATATAATTTAACACTATAAAATATTATGATAAAAAAAAGTTGTTATCAATTATGATTTAGTATTTTTCACCATTGATCAATACATGAAACCTATCAGAGAAATACCAAAAATTTATCTAAAGTAAAATTTCATATTTATATTTAAAATATTAAGTTTATTGCTTCAAATATAATTCATAAAATTAAGAAAAATTGGATTTAAAATAGGTTCTCCATTAAAAGAAGTTAAAATTGTTTTTATAAAAAAAATAGGTTTTATGTGTAATTTTGGGTTTGTTATTATCTTATACCTCTCAAATAGATTATATGGGTATCAAAAATGTTTTATTTAATACATAAAAAATATATTTCATAATATCATTTTCTAATATTAATTAGTTTAATTTATTAGCATAAAATGTCATTGTGAGCCTAAATTTAGTTCTTTAAAAAAACATCTCATATATATTTAGTTGGTTACTATATTCATTTTTAATTAATTAAGAACCGATCAATTCAGCCATATATTTTAACAAGTCCGTTAATACTATTCATAACCACTAACTTAATGGCTATTTTATATCTAATTATATTAAATAATAATATTTTAATAATATATTGTTGTTTGGTAAAACTCAGTCTTGCATCTAACGCAAGACAAATCATTGTTCTGTGTAGCATAATCATATTTTGGTATTGAATACAACATAATCTATCGAAGAAAAATAATATATTTAAGAAGTGACATACTGTAAAATCATGGGGTGTTACAGGTGATGTAAGGACATCAGGTGTTTATGTTAATGCATTTCATCTACAAGGTGGAGATTTTTTAACATTATTCACACAATATTGTAAATTATATGATTTTAATTCCATGAATTATGTGAAGACCCGACCCCAGAAAAACTAGGAGTTGGTGCCTTATGAACATGATGTGTCATTTTAAAACAAAAACATGCACTGATAAACACATATCCCGTCCCATACAGAGGATTGAGTTCGGTTCGGGCTCTGGGAAACCAGTAACATCAGAAATGTTTCATTTGATAAAATCTATTACCTGAAAATTTAAAATTTAAAATGTAGGGTGAGAATAAGAATGCATAGTAAGGGGTTCAAAATAAACTAATTAATCTTTTGAAAGCATTTTTTAAAAACTTATCCAAATAACATTCTCTTATAGGAAACTGTAACACATGTAACATTACATAAAAGTGCTCAACTAATATTTTCAAGGAATACATGAATCAATTAGGACATTTTCAAAAAGGGGTAGTAAAAGATATCCTAAAAATGTATGATGTATGAATGTTTAATAAAAAATAAAACTGTTAAGAGTGATACTTAATCAGAGTTGTGTGAAGGAAAAAACATCAATTTTATATGTTGGTTACTATTATACACGAATCATGCACCGAAGATTAACTTGTGACATCAATAAGAACATGATACAAACATAAGGGAAAGAGTAGTGAATGAATATTCATATCATCTTGAAAATAACTTGTAACATGACTTGAATATGTGGCTTCAACATTTCATGTAGACATTAATGAACATATCACTAAGGTTCATCCCCAAGGTCTCAATAAAAAATATTACCGAGGTTATTCACTAGGGTATCGTGAAGCTTGTCATCACTAGAGACTAATTCATTACCCAATGCATTGGAGCACTATCAGGGTCCACACATAATATATCTTTACTTTCATGTGAGCCACATAAATTGATACATTACTTAAACAGTGTATTATATTCAATATTTCCCATACCACCTTGAAAAGTTTCTTCACAGTTTGTCATAGTAGTTGAATTTACATATTTTAGAAGAGAGAAAGGCATCTAGATGATTAAAATCCAAGATAACAATCACATGACCATTATTAATAGGAAATAAGAAATACAAATTATGGAACACACATTGACATATAAGGTACTAAAAGAACATAAAACTATAATTTATCACATACAAGTTTGTTCATGAAATTCTAAAATTTTATCATCCAATTGATTTCAAGGTGAACCAAAAATATCAAGTAGGGTTTTGATCTTTCACATGATAAAACATTCAATATTGTTATGCCTTTGCATATTACTGAATAATGACCACGATAGAAACCATGAATCTTCACCAAAAGTAACATCAGTTAAAACATACGGAAAACAAATAAGTTACTCTTAAATGTGGATATAAGTTTTGTTTAACATCCTATTTCATTTGTTTTTAAAACTCCACCTAAACTCAAGACATAATGTGTAAGGACCATAATATCTGGAATCAAGGTTCACGCAACATATAAAATATATGTATGTACCCAAACTCAAACTAAAATATTGGCACACCCATGTGTGTTAGTCTCTTATGAATATTAGTTCAATAACATTTTGAATAGGGTAGGTCATGCCCTTAGTCATAAAAATTTGTTTATGAAAACCTACAAAAAAATAATTTCTTAAAAACCCGATCATATATATAACATTTTCAAAATTTATTTATTATTTAAATAAGAAATTAAGTGTCTGTAAATATGTGTGGTGCATGAACAATTATACACAAACTTCATACATATAATCGAAGTAGACTGGTCATGCCCATTCCTACATATAACAGATGTATATACATATAACCGAAAGTATATATGTATTTTCAAAACAACAGAATGAGGCTAGATATAATCCTTACATTAATAAATCTTTTTAATGCAAGAGAACCTGAAGGCCTTGGTTCAACATTTAAGAATGTTTAGACTAAACCATAAGGTAGAAAAATATTCTTTTTCAAATATATATGTGTATATATTCTCAAAGAAGAAAAACAATCCAAAACTAAAAATACTTATTTTATAAACCAGGGAAAGGTGGACTTCAGGGAGGGTTGTCTGGGCTCACTGGAGACATGAACAGGAGAGAAGAACTGAGAGGTATCAGTTATTTATATTTAATGCTCACACACCACCTTCAATGCAAAAAACTTACCCACATGAATTACATTCAATGGGGGTGTCGTGCTTGAAGAAAACAAGGAGTCATGGGGGGCATCGGTGGTCAGAGGTGAAGAAAAAGAGGGGTGTGCCATATGGTAGGGTTAGTGGTGTAACCCATGCATGGAGGAAGAAGCCAACGAGGCTAGGGGAAATGACGTGAAAAAACGGACGGTCCAGATCGATCCCAACGTCGATACAAGGTATGAGATGCGTCCGCTGTTTTAAAATAATTGAGTGGATTAGATTAGATCTATGTTTCATCGGATGATCTATGTTCGATGCAAAAATTTAAAATCCTCGAACGGACATGATTAGATCATGCCAGATTGAACGGTTGAAAAAAAACACAGAGAGAGTCGCGGTCGATGAAGGTCAAGCACGGGATCAGAAACAACGGCCCAGAACATGTGCTACGTGATCCAATGGTCTAGATCACATTTCACATGAAAAACTACTTCCCTAGTCGAAAAAGAGAGTAGTTTTCACCACCCTTATTACCCTGGGCCTCCCAACGAGTGTTCAGAAATGACACAACACCCTATAAGGGGGCCCTATACATGGTCTCCCACCCGCAGGCATTGGCCTAACCAGACCCCGCCACGACCTCATGCCAGCACTGGTGCGCCTATGCACTCTTGCTCGCTCTCGAGCGCCCATTGGGGAACCTCTACCCGAGCTTGGGCGGGCTATGGCTTGGGGCTGAAGGTCAAGCTCAGCCACTTCATATGAGTTTCCTCCCTCAACCCTAGCAAAAAAGGGCTGGCCCTAGTGGGCCAATTTTCTTTTGAAAAAGTTACACTAATAATCTTTTAAGAAGAGGAAACAATCCATTTATTAAAAATATATATAATTTTATATTCTTTAACATTAATTAATACAAATTAAAGTTGTATTAGTTAGATGTATTTCTAAAATAAAAAATACTAAACCCCTTTTTTTAAATCTAATAGTTACTAAAAGGAAATTTTAAGAATCTTATATTATAATTTATATACTAGTATCCACGAAAACATAGTTCAATCAAAACATAATTTAATTTGAAAAACTTAAAAATATTTTATAAAATTATTTATGAAATGTGAATCGTTACATTGTATTTGAAAAATTCAAAAAGTCTTATGAATTCCTTAATTCTTTTCAAAATCACTTAAGGGTGAAATGATGTTTTACACCATATCTTTTTAGAGTTCATAAATGATTGATTAACTATAACCTTAATCATAACTCAATTATATGGAAACTAATTATTATTTAAATAAGTTCACTTATCCTAACATGGTCCAACGACTATTTTATTATAACCATTAGCTTTAATAGTCACTATAGCAACGGTCAAAAAAAGTGTCTTATAAAACCAAACCATACGATGTCTTAAACCTCAAAAGGAAGAAGATGGTGCTTCCTATTCACCTGATGCTCAACATGGTTTTTGTGATCACAGTGGTGATGTTTTTTTCTTTAGTTGACTCGAAGGATATCCTTTACTTACTAGGCCTCGATGTGGTGATTTGGGGTCTTCCAGTAGTTCTCATAGGATTATTAGAAGGTATATTTGGTTAGCATGATTACTCTTTTGATCTCAGTGTACTGTAGACACTACGGTGTTATTGTTTAAATAAAGAGCCTTATGTTTATCCTTTAAATTTTTTTCTATTAAAAGGGATTTAGAAAATGTAAATTCATAATATCATCAATATATGATACCTAAAATTTGAGGTGTTACATTACTCCCCCATTGTAGAGGATCCTCAGGTGCATTCAACGGAACACCCAAATTGATGCTCAACTCCTCCAGTTCTATAATCCAGATACACTTCGGGTAGAAGGGGTTCAACTCATGCACCAAACACTTGGTTTTCTAGAGGGAGGCTCAAATGGAACAATGTTTGGAAATGTCTATATGGACCAACGTATGAAGAACTTTCTGAATTATGTCTCAATTGAGAACATCTATGTTATAGACATTTTCGTACATGCTAATGCTGAGGAGTTGGTACATGTAGGTCCTATAAACGGTTCCCCCTAAAGAAGCCTCTTGAAATTTTACTCTAGACGTGTAGTCCCGGCCTAGGGTGAAACACAAGAAGATCCCTTCGTGATATTTTCCATTGCACTTATACTCGAAAAATTGTGTTGAGCATATGTGGTAGTAGAGTGGAGAATTCACTTGATAGGTGCAGAGAATCCCCAAACTGTTTGTCACCTCAAACAATTACATTCAAATTCGGCACAGGTTTGCGAAGGGACGATACTCATCTGTAGAGGTTATGATTACAATAATATCTAGTATCTCAGTAGGAAGACATAACAAGTGGGTTTGTCCTTCCATCTAAAAGTTTAGGATGAGTGTTCAATCACTTGAATTCCATCCAAGTGTATAAACAAAGTAAAGACATAAGAAAGAAGAGATAACAAAATATGTTTTTTATATAACTACTGGTGCACAACGTAAAACATGGCTAATGGTTTCCCCAGTTCCCTAACATACGAATTCCCAAGGCATGATCAAAACTCTCTATCTCCATAAACTATATGCATCCCGAGAAATCAGGTTCAATGTCATGGGAGCACTTATGGTGTCTCCATATTCTGGCATGTCGGGTGTACAACTGTGAGACATCCCTATGTACTTTTTTCTTATACACAGAACAAGAAGCAGTGTATTCATGGATTCCAAAGTCCATCATTTGACTAAAATTGCCATTGGACAAGACTTGACACATGTATGCTGCATGGAGATCTCCATCTTCCGTAGCCTCTGGGATTTCCATGAGGGATGAGATGCCTTCTGGTGCGGTGAGGCATATAAAAAACCCTCGTATTACTTCCCCCATCGTGTGTATGATGGAAAATATGCTTGCATCATAAATATTTCATATAGACCCATTCTTCGGTGGAGTTGAAGTACTCAGGGAGAGTTGGACACATCATAGAGATGTTTTCAAGACATATGGATATGGGCATAGTTTATTAAATCTTCTTGGATGGCTATGGAAATTATGGTTTCTAAGGCCTCATTAGGAAGAGTCAAAATATTATTACCTTCGTTTTCCAACTGAAAATTAAGAAAACTCATTTTTAGTAATTATGAATTAGATTTTTCTTTTTTTCAGTTCTGGTTTTCTAGAGTTATCTAAATAGAATCCTCTGAAACCAACTTTGAAGACCCGACCCCATAAAAACCAATAGTCGGTGCCTTCTGAACATGATCTGTCATTTTAAAATAGAAACATGAACTGATAATCACACATCATGTCCCATATAAGGGATCGAGTTTGGTTTAGGCTCTAGGAAACTAGTAACTTCATAAATGTTTCATCTGATAAATGATGTTACTTGAATATTTAAAATTCAAAACATAGGGTGAGCATAAGAATGCCTAGTAAGGGGTTTAAAATAAACCAATGAATCTTTTGAAAGAATTATTTAAAAACTTATCCAAAGAAGATTCTCTTATAGAAAACATTAACACATGTACCATAACATAAAAGTTCTCAACTAATATTTTCATGGAATACAAGAATCAATTAGGATATTTTTGAAAAGGGGTAGTAAAAGATATCCTAAAAAAGTTTGACGTTTGAATGTTTAAGCACAAATAAAACTGTTAAGAGTAATACTTAATAAGATTTTCATGTGTAGGAAAAAATTTCAATTTCATATGTTGGTTACTATTTTACAAAAATCATGCCCCAAACATTTACTTGTGACATCAATATGAACTTCATAAAAACATAAGGGAAAGAGTAGTGAAAGAATACGCATATCATCTTGAAAATAATTTGTAACATGACTTGAATATGTGGCTTCAACATTTCATTTAGACATTCATGAACATATCACCGAGGTCCATCCCCAAGGTGTCAATGAAGAAAAATTACTGAGGTTATTCACCAGGGTATCGTGAAGCTTGTAATATCTTGAGATTAATTCTTTACCCAATGAATTAGAGCGCTATCAGGGCACACACTTAATATGTATTTACTTTTATGTGAGCCACATAAATCAATACATTACGTAAATGGGGTTGTATATTCAAGATTTCCCATACCACCTTAAATAGTTCATACATAGTTGGTCATAGTAGTTGAATTTTCATATCATATAAGTGGGACATGCATCTAGATGATTAAAAACGAAGCAAACAATCATATGATCGTTATTAAAAGGAATGAAGAAAGGAAGAATACAGAACATACATTGACATCTAATTTACTAAAAAACAGAAAACTAGAATTTATCACATGAATGTTTGTTCTTGAAATTCTAAAATTTTATCATCCAATTAATTACAAGGTGAACCAAAATTCTCAAGTTGGGTTTTGAGCTTGCACGTGCTAAAACATTCAATTTTGTTACGCCTTTTCATAATACTGAATAATGTCCATGAAAGAAAGCATGAATCATCACCATAAGAAACATCATTTAAAAGATAGGGAAAACAAATAAGTTACTATTAAATGTAGATATAAGTTTTGTTAAACACCCTATTTCTTATGTTTTTAAAACTCCACCTAAACTCAAGACTTAATGTGTATGGACCATAAAAACTGAAATCATAGTTCATGCAACATATAAAATATATGTATGTACCCGAACGCAAACTGAAATATTGGCACACCCATTTGTGTTAATCCCCTATGAATATTAGTTCAACAACATTTTGAATAGGGCAAGTCATTCCCTTAGTCATAAAATTTTAATTATGAAAACCTACAAAGAAATAATTTAAAAAAAACTCAATCATATATATAACATTATAAAAATTTATTTATTATTTAAATATGAAATAAAGTGTATGTGAATATGTGCAGTGCATGAACAATTATACTAAAACATTGTACATATAATCGAAGTAGAGAGGTTATGCCCACACCTGCATATAACCGACATATATACATATAACTAAAAGTATATATGTATTTTCAAAACAACAAAATGAGGCCAGGTATAATCCTTACATTCTTTAAGCTATTTGAATTCAAGAGAACCCAAAGGCCTAGGCTCAAAATATAAGAACGTTTGGACTGAACCATAAGGTTAATATATATATATATATATATATATATATTAGAATATATAAGTGTATATATTCTCAAAGAAGAAAAACAAGGAAAAAATAAATACACATACGTTAAAAAAAAGGAAATGAGGTCTTCATGGAGGGTTGGACGGGCTCGCTGGAGACTTGAACAGGAGAGAAGAATCGAGAGGTCTCAGTTATTTATATACAAAAGATTACACACCACCTTGCTCTAAAAATCGCACCCACATGAATTGCATTAAATGGGGGGTGTCGTGCTTGAAGAAAACATGGAGACATGGTGGTCCCTGGTAGTTAGAGGTGAAGAAATCGAAGGGTTTTCAATAGGATAGGGTTACTGGTGTAACCCATGCATGGAGGAAATAGAATACACAACTAGGGGAAATTTCGGGGAAAAACGGATGGTCTAGATCGATCCCAACATCGATCCAAGGGATGAGATTCATCCATTGTTTAAAAATAAAAGAGCTTCTTAGGTTAGATCTAAGATTCTTCGGACTATCTATGTTCGACATGGAAATTTAAAAACCTTGAAGGGCTAGGATAAGTTCCGGTCAGATCGAACAGTTGACAAAAACTGCGGAGAGAGACGCAGTCGCTGAGGGTCGAGCATGAGATCAGAAACAACGGCACAGATCACGCGTGGCGCGATCCAACGGTCTAGATCATGTTCCGCCTGATATACTACATCCCATATTGAAACTGAGAGCACTTTTCGCCTCCCTTATAACCCTGGGCCTCACAATGAGTGCTTAGAAATCACACAGCACCCACGAAGGGGGCCCTAAAAATGGGCTCCTGCCCGCAGGCCTTGGCCTACCCAGACCCAGCCGCGGCCTCACGCCCACACTAGTGTGCCTATAAGCTCATGCACGCTCTCGATCACCCTTCGGGGAACCTTTGCCCGAGCTCGGATCATCCTTGGCTTGGGGATGAGGTTCAGGTTCATCCACTTCGTGTGAGTTTCCTCCCTCGACCCTAGCCATAAAGGGATGGCCCTAGTGGGCCAAATTTTTTTAAAAATCTACACTAAAAAACATTTTAGGAAGAGGAAACAATCCATTTATTAAAACTATACATAATTTAATATTCATAAACATTAATGAATACAACGTAAACATGTTTTTGTTAGAATTATTCTAATATTAAAAATACTAAACCCCTTCTTTAACTCAAAAACATTACGAAAAGGAAATTTTAATATACCTACATTATAA
This sequence comes from Viscum album, assembly GCA_963277665.1. Lineage (NCBI taxonomy): Eukaryota > Viridiplantae > Streptophyta > Magnoliopsida > Santalales > Viscaceae > Viscum > Viscum album. The sequence goes on along the minus strand of OY728148.1, from coordinate 982,889,739 downwards.
TTTATAAACTAGTATAATAAAAACCATAGTTCAATCAAAACATAATTTAAATTAAAAAAAATAAACATATTTTATTACATTATTTAAAAATGAAAATCGTTATATTGTATTTGAAAAATTCACAATGTGTTTTGAATTCCTTAATTCTTTTCAAAGTAACTTAAGGGTGAAATGAATTTTTACACCATATCCTATTAAAGTTCATAAATTATTATTTAATTATAAATTTAATCATAACTCAATTATTTGGAACTAAATAATAATTAAATTAGTTCACTTATCCTAACAAGGTCCAACGACAAATTTTATAACTGTTAGCTTCCAATGGTCACTAGAGCAATGGTCGAAAAAGTGTCCTATAAAACCAAACCCTACGGTGTCCTAAAACTCAAACAGAAGAAGATGGTGCTTCCCATTCCACTGATTCTCAGCATGGTTTTTATGATCATAGTGGTGATGTTTTTTGATTTAGTTGACTTGAATGATGTAATTTACTTACTGGGCTTCGTTTTGGTGATTGGGGGTATTCCAGTAGTTCTGATAGGGTTTTTAATATGTATATTTTGTTATCATGATTACTCTTTTGATCTTGGTGTATTTTAGACACTACGATGTTCTTACTTAAATAAAGATCCTTATGTTTATCCTTTAAATTTTTGTATGGTTAAGAGGGATTTAACAGAAGTAAATGCATAATATCATCATTATATGATACCCAATATTCGGTGTGTCACACATTGTTTTTTTAACTGTCATAATATTCATTTTCATTTAATTTTTTGTATTTATATATGTTTTATTTATTTATTATTGAGTTTGAACTTCTTTTATTAGTTCATGTGGGCCTTTCGATCAGTTTATACATTGGACATGTGCCATTAGACTTGGTCCACTTTCCCATTTGATCTATTTCATCCTCATACCTAATGTTCATCCATGGATCCTTATGATCCTATGGTTTTATATTCCTCCCTATTTTCATTCTTCATGAAACAGATTGGCATGGTCTATGGGTGAACCTTCATAGCTTATCCTCTGATGTCATATGTCTTTATTTTGTTTTTTAAGTGGTTATATTGGGACACTTATCTAGATTTTTCATATCGTTCGTTATATGCTCTAGTATTTCTCTACCCCTACTAGAATGACTCCTCGATGTGGAATCTACCTCTCCACTTGTGGGAGATTTAGTTGGGAAAAAAATCTCCATGGTTTTGAGATCTATAGTTTTCCTCGAGGGATAAGAGTAGATGAAGGAGCACTGGTGGGATTCCTTGACATACCAAAGAAGAAATAGTGATCTAGATATGTTTTGATCATCTTCATCTATGCTCGGTGAGGAACTCTGTTGAGGTCCTAGAGTTCCTTGTTGTTTCTTTTTCCTAGATGGAAATGATGATTATATAGGAGTACAATTGTGATGACCCAAACAACATGACCTAATTACATAGATGCTCTATGAAGACACATAGGAGATATTTATACCTATTAAGGGGCCATAGTATGGTATTCTTCTTCTTTTCAATCGGTTATTTATGCCTTGTATTTGATTATTCATTGGTTGTATTTTTTCTGTGTTGTATGAGTTTTACCAATGTGGAAGGTATATGATGAATCCCCAAATTGGTTCTAATATGAGTCTTGGAATTTAAAGAACCTGAACTTTGGATATTTTCCTCATGTTCCTTTTTCATATATAGATATGTTTCACTATTTGTAAAATATCATTTATAATCCCATTTTTTCATTGTGGAATCTTGGTACTCCTCCACCATGCATATAGGCCAAATAGATAAATAATGTCAAAACCCTATGGTCCTCTTTATTATTTGATTACTACATTATGTCAATCATTTATATTGATCATATCACTTATGTTTGAGTCTTTTATCTCTAATAGTTCTTGGTACTTATCAGTATTCTCTTTAGCATGTTATCTATAGTAAATGTTTATATGAATTGGTATTTTTTATTCTATCGTTCTTTGTTTATGGTTTGTTAGAATCAACATGTTACACTTCTGATTATAAGAAATAATTACAAGATTTGTATTATTCATGTTTTATTGAGTCTTCCTACTATTTATATAATTATAAACATGATAAACATTTGTTCTATAATTTTGAGAAATAAAATTATACCCATACAACTCAATTACCTTATTGAAAATGGTCTACCTCATAGCACAACCCACAATTGTTTTATAGAATCAGATAAAATTTTTTTAGTAAGGCTGCTATTGGGATCAAATATTATCGGCCCTTTCATGATGTCATAATTTTGAGATAAAAGTAATGTAAAAATGAATAAAAAATAAACAATAGATTTAACATAGAAAACCCCACAAATAAAGAGGGGTAAAAACCATAGAAAGATAGAATGATATCCTAATGGTAAAAGAGTTAAACACACTCTCTTTCTATTATAAAGAAAATATCCATGTAATTAACTCTCTTGAGTAATGTATAATGTACCTCACAAAATACAACACTCAAAATGCTGAAATAAGAAGCTCCATAATTGAGGTGATGATGCTAAAAATTTCAAAGCGCTCTGCTTTTTATAGGCAAGGCCCTTACTTGTTCTTCCTTATCTATTTAACTCCATGGGTTAGGTTTTCCACCCATCCCACTGACCACACTATCCCCCTTTGAAAAATAAAGGGGGCGAAACTGTTTGTGGGAAACAAATTCCAATATATATCACACTTGGATATCTGATTGGGAACCAATAATATTTCCACAAATATTTTCTATCTTCCAACCATGTTTGTCTAATATCTATGACTATGATTGGGGATTTTTACTATATTTACATAACAAAGTTAATAAAATTCATCATAATATTGACCTAATTTTCTTCAATATAAATTTTCTGTATATCCACTCTTCCTTCCTCCACCACATCTGGAACAATGTGATATTGTAACATAATGTGCGTTATTTTGGAATGGAAAGATAGACTCCTTTTAATTTTCAAGTTGCTATGATTTTCACAAAACAATTTGATATACTTCTGTCATTTTCTGGGACCCTCTGGAAACCCTCACATCTAAATCACTTCTTTGCAAGCCAATGTAGTTTCATGTAATCTACATTAGTCGTGGATAAATATATAATAGAATAAAACTTTGAATTCCATCTCACAACCCATCCAATAAAATTAAACACATAATCCAAAGTGTATTTTCATTTTTCATAATCACCTAAAAAATATGAATCTGCATAGGCTCTAATAGTGAAATTTGATCCTTAATAACATAGTACAACATATGAGATCTCCTTAATGTATCTAAGGGTCTTCTTTAATATGTTCCAATGCTCTCGTATTTAATTATCCACATATCAACTAACTTCTCCCACTACAGGTGCAATTTCTAGTCTCATATAAACCATAGATAATATCATATTACCCACTGCTGGTGCACAAGGTAATTGAGACATCTTCATCCTCTATACTTCACTTTTATCACTGTTAGTATTCATCATAGAGGATAACATAAAATTAATAGTATGTGGGGTAAATATAGGGTTATAATGTCGCATGTGGAAGTATTTCAAGATATTCTTCAAGAAATTATTTAATATAGCTAAATCATACACTTGTTTCTATCTAATTAAATATGTATCCCCAGATATTATTTTTTGGTCCTAATTCCTTTATATCATACTACCAGGAAAACTATTAACATGTCATCCACATACAATAGAAGAATGATAAAATCATTACGATCTGATCCCATTAAGTATGCACAAGTATCTGAATGAAGTATTTTGTGTCCAATACTCATGATATACTAATAAAATATCTTGTAACAACACCTTGGTGCCTGCTTATTACCATAAAAAGTCTTTATCAACATAAAAACCAAGTTCACTTTTCCTTATTTTGAAAAACATTCTGATTAGAGAATATATATTTATTTATCAATATCACCATGTAGAAAAGTTTTTTTCATATCTAGATACTCTAGAGTTAATCTATATATTGCAAACATCCCCATAACTATCTGAACAACCGTTATTCTAACAGTGGGAGAAAATATTTCCTTGAAATCAATAACTTCTCTCTTTGCATATCCTTTGACCACCAGTCTTGCATGATATCTTTACAATTATTCCTTTTCTTCCCAATTGATCTTAAAGAACATGTTTTTACTGATAGTCGTCCTTCCATGAGGTAATGGATCAATATCTCAAGTCATTTTCTTGTGAAAGGAATCATGTTTCTCCTAAATTGCTTCCATCCCTGTGTATATTTCGAAACTCCACATCACCTCCAAAAAAATAATATGGATTACCCTCCTCCATTAATAAGTAGTAAACAATATTTCTCTTAGTGATAAATTCTATGTGCCATATTGGCACTCTTTTATCTTGAATTGATCATCATAGTCCAAAATCAATCATAACATGATCATCAAGCTCCTCAAAAGAAATTGGTTCTTCTATGGATTCTTCCTCTACCCCAACTATTAAAGTATATGTGTTCTCTTTCTTCGAGTCCCCATTAATCAACACTTGCACCTTATCTTCTAGAAATATAAAATCCATGTTGATGATAAGTCTACGGGTAGTGGGGTCCCTCATACGATACCCCTTCACACCATCAACATATCCTAAGAATATACATTCATTGGATCTAGAATCCAACTTCAATCTTTCCTGATCATTAAACAATACAGATACATGACCTACATAAGTATGTAACCAATAATAGTCAATAGGTTTAACACTCCACATATTCATTACTGTTTTCATATCAATCATCACAAAAGTAAATCGATTGATCACATAACTTCTTCTCTTCATTACCTTATCCCATAACTTCTTGAAAATTCATACAGTCTTCAATATCTCCCTTGTTCTATCCAACAAGGATATGTTCACAAACTTTGCCACTCCATTTTTTTTAGGAGTGTAAAACACCATGAATTGTCTCTTGATGCCTTTTCATTGAAAAAAAGTATCAAAATCATCACTTGAATATTTTCCACCACTATCAATCATCAAACACTTGATATTCTTTCAAGATTCCATCTTCATACATGCTTTGAATGTTTTGAAGACTTAAAAAACACTTGATTTCATCTTGATTGGGTATACCTAACATCTCATGGAATATTCATCAATTAATTATACAAATCACCATTCTCTTCCCAAGGATATAAATAGTGCTAACCAAATATTAGAATGAATAAACTCTAAGATATCATTTCTCCTCATTGATGAAGTCACAAAATTCAGCCAATGTTGGTTGAAAAAATCATAATGCTCCCAAAATGGAACAAATAACATTATAATCGTGGAAGAAACTTATTTTCAGAAAGAATCTTCACGCTTCATTCGAACATAAGACCAATATTTTGATACCATGACTTCCTCAATTCTTTTGTTGAGGTAGTTAACCGGAAAACTATTTTAATGTCTCAGAAATTCCATATAATTTTTTTTATATGGAATTATTTCGAGACTGCAAAATCTAACAGTGCGTGATTCTGAGGCCCTGGGTGCCCAGAATGATCTGTTGATGTTTTATTAAGCTTTAATTAGCGCATGTAAGTAGTTTTCCTAAAAAAATTGAATAATTCATAAATGGCTACTCAAATTAAAAATCGTAGAGCATTTTTGTCCTCAGAATGGCGGGTTTACCGTAGGCACGACTTATGTTTTGTCAGTGCAGCCCCCTTGTGAGAAAACATGATAATGGCATAACCATAAATAAAATTATTAAATAAAATTATTTTATTTCTCAAATTCTTATAACTCATGAATGGTAACTCAGATTAAAAATTTGAGACCACCACTGAGCTCGAGAGGGTATGATCCCTTCAGTAAGATACTAACTTTGGCGGGTGCGGGCCACCAGTGAAAGTTAGTTTTTGGCCGTAAATAAATTAATTAAGTGACAATAATTTTTTTGTAAAATCCATAACTTTTAAATGGTAACTCGTATTGGATGTCCGAGAATACCATTGGGTTCGTTGGGGCGTGTTTCAATTAGGTAGATACTAACCTTAACCTGCGTGGGTTGAGGGTGACTGTTAATAATTTTCCAAACATTTTTTTGGGCACATTCAGTAAACGCGTGTGTGGCGTTTTCTAACTTTTGAACTATTGTTCGACGTAAAAAGATGAGGTCATCGTCGAACCCGCAACACTGGGATTCTCTTAAGAGAGGTATAACATCGACCGTAGTAGGTCGGGTGAAAAAGATATTTTTGTGGACTTTTGAATGATAAATAAAATAACATGTTTTTTTATTTTATTTTCCTTCTTTCCTCCAATGGACGAATGACGCTGGTGGGACCGACGATGTGTGAAGACAACAAATGCCTTAACTCTTCATTTCTTATAACCACACCGTTGGAAATTCAGGAGGTTCATTAATTAAATGAACCTCATTAGTTCCCCGATCATTATATACTCCTTCTCCTCTCATATTTATATGGAGCTCTGGGAGGGGTGTTGGAAAGACTTTACAAAATGAAGAAGCTCTGGCAAGGTACCACGACACCAACTACTAGGAGGACGAGACTAGTTCTAACAAGCGGGGACGAGCGCCACTGAGTCACGAACTGATGACAACGATAAAGGAGGTTTTGTTGATCATCGTCACCGGGAATCTCTTCTTGGTAGAAGGTTATTTTCATTGGTGCATTTTTGTTTCCCTCTTCCACAGTCTTGATATTATATGAAGAACATGGGTCAAAAGACGAGTTGGTTGACCCACGATTTATCCGTCTTTGCGGGAGGTTATTGTAGGGAATCTTGTGGTGTTAATATTGAGTTCAATATAAATGTTTATTAAACTCCCTTAATATCATTCATATTGAGAGCTAACGTGGAGGGTGTGGGATTAACAAACCCATCCCGAAACCTCTACTATCTTGCTTTCCTTGCACTGCCTCGGAAGACCGCAGACATGTCGATGCACACGGCAAGAGGAGGGTCATGGCTCGTCAGCCGCGGAGAACAGAGGAGGCGGCTGGCATGATGACCGACCGCAGGAAGGAAGGCGACGTGACCGCCACACCGCCGATAAAGGGAAGCTGTGGCAGAAGCCGAACCCCCCTCTGGAGGGTTTCGCGGTACCCACAAAGTGTCTCCATCTCAGCAACCTAACGGCCTCCGGGCATTTTGGGAATCCAGGTGACCGGGAGGTTACTCCCCTCCCCCCCACCCCCGCATCGGACCGATGTGGCCGCAGCCCTTGGAGCGGGCTGCCGACCTCGAGTCGTGCCGCCGCCCTCGCACCAGGCTGCCGCCCTCAAACCGGGCCCCTACCCTCGTACCGAGCCCCCGCCCTCGAGTTGGGCTACCGCCCTCAGACCGAACTTCCTCCCTCAGAGCGGGCCGCCACCCTCACACTAGGCCCCCACCCTCACACCGGGCCCCCGCCCTCGGAGCGGGCCGACGCCCTCACACCGACCCACCGCCCTTAGACCGGGCCTCCACCTTTGATGTGGGATGCCTCCCTGGAACGGGTCATCGCCCCATGCGGGTCGGGCTGCCCCTTTGCAAGCCGCCCCCTTACGGCTGCCCTATTCTGGCCTGGCCGCCCCCCTTGCGGGTCAGACCAAACATCGGCCCATCGAGCGAGTCCACCCCGGACCATCGAGTCAAGTCCACCCTGACCCAGCTCAGAGTGAGTCGGGGCGGGTTGGTCCAACCATGTCTGATCGGACCTAGTCCCAACCGGACCCTAGAACACATAAAAGAGCATATCTTGAGAACCGAAGGTATGTTTGATGAACCGTCTACAGTGTTGGGATCCTTGGATCGAGATGAGCCTTTTTTGTATTCTCCAATTTAGTTTTATAGAATGTTGAAGTATGGACTGGTTGGATTGAACTCAAATCCAATTGTTCACTCGAAGCTAAAACTCTTATAACTCTCATACCGGGTGTCCGATTGATGCGTCGTCTATCGTGTTGTAACCGTTACGACAAGGAGGTCCTTTGAGTTATTCCTTTGTCGATATTAGTGGCAGCCGAGGTACGACTGATATCTTGATGGGAAGATTTAATGGAACTTGAGCATACTGGCACAACTATAAAAATGGTCTTTATCAGCACTGAAAATGGGTTTTATCAGTGCTAAGAAATCACTGAAAAGCTTGGTGTTGATATAGGGGGTCCCCTTTATCAGAGCACTTTTAGCGCTGATAAAGGTATCTTTTATCAGTTCTAAAAAAGGCTGATAAAGGATCATTTATCAGCACTAAAAGAGTGCATGTAAATGTTAAATTTATCCGCTCTTTATTAGCACAGATAAAGGCTTATTTTATCAACGCTAAAAAAGAGGTGATAAAAGCCATGTCTTCTACAAAAACAAATCTGCAGTAGGACACCCAAATAGAACCTACAAATAATAAAGCACCTCAATAAACATACCCATACAAAATCATCTCATAAATCATAATATAATTACACCATGTATACCCATACATCATTAACACATAATTCATTATTTAATTTAATACATAAAGAATTCTATTCAGAATTCAAGGGGTTGGGGAGGTTGTTCGGGGGTTTCTAGTGGATTTCCATGGGGGGGGGGTAGGGGGTGTCCGGGGTGATGGGGGAATCCAAGGGGGGTGGGGGTGGTCCAGGAGGTTGGAGGGATGTCCAAGGAGGGTGGTGGTGTCCAGAGGGAGGGTGTGTCTAGGTGGTGGGTTGGTGTCCAGGTGAAGGGGGGGGGGGCTGTCCATGGGGGGTGGGCTGGTGTCCAGGGTGTCAGGGGGATTTCCAAGAGGTGGGTGGAATGTCCAGGGGGTGGGGTGGTCCGGGGGGTTGGTGGGTCTATCCAAGGTGAGTGGGTTGGTGTCCAGGAGGGTGGGATGGGAGAGTCTGGGGGATCAGGGTGTCAAGGGGGGTGGGGGTGTCCAGGGGGGGTGAGGGCGGTCCAGGGTGTTGGTAGGGGCGTCCATGGGGGGTGGGGTGGTGTCAATGGAGGGGGTGTTTAGGTGGGTGGGGGGAGCTATCTATGGGGTGTCCATGGGGGTGGGATGGTGTCCGGGGTGTCAGGGGGGGCTTTCTAGGGAGGATGTCCGAGGGGGGGGGGGCAAGGAGGTTTGTGGGGCTATCCAGGGGGGGATGATGTCTGGGAGGGTGGGGGTTTTCGTCCATGGGTGGGGGGTGTCCAGGGGGGTTGGGGGTAAGAAGTTGGTAAGGTGGTGTCAAGGAGGGGTGGGGTGTCATCCAGGGGGTCGTGGTTGTCCAGGAGGTGGGGGTGTTCGGGGGGGGGGGGGGGGGGGGGGTTGGGGGCGCTGTCCATGGTGGGGGGGGGGGGCTATCCATGGGCATTTCTAGGGAGGGTGGGGTGTCCAGGTGGTTGAGGGGGATTTCTAGGGGGTTGAGGGGGCTTTCCAGGGGGTGGGGGTGTCTAGAGGCGTCGGGGTGTCCAGGGGGTGGTTTGGTGTCCAGGGGGGTGGGGGTGGTCCAGGGAGTTCGTGGAATTGACTCTTACACATCAAAAAGGACCCATGGATCGTTCCCATAAATGATCAAGACAATTCGAATCCGTTTGGTCAGATTTTCGTAGGTCAGTTGTTGTTTTCACTTAAAATTGTGACCAATTTAAACAGAAGAGAGACCCTTTGAGTGGTATCGGACACACCGTGCCTTGGATTGAGGTGGGGATGAATTTTACGGGTCACAATGGACTCTTGGATCATTCTACAAAATGATCAAGACAATCTGAATGCGTTTTTTTCGAATTTTTGTAGGTCAATAGTTGTTTTCACTTAAAATTTTGTCAATTTCAAACAAAAGTGAGACCCTTTGAGTGGTACCAGCCACACCATGCCTAATATTGAGGTAGTGATGACTCATGAACATAAAAAAGGACATTTGAATCACTCTCCTAATGGATAAATGCATTCCAAATGCGTTTGGTTGAATTTCCGTAGGTCAGTGGTAGTTTTCACATAAAAATATGTCCATTTTAAAAAATAGTGAGATCCTTTGAGTGGTACCGGCCACACTTTGCCTAGAATTGAGACAGGGATGACTCTTGCACATCCCCAATTCACCCTCAGATCATTCTATTAGTGGATCAACACAATTCGAATGTTTTTGGTTGGATTTCCGTAGGTCATTTGACGTTTCACTTAAAAATCAGTCCAATTTAAACAGAAGAGAGACCCTTTGAGTGGTACCAACACTCCGTGCCTTGGATTGAGGCTGGGATGACTCGTGAACGTCCCCAATGCACCCGTGGATATTTATCTTTATGTATCAAGGCAATATGAATGCGTTTGGTCAGACTTCTGTAGGTCAGTTGTTGTTTCCATTTAAAAATTTTTCCATTTCAAACAAAAGAGAGACCCTTTGAGTGGTACCGGCAACACCAAGCCTTGTATTGAGGTGGGGATGACTTTTGTACGTCAAAAATGACCCATGGATAATTCTCATAAAAGATCAAGACAATCCTACCACGTTTGCTCAGATTTTCGTAGGTCAGTTGTTGTTTTCACATAAAAATCTGTCCATTTCAAACAAACGAGAGAGCCATTGAGTGGTACCGGCCACACCGTGCCTCGGATTGAGGCGAGGTTGACTCTTACACATAATAATGGGCTCATGGATCGTTCTCATTAAGGATCAAGACAATAAGAATGTGTTTGGTCAGATTTTCGTAGGTCAGTTGTTGTTTTCAATTAAAATTGTGTCCAATTTAAACAAAAGAGAGACCCTTTGAGTGGTACCAGCCGCACCATGCCTCGGATTGAGGAGGGTATGACTTGTACAAGTCAAAAAGGACCCTTTTATCATTATCCTAAAATATCAAGACAATCCTAATGCATTCAGTTGAATTTCCATAGGTTGTTTGTTGTTTTCGTATAAAAATTTGTTCATTTCAAACAAAAGTGAGATCCTTTGAGTGGTACCAGCCACACCGTAGCTCGGATAGAGGTGAGGATGACTTGTGAACATGTGTAAGGAATCTATGGATAGTTGTCTTGAAGGATCAAGTAAATCCGAATGTGTCTGGTTGAATTTATGTTCGTTAGTTTTGGTTCTCACTTAAAATTGTGTCCATTTTAAAGAAAAGAGAGACTGTTTGAGTGGTACCGGCCACACTATGCCTCATATTGAGGCAAGGATGACTTTTTTACATCAAAGAGGACCCTTGGATCATTATACTAAAGGATCAAGACAATCCAAATGCGTTTGGTCGAATTTCCGTTGGTCAGTTGTTTTTTTTCACTTAAAAATATGTCCATTTTAAACAAAAGTGAGATTCATTGAGTGGTACCGGCCACACTGTACATAGGATTTAGTAGGGGATGACTCATTCACGTCCCCAACACACCCATGGATCGTTATCATAAAGTAGAAACACAATTTGAAGGTGTTTGGTCGGGTTTCTGTAAGTCAGTTGTTGTTTTCACTTAAAAAGGGGTCCAATTTAAACAGAAGAGAGACCCTTTGAGTGGTACCGGCCACACCATGCCTTAGATTGAGGCGGGGATGACTCGTGCATATCCCCAACACAAAATAGGATTTTTCTCTTAAATGGTCAAGACAATCTGAATGTGTTCGGTTAGATTTTTGTTGGTTAGTTGTTGTTATCACTTAAAATTGTGTCCATTTTAATGAAAAGAGAGACCGTTTGAGTGGTACCGGCCACACCGTGCCTCGGATTGAGGTGGAGATGCCTCATTCACATCACAAAGGACCTTTGGATTGTTCTCATAAAGAATCAAGACAATACAAATGCATTTGGATGTATTTCTGTAGGTTAGTTGTTGTTTTCACATAAAATTATGTCCATTTTAAACAAAAGAAAGGCCCTTTGAGTGGTACCGGTCACATTGTACCTCAGATTGAGGTGGGGATGACTAATGAACATCAATAAGAACTCTTGGATCGTTCTCATAATGTATAAAGGAAATCCTAATACATTTAGTTAGATTTTCATAGGTCAGTTGTTGTTTTCACTTAAAAATCTGTCCATTTTAAACAGAAGAGAGACCCTTTGAGTCGTACTGGCCACACCTTGCCTCGGATTTTGGTGAAGTTGACTCTTACACATCACAAAAGATCCCATGGATTGTTCTCATAATGGATCAATACAATCCAAATTTGTTTGGTTAGATTTTCGTAGGTAAGTTATTGTTTTCACTTAAAATTGGGTCCAATTTAAACAGAAGAGAGAACCTTTGAGAGGTACCGGCCACACCATTCCTCGGATTGAGTTGGATATGACTCTTACACATCTTAAAGGACCCTTGGATCGTACTCATAAATGATCTAGAGAATCCAAATTCATTTGGTGGAATTTTCGTAGGGAAGTTGTTTTTTTCACATAAAATTTTGTCCAATTTAAATAGAAGAGAGACCTTCTGATTGGTACCACCACACCATGCCTCAAATTGTGGTGCGGATGACTCGTACACATCAAAAAGGACATGTGGCTCATTATTCTAAATGATCAAGACAATCCTAATGCGTTTGGTTGAATTTCTGTAGGTCAGTTATTGTTTTCACATAAAAAATTGTCCATTTCCATCAAAAGTAAGACCCTTTGAGTGGTACCGGCCACACCGTTCCTCAGATTGAGGTGAGGATGACTCATGCACGTCCCCAATGAACCCATGGAACGTTATATTAATGTACCAACACAATCAAAATGTGTTTGGTCATATTTCCGTAGGTTAGTTGTTGTTTTCACTTAAAAATATGTTTATTTAAAAAAAGTGTGATTCTTTGAGTGGTACCGGCCACACTGTGCCTCATATTGAGGCATGGATTACTCATTCACACCCCCAATGCACATGTGGATTGTTCACTTAATGGATTAACACAATCCGAATATGTTTGGTCATATTTCTGTAGGTTAGTTGATGTTTTCTATTAAAAATCAGTCCAATTTAAACAGAAGAGAGACCCTTTGAGTGGTACCATCACACCGTGCCTTGGATTGAGGCGGGGATGACTTTTGAATGTCCCCAATGAACCCATGGATCGTTCTGTTAATGTATCAAGACAATATGAATTCGTTTGGTCAGATTTCCATAGGTCAGTTGTTGTTTTCACTTAAAATTGTGTCCATTTCAAACAAAAAAGGGATCCTTTGAGTGGTAAGGGCCACATCATGCCTCTGATTGCGGAAAGGATGACTCGTGCACCTCAAAAAGTACCTGTGTATGATTATAATAAAAGATCAAGATAATCCTAATGCATTTGGTCAGATTTTCGTAGGTCAGTTGTGGTTTTAACTTAAAAATATGTCCATTTTAAACCGAAGCGAGACCCTTTTAGTGGTATCGACCACACCGTGACTCGGATTGATGTGGGGATGAATCGTGATCACCCCCAACAAAATCTTGGATCATTATCTTAAAGTATTAATAAAATACAAAAGCGTTTGGTCAAATTTCTATAGGTCAGTTGTTGTTTTCGCTTAAAATTGGGTCCATATCAAACAAAAAAGAAACCCTCTGAGTGGTACGACCACACCGTGCCTCAGATTGAGGTAGGGATGACTCGTGTACATCACATAGGAATCGTGGATTTTTCTCCTAAATGATGAAGTCATTATGAATTTGTTTGGTCAAATTTTAGTAGGCCAGTTGTTGTTTTCACAGAAAAATATGTCCATTTTGAACAAATGTGAGATCCTTTGAGTGGTACCGGCCACACCGTGCCTCTGATTGAGGTAGGGATGACTCATGCATGTCTCCAACGCACCTTTGGATCGTTCTCTTAAAGGATCAACACAATCCGAATGCGTTTGGTCAGATTTACGTAGGTTAGTTGTTGTTTTCACGTAAAAATCGGTCAAATTTAAATAGAAGTGAGACCCTTTAAGTGGTACCAGCAACACCATGCCTCAGATTGAGACGGGGATGACCCGTGCACGTCCCCAACACACCCTTGGATCATTCTCTTAAAGGATCAAGAAAATCCAAATGCATTTGGTCGGATTTCTATAGGTCAATTGTAGTTTTCACTTAAAAATCTGTTCATTTTAATCAAAAGAAGGGCCCTTGGAGTGGTTCATCCTTATTGCATGTTGTTGGTGTATATCATCTGTTAAAATGGGAAATTGACTCATTAGATAAAAGACGTTTTATTTAATAATAATTACAATATTCCAAAGAACATTTACATACAATAATGTGTCATCTTTTGATGCCCTAAACCCCTCTCAAAAATGACCTCCAATTGTACATGTCCCCAGGTCAGATCATCATGTTATTTGTGTACAATCTGTCATCAGGTATGCGGCCCACTCATTTCTGAACATATCTATAACGTCTTGTGAGTATGAGGCGTTTTGACAGTCATAGTAGTACTACAAAATATAAAAATAAAGAATTAATAAATAAATTAAACGAACTAGTATTTTTTTTTGAAAATACCTCTTTAGGGATTCTTGTTTCATTATTAAAAACATTATCCTTCATAAATTTACAAAAATAATAACCGCAATCTTTGTCATTTGTTTGTATTTGTCACATCAAAAAAATTTATCATTGGAATAATAAGCAACTTGTGTTGAGATGTGTTTGGATAGTGAAATTTTATTATATATACCCTGATATTTGTCCAGACGTAATACTTGCTCGACTTCATATGCTTAGCCCTTGTCCTCAATCTTTTTTTAGAAAATAATTATACACTTCCCTTTTATAACAGAGTCCTCAATAAAAGATGATATAAGTTATAATACTTGATGTTTAGACCTAAAACATAGGATGTAGTGTCTTATAGATTCACAAACTCCATCATGTGTGGTCGGTTTGAGGGATATCCTTGCTTTGAATCTAGAAAATAAATTTTTGGAGTATCCCAGTTCACTGAAATTAGCATCCAATGTTACCTAAAAACACAAAAATGAATAATTAATAAAAGAAGTCTAAATATAATTTATATGAATTAGTCGTAGAGGTTTACCCCTACATGGTTAGTATTAAAAAGAGTTTGTCATTTGTAATATTTCCTTCAAATGTTTTCAGCAAGCTGTTCACTATTTCATTCTTTTTTTATTGCTCTATTTTCGTCAGAAGTGATGATGTGGTATGAGGAATAACGAGTCCAAATCATGTCTCATATGAAAATTACTTCAATAGTTTTTCATATATACATCTATCAACAATATAAAATGCATTTAGTCATAATTTTCACATTAGATAAGCTTTTAAAAATTCAATTCATGGAAATGTACCGCATTTATACATTTACAACTGTGACACCTAGCCAACCGTTTTCAAGGATCTCATTTACATTTTCAGTAGCAACAAAATCTTCACTTTACAAACCGTATATATTCTTTTCGAAAACCACTATATGACTACTACCACCTCTTAGCTTTGTATCCACATGATTCTTCAATGCTAGTAAATGTGGATGGAGAACAGGTGGTGTTATTGTGCTTTTAGTGGCTCCTTGGGATCGGTTGGTCGATCCTTTAGATGGTTTTGAGCTGACATTTGTCACCCCATTCCCTTTCTCCATCTATAATAACATTCATTGGTTCAGACCCTTTTTTCATTACTTTTTAAAGGTTTATCTTGAAAAAAATGAAATAAATACCTCTTTGGCCCCATGTACTCTTACAAGTAGTGATGACCAGGAAATTAATGTCCCAATAGCCTTTTCGACCGTATGAATATCATCGTCATCCAGTGGAATAGATAGATCTGCATTTGGCTCATGAGCTACAGTAATTGTCACTTATAGATGATCTTTCAGATGTGTTCTATTATGCAGCGTGTCATCTCGGATGTTGAACACTGTAGCTCTCTCTAGAAGGTGATAGGTGGGTGTTGACAGATATAAATCACAATCATTATCACCCTCTAGAAGATCAGTACAGGAAAAATATCAGTGTTTGTCTGATTCACATTTCATGGGAACATTTATACGAATATTGATTAACACGACTAAGATAGCTCTTTGAGGGGAATGGCTCACCTCAATGCTGGTGGGGGTGGGGCGAGATCATCACGCGCTGGATGTTCCTGAGTTGTGTCTTCTCCTTTTTTCCCACCACTATAATTTTCTATCAACTCACCCTGCCATTGAAATTATTCTTCATGGGTTGATATTTTTTCGCTCATTTGTTTCAATGTTTCATCTCTATAATCCATGTTTTTTTCTTCGCAATATATACTCAGGGTGTCACCCCAAACACCGCACCCCTGACACGCCCTTATTTTTCTGGCTGCTTTAAAGCCATCGATAATAGGTCTACATCCACTATAGGAGTAGCAGATTCCTTTGACTGTTGGATATAGTAAAATAACTAATTTATTTACATAATAGTAATTTAAAACAAATATTTTTATTGTCGTTTCATACTTACAAAAATTTCCCACACTTATTATGTGTTCTCTTCTACTACCATCCCTTCCTTATTCACACGTGCCTCCTTCCATAGCACATGATGTGGGATGGAAGTTTATTTGGTTTTATACTCATCAATCTACATATAAAATAGAATGATAATTATGATGTTGTTTGTTGGAACCTAACAATATTACTGTAAATTTAAAATACATACCATTTTCTTTTCTATTGAAGAGTACCCCATATTTTCTTTACAATAGGGGTATGTTGGTTTTGATGCATGTTATTTATTTTATTTTCAATGTTGTTGTTTCATAAATGAAATATTGACAATCAACGTGATGAATACACGTATCCTCAAACAATGTATTATCACCCCCAATGTACCTGAAACTTCTCATCCCCATGGAAGACAATAAATGCATCCCAATATTCTTGGGATATCAAGTGAGCATAGAAAATTGGTGGGTGTGGGTTTGTTTTACCTTTGGAAACTTTCTGGTGACATCTTCTTAAAATAGTGTGAAAACCTCGATGAATCCTTCCTGCAAGCCTTAGTACATAATCCTTGTGTGAATAGTCTACTATAAATGTATTCTCCAAGAGATTGAGAAGAGTAAAACATTTTTTCATTATTTTATTTTCTAGTAAATTAATGAAATAAATTTATAATGTTACCGTAATTTCTTCCCAGATCACGACTTTCATCCCGGACACAACATGGTGCCATGAATCTATGTCAATCGGCACGCGTTGCTGAGGGAAAAATCCAATGTAACTACTAAAAATATCCTTGTTTGGATTCACATGTTGTCCTCATGCATTCTATCTAACTTCAAATTTAATTCCTTTACTTTTCAACATAATAACTTTGGCTAACACCATCAAACTACGATGCACCTGTCTTTCCTGCGATGTCGATCTTTCATTCCCAACCATTCCATTGATATCAACATCATCTATATGATCATCTGAAATGGTAGCAAAATCATGTGATTATGGTTGTTGGACCTCACCTCTAGGAGAAGCAGGATCCGTAGGAGCCACAGTAGTAGGAGTAGTAGGAGCATCATGAGAAGTAGTAGGAGCAGCAGGAGCAGTAGCATGAGCAGCAGTAGCTGCAGCAGCAGCCGCAACAGCAGCTTGAGAGACTTGTTCAGCCTCACTGTTAGGATCACCAGAGTGTGCAGAAGTCATTATCTACAAAAGTGGTTGAATAGTTAATTTATATTACATAAATTTATAATTATAATATAATAACATGAGATAACAAGATCTATATTACAAACAAAATATAATCTTTTTATTGAACTCTATTTCTTTTTTTCAAAGGATGAAGGGATTTGAAACCTCTATCGATTATCCAAATCCATTCATTGTGCTATCCTCTAACATAAAAAACATCATATACATTTGGACCTATTCAGAATGATTGTGATGTACCACTGAAAGGATCGTCCTCAACTGAAATTTCATCGAAACCTTCAGTAGTTTTGGATGCTAACAGAACAATTGATCACATTCAGTTTGTGGGATCTGGAACATAAAAAACATGCACTGCTTGTGATGCCATTATAAACAATTCATCTTTGTCCCTTCATTACTAAAATCAACTTTCACATATCCCCATTCATATATTTTTATATCACTGTTTTAATCACCCCATTTTCATTGAAAAATAGGAAATTGGAATGTCGTATAATCCATCTCCCATATTAGTTTGAGAATGCCAAAATATGACATATTTTCATAAATTGGATTTCTGTCCTTACTACCAGAAACATGCATCGCTTCAGCAACTAGTGTAAATCCACTATTTTTCATGGTATTGTCTTCATAATATTCATTTGTAAGAATGTATAACCATTAATTACATAACCACTGTAAGATAATACATACACACTTGGTCATGCGGCAAGCCATTGAAATCATTCTGAAATTGAATTTAGATTTTCATCCAACTGTTCAAAAATATGGTCCTGAAACCATCCTATAAACTAGTGATTATGTTTACTTGATAACCATTTTTCAGCCCTTGATGGATTTAGATGCATAAGAATTTCTTTGTGAGTTTCAATATATGGAGCAACCTCCCGAATTTTTTGAAAAACATAAAGGTGGGCATGCTCCGGATCTGTAACGCTGATTGTCACAAAATCTCTTCCAAAAATTCCCTCACCCTCAATGATTCTAGTGTGATTAGATTTCAAGAGACCAATGCATTCCACATCAGATAGGTATTCGGTACAAAATTCAAAGGCTTCCTCAACAATATATCTCTCCACTATGCAACCCTCTGGTCGACATCAATTTTTGACATTCCCTTTCAAAATATTCATATACCGTTCAACTGGATACATCCATCTATAGTGCATAGGACCACAAAATAGAATCTCTCTCACAAAGTGAATCATCAAATGAACCATATTATTAATGAATGGGTGCAGGAAGAACATTTATAATTCACATAATATGATGACAATTTCTTTTTCCGTAGCTGTAAAACTTCGCTGGGTCTAAAACGTTGCTACATTTAGCTTTGAAAAATAAACAATTCTTGCTTAACATTTGATGAACATTCTTGGGAAAAATGAAACATAAAGCTATAGGAATTAGATCATGCATCAAAACATGACAGTCATGTGATTTCAAACCTTTTATCTTCAAATTATTCATTCACAAAATGTTCTTGATATTTGATGAATACCCCTATGGAACCATTGCATCATTAAAGAAGTTGTAAAACTGGTATCTCTCCTCCCTAGAAAGAGTATAAGCAACTAGATGAAGAAACATTCAATTTTCTCCCTTCACAAGAGCCAACTCTTCTCATATTCCCATGTCATCCATGTCCAACATTGCCTTAATTCCATCCCTTTTTAGGGGAATTTAGCAATGTTCCAATAACACTGTCACATAAATTTTTTTCCACATGTATCATATCAATAAAATGTCTGACATACAGATAATTCCAGTATGGTAATTCAAAAAAACTGATCTCTTTTTTCAACCGATTTTCATAAGGGTTTTCAAAAATTGTTTACCAAATACAGTGTTCACATCTTTTACTTTCTCAAATAGCTGATCACCTGTTAGTGGAAATAGTGCGGTTATTTGTTCTGAACTTCCATTGAATGATGTCGTCTACGATCGATACTTATTCTGATGAGGTCGAAATCTAGGATGTCCTAGAAACACATATTTCAATGAATGTTTCCACCAAATTGATTTTGTATCTTCTTCGCACATATGACACCCTTGACATCCATTAATGCTATATCCTGAAAAATTTCCATAAGAAGAGAAATCATTTATTGTCCCATACAACATCGCTCTCAACGTGAAGTATTCAATTTTATAAGCATCATACAACATAACACATGAATCCCACAATAACTTCAAATACTCGGTCAAAGGTGAAAAATAAACATGAATATCGTTACCAGGTTGTTTTGGTCCTGAAATAAGCATAGTTAACATGATAAATTTCCACTTCATGTATAACCAGGGTGGAAAGTTATAATTTACCAACATAACAGGTCGTGTACTTTGGGTGTTGGTTTGAAAACCAAAAGGATTTACTCCATCTGTAGATAACGCAAGAAGAAGGTTTCTCAGCTCTTTTCCAAATTCAGGATACTCATGATCATTTTTCTTCCATTGAGGAGAGTCAGTCAAATAAAGTAATTTCCCATCATTATTTGTTTTATCAGCATGCCATGACAATTGTCTTGTAGTTTCTTCAATTCCATATAAACTCCTAAAGGTTGGAATGATTGGAAAGTACCATACAACTTTCATAGGATATGATTCATCTTTCTTGTATCGAGAAGCACCACACTTTGGGCATTTTATAAGTGAATTTTTCTCTTTGAGAATCAATATACAGTCTTTCGGGCAGGCGGGTATTCATTCAGAAATCATACCCATTGAGCATAGAATTGTTTTAGCTTCAAATGTCCAGCTTGGGGGATCATTATCTTCAGGAAGCATGTCATTCAAGAGAGAAAGTAGTTTGGTAAAACTGACATCACTCCATCTGTTTCCTGCTTTCAATTTATAAAACATTAGTACAGCTGACAATGTTGTATTCTTGGTGCAACCAGCAAACAATAGCGTATTTTCATAACTCATTAACTTCTCAAACAATTTTGGGCAATCATAGAGTTTATCTTAAATTGTCATTGTCATTTCCTCAATACAATCATCATCATCATTAACATCTGTAATAACATTCTCCATGTGGTCCTCTTTATTATCAATATTTGTATTCATATCTAATGATCCATAAAATGCAGTTTTTTTCCAGCCAGTTGCTACATTCACTTTTTCTCCGTGTTTATTCCATCATTTATGACTCTGACCTATTCTGTGACATATCAAATGTTCTTCAAAATCCTATGGAGTAAGTATTCTAGAATAACAACAACGTAAACATGGAAAAAGGATTTGAGAAGGATCCTTTGTGTGATCCTTTGCAAATTTGATGAACTCTTTCACTATGTTCTCGTACTCTATTGTCAAACGATTAGCATCCATCCAATCATTATTCATCTTCATCCTATTTGAATATCAAATATTAGTATTTATGGTTCAAGTACACAAAACATGACTTCCCAATATAGTAGAAGAGAACCACTTCCTTATAAATATAGAGATTAATAGAGCGTAACCATTAGTATTTATTCATCATCAATAAATATAATTACATTAGATTCATTATAGTTTCTTCAAATCACCCTAGACCAATCACAAGAATAATCATGAATGATACATCTATAACTCCTTGGTCTCTACCCTAAATTAAATATAATCATGACTAAATACCCATATATCCACATATGTACATGTCACTAACACATAAAAAACCATATCCACATCAGAACCAAAGTACCAACATAGAATTCAATCAAGTTACTCTACTGAAGTTGTGGTGTGTAAGAAATAATAAGAAAATATAATAAGTATATAGTCACACATAAATCTCAAACTAATGTTAATAATCCAATAAACCCAAGGTATCATTCCATCTATCAGAATACTCTGAAGAAGCCCATATGCGACAGTAGTCCCAGGTGGTGAAGGTTCCTGAGGAGGAAGGGGTGAACATGCAGCTATCGGGGTTCAAGGTCAGGTCATTGAAGTTGAAGGTGGCTCGATACACCTATAAGGGTTCATTCTATATTTCACAAACCATGTCCTGGTACCCTAGGATGTTAACCCATGGCTGGTGGATGTGAAACCATTCCTGATGATCATGCTAAGAAGAAATGTAAACCAAGAAAGGTAAGTGGTTCAAAATACCTCAAGAAAGATGAAAAAATGGTATTTGAGAATAGTTTAGTGGATTTGATGTTGGCTAGACACCTCTACAATAGACTCCAAAAGTGGTGATGGCCACTGTAGTTGATGCACTAGGTGAAACTATCACCTTATATGCTGAGATCAATGAGGCCCTTCCCAGCCATGAACTAAACAAACTCCATGATGGCCTTCCTTCGTTGGGGGGGGGACTTTAATGTTATTTCCAACCCAAAGGAAAAGAAGGAGGTGTCACCGTTGGACGCCTTGGTAGTGATGAATTGATTGCAATCTTGAACAGTCTCAAAAACATATTTATTGTGTTAAAATACCCATTTTTTTCTTTTAGAGGGGTCATAGTGTAGATATACAAGCAACATAACCTTGCAGGATAATTCTATGATTATTACAGGGTTTTTTGTGTTATTTGACAACAATTACAATGACATTATGTTTTTTGATTTCTATGGTGAGGAAGTCCAATTTAACATGGGCACTAAGACCATGAGCATTAAATATGAAAATAATATTGATGTGTAAGACATGGATATGGCATTGGATCTAGATCTAGTAGCCTTATTGATGTGGTAGGATGATCCCACATTGAGGTCCCTTGATTTTGAACATGTACATAATCCCTTTGGGTTGTATGCTTCATATGAGTGGGAGATGAGGATCCAAAGGGGCATGGGAAGGATAGGTAATGAAACATTGGGTATGGTGGGGAGGTTCTCTCTAGATCAATAATTATTTGGAGCTGGATGACAGGATCAGAGCCATGGGACACAGAACAAACACTGCTAGGAAGGGGCCTAACCACAACAGAGAAGTAGTCAGTAACCTCAGTGAGGGAGAAGGACATAGTTGGAGGTAGGGGTGGCAAGTCTAGAAACCATGGTGGTCTGGGCATCATGCCATTCAAGTGAACTGCCAGAAAAAATCACTTAGATAGCATGAAGGAA
Source organism: Viscum album (assembly GCA_963277665.1). Classification (NCBI taxonomy): domain Eukaryota; kingdom Viridiplantae; phylum Streptophyta; class Magnoliopsida; order Santalales; family Viscaceae; genus Viscum; species Viscum album. The sequence continues at coordinate 982,867,173 of OY728148.1, read as the reverse complement.
AGAAGGCGGGAACCCCTCAAAGAAAATAGGGTTCAAGCATTGGATGACCTAGAAATTCATCAGAACCAGGTGGTATTTTCCTTAATGAAAAATTTTATCTTCCATTCCTTACATTAAGGTGACAAGGTGTTGGATCTAAGGGAATCGATGGTACCTAGGAGGAATATAGTGATATTTTAAAGGAATAAACCAACCCTATTAATGAAAATCAACCCCTGTCAAAAATTCCCCAAAGATTCCACATTTTCATTTATAGTAAAAAAAACTACACTAATAGAAAATAATAGAATAATGGAGTAATGATAAAAGAAAAAATAAATATGTCATTGCCACATATGTTCAAATATTATGTGAAAGAATAAAAAATACCCCATAAAACACCACTAAATTCAAATTTCAAAAAAATATATGATATTGAATCATGCCTCAAGTCATGATAATAATCATGCCTTGATACCAGCACCATGATGCGCCTGATCAACATCATCATCAACAACATCACTAAAAAGATAACAAACTATAATTCATCAACTTAGGAACCTCATTACACATTTAAAACCCAACATAACTTAATAATATAACTAAATCAATGCATATATATTCTATAATTCAAACCACACCTTCTCAAAAAGGTGATTGTTCGAAGAATTTATATAACATATCCAGCCATGCCACCATAAAATTGAATGGTTTCTAGGATCTAGAATAAAAAAAATACCAAATCACCTAAAAACCAACTGTAGTCATTAGAAAAAAGATGATACCTTAGGAGTAATAGAAATATATTATATGATTACCCCCAAGAACCCCATCACAATATGTAGGAAGAACACTCAAGAAACTACGATGAAGAAGAATCATCATCAGCGGAGGAAATGAAACCTAGGGATGAAATAATTCAACACAAAATCCACTAGAAAACCATTGATGGGAAAGCCTCACATCCTAAAACACCAATTAAAAATGTTTTAACAATATGATATGATTTATAGCATAATAGTTCTAGAACTATTAGAAGATGTCGGACCAAACTCGAGCTTAGGCAGGGCGAATTACCCTAGAGACAATCATGAAGAAGAAAAGGGAGGTCTGGAAAATCAACATATGGCTATGTGTGATGGGAGAGGAGAACAATATTAAAAAATGACATGGAAAACATGCCTTAATGGGAGGTCTGACAATGCAACGCTCAGCGGGCGGCGGAGGTCCGACAAAGCAATGCTTGAGGGCGTTACGGGCGATGGAGGTCCGGCAAAGCAGAGATCAGCAGGCGGTGGAGGTCCGGGAAAGAGAAGCTCAAGGGCGTGGAGGTCTGGAAAAGTGAAGCTCGAGGGTAACAGAGGTTCGGCAACGATAAGCTCGAGGGCGGTGGAGGTCTGGAAACGTGAACTTAGTGGGTGGAGGAGGGTAGTCGCAGTGTTCCAGTACCATGGGAGCTTTTGGTCGCAATAACATGAGGGAACTGTGCGATTGACTTTATAAAAAAAGGAATAATGTTTTATCAGTGCTAATAACGAGCTGATAAAGACAACCTTTATCAGCACTAAGAAATTGCTGATAAATCCTTCTTGTATCAGTGCTATCATTTTAGCGCTGATACAAGGTTTTTCTATCAGCACTTTGCTAGCGATGATAAAGCATATTTTTATCAGCTCTTTTTTTCAATGATAAAGGTTACCATGTATCAGCGCTAAAATATTAGCGCTGATAAAGGGATTCTTTATCAACACTTTTCTAGCGCTGTTACATGGTTTCATTATCAGCAGTTATTGCATAGCACTGATATAAGGTGGGTCTTCCTTTTCACAGTTTTGTAGTAGTGCTGGTGAAAGTAATCCTATGGCAGGTTGCAACATGAATAAATAACATCGATCCTATATGGGTCTGCATCTATCGATCATGTGTGGGTCAGTACTCAGCGATCCTGTGTGGGTTAGAGCATATTTATCCTATGTGGGTCATATCCTATGTGGTTTAGTGGGGGGTAGTTACCTATCAATCCTGTGTGGGTCAGTAGTAGTGCTTCTTAATATAATAAGTCGATAGAGTTTATGACTAATCATCTGTATTTCTGTACTTAAATTATACAGGATTGTGAGCTGAGTCTTTTTCCTGTGTGGTACTTCTTTCTTTGTGGTGTTTCTTGTGTGGTACTTATACCTTTGTATTATTGTATTTGTGGTGTTACATGTTTGTTATTTCGATCTTGGATGTGTTACATACGTGGTAATTCTATCTTCGTGGATTTATCTTCATGGTGTTACCTGTGTGGTACTTCTACCATCGTGTTGTATTCCATTTTCTTTTAGTTGTATTGTAATAGAAATCGTACTTGTACTTTTACTGTTGGGCTTCTATTCCAGTGCCTTTTTACTTTTAGAACTCGTTTACTATATCATTTTACTTTGTGGTTGCAAATTATTGTGTTCTAGTATGTGTGGTTGCATCTTGTTTTGTTCTTGAACTATGTGTCTGTACCGGTTAAAAAAGAAATGTGTTCCCGTTTATGGGGCACACAGTTCCGGTGCTAGTTGTCAGCCTCTGGCCAATGGAAGACGGGTTTAGGGTAGTCACGACATGGGCCCCAAGGGACGGGTCGTGACAACTATCTCCACCTCCTTGTATACATCACTATAAAGAATGCACAGATTCTATGAGATCTTCTCTATCTTCATCACCACAAGCACACCCATCACAATCTTCTCTACTATATTCTTAGTGTGAGTTTTACACCTGATGTCATCAAATCCACCCAAAGAAAATATGTTAATCTTCAGGATCATCGCATGGTGTACTCTATAGGTTGTTTGAATTATACCATCATGCATCATCAATTTGTTGGTATTGAGTCCAAAGATCTTCATTGTGTGACTGTTCCCCATGTAAACAAGTCCTTTCGAGATATGTTCATAATGATCAAACCATTTCCTTTGAGCCATGTTTCTATTGAATCCATTATCCATGCATTGTTGAGATGATGTCTACCTCTATCCATCATTGAAGTTTCGCTGACTAGTATGTCTCCATTTCCGTAAGTACTCATCATATTTCCCTGAGAGTTATTTTCACTACTCTTATTATTCCAACTATTCTTTTTGGTGAGCCCCTACATTCCACAACCGTAACATGTGATGTTGTTATTCTTCTTGATTTGGACCTTCCATGATTTTGGCTCCCATATAGAATCATGCTCCATCATTCTACCTCTTTCTATTGACAAAGTATTCAATTGGTGCAATGTTTTTTGTCTATCACTTTTCTCTTGCATTGACTTTTTCCTTCAGGATCCACAACTGTAATGTTGTTGAGCATAAACATGTCCATCGGGATATTGTTTGTAAGGTTGATAATCAACTGATCATATGGATTTTCAAAACATTAGAGCAGAATACCATAACATTCAGTATCCCTAATTTTGTAGCCTAGTTTCATGAGTTGTGCGAATAGGGTATTGACAGTGTTGATGTGATTAGTCACTGATGATGAATCTTCATTCGAAGAGTGTATAAGTTTCCCTTTAAGAAAATTTTGGAGTGCAGTGACATGGTCTTATAATGTTTCTTAGAACATCATAATTTTTGTTCATTGTCTTTTTCTCTGCAATTCTTGAGAGGACCTTGGACACCAAATCAAAAGGGATTTTGGCAATAAATTTCATATCCATGTTGTCACATTTCTCCTATTCTAGATCCACCGGTATTTTGTGGATCACAAGTAGGCAATTGTACTTCCACATCATCGCTTGCATCGTCATTTACCATAATATTAAATTATTTGTTTTGAACTTCTCGATCAAAACTTTTTCCACCATCGGGGCATGCTATCGGTCTAGAACCTCCTAAGTTTCACAACAGTGTAATTAATCACAGTTGCAATCACAGAACATAATTAAATTTATGAGAATTTTTAATACCTAAAAAACGAACTTCACTAGACTGGGTATAGCAGACCACTACAATCGAAGAGTGTTTTTATCAACATGATAAATAATACTCCATATCATTTAGAGAAGTCAAATTTGTACCATAACATAGTACTCCATAACATTCTTGATTTACCATCACTTTATTTTACATTGGTAATCACCAAAAATGACTCATTTTGATGTCACAAACCAACCAGAGAAAGCCTTTCACTTATATAACCAATGCTGGCAATTTTTTCCGTGGATATAAAATTTTTATTATCGGAGAATGAACAAATAACTAATTATTTTATGACCGATGGTTAAATTTTAAAATTAAATATTTATTTATTTATTAAAAATTTTCTATATGAATTTTAAAATGAATCACACAATACTTTTAATACTGTATCCCTCCTTTCCACATGAAAATATACAACTCCACCACTTTATGGCGGACAAGTTCCGGGAAAAAAATATTGTTATGAGATATCATCCGTTGAAAAAAAATGAAAGATTATATTTTATTTTAAGACGAATGAAGTCATGATACATTTTAAAAATTAAGTGGGAACTTGAGATTTGAAAAATAAAATATATAGTATATCTTATTGGAAATAAATACATATCTCCTGGAAGGATGTGCCATAAAGATATATATATATACAGAGAGAGAGAGAGAAAAAAAGAGGATAGATTAGAAGAAGATATGAAGGCATGGGAATAAGATATTTTCAATACCTGGTTAGTCAAGATATGAGGAAAGGGGTTGTCACCCATGAAATAGCTTGTATGAATACTCAAATCATGGATTAATAAAACTAAAATTTGAATTACAAAGGCATGGATTAATAAATCTAAAACATGAATTACAATTGAAAATTAATAAAAAACTAAAATTAAAATAAAATAAAAATAATAAATGAGGGGGGAAGAGAGGAGAATCAGAATCCCGTGCCCTGATGGGATCCCTCCTTAGCTGTGGGTGTTGAGCTGATGAATTGGGAAGGAGTCGAGGACCTCCTTTTATAGGTAGAATTCTCTCTAATATAAGATTGCACATTTTTGGACCATTAAATGTTCGATTCACACATTTACCCCGTCATAAAAGTTGTTCATAAATTTTTTTTCCATTCATCCTCCACATTCCAGCTCCTTTAGACTCTGGGATAAAGAGTTATGTAATTTTCATTGAATAAGAATTTTTTATAGTTGAAATTTCCAGGAAGCTTCCTTCAAATGTGTAACGATCAATGGAAACCATAATGACTTAAAAACTCCCCCAAATTTTTTGTAGTGTCGTTCCTATGTGTCCGAGTGGTATCCCATGTAAATTTACTTAAATTTGAGGTGAGGGAACCAATTTTTTCATTCGTTATGGTGGTGGGGTCTACGTTGTCCACCTGAAAAAGTTTCCAACTTCAATGAATTTTTTTAACTAATAGATCTTCAAATCAGCTCATTGTCCAAAAGAGAGACTTGAATGAAATAAAATCAGGATTCTAAAAAAAAATAATCATGAATTTTGGAATTAAATGTTTTATGAAATGATGAAAATACATATTTAGTAAAAATCGGTCAACAATCCAAAATTATGCACTTTTCTCAATTTTGCTCATAATCAGGATTCACATATTTTCCTTTTACCCTTTGAAAATTAATCGAACCTATCATTTAATTCATTCAACATTATTCATTTATTATTATTTAACATGAAAAGTCATGATTTACCTCACATTTGATTCTTTTCTCTCATCACTCAGGATACAATTCAAATAGAATTATGCTTATATCATGAGAATTATGCTCTTTATCCATAGTATTGTAAATGAACTACTTTCTCCACTTTTTAAAGACAAAACACACATAAAATCACGAGGAAATTCAATTATGGTTCTATTGACTTTGGGGTTTAAGGTTGGTAGGATTTGATGCATTAAAAATTAAGGCTCAAGGAGGAGGCTAATCTCTTAATTACTTTCCATGATATCAAAATTAAAAATATAACGATATTATCCCATTAAAAGTAGAAACACCCACTTCCCAAAACACAAAGAAATGGTTATGATCATATAAGCATAATGAATGATTTGTGAACCCTCTTGAATATTTTTTAATTTTGTATTTTTTTTTCTTTTTTTGAAATTTATCATTATATAAAACCTCACATCCATCACATAACCACATAGATTCATAAGATCATTGGTCTAAAAAATGGTGATTTTTGGTTTTCCCAAATCACAGACCATTGTTTTCTCCTTTTGTTGGTTATTTTTGTCATTTTTTTCATTTGTTTTAATTCAAGAGGGCCAAAAAATAGAGTGTAATGAGTTATTACACAACCTTTTACCATTACCATTATAATAACCCCACACTTCTTCCTTATAATGTATATCATGCCATCCACCATGATTCCATTTACCCCCACACATCAACATTAAAATATATGGAAAATACTTAGAGGAGGGTAGGAAGGGATAAAAATGTCATGAAACATGGCTCATTCCTATAATGGTCATTCATGGTCTCTATGGTATAAAATAATGATTGATGCAAAGGTGGCATTTTGAGGAAAATTGTCTTTTTAATGGACGCCTCAAGAATTTTAAATGTTCTTATGCAAAGTCATAGACTTGAAAAGTTTCAATACAAGTGCCGGTTTGTTACATGTCCCAATATCACTCAAAAAATATCCTCAAGAATAAATAGGAAGTACATGGTCTAGAAATCCTCTTAGGAATGGAAAATATAACATTGATCACCATTTTTTCATGAAACATGGTCCTTACCCTTCACTGTCTAGGGCTTCCTTCTACCATCATGATCCTACAAAAGAAAATTACTCAATTAATCACACTAATAATTTCATTTATACTCAAAATGAAAAGAGGGAGGGGGAGACATTATAAATTATTTCAAAGAAAAGAAATTTACATCTAAATTCATAGAAATCAAATAATGATAAATCATGTTATTATCCCCCAAGTGGGGCCCTGAATTTTGACTGCCTTTAGATGTCAGTACAAGCTGTTATCCAATGTCTGATATAGGATTAAGATTCATTGATTGTTACCACTAAATATGGATTTTCTCAAATTTTGCTTCATTATTTTGTGTGAGTAATGATCCATGGATAGAGTACACAGTATCCCCCACTTCACAATGAGGTATATATTGCATGGTAGTGTAGTATGATATATGAATAATCCTCCTTCTAGGTAGTTACTTGTGAAACCACTTCTTCTCTGTTAATTGGTTCCTTGAGGTATGATTTATCAAAAGAATAGTCAATAGGAAAGTCACAGTGCAATTCTATTTGAATAATATTATTACATGATGTATCAAGATCAAATTCTTCCTTATGAATGTATGAATCTTTTACCACAGTTTCCTTAGGGAAATCCAACAGCATATCTTCATGAACATCCTTCAATAAATATTCAACGTGTCTAGGGAGATCCATATGGTCCTCAACATGTGCACATCCCAGTTCATTTTTGTCCTCCAAGGAATAGCTAAGACTGTCAAATTCTGTATAATCAAAACCACCAGGAGTGATTTAGAATTCAGATTCAATAAAATTATAAGGGAAAGACTCAATGAATGGTTCAACTCCCTAATTCGGTTCAGCTTCAATATCTGCATCAATGGTAAGTTCCACTTGGAGTAGACTCTCTGGGGATGGAGGCAGGTAGTCGTGCTCCTCCATCTTGACTTCAAATTTCACCACAGGGGTGGTTTCTTCCTATAGTGGTGATTAATCTTCTTCTTTTTATTTTTTGGGGAGGTCAGTTAGTTCGTCACATTTAATCAAGAATTCATCCATCTTTTTTGATATCCCACTTGCAGGTAAACATGTAGTTATTCCTCCCATTACTCCTTAGGTTCTTCAATTTCAAATATAAGTGGTGCAATTTCTTCCACCACTTTCTTAGGTTCTTCCTTCATCTTATGGTTGGGTTACTCCATTAATGCACAAACATAATCAAATCTCTATCATCCTTTCTGGTTAATTGATCAATGCTTTATCTATGTTCATTCATGTAATCTCTTCTAAAATATTCATCTTCTTCTTGTTGTTGTTACTCCACATGTGAGTAATTTTTCCATGCATAATATTCTGAACATGAATAAATCATGGAAGTATTTTTTTAGTTTTGTTATATGCAATGAAATCTAACTAAGATGTGAAAATAGAAACGGTAAATAAACTAATGATTGTCTCCTTGGCAACAATGTCAGTTTTGACGCACACCTGTCGTGGGGCGTGGAAAAAAATAATAATATTTTTCCTAGTGCATCATAGTGGCTGACCAGGGTAATATATCTTGAAGATACTTCTCAATGTAGTTCACTTACATTATCTAATTCACCAATTATATCTATTTTTTTGTTTTTTTATTAAAATAATGCGATGAATTTTTTATTTATTTAAAATAATGACATGTGAATCAACAATCCTAAATTTATAATAAGACACATGTCTAAACAGAATGAATTAATAACATAGAACTTGGTTTTGGGGTTTTGTTAAATGTTCAATAATTATGATCATTTATATGTTTTATTTTAGTTTTATAATCCAAACATGAAATATCATGTTTGAACTACTGTTATTTAATTATAAACTGTGAAATATCATTTAATGTTTGAGCACTCTCAATTCCACCTCCTCCTTTAATCCAATTTAGTGACACAACTTTGTCTAGAATGTGTCATCTTCTAGGACCCAGTTCAATCAAAGTCGTTTCATACATTGATTAGCAAAAATCCAACGTGTGAATAACTAACCAATGGAGAGATGAGAAAATGATTAAATAAAATAATAGGGATAGGTTGAGTTGAATTTCATTGGAGGCAGTCACAACATCAGAGACATTCTCCATACCCGTGCATGATACTCAAATCTATCTTAAAACTTAAAATTAAACATTAAAGAAAATTCATGACCACCATCACCTCACCCTGGGCCATGTCTCGGGGTCAGCCTCTCATTTCTGAGAGTATGATATTACTCAGTGGAGTGGGTGGAAGAGAAGAGATATAGAGGTGGAAAGAAATGAAGCAAAGTGGATGGAGAAACACAAAGGCACGGATTAATAAAACTAAAATTTTAATTACAATTGAAAAATAATACAAAACTAAAATTAAAATAAAATATAAATAATAAATTAGGGGGGAAAGAGCAGAAGAAGTGGCATGTGCCCTGGTGGGATCCCTCCTTAGCTGTGGGTGTCGAGTTGATGATTTGGGAAGAAGGTGAGGGCCTCCTTTTATAGGCATAATTCATACCTCTGAATGTTTTCACATTTTTGGCCTATTAAATGACAGATTAATGTGTGGAACCCTTCATAAAAGTTATTCAATAATGTGGATTCCATTCAACCTCGAAATTTCATCTCATTTAGCCACAAGGATTAATGAGTTATTGAATTTTCATTTAATAAGACTTTTTATGGTCAATATTTCTACGAAGTTGTCTTCAAATTTTTAACAATCAATGGAAACCTTAATGACTTAAAAATACACCAATTTTTTTTGAATTTGGTACTATGTGTTCTAGTGATATTCTAGGTATAATCACCTAAATATGAGGTGAGGAGACTCATTTTTTCATCTGTTACAGTGGTAGGGTCCATTCTATTTGCCTAAAAAAATTTCCAACATCAATTATTTTTTTGGACTAATAGATCGTTGAATCAACTATATGTCCTTATGATAAAGTTGAATGAAATAAAATAATGATTTTAAAAAAGATAATCATGAATTTTGAAATTATACTTTTAATAAAATGACAAAAATACCTTTGTAGTAAAAATCTGTCACAAATCCAAAATTATGCACTTTTCTCAATTTTTCTCATAATCATAATATAAAATTCAAATTACCAATTATTTTACTAAAAATATGAATATTCTTCTTTTTATTCTATGGGGAGGTCTGGCAGTTCCTCATATTTAATCAATAATTAATCCCAACTTTTTTGATCTCCCACTTGTAGCTCAGTAGGTATGTCTTCCTCCCTTGCCTCCATAGGTTCTTTAATTTCAAATATAATTGGTGAAATTTCATAAAAAACTTTCTCAGGTTCTTTCTCCAACTTATGATTGGGTTGGTCCATTAATGTACAAACATAATAAAAATCTCTATCATCCTTTTTGGTTAGTATTTCAATGCATTTTCTAAGTACATGCATGTAAGCTCTTCCAAAATATTCATCTTCTTCTTCTTGTTGTTGCTGCACCTGTGAGTAATTTTCCATGCATAATATTCTGATTTTGAATACATCTTGGAAGTATTTTTTAGTATTTTAAATGAAATTAAATCGATATAAGATGTAAAAATAGAAAAAAATGAACTAATGATTGGATCCCCGAAAACAGCTTCAGGTTTGACGCACTCCTGTTGTGGGGTGTGTTCAAAAATAATTATATTTTTCCTGGTGCAGCACAGTGGCAGACCATGGTCATCTCACTTGAGGATACATACAATATAGTTCAATTTATTTATCTAATTTACCTATTCTATCTATTTTTGTGGTTTTTTTTATTAAATGATAGTGATTAAAATATTTTTGGGTTTTTATTATTAAAAATAATGACATGTGAAGAAAAAATTCTAAATTTTTACTAAGATGCAAGTCTAGATAGAATGAATCACTACTGGAATTTTACACTTTACCAACGGTTGTAAACCATTGGTAAAGACGTGGAAACCATTTTTATATAGTATATCAATGGTTCCCTCAACCGTGTCCAAGTAAGGAGTGACTATAGGCCTATGCCAATGGTTCTGTGAAAACCATTGGTATAGGTGTCAAAATATAAGGTATACCAACGGTTTACTAAAAATTGTTGGTATATGTGTGTTAAAGTATAACATATACCAACGGTTTGTAAACCGTTGGTATATGTGTGTTACAATTATACCAACTGTTAAAAATCGTTTGTATAGAGGGTATATGGAAATCCATAAGACTATACCAACAGTTTTTTATAACCGTTGGTATAATACTATTCCAATGGTTATAACAAACCAATGGTAAAATTATATTATAGTATCTATACCAATGGTTTTGAAACCATTGGTTTACAATTTCTCAGCACCACAGCAGCATGCCCCTCTCCCCTCTCTAGACCAACAACAACACAACAACCCCTCTCCAGACCTGCAACAACACCAATAAAATAATCCCCATCCAAAGTATTCAAAATATAGAATTCATTGACGATTTTAGAAATTTAAAAATTTAGAAATTCAAATGCAATAACACTCATAAGACAAAAATCCTACAAGTTATAGGAAATGAAATAACACCCATAAGAGTATTCCAAATTTAGAATCCATTCATCACTCAAACCACAACTCCAAAACACATAAGAGTATTAAAAATTTATAATTCATTCCTCACTCAAACCACCACAGCAATACACACAAGAGAAAAAACCTACATTTTATAGGAAGAACATGGGATGTTTATTCATGGTCTTTGGTTGAGAATCTTAAGACCAACAGAAAAACTTGGGTAGAGTGGCACGGATCATGACACCCATAATATAAAAAATGGTAGTGGTCGTGTGCTTAGACCTAGGATTAGTTATACGAAGCACATGTGATTTTTACATTCCTCTAATGATTATGTATCAATGTATAAATGGTTCTTGATGTGTTAGTGGGACACATTGTCCATTCTCAACATATGATATGGGTTACTGAAATATCCTACATGTTTTTTATAAACGTTTCAATTACAATAATGGGGTATGTGGATAATTGTAATTTGATCTCCTAGGTGTGATTTGAGATGAGTTCCCATCTTTGGTAGTGCGTATGAATATTCAATTAATTCTTTGGTATTGGGTTCCCAAAGGGACTTTGGTTTGGTCCTAGAACCTACTATTTGAGGATGGGATTGAGATGATTCATGGGGATGTGGTGTCACCATATGTATTCCTCACCATTGGGGTATTTTTATGAGACTTTGAAACTTATTTATCAAGAATCTATGTGTAGCCTTATTGACCAATTTGTTATATGGTATGCTTGAGTGTTCATAGGATTCATATGAAATCACTATGATAAATTTATTTCTTTAATGTTATTATATTGAATGAACGAACCATGTTTGAGAATTAGAACATGAGTGTTGGTGCATGATCATGATGGGAAGTCGACACTCATTCCTAATATAATTCGTGTTTTTCTTTATATACTATAACCTATTGAGTTTCAATCTATGCCTTGTGAATATTTTCTTCTAATAACATATGACCAATAGACTATATTTTATTTTTTCCCTAAATTTCAAGAATATATGTGTATCCTTGTGAAGATTTTTCGTATGTCAGTTGTTTTTTTCACTTAAAATGTTGTCCATTTCAATCAAAAGTGACACACTTTGAGTGATACCAGTCACACCGTGCCTCGAATTGTGGTGGGGTTGACTCATACCTATCACAAATGATCCACGGAACGTTGGGTGGGGGGGTTGTTTGGGGGGGGTGTTGTCCAGTGGGTGGGAGGGCGGTCCGGGGTGGGGGGGGGGGGCTGTCTGAGGGGTTAGGGGGCTATTCGGGTGTGAGGGAGGATGTCCGGGGGCGGGGCTATCTGGAGTGTGTTTTCTACCACCGTGGTCACTAAACACCCTTGATTGACAGGTCGTATAGAAGACCATTTCATAATTAACTCACTCTTTCTTGTCGTCTGATTTCATGGTATTCCGAGGTCGTTCGGCTGGTTTCGACCACCCCACACATGTTTTTCAAGCACTCTAAACACCTAAAAAAACATATTCTACTATTCCATGAAAACCACATGTCCGAAGGATGTGTCATCTTTTCTTAACCTCATGAATAATAATTATGGTGTTTTCGTGTGATTTCATGTCACTCTGATGTCATTCGGAATGTTTTTGATCGTAAAACACATGTTTTGGCCATTTACGACACACAGAATGCGTTTTCGGCCACAGTGGTCACACGATACCTCCAATTGCCACCATGTCTTGCCAAAAATTTCAAAATTCACCCACCCTTTGTTGTCGTATGATTTTATGGAATTCTGAGGTCGTTCAGCCGATTTTGACTACCCCACGCACGCTTTTCAATGCACCAAATACCTAAAAAACACATATTCAGACGTGCCATGCAAACAATACTTCTGAATGATGTTTTGTCACTTCATACAACTTACAAATAATTATTAGGGTGTTTTCGTGTGACTTCAAGTCATTCTAATGTCGGTCGGTATGAATTTGACCATTAAACGCATGTTTTGGTCATTTACGACATGCAGAGTATGTTTTCGGCCACTGCAGTCACACGACACCTCCGATTAATATGAAGTCTAGCCAACCATTTCACATTTCACCCTACCATTGTTGTCATCTGATTTCATGGCATTCTGAGGACGTTCGGATGGTTTAGACCACCCTACACACACTTTTCAAGCGTGTCAAAAACCTAAAAAACACATATTCTACCGTGTCACACATACCGTGGTTTTGAATGACGTGTCGTCTTTTATTACACCTCAATTATTATAATTAGGGTGTTATTGTGTGATTTCAAGTCATTATGATATCGTTCGGTATGTATTTCACCGTAAAACACATGTTTTGGCCATTTACGACGCACAAATTGCGTTTTTGGCCACCATGATCACACGACATCTCCGATTGATGTGCTGTCTAGCTGACCATTTCACAATTCACCCACCCTTTGCTTTAGTTCGATTTCATGGAATTATGAGGTCGTTTGGTTAGTTTTGACCACCCCACACATGTTTTTCAAGCGTGCCAAAAACCTAAAAAACACGTATTCAGTCGTTTCATGCAAAGAGTGTTTCCGAATAATGTTTCATCTCATCATACACCTCACGAATAATAATTAGGGTGTTTTGTGTGATTTAAAGTCATTTGAATGTCGTTCGGCATGCATTTGACCATTAAACCCGTGTTTTGGCCATTTACAACACGTGGAGTGTGTTTTCGGCCACCGATGTCACACGACACCTCCAATTGATGTTCCATTTGGATGAACATTTCACAATTCACCCACCCATTGTTGTTTTCGAATTTCATGACATTCTGAGGTCGTTCGGCCGATTTTGACCACCCCACGCACCATTTTCAAGCGCGCTAAACACCTAAAAAACACATATTCAGTTGTTCCACGCAAACCGCACGTCCAAATGACATGTTGTCTCCTCATAAACTAGAAGAAAAAAAATTAGGGTGTTTCTGAATAATTTCAAGTCATTCTAATGTCATTCGGCATGCATTTGACAGTTAAACGCATGTTTTGTCCATTTACGACACACAGAGTGTGTTTTTGGCTAGCATGGTCACACAACACCTCTAATTAATGTGTTGTCTGGATGAACATTTCAAAATCCACCCAGCCTTTGTTGTTGTCTGATTTCATGGCATTCTGAGGTGATTCGGCCAATTTTGACCACCCCACGCCCGCTTTTCAAGCGTGCCTAACACCTAAAAAACAATTATTCAGTAGATCCGCACAATCCGCGTGTCCAAATGATGTTCCGTCTCCTCGTACAACTCAATAATAATAACTAGGTTGTTTTAATGTGATTTGAAGTCATTCTGATGTCATTCGACATGCATTTGACCGTTAAACACATGTTTTGGCCATTTAAGACATGCACAATGTGTTTTTTGCCAGCGCGGTCACACGACACCTCCGATTGACGTGATCTCTATCCAATAATTTCAAAATTCATCCACCCTTTGTTTTAGTCTGATTTCATGACATTATGAGGTCATTCAGACCATTTTGACCACCCCATGCATGCTTTTCAAGTGCGCAAAATACCTAAAAATCACACATTCAGCCGTGTCGCGCAAACTGCGCGTATGAATGACATGTCATCTCTTCATACACCTCACGAATAATAATTAGGGTGTTATCATGTGATTTCAAGTCATTCTGATGTCGTTTGACATGCATTTGAATGTTAAACACATGTTTTGGCCATCTACGACAAGTTGTGTGCGTTTTAGGCCACTACGGTCACATGCCACGTCCGATTGATGTGCCGTCTAGATGACCATTTCACAATTTACTCACCCTTTGTTGTCGTCTAATTTCATGGCATTCCGAGGTCATTCGGCCTATTTTGACCACCCCACGCATGCTTTTCAAGCAAGCCAAACACCTCAAAAACAAATATTCAGTCGTGTCGTGCAAACCGTGCATCTGAATGGTGTGTCGTCTAATCGTACACCTCATGAATAATAATTAGGGTCTTTTAGTTTGATTTCAAGTCATTCTGATGTCGTTAGGCATGCATTTGACCGTTAAACGAATTTTTTGGCCATTTGCTACACGAAGAGTGCGTTTTTCATCCAGTGCAGTCACACGACACCTCCGATTGACATGCCATATTTTTGACTATTTCACAATTCACCCACCCTTTTTTTCGTCTGGTTTCATGGCATTTTGATGCCATTTGGCCAGTTTTGACCACCCCACACATGCTTTTCAAGAGCGTTAAACACCTAAAAACACATATTTAGTCGTGCCACGCAAACTGCATGTCCGAATGACATTATGACTCCTCTTGCAACTCACAAAAATAATTAGGGTGTTTTCATATGATTTCAATTCATTCCAATGTCTTTTCGCATTCATTTGACCGTTAAACGCATTTTTTGGCCATTTACAACACGCTGATTGTGTTTTTGGCCATCGCGGTCAGACGACACCTATGGTTGAGGCGAAGTTGACTAGTACCCATCAAAAATGACCAATGTATCACTATACTAAAGTATCAGCACAACCTAATTCATTTGATCATTTTATCATATGTCAATTGTTTTTTTCACTTAAAATCTGGTCCATTTCAAATAAACGTTAAACACTTTGAGTGGTACATGCCACAGTGTGCATCGAATTGATGCAGGTTTGACTCCTACACATCAAAAATGACCCATGCACTTTTGTTCTAATGTATCAACAGATTCTGAATACGCTTAGTCCATTTTCTATATGTCAGTTTTTGTTTTCACTTAAAATGTTGTCCATTTCAAATATAAGTGAGGCACTTTTATTGGTACCGGCCATATTGTGCCTTATATTGAGGTGGTATTGAGTCGTACACGTCACATATGACCCATTGATCATTTTCATAATGTATCAACACAATTCAAATATGTTTGGTCGGTTTTCCGTATGCCAGATTTTTTTTGCTTAAAAGGGTGTCGATTTTAAACAAAAGAGAGACACATTGAGTGATACCAGCCACACCGTGCCTCATATTGAGGTGGGGTTGACTCTTACATGACACATATGAATCATGGATCATTTTCCTAATGTATCAACACAATCCAAATGTGTTAGGTTAGTTTTCCATACGCCAGTTAGGCAAATCGTGCAACAACAGTGATAATATCTTATACTAAAACTATATACAGTATGCATGATGTGCATCCCCTGGTGCATGGTTAGGGAAAATCATGCACATTTCTTATACTATATATCCCAATATGGTTGGTGAATACCTTGTGGGATGGGATTAAATTTTTTTACTAACTGTGAGGCATAGTGTTTTTTACGCCGACCGGGATTCCGAGCGCTGAACAAGCCCCAGAAGCCCCAAAAACAATTATAACATCATTTGGGTTCCATATTTGGTAAAAAAAATAAACAGTTATACTGAATTCAAAAATATCAATACCAAAGTGAAAACCCAGGTTAAAAAATAAAGAGTTATACAGAATTTAAAAATGTAATGGATCAATCTACCCCTGATCACCATCACCATCACCACTGTCATCATCAGCCTCTTCCTCGCCACCATCATTGTCCTATTCATCATCCTCATCATCGTCCCCTTTCTCATCCTCATCCCCATGATCGCCATCGGCCCCAACCTCTCCCACGTTCTCATCCCCATCCTCGCCCTCGTCCTCTTCAGCATCCTCGTCATCACCAGGAATGTCATCATCTTGACCGCCACTAGAAATGCAGCTAGTGTATAAGATGATTCACCCATTGCTGACTTATATGTCTGACAAGAGAAACTGGCCTCTGGTGGAAGTGATGAAGATAACATTTTGATCAGTTTCATAAATTTTTTCTCCCTTATTTGAACCAGTTCTTGCAACTCTGTGACCCTTTTTTCAGACTATCTTGCATACTCCATGACCTGTTCCAACTCGGTGTTACTAGAATGGATACCTAGAGAGGACCAATACCTTGTCAGGACTATATTATTACCATGTCGTCAGTGTAATTGACCAGAGTGCTAATCTCCCAAAACCTGATATAAATGATCATGTGGCCCTAAATTGTCGGGCTCAGGGGCATCAAGGGCCTCTAAATCTGCATATTAAAAATATTAATAGATTATTAATTTTCAAAATACATATTAAACTTTTAAATAAACAAAATAAAACTTACAATCTTTTCTTGTGTCGGTTCATTAATCAAAGTTCCATATTTTTTCCTTCTACTCGAGCAAAACAATTTTTCTCGAGGGAGACGTCCTTCAATATTCAATTTTTACTTCAGTAATGACATTGAAATAATATAAAGTGCAATTATAATCATATATTCAATATTCATAAAATCACATAATTTAAGTAGGAAACAATAAAAAGGGAAAGTCCTAAAGAAAAATTATATACAACTATATCGTACCAGCTTCCTCTCATGATCTGACATAGTAGTGCACCTAAAAGTGTGGAGGTACTGGTTTGAATAAATTTGTTTTTTTGAATTTTTCATAAGATTCCTAAATAATGTTTAATTATAAATAAGATAATAATAATGAAAAATATGAAAACAGTCATTTAAATACATCAAATGGGATTAATACCTTAAATTTGGTAATCACCCAATGTATAATCATTTGGCGATATTGCTCTATCGGGCAGTCATCCATGATAGGTACTGTCTCTAACTCTGTTCCCACTATATCACATCATCCAACATATAGTTCATGCTTATAACCTCCCCAAATCTCCCCTAGCTCTTTTAAATGTGTTGGTCAGGAACTTTCGCTATCAGGTAAGTTAAAACGAAGCTGACACCCAATAGATTAATTCATATAAATATAAAAAAATACCACATTAAATCCATTATATTTTTACCCATATTTGTTCCCATGCATTATCATGGACTTCATGTAGCATATGTCTCCAAGAGAGTGGGCAAAACGGAATGATGTCGTGTATTTGGCTAGTGTTGCCAAAAAACCCCGACATTCCGGCCCAGATTTATCAATCATTTGTCATTCATCATTGTATCCAACCATCAACTGTGTCTGGCAGTTCCATACCGCACACAAGTTAGTACGCCCCATCCCCTACATTCATCGAAAGCGAGTACTCCCCCTCCTCCCCCTCGTACCACCGGCCTCAGTACCGGGATCACCAGATGATTGTCTAACTCTGACATCACCCCCCTCCTACCACCAGCCTCTGTACTGGGAGCAATATCAGGCTCCTCAACGGATATTTATCATCTAGGGAGTCGATCCAGAAAAAAAGATTAACAAAAAAGTAAACACATGATATTATAAGTTATTGAAATATATATTTTTGATATAAAATACTCACAACATGGATGAGTGGAGGAATGCCCATCTGTGTCATGCGATGATAATTTTTTGTCATCTTTTTCCACTGCTTCTCTTCAATGGGTTTAATTTCCTGCAATAAAAACAAATATGAAAGTAATTAGAAAAAATAACTAATACGTAACCCAAAAAACATAATATTGAAAATCTATTCCGATAAAAAACATAATGAAATAGATGATTTGTGGTGGTTTGAAGGTAAGTACTAGGATGAACACTCTGAATAACGTAGGTTTATTCATTGAATCATGTACCAATTGATTTTGGAGAGGGTCCTTCAATATTTATAGGAATGGATTTGATTAGAAAAACCTATAAAAATGATATCTTGGAATTGTGACATCCCAAAACAGGATTCCACTAATTAGTGACCCAAACCCAGATGGCCACATGGCCTCAAGCACATCTACCAAAATACCAAAAGTTATTGACTAATAGCGAGATCCTTTTTTGTGTCTGGGGGAGACTATTCCCTCATTACCTAAGTTTCACAATTTAAATATTTTCAGTTAAACAGTGGAAGATAGATAACAATGGGAAGGTATTGGAAATGGATCAAAATAACCAAATCAGTAATACCAACTAATTACATAATCATAATCTGAATTATGGTAATGTATGTCATTTATCAAGAATAAAATAATAGTTACAACTATCAGGAAGTAGTACTATATAAGAGGCTCAATAAATTCTAAAATTTGACCTAGATTCTTGAGCTAAAACCCAATCATCTTGTTCATTGGTGGAAAGAGTGTGAGTCATGTCAATAACATGAAGACCCCAGTCATCATTAAAGGTCCATTGCCTCATCATTGAATCAAACCATTTGGAAAGGGAAGAGTTTTACCAAAGGTTTCACACAACCATTGGTAAAAGTGGACTTCAATGCCCCTTTATATGCATCCCAAATAGAGGCACCTGCCTCAGGCCCCATTATTTGTTACAGGCATCCCAAATAATTAATTCATGTTTAATAAATCATTCTTGGCACCTCTATGGTCAAACCATTCATTGCCCAATTAGTTCTTCAAGTAAATCACACCCCATTGGTGGATAAAGTTTAGGCTTCTACGATAATATGTTTTTCATGGATTGTAAAAAGGTTTAATTTCATAATGTATAGAAAAAACATTTATTTTTAAATTTGAGATTAATTATAATGAATGTCAGTGATAACAAGATTACTGAATTAAACTTGTGACTTATCTAACATTGTTATGGATGTATACGAATGCCAACATGTCTAGTGAAAAGCACCCCACCATCATAAAAGTGAGTATTGGCCAGAAAAGAGACATAATATTCAACATACATTGAGAACAATATTTAATTTAAACTATAGTTATATTAGTATAGTCAACATAGGAGGCCAATTATCACTCATGACTAACCATGCCTCTATAAATAACATGGAGTGTATGAGTTTTCTCTCTGATCTTAACAACATCATCACACATTCTTACGATGATGTGAATCATGTGGAATATTGATGATATTAACACAAAATTCCCAGCAATACCAAGCCTTCTATGAATTGAAAATTTATGGATGATATTAACACATAATTAATTTTGAATCAAATTTGATTCACTGTCAAAGCCCAACACACACACAAATCAAACAGAAAACAAGAGTCATACACACCCAAATCAAAATAGAAAACCAAAATAGTAGATGTAGAACATTAAAAAGAATGTATCACTTACAAATTAGTAGTGTAGTACTAAGAAATTTTGAAAATGGATCGGAATGAAGAATTTCCGCAGTAGGGTATATAGAATCCTGCTTCTCCACTTCACACAAATGAAAACATAAAACAAAAATAGTAGATGCAATATCACTCATATAATACAAGTGAAGAACTGATAAATTGTAAATATGGAATGATTTCATCCATAGGGGAAGTAAAATACCAATTCTCCCTTTTTTAGGGCTACAATCGCGTGGAATAGGGGAGTGCGAGCATTTGTGAATTTGGGGAAAAAAATTCCCAACTGTTTGTAAAAACCGTTTGTAATGGATGATTTAAACCACTCTATACCAACTGTTTAGGAAAACCATTAGTATAGAGTAAAAGTTTCCCAACGGTTTTGAAAAAATGTTGGGCAAAGATGATTTAACAAGATTTTACCAATAGTTTCCTTAAATCATTGGTAAAAGTACTCTACCGGTGATGGGAAAACCTCCCTTTCCAGAAGTGAATTAATATGAATGAATTTGGATTTGGGGGTTGGTTAAATATTTAATCATTATTATCCTTTATATGTTTCATTTATGTTTGATAATACAAAAATTAAATATCATGTTTTAACTACTATAATTTAATTATAAATTGTGGAGTATCATTGAATGATTGATAACATTCAATTCCACCTCATCCTTTCATCCAAGTTGGTGACACACCTTTGTCTAGAATGTGTCATCTTCCAAGACCTGATTCAATCAAAGCCATTTCATCCATTTATTAGATCAAATCCAACATGTGAAGAACTAAACAATAGAGACAAGGAAAAATGATTAAACAATCGAATCCATTTCATCCATTTATTACCCATGCATGCTACTCAAATCTATCTACAAACATGAAATTAAACATTAATGAAAATTTATGATCAACTTCACCTCCCCCTAGCCAAGTCTCAGGGTAAACCTCTCATTTCTAAGAGTAATATTTTTCTTGTTGGAGTGGGTGGAAGAGGAGAGAGAGAGAGATGTAAATAAATGAAGAAAAGTGGAGGGAGAAACACCAAGACATGGATTAACAAAACTAAAATTTGAATTACAGTTGAAAACTAATAAAAAATTAAAATTAACATAAATTAAAAGAAGAAATATGGCGGGGAAAGAGGAGAGGCATCAACCCATGCCATGATGGGATCCCTCCTTAGTTGTGGGTGTCGAGATGATGATTTGGGAAGGAGTCAAGGGCCTCATTTTATGGGCAGAATTCTATCTTCTGAAATATTGTGTGTTGTTGGCCCATTAAATGGTCTATTCACACATGGACCATTTCATAAAAATTTTCGTCAATATGTTTTCTATTCACCATCCAACTTTCATCTAATTTATCCATAGTATTATGGTGTTATGGAATTTTGATTGAATAAGGATTTTTATGGCCTAAATTTCCAAGAAGATTCCTTCAAAAGTATGACGATCAATGGAAACCTTAATGACTTAATAACTAAAGAAAAATTGGTTTAGAGTTTTTCTGATGTGTACTAGTGCTATCCCTAGTGTAATAACCTAAATGGGAGGTGAGGAGACTGATTTGTGAATCTGTTATGGTGGTGGGGTCCACGCTATCCGCTCGGAAATGTTTCCAACTTCAATGATATTTTTGGACTAATAGATATTTGAATCAAATCCTGGACCTGAAGATAAATTTGAATGAAATAAAATCAGGATTCTAAAAAAATCACGAAATGTGGAATTATATTTTTTATGAAATGACAAAAATACCCTTGTGGTAAAAATCTTACAAAAATCCAAAATTATGCACTTTTATCAATTTTCTCATAATCATTCTAAAATTAAAATTACCCATTATTTAAATAAAACATTGAAATACATGGGTTTTATCATTGAAAAACATTAAAATTCCAATTTATTTGATAAAAAATATGTACATAAATTTTCTCTGTCAAATAGCCCCACACTTAAACCATGCTTGTCCCCAAGTATAAAATCTAAAAATGGAAATCAGAGGACACCAATATTACAAATATTTAAATTACAAGGTAATAAAATAAAAAAAATAAATGTGAATTCTAACCTTCAAAAATATTCTTAAAATATCAATTTAATTTCCCATTTTTCAACGAAACAAATAATTCACATATTTTACTTTTACCCTTTGAAAATTGATGGAACTTATCCTTTATTTCATTCAAGATCCTTGATTAATTATTATTAAACATGACAACTCATGATTTACCTAACTTTTGATTCTTTTCTCTTATCACTCATGACACAATTCATGTAGAGTTATTCTCATATCACTATAATATGCTCCTTAGCCATAGTCTTGTAAATGAACTACATTCTCCACTTTTTAAAGACAAAATGCACATAAAATCATTAGGACTTTCAATTAAGGTTATATTGACTTTGAGGATTAAGGTTGGTAGGATTTGATGCCTTAAAAATTAAGTCTCAAGCAAGAGGCTATTCTCTTAAGTACTATGCATGATATCAAAAGTAAAAATATAATAAAATTATCCCCTTCAAAGTAGAAACACATAATCCCCAAAACTTAAAGAAATGTTTATGATCAAGTAATCATAATAAATTATTTGTGCACCCTCTTGATTTTTTTTACTTTTTATTCATTTTTTGAATGTTATGATTATATGAAATATCACATCCATTGTCTAACCACAAACAATCATATGATCATCATTCTAGAAAATTGTTATTTTTGGTTTTCCTAAATCACAACCCATTATTTTCTCTTTTTGTTGGGTTTTTGGTCATTTTTGTTATTTTTTTAATTCAAGAGGCTAAAAAATAGTGTATAATGAATGATTTCACAACCTTTTACAATTACCATAATAATAGCCCCACACTTCCTCCTTACAATGTATATTATCCTGTCCACCATGATTCCCTTTAACCCCACACTTCAACATTGAAATATCATGCAAATACTCAAAGGCGGGTAGGAATGGATAAAAATATCTTGAAACATGGCTCATTCCTATAAAGGTCATTCATTGTATTTATGGGATAAAATGAGGATTGATGTAAAGGTGGTCTTTTAAGGAAAATTGGCATTCCAAATGATTCCCCAATCATTATAAATGTGTTTTTGCATAGTCATTACTTTGATAACATTCAATACAAGTTCATGTCAGTTACATGTCCCAAGATCATCCATGAAATATGATCAAGAATAAATAGGAAGTAGATGGTCTATAAATCCTATTGGGAAAGAAAAATATAACATTTGACAATCACTCATGGCATGACTAATAAATCAATTCATAATAACTTCACAAATTTAATGCATGAAGGATGGTAGAGAAATTTCATTTACATGAATCAATTAATTCCTTTCAATCATGAGTCATTACTTCATTATCAATGCTTCATTTTAAAAATTCAATTCTTCATTTCAATCATTTATTCATATCAATATTAAAATCTAAAACATGGAATCACAAGATTCCTATGAATCTCATGTCTCTTTGATAACTCAAGTAAAACATGAATTCAGGTGTGTGCCTGAAATTTTATCATTAAAGATAAAAACAAGTTGTGGAAATAAATATGGTGAGTTTAAAAGATAAAACAATAAAATTGAACACCTTTTTTCATTAAACTTGGTCCTTCCCCTTTACTATTTGGGGCTTCCTTCTACCATCATAATCTAACAAAATAAAATTACTCAATTAATCAAAATGATCATTTCATTTAATCTCACAATAATAGATGGAAGAAGCAATATACTAAATTATTTCAATGAATATAAACTGAAATATAAATTCCTAGAAAGAAAGTAATGATATGTATTGGTATTATCCCCCAAGTGGGCCCTGATTTTTGACTGCCTCTAGAGGGAAGTACCTTCTGTTATCCAAATTCTGATGGAGGATAATGATTATTTGATTTGAACAACCACATGTGGGTTTCCCCAGCTTTTTATTCATCTTTCTGGGACAGTGTACACCATATCCCCCCTTTAAAATGAGTTATAGCATTCATGGTGGGTGTAGGATTAAGTATGAATCATCCTCCATCTTTGCTGATACTTGTGCAACCTCTTCTTTTATGTCCATTAGTTACTTGAGGTATGCTTCTTCAAAATAAAAGTCAATGGGAATTTCAGAGTGTAATTCAATTTGAATAATATTAAAACATGAAGTATCAAGATAAAATTATTCACCATAAAAGCATCATTTGTCATGGTTTACTTACGGAAATAAACTAGCCTCCCTTCAATAAATATTCAATGTGTATAGGGAGCTCCATATGTTCCTCAACATGTGCACATCGAGGTTCTTCTTCGTCATCCAAGGCAGAGTTGAGGTTGTCTAATTCTGTATAATCAAAACCACATAGAGTGATGTAGATTTCAAATTGAATAAAATTATAAGCGATAGAGTCAATGAATGGTTCAACTCCCTGAGTCAGTTAAGCTTCAATCTCTGCCTTAGTGGTAAGTGCCTGTTAGAGTATACTCTCTAAGGATAAAGGTAGGTAGTGAGGCTCCTCCATCATGACTTCAAATTCCACCACTTGGGTGGTTTCTTCCTTCTGTGGTGATGAATCATATTCTTTATATTGTATGGGGAAGTTAGTTAGTTCCTCATATTTAATAAATAATTCATCTAAACATTGTTGATCTCCCACTTGTATCTCATTAAATACGTCTTCTTCCCTTTCTTCCTCAGGTTCGTCAATTTCAAATATAAGTGGTGAATATTATTACACCATTTTTTCATGCGCTTAATCTAAATTAGGTTTGAGTTGCTCTATTAATGCATGAACATAATAAAAAGCTCTATTATCATTTCTTGTTAGTTTTTCAATGCTTTGTCTATGTTTATGCCTCTGATCTCTTCTAAAATATTCATCTTCGTCTTGTTTTTGTTGTTGCACCTGTGAGTAATTTTTCCATGCATAATATTCTGAATTAGAATACATCATGGAAGTATTTTTTTAGTTTTTTAAATAAAATGATATATAAAAAATATGTGAAAATAGAAAAAGTAAATGAACAAATTATTGTATCCCTAGAAACAGCATCAGTTTTGACGCATGTCTATTCTGGGGTGTAGAAAAAAATAATTATATTTTTCCTAGTGCGGAACAATGGATTACTGGGGTCATCTATCTTGAATATCCTTTTCAATGTAGTACACATAATTTATTTAATTCTTCTATTCTATCTCTTTTTGTGGTTTTCTGTATTAAATGTAAGTGATTAAAATATTTTTTGGTTTTTTATTATTTAAAATAATGACATGTGAAGCAAGGATTCTAAATTTATACTAAGATTCAAGTCTAAATAGAATGAATTAATAATAAATAACATGGGTTTGGGGGTTGGTTAAATATTCAATAATTATTCTCCTTTATATGTATTATTTCATTTTGATAATCCAAACAAAAAATATCATTTCTGAACTACTATTATTTATTTATAAATTGTGGAATATCATTGAATGTTTGACCACTCTCAATTCCACATCCTCCATTATCCCAAGTTGGTGACACACCTTTGTCTAGGATGTGTCATCTTCCAGGACCCAGTTCAATTGAAGTCATTTCATCTATTGATTATCTCGACTCCAATGTGTGAAGAAATATCTAATTTAGAGAGGGAAAATTATTAAATAAAATAATATGGATAGGTTGAGTTGCATGTTATCGGTGGTAGTCACAATATCAGGGACATTCGACTTACCCATGCATGCTACTCAAATATATCTACAACCATAAAATTAAACATTAAATAAAATTCATGGTCACCTTCAACTCCACATTGGCCATGTCTGGGGGTTATCCTCCCATTTCTGAGAGTAATACATTACTTTATGGAGTGGGTGGAAGAGAAGAGAGAGAGATAGGGAACGAAATGAAGAAAAGTGGATGGATAAACATAAAGCCATGGATTGAGGAAAATAAAATTTGAATTACAATTCAAAAATAGTACAAAACTAAAATTAAAATAATATAAAATGATGAAATGGGGTGGGAAGAGACGTGTATCATCATCCCATGCCCCGTTGGGAAACCTCTGTGGCTGATGGTGCCGAGCTGATGATTTGGGAAGGCGGTGAGAGCCTCCTTTTATAGGCATAATTCTATCCCCTAAAAGTTTTCGCATTGTTGGCACAATAAATGGTTGATAAACACATGGAATCCATCATAAATGTTGTTCCTAAATTTTTTTTCCATTCAACCTCCAAATTTCAGCTCATTTAGATATCGTATTAAGGAGGTATGGAATTTTGATTGAATAAGACTTTCTATGGGCAAAATTTCCAAGAAGCTTCCTTCAAATGTATAACGATCAATGGAAACCTTAATGACTTCAAAACTCCCCAAAATTTTCTTTAGAGTCAGTCCTATGTGTCGTAGTGATATCCCATATAGAATAACCTAAATTATAGTTGAGGAGACCGATTTGTGCATCTGTTGCGGTGGTGAGGTCCGTGCATTCTGCCCAGAAAAGATTCCAAATTCAATGAATTTTTTGGACAAATAGATCTTCGAATCAGCTGTAGTACATGAAGATAAAGTTGAACAAAATAAAATCAGTATTATAAAAAAATTAAAATTAAATTTTTGACTTATATTTTTTAATAAATAACAAAAATACACTTTTGGTAATAATCTATCAAAAATCCAAAATTATGCACATTATTGAATACTTTTACCCCTAGACATTGTGGGCAGAGTTGAGGGTCAAGATCACCCCTTATATGATACATGGAGTTGTAATGTACTGGTGGAATGTTCTGAACCAGGCTGAAAGGCTACGAGATATGGGTAGGACTTATTTTCATACCTACTTCCTTGACTACTTTTACTGCAAGACACTCTGGGTAGAGTGATCTAGAGAGTTCTTGCATCTAGATCAGGGCACCATGACAGTTATAGAGTACTCAACATACATTACAGATTTGAATAGTTTTGAACTGATGTACCTTACTGATGAGCTGTCGATATCGAGATGCTTTGAGGAAGGCCTATGACATACTATCAAATCCTAGGTCAACATGTTTAGGTTTACTTCTATCGCTGAGATTGTGAATCAGGTACTGATTATAGAGTGAAACCTGATGGAATTTGAGGATATAGAGCAGGGAAATGTTTCTTCTCATCCTAGTGGTTCTACATCTTTAGGTAGTAAGAACCATTTTGATGCTTCCCATGACATGAGCATCAGTTAGGCTATGAGTTCCAGTAGCTCGGTGTTTTGTCACTAGTGTGGCAGGAGAGGACATGTGAAGAATCAGATTGACTGTGACCCAGTCGAGGGTCGAGCTTATGGAGGGATGGGCCACATGAAATGGTTTTGCAGGACCTTCCCACCAGTTGTTAGTGGTAGGGGGCCAGCATCGATGTATGGTTCAATAGTAGGTTTGAAGGATCTGTGTCAAGCAGAGAGAAAGAGCAATGCAGGCCGATCAGGCTGTGGAAGTAGTGGTCATTACTGAGGTAGTCATACACCAATTAATCCTATACATCAAAGGGGACCTACTCTAACCAGTGAGGTTGTTTCATAGGGTTGTGCTATAGGTCAATTATATTATTTAAAAACTACCCCTAAGGAGAAAGGGTTTATACTGTCTACAGTAAGAGGAATGATCTTAGTAGCCTCTTATATTGCATCTTCTATTTTTGATATAGGTGTATCCCATAGTTTCATATCTTCTCCATTGGTGAAAATCCATGGGCTTGTTATGTGGTATTTTTAAGTCATTTTAATGCTAGAAATACTATTGTGAATCAGAATGGATGATGTGATCTGGTTCCGGGAGTACCCCCTTGAGGTTAGTGGGTGTCACTTCATTTGAGATATTTATATCTTTGAGATGATAAGGGTTGACATAATTCTTGGGATGGACTGTTTAGTATATAATCGATCATACATTGTCTACAATCACCTAAGGGTAACTTTCACATCACCAGAGGATGCAGTGTTTACTCACAATGGTGAATGGGGTGTCCGGGCGAGTTGAGATAGATTAGATGATGAAGAGTTGGGCAGAATGACAGCCTAAATTGCTATTTTTTATTTTGGATGATCAGGGAGTGAGTCAGGTAGACTTTCCTATAATGGTGGATCATTTTAGGGACATGTTCCAAGATGAATTTTCTAGTTTACCTCTCTAGATATAGGTTGCGTTCTCCATTGAACAAGTGTTACGAGCTGCACCAGTATCCATTTCTACTTACTAGGTGGCTATGATTGAGTTGTAAGAAATTAAATGGAAGCTAGAGTATTTGGAGGCAAAGGGGATTATCCGACCTAATACTTCTCTGTGGGGTTTTCCCGTTTTTTTTTAATATGTGGATATAACACTTAGGCTATTTGGAGATTATCGTAATTTTATTCAGCTAATGGTTAAATAATGATATCCCTTTCCAGATATAGATGAAATGTTTGATAAGATTCTAGGATCCTGAGTATTCTTGAAAATTGAACTCAGGTTAGGGTATCACCAGGTACATATTTGACCCACAGACATACCTCAAACAACCATTCATAGTAGGTATGGTCTATATGAGTATCTATTTATACCATTCAGTCTCAGAAACATGATAGTAGTTATCATGGTGCAAATGAACTGTGTGTTCCATCCTTAATTGTGACACAACAAGTAATGGGCTGGGAGTAGTGATGATGAAGGGGGATTGAGTTATGGCATATGAGTCTCAGTTTCTAAGTCCATGATACAGGAATTACCCTATGCATGATCTTGAGCTAGATGGAGTTGTTCATTATTCTCACTATGGGAGACATTATTTATTGGGAGATCATTTTTTGGTGTATACAGACAAAAAATCCTCATGTATATATTTACTTAGTATTATTTTAATATGAGGCAAAAAATGTGGGTGGAGTACCTACAATCTTTTGAATTCAAGCTTGAATACATGCCACCTAAAGGTAATGTAATGTTCGAAGAACTGAGAACGTTGACTCAGTTACAGACAGTGAGACAGGCAAGTAGTGAGTAGAATCTTATGCCGTTATTCTATAAGATCTATATGGAGGTGAACAATAGTTAGGGATAGAAAAATATAACATCCATAGTTGTGACATCTACCCTATTGGATAAAGTAAGGCTGAGGCAGTTATCAAATTCAGAGGGTCTAGTCCTATGGGAGGGTGTGGAATGTTAGGACCCACCTCCTGGTTGGACCGTAGGTGTTGATGAGATCTCACATATCGATGGATGTGTTTGGGTTCCAGTGGATATACGTGGGGATATGATGGGGGAGTTTCATGCTACATCTTGGGCACTATATCCTGGAGTCAGCAAGATGTATCGTGAGTTGCATCATCAATACTAATGGCCATGTATAAAAAGTGAAGTAGCTAGTTTTGTTACGAGGTGTTACACATGTCAACATGTGAAGGAGGAACATCAACGAACAGTAATGATTTTATAGTAGTTACTTATTCTAAAGTGGAAATGAGATGATGTCAAAATGGATTTCATGATTGGTTTAGTAAGGTCACCTTGTGGTAACGATGATGCGTGGGTTGTTTTTGACGGTATCAAAAAGGTTGATCATTTATTTCCGATCAAGGATACCTTCAATGTAAATGTTCATGGACGGTTTTATATCCATGAGATAATACAAATTCATAGGTTCTCATTCTCTATCATTTCAAATAGGGATTCCCACTTTACATCCTATTTCATATAGAGTTTCTAGTGGGCAGTGGGTACATAGGTGCTTCTGAGAACAGTCCACCAACCATAGTCTGATGGCCAATCAGAGTGTATGATAAAAGTGCTAGAGAACATGATGAGAGAATGTGTCATAGATTTTGGGGGATCTTGGGAGAGACACATTCATCTAGACGAGTTCTCTTATAATAACGATCATTAGGCAACAATACAGATGTCTCCTTACGAGGCTTTGTAGGGTAGGCTATGCCAATCACCCTTGTGATGGCTAGAGGTAGGTGAGGTAGCTTTACTGGGACCTTGTCTAATGCAAGAGAATTCTGAGTTATTCCAGTTCATTCAAAAGCAGATGGCTACTGAACAATCTTGATAGAAATCATATATCAATCACCGTATATGACATCTAGAGTTCGAGGTCAGGGATCAGGTGTTTTTATGTGCTTCACTAAGGCTGGGACATAGAAGGATCATGATATGGGGTAATCTATCACCACTATATATTTGTACATTCAAGATTCTTGAGAGAGAAATATCAGTAGACTATTAGTTTTAGTTACCTCAGAGGTACTGAGCCATGCATGATGTCTTCCACGTATCACAACTGCGCCATTATAATTCGGACCCATCTCATGGTTTTCAACCCGATGAGATTGAGCTACAATTTGATGCATCCTTCAAGGAGCATCTAATTCGTAATGTTGATTGGATAATGATGGTTATATAAGGCAAGTTAATTCCTCTAGTACAGCTTCTATGGAAGAAAGACCGTTCACAAGATGATACTTAGGAGCGGGAGGCCGACATACGTACTCAGTGACATGATTTTTTTCAAATGGATCTTGACAACCCATGAGTGGGAAATTCAGGGAAGAATTTCATTAATGGGGGAAGATCATATAATCCTAGGTTTTTATTGAGGTATGAATTTTTACATTATTTTTTGGCTTAGTCCCTAAGCTGGGCCATGGGCTGGATTGGTGGTTTTTGGGAAATAATAGGCATGAAGCTCGTATACCAGTTGTAGGCCAATTACACGATGTGTAATTTGTTTACACAGTATGCAATCCGATTTCATAACATGTAATGGTTTGTCTAGGATCATTCACGATGTGTAAGGGTTTTACCCCATTAAAGTAAAAAATGAGCATTAGACAACATGTAAGGAAAATAATTGTCATGTAATTGCCCGACAATGTTTTTTAAAAATAGAGGCATGGACCACTATTTTTTGGACAGAAGTCTTTTCTCTCTCTTTTGAAGACTAAAAACTTTCTTATCTAGATTTTCAGATCTAGTTCCCATTTGGATTCCATTTCGTTCCCTGTCATTTTTGTTGGAACCATGACGGTAAGATTTTGATTTACTTTTAGCCATTCATGATTCTTCAGAACAACAATTACATTGTTTGGATTTAGGCTTTTATGCCCTAATTTCTAGTTCTTCATAAGTTATTTAGATTTATTCCCAACCAGGATGAATTGGGACTTGATACTAGATGAGAACTCCACTAATGAGATAAGTTAGGTGGTCTATACTTTTCTTTCGTCTTTTGATGCTTTATAGAGCTATTGACCTATTTTTTTCCTGCTATAATTTTTAGCACGAGCCTAATTTTAAAGAGTTAATCTGAAATAGATGAGGTAAGACCTCTTTGGGACTCCCTTAGGTTCTTTGAGATACGTTTCTGGTTGCTGATCCAGCCCAAGGACACCCATGGGGTTTACCATGACTTTACTTTGGTTTTTACCATTGTTGAACTACCCATGGGATGTGACCTTGAGTTTTCCGAGTTTATAGAAGCTCGGTTGTATTTAAATGAGGTTGAATTCCAACCATTGGAGATATCTTTCCTCCATACCATGTGTTGTTATAATATTCCATGCCTATCTTGATTAAATACTTAAATGGAACTTTTCAAATGAGTGGGTATACTGGTTTTCTGTGTTTAGATTGCTTAAATTGTTTTGTTGGTAATTGTGATTAATGGGTTGGTATACCCATATGATGTGATAAATGGAAATTGGTGATAAGTGGGTGGGTATATCCATGTGACATGATTAAATGAAATTGGAGTACATGAGTAGGTATACTCATGAGGTGTAATGGTCCAAATGAGTGGGTATACTCATTGAATTGTTTTGAATGTAATTGTTTATATGAGTGGGTAGAATCATATGGTTTGAAATTGTTAAAGGCATTGAATGATTGATAATTTACATAGATTCCATGAATGGACCTCCATGGATCTGGAATGCAGTAGTGGACACCTTTGCTGATTATGCACCTTTGGTCTTTATTCCATGAGATGCCTTAGGATTTTCTACCCATTGGATCCAGCTGCCTTGACTCACATAGGACATGTTCGTACACATGCTCTTATGATTCCAACCAGTGCCTATACCAAGTTTCCATCGAGATTCATTCAAGACTCAAAGAGGATGCCTTGGTTTTCATCACCATAAATTAGGCACATCGAGGTCTACATGTCATTATACGGTATGACTATGTGATATATGATTGTGTCTATACGACAAGGACATGGGTTTTTTATATAGTTTTCATTATACGTTAAGGAAGTGTGGACATGATATGGATGGTTATGTGGAGATGCTGTGTTGTTTGATTATATTGGTTGTAGATGCCTTGTTAGGAGCCGAAACATTTTTCAGGGATCCACAAGAGGCTGTTTAGTATTACTTGTTTGTAGTAGTTATATGCCTTGGACTTTCACACTTACATTACTACTTACTTTCACTTGTTTAGCATATTTCACAGTACTTCATATAATTGTATAGATATTTAGGTGGAAACCTACTGGGATGTTTATCTCACATCCTATTTGGGCCTCCTTGGGGACCCAAAAAGATTATATAGTTACAGGTGATAGTAGGGGAAATCTCCCAAAAACTATTTGTTGATCCTTATTTTATAGCATGGGAGCATAGGACTAAGATGAGGCTTATGATGCTACGGGGGCACTTTTCAGTCGTTTTTAATTTTAGATACTTGTATTTTATTATATTTCTTTGTACCTATTGGGATATTTTCTAGATACATGTATCATATGCATCATGGTATATGAGACACTTCTAGCTTGATACATTTTCTTGTCTTGATTCTCTATTTTATCTATTGTCTACTAATTGTATCTGCTTCCACTATTTAATGTAATTTACTTCCATTGTTATAAATTATGGTAATGGGGATATTGTCTCCCAAATGAATAACCTAGTCTAACTGCTAGTCATAAGCCTGTGATATTTGTGATGATGTGCTTCAGGACAAGTAGCACACCGGGCTTTGGGCACAGTTGAGTGACATCCGGGTTCGGGATGTTACATTTGTACAGTGATTCAATTATTTCATTTCAGAATTCATTGATGTATTATGAAGATATAATATGATGTTGTGCATGTACATACTATATCACATCTAGGTGTGAATAAAATTCCTTAATGTAAAAAAATTCCATTGGGTGATAATTCTTATAGTGAGATAATTTTTTTAAACTAAAAAATATACTATGGTTGATAAAATTCATAAAGTGAGATGAAAATTATAGTGAGAGAAATCCAATTGTTTGATAGGTTAGAGAGATGGTATTTCCTGGTGACTTTTATAGCGTTAGAATCGATAATAAAATAATATATGTCACTTTTAGTGTAAGATTTAGTCAAACTGTGTTATCTAGCTCTACAAAAAAAGAGTGGTCTTAGTGAAAGTTTATTAGTGGCAGTTCTAATAATAACTTCTAAAAAAATTATTAAATATATTTTAAATATATTGGCGTCTTCAATGAAACCGCTGCTAATATTTTAAAAAAATAAAAGACCACACCCCCTCCAATTGATGCCCTAACCCCCTCGCTCCCTTGGTCGTGCCTCTGCCCGATGGTGGCGACTGCCCCTCCCCCTTGGCGGTGCCTCTCCTCGACATCGGCAATCACCCCTCCCTCTCGGCCTTGCCTCTCCCCAAAACTGGTGACCACCCCCACCTCGATCACTTCTCTCCCCGGTGCTAGTGACTCCCACCCTCCCCTACCCCACACTGATCCCTCAACCCCACATCTTCCTGATGTTAATGACCACCCCTCCCCCTCAACCCTTCCCCTCCCCCAACATCAGTGACCGCCCCTCTCCCTCGATCATGCCTCTCCCCAATTCCAGTGACTTCCCCTCACTCTAGATCATGCCCCTCCTCGGCGCCAGTGATTACCCACCATCTACCCACCCTATCCCCAACATCGGCGACTGCCCCTCCCCCTAGGTCGCACCTCGCCCCAATTTAGGTGACCGCCCCTCACCCTCGACCCCACATCTCCCCAACATTGTCCCCCCTTCTCTCTGACAACATACCTCTCCCCCCTTCTCCCACTTCCCCAGACAGCTCACCCCTCATGCTTAATGGTGACCACCCCTTTTCCCACTGCCACATATGATCCTCGTGACCCAACCCCACATGCTACTAGATGATGACCCCAAAAAACCCCCTCCTGCTCCTTGATGGCAATCCCCAATAATGACCCCTCTCCCCTATTTCTCAGAGAAGGAAATCCCGAACTGTAAGGTGTACTTTTTTTTAATATTGTATGATTGGTTTTCTATATCATTAGGTAATATATCATATTTTACAATGAAATGATAAATTTTATCACTTTTTAATCCTATACACATAACTATCATTAATTCCTATTATAAATGGGGATCATGAATCATATATATGATGAATTCTTGTTTGTTTGTGGGGTTATAAATAGTATTTAATTGAATTATTCATTTATCCCTCGTGATTTCATGGCGAGTAAGCCTTAGTGTGTTATGGACAATGGTTTATTAGAGGATAGAAAACAATTTGGTTCTATTGATTATTCACTAATGTTTTAGTATACTTCTTCCACACTGGCATGAGACTTTATAAGTATGAACATACTGAGTGTACATGAATGTTCACCATGATTTTATATAATATATTTATAGAATTATATAATAAATTAGGTGACCAAGCTTAACAAAGTTAATTGATGTTTACTTTTAATTGAACTTGTTTTATTATCCATTTATATCTTTATATCTGAATATACAAGGAGAAGAGTGAAAATCCAATACTTATAGATAAAAGTTGGATTACATTACTTCGAAACACACCCTGTAATGACAAGAGTTTGAAAAAAAATATGTAATTAAAAACTGACCAGTGGATGGTAGAATAAAATGTGTACGTCCTGATTGAAAATTCAAGTGATGGTTAAATAGAAATTAAGTATATAATCATTTTATATAGAAACAATTTTCTGCTCAATATGTATATAGGATTCTGCATGGTGAATATTTTGTTATGGAAATTCAAAACAAAGATAATCATATCAATGAAACACAAAGTGACCCTCCAGAGGGGAATTCAGTTTGAAATTTGATAAATGAAACATTTTTTTGTAGGATATAATTTCCAAGATTTCAATAGATCAAAATAACCTTCAATTGACCCTAAGAATTTTAATCCTTTTAATAAGTTCAACAACTAAAAAATGAGCTTAATGAATTAGTTGAAGATGTGAAATAATAATTGTATGAAGGGTGTGATAATTATTCAATGTTTTCTTTTCTACATAAGTTGTATCATATAAACTGTCTCTGTGAAATTATTGACAAAGAAATGTACATTATTTTAGAGTTTCGTCATGATGCATTTAGTGAAGATATGATCCTTGCATCATTCTATGAGATTAATAAAGTCATAAATAAACTTGGACTGCATTATACAAAGATACATGAATTCCTTAATGATTGCATGTTTTAATAGGGAGAAGAGTCTGAAAAAGGATAATTCATAAGATTTCATTAAAGTAGATGAAATTCAATGAACAACAATGAGAGTATAAATCAATGCAACCCCAAGAAGAAGAAAAATAATCAATCTCCTTCAACATTATTTCATTACATTCCTCTGATATGATGCTTGAAAAGATTATTCACGGCATCTAAGACTATATATGAATTTAAGTGACATGATCAATATAGTAATGATGTCTTGATGAGACATCCAAAATATTCAGCATCATAGAATTTTTTTGATTCATTATATCTATATTTTTCCTCAAATCATAGGAATTCACGTTTGGGATTGGATTCTGATGGTTTTAACTCCTTTTTTTACTTTAGTTACTATTTATAGTATTTGCCCAGTTCTTTTGATCCCTTATAATCTACCTCCATAGATGTGTATGAATAAATATTTTTTTTTTTGATGAAAATTTTTAGAAATAAAATTCCTAAAAATGGAATTGATGTATAGATTCAACCTCTAATCAAATAATTTTGAGAATTATGAGATGATGGAATAGAAGTATATGATGCTTAAATGAGAAAACTATTAAAAATACTTGCTAATTTAATATAGACAATTACTAACATTCCTGGATTTTGAAATTTATCTGATTAGAACACACATACTAGTTTGTCTTGTCTAGTTTGTCATTTTGTTCATCAACAATTACCTTATAGAAGAAAATGATTTTTTATGTGTCATCATTGATTTTTTTATTCCTTCTATTAAATCTACCTTTAAGAAGACACAATTAAATAAAGATATTAAACTGAGAAATCCACTAAAAGTGTTATTAGGTTCTGAAATCATGGGACAATTAATGAGTGTCTTTGAAGAATTTGGAAAAAATAATAATTTTAAAGATGGGGAAAAGGGTAAAAGGTACAATATTTGAATCATTTGAAACTTAAAAATAAAGGGTATATTTTTAAAAATACATCATTAGGAGTATAATTTGATATGTTATAATCTTAACATAATGAATATTGAGAAAACAATTCTATGGTAATGTAATTTTCACATTGCATAATGAGAATGGTAAATCAAAGGATCACCTTAATGCTTATAAGAATTTGGAGTTAAGGAATATAAAGCATGACTTTTGGAAAAATGAGAACAAAAAGTGTCCTTCGACTATTTTTAAAATGAAAAATAAAGAGAAAGATTGATTCCTTCAAACTTTAAAGAATTTAAAAGTGGAAGATAGATATTCAAGTAATATATAAAGTGCATTGACTAAAAAAATTCAATGTTACATGGATTGAAAAGTAACAACTCATGTATTTTGATGGAACAATTGTTTTCTTTGGAATTTTGTAATATGTTGACTAAAAAATATACTATTTTACCTTTTTCAAATATCTTTGTAGAAAAAATCTAAATCCAATTGATCTTGATAAACATCAAGAAAGAATTGTTTTGACATTTTTTAATTTATAGATTTTATTTCCCCTTCATTATTCATTGTGATGATTTATTTGATTGTTCATTTAGTTGAAGAAGCTAAAATTGGCTAACCAGAACTTTATCAATTGATGTATCCAATTTATATGTACAA
Source organism: Viscum album (assembly GCA_963277665.1). NCBI lineage: Eukaryota > Viridiplantae > Streptophyta > Magnoliopsida > Santalales > Viscaceae > Viscum > Viscum album. Next base: position 982,829,909 of record OY728148.1, on the reverse strand, counting down.
TGATATAATTTTTATTTTCATTAGTGAATTTAATTTTATTAAATAATTGCATAATTTCTTTTATATGTTTCTTATTTTTTCATCAGGTACATAGGTCATTTGAAATCATATATGAGGAATAAATATCAACTAAAAGGCTCTACTGCTAAAGGTTACACATACAAAGAGTGATTGGCCTTGTATTCAAGGTATTTGGATGGGATTGAGACTAGATTCAATCGTGTTTAATGTTTTGATGATATCTCCACAAATTGACATTTTGAAAACTAGTTATCAATATTTCCAATTATTGGATAACCAATTGGAATGTGGTCAAATTTTACACAGAATGAATTTGAGTTTCAATAAGCACATAGATATATACTTCTCAGTATTCGTATTAAATATAAATTTATTGAAGAATTGAAATGTCAAACAAATAAGTGATTGAGGGATAGATCTTGAAATTTGGTGGAATTAAAAATAAGATTTTAATAAGGAGATTGTTAAATCGATCACCCATCAGGTAAGTATATAATCATATTAATATTATTGACATGTAGTTTTTTTGTCTAGGTTAAAACTAAAACATTATATATTTTTTATACATAATTTATGATGAAAATCATGCTGAAATATCAAATTCTTTTATGTTTTTTTTGCTTGACGTCCTCTAAGAAAGACTAAGATATTCGATGCCTACAATATTCCTGGATTTAGTTTTCATAAAATTTATCAGGAAGAAGACTTAAAACCTCAAAATAGTGGTGTAATTACACTTACATATGTGGGATATTATGGAATTTTTTTTATATAATTTAATTATACTATCATGGATTTTTTTTGTCTTATTCAAATGAAAATGGGTTAATATTGATATGGGTATAACGAATTATTCATTACATTTTAATTATATCAACTTCTCTCGATTTATCCATAACAATGAGCACGTAGAGAATGATCCATTTATTGTGGATTCCTAAGTGAAGATTATTTATTATGTGGATGATGAAATACATGAAGGTTAGAGTTTTTTTACACTTAATATAGATATACTTATATGATATGAGTGATGAAGATCAATTGGTACTTTCTGACAGTGAACCTAATCAACCAAAAAATATTGAATAACTTTTTACCGACAATATGTAAACAATAGAACTTTCAATAGAGGGTGAAAAGGAAGCACTCATCATAATGGAGGTTTATAAGAATGAAGATAATGAAGATGAATATAACTGAATATATAAATGGTTAATGAAAATATATTACAATTTCTCATCGATAAGTGGTTTATACATATATACATTGTTCTAGTTTTTCATTTTTCTTTTTATAAAAATATATTAGTTTTAAATTTTCAATACATTAAATATATCTGAACCAATTGAATTGAAAGAATGATAAGAACAAATAAATATCATAATCCTAGCTGTTTATCATCTCGAAGCACACCATAACTACCGTCAGCTTCAGTGGATATGAGTGATTCGGTTTTACATGAGACTACTAGTGATCCAGCCATTCCCTAGATGCTTTTAGTTTCCCACCATCCAATTCACCTCCAGCTATGGAGTAGTTGGTCATCCCTTCATCTAGTGGATATTGGTGAGTTACTATTACTGGTATGTATGTCATTGTAAAAAAACTATATATTTTATTCATTGTTTAATTCATTTTTCAAATGGATAAAAATAAAAATAGAAGTTATACAAATATGATCATAAATGATGTATGAGACCTGAAGGAATTCAATATTATCATTCTATTTGATGATTTTGGGGTGCCTATTAATGATGTTTCTAGAATCTATGGGCAGATTATTAGGCAGCTTATTTGACATGCAATGAGACTTCCCATTAATTATAAATATTTGAGGCATATTCCTACAACATGGAAAAATGAGGTTTTTGAAACTTAATTAAAGGTAATATAATTTAATATTCCTTGATGACTAATTTACATGACATGAATAAATTTTTTTTAATTTACTTTTACAGTGTTATGTTTTTTATGTCTAGATGTTTTTTCATTTAGATGTCCCAGGCTATATTTCACGTCCATGAACTATGAAAAAATTAGGAAAGAAATGGTGATATTTTAAATGAATACTATTACATGAGTTTAATGAAATATCATTGAGATCATGATAGATGTATGAGAAAGTGTGTGTATGAATTTTTCATGTGAAATGGAATTCATTTATCGATATTAACAGAGATGCATCTCATGAGGTAATTGCATATTTTAGAGTATCGTAACAACATAAACCAAACAAAATTATAGTTTTTATTAATTTTGTTATTTTTTTTAGTAATTAAAGAAAAAAAAATTATGAATCATGAGAAATAATCCATTATTCATATCAGTGTGTCTTAGAGTTTTTCTTAGAAAAAGAATAATTTTGGTTTGTATTTTATTCAATATTATTTATAACATTTTATTATATGTCAAAAAATTTCTAACTTGTTTATATTTTTTATAAATTCTAATGAATTAGGTTACTCTATTGTCCATATATAGATTTGGTTTAAAGTGCATAGGGAATCAGATGTCAGTTCTGTATATGACCCTACCAAAGATGTTTGAGTAAGTATTTTTCATTATCATTTCATGTTATTTCATTACTATAAAGAAATAATAAAGAAAAATATATTATGACAAAAAAATCCTTAAACCCAATTAAATGGGGATGGATACAAGGATAAAATGATGCAAATTTAGCACAGTTTGATACATCTAGCCAACAACAATTAATTGGGATTAAGGCTTATTTTTTGTTATTATTATTTTTTCCATATTATGTTTTTATAGTAATGAAATTACAATACATATTATTAAAAAAATTATTAATTAGAAAATATTATGAATTTCAAATATTTTAAAAAATAACTGTTAATATTTTTGTATTAACAGGTTCAAATTCAATAAATATGGGATGTGAACCCTTCAAAATCATCATAAATTTCCCAGAACGATGAAGTTCCAATTTTTTTAGGGAAGGTGAATCCCAGACATGTACATGGGATGGGTTCTGGACATACCCCATCAGTTGTCTTTGGTAGGGAGTCATCATCAGTTACTACTACACCTAGTGGGGGTTCGAGTAGCGCTATTGATTGGGAATCACAATGATAAATTGCAATAATGAAAGGAAAAGTGTGATAACAGGACTCTTATAGGACAACATAGGATCCATGGTGAGTGAAAATGGAAAATTATTTAGTTTTCATATTTTAAGGGATTACTAGGATGATTCCCAAGGATATTTCTAGCCTTATAGCATATCCTATCAAGGTAAATTCTAAATTTCATAGATCATTCACACATTTTCCATGATCACATAAAATTTCCTTAAATAAAACTAAAATGACACTTTTATATTGAAAACATGAACTTGTAGTCATACCGATAACAACTTTCACCGATTTGACATGAGTTTGAATCCTACACATAAAAACAATTTATATTGTTATCCATAAGTTAGAAAATAATTGAAGCTCATTTTCTCAGTTTTGACACAGTAAATAGTTTGTAACGGTACCAAAGCCTTTAAAAACATGTGGGGGGTCTAAATAGGAATTATATTCCATATCAACATAAAATCATAGGAAAATGACTGTGGATTTATTTTTGAAATTAAGGAATAAATGACACATCATTTCGAGTGATAGTTTTCCTAAGATGCGTGTAAATGTATTTTTAGTGTTTTAAAACACCAAAACATATGTGTAATGGGTCCAACCATAGAAAACGAAAACATATTGACATGAAATCATGAGAAAACCACCATTGAATTATTTTTGACATGTACTCATTTAAAAAATATCAATTAGACTTGCGGTGTAGTCAAAATTCCATAGTAATTAGTTTTTAAATTTACTAAATCCATTAAAAACGCATTATAGAGGGTAAAAATTAGAAAAATGATGTTGGATTTCAAAGAATTTAGAGGAAAATAACCATGGTTATTTTTTGAAATATAGGAGCCAACAACATGTTATTCCAGGTTACAGTTTTCCAGGGATTCCTGTAAATGAATTTTTAGTGTTTTAAACTACTAAAACATGTGGATAATATTCCAAACCAATGAAAAACAACTCATATTTACTTGAAATCGTAATAAAACCACCATTGAATTATTTTTGATAAATAATCGTAGAAACAAATCATTTCGACATGCGGTGTGGTTGGAATGGCTTAGTAAATAAATTTTAAAGGCATCAAAGCCTTTGAAAATGTGTATCGGGGTGTCACAACTAGGAAAATATCATCATATTTCCATAAAATCAGATAGGAAAAAAATTGTTTATTGTTTTTTAAAATGTAGGACCCGACGATATGTCATTATGTGTTACAAATTTTTTGGAATGTTCATAAGTGGGTTTTTACTATTTTAAACCACATAAATATGCATGAAACAATCAAAATAATAGAAAAAGACCTCTGACTAACATGAAGTCATGAAAAACCCCTTATTTAGTTATTTCTAATGTCTATTCCTAGATAACACATCAATCTGATATGCAGTGTGGTCAGAATGGATAGTAAACTATTTTTAATGGTTCCAAAGCCTTTGAAAATGTGTGTGAGAGGGTCAAAACCAGGAAAACATTGTCAGATTCCCATGAAATTATATAAAAATGGATATAGATTAATTTCTGAAATGTAGGATCTGATAACATGTCATTATGATTTATGTTTTTCTTTGGATACCTGTAAACACATTTTTATTGTTTTAAATGAGTAAAACAAGAATATAATGGTGAAAACCATATTAAAATAACTTATATTGATGTCAAATAATGCTAAATTAACTATTGAGTTATTTTTGACATTTATGCATAGACAAGACGTCAATCTATCATGTTGTATGGACGGAATGATTCGGTAAACAATTTTTAAGGATATGCAATCCATTAAAAACATGTATATAGGGGTCAAAACATGGAAAACATCAGTATATTTCTATGATATAAAAGTAAAACAACCATATTTTTATTTTTGAAATTTTTGAACAAACATAACATCATTCTGAGTTATTACATTCTTGGGATTCCCATAAATGTGTCTTTTGTGTTTTAAAACACTAAAATGTGTGTGTAACATTCAAAAAAAGAGAAAATGGCCTCATATTAATGTGAAATTTGGGTAAATATACCAATTAGTTATTTTTTACCTGTACTCACTAACAAATCATCAATATGATGTGTGATGTAGTTGGAATGGCTGAGTAAACAGTTTTTCAAGGTAGCAATGCCATTAAAATAATGTGGTGGGGGTTCAAAACCAAGAAAAAATCATTCAATTTCCATGAAATCATAATTCAATAACTATAGGTGGATTTTTTAAATCTATTAATTGATGAGATGTCATTTTGAGTTACGATTTTATTAGGACTCCCATAAATTCATATTAAGTATTTTAAAACACTAGAAAATGCAACAGCCAAAGCCATTGTAAAAAACATCAGATTTATGTCAAATCATGGGACAACCACCATTGTTTTATTTTTGAAGTGTATGTGTAATGTCAATCTGATGTGAAGTGTGGTCAGAATGGCTAGGTAAATAGTTTTTAAAGGTACTGATGCCTTTAAAAACATGTTTCTGGGGGTTAAAACAAGGAAAATGTTGTCATATTTCCATGAAATCATAGAAAATTTACCATAGATTTATTTTTGAAATGTAGGAACCGACATAACATCATTTTAAGTTATGTTTTTCCTAGGATGTCTTTAAATGAATTTTTAGTGTTTTAAAACACTTAAATGTGTGTGTAATGGTAAAAACCATAGAAAATTAATCCATATTGACATGAAATCATTGGAAAACCACTATTGAGATATTTTTGATGTATACACATTGACAACATGTCAATACGACATGTGGTGTGGTTAGAATGTCTTAATAAATATTTTTTTGAAGGTATCAAATACTTTAAAAACATTTGATAGAGGGTCAAAACTAGGAAAAAATCATCGAATTACCATGAAATCAGAGTAAAACAACAATATCTTGATTTTTGAAATATAATAACTAATGACACATCATTTCACGTTACAGTTTTCCTAGGATACCTGTAAACACATTTTTAGTGTTTTAAAACACCAAAACATGCATGTAATGGCCAAAACCATAGAAAAAGAACTCAAATTGACATTAAATCATGGTACATCTATATCTTAGTTATTTATAATGTCTACACATAGAAGAAACATAAATTAAACATGTTGTGTGATCATAATGGATTGGTAAATAATTTTTAAAGGTATTGAAGCCTTTAAAAACATGCATCAAGGAGTAAAAACCTAGATAAAATCATATCATTTCTATAAAATCATAGTAAAATGACCAAATATTTATTTTTTAAATTTAATAATTGATGACACATCCTTTTTATTTATGATTTTCCTATGATTCTTATAAATTGTTTTTAGTGTTTCAAAAATCTAAAATACGCGTATAATAGTCAAAACCATATAAAAGACTACATATTGATGTAAAATCATGTTAGAACCACCGTTATGTTATTTTGGACATGTAATTGTAGAAAAAATGTCAATCTGGTGTGTTTTGTGTTCAAAATGGATCGACAAATAGTTTTTAAATGTATCGAAGCCTTTAAAAATGTGTATTGGGGGGGGGGGGGGTCAAAACTTGGTAAACATCATCATATTACCATAAAATCAGAGGAAAATGACCATATACTAATTTTTGAAATTTTAGTATCGAAATAATGTCATTTAAAGATAGGTTTTTCCTAGTATACCCGTAAATAGATTTTAGTGTTTTAAAACACATAAACGTGTAGGTAACAATCAAAAACATAGAAAGAAACCTCAAATTGATGTGAAACCATGGAAAAACCACCATTGATTTAGTTTTTGAATATAGTAAATGATTTTATATTAAATTCTTTAAAAAAATATTATGTAAAATATAAGTACATTGCAGATCGATTTAAAAATCAATTAGAATTTTATATACTTATGCCTTTTTAGTTTCAAGTGTTGAATCATATTTTCAATAATAAAATGTTTGTTTTAAAAGTGTTTTTCATGGTATATTATTTGTTTAATGTTAAAATTTCTTCTGTTTGATTAAAAAAGTAATAACTTTTATGTGAAACAATATAAATATATTCCATTTCTTTTCACATGTGTATTTCTTTTCTTAAATGTTATGGTTTTTATTGTAGGTGACAGATGTTAACCGAAGGAAAGAGGTTGACCATTTGATTCCAGAAATTATTTATAAGGTAGTTGTGATGGTTCTTAGTTTCTTTGGTATGTTTAGCTTTCTCAATGATTCTATTGTAATTGTGATTTTATATGTTTAGTTTTAATTTCTGAATTTTTTATTAAATTTTATGAGATTATGTGGTATGTTTCAATTGATGAGATGATGTGGATGTAGAATGATGAAACATAGGTCATGGGGTCAGAATATATTGGGCATGGTTTGTTTTTGGACATATTTTATATGTATATATTGATAATTGAGGTATGGGTTGACTGAGGTAATCAGTTGACTAAAGATATGATGACTATGAATGTATATGTATATAACTATGGATGTATCTTGTTTGGTGTATGTATTATGGGTTTATTGGGAATTTATGTTTTAGTATATTATATGTAAACGTTTTTATACTTATATTTTTTTATTAAATATTTTTAAGATGTATATATTTTTTAAAATATTGAGAGGTGATTTTTAAGAACCACTGTTAAAAAAATGAATTTAAATAATAAATAACTGTGGTTAATATTAACTACCAATATACCTAACATCCACTGACATATATATCGGTTTTTAGGTTCATCTTATCTATTTTATTTTCATGTTTTTTTTAAAAATCACCATTAAATAAAATGAAAATCATTACTAAATTGTCAAAAAAATCTCAGGAAAAACCATCGCTAAATGAATCAAACTACTGTGAAATGATTAGGGAACATGCAATACAGGGAGATTTTAGTAACCACCACTAAATAATTAGGAAATGGTTTAAACTACATCCACTAAATGAAACAATCACTACTAAGAATGGTATTTTTGTAGTATGGAGTCTATTTTTAATGGTTTTTGTAATGCCTTCACCTGAAATGTTGGGTTCGAACCGGAGTGCTACAAGACCTCATGTATGCCTCCCCACACACAAGAGGTTTCTGACTAGTAGTGAGGGTCTAAGTCCATTAGTGGGGAGACTATACCCATAGTATCATATCATAATACAAATAATACATAATAAATAATATAATAGAAACTTCAGTAATTATTTGAAAACATAAAGATGAGACACATGTCATACAATAATAAATGGGGTTCTAAAGTGGAAATCTAAACTAGAGTTATAATAGGAAGATAAATAAATAAATAAAAAGTCAGGGTCCTCCAAAGTCCGTATCGATATACGACCATCTCCATTCTCATTTGCTCAGCCATCAACTACATGTCCCTTTTCATTATCCAAATCCCTAAACATAAAGTCTGAATGTGCATCAGTATTTTTATGAAAGGTGTGAGTAATAACATTCAGTCAGACACCACTAATTCAACCTTAACAAGTGTGAGAATGTTTAACTAGTGTATTTGGTGTTAATAATAAATGAAAAATATATCGTAAAATCTAAAATCACTTAATGAGTGGTTGTGCGTTAACCAAGTCACTTCAACCCCTGACTGTACTTGCTTTAACTCCATGTTGAATGGAAAGTCAATATATCGAATGTAATCAAGACATGTCCACGAGACTAGTGATCATACTTCTCTGAATTGTGTGTATGTACTACTCGACATCCACTGAGCTCGAACATTAGACTTCCTCTCCCACATCTCCTCTTCAATCTATCCATACTGGAAAAGGATCTAGAAATGATGCACCTTATGATGGTTCTGGGAGTAGTGGAAGCAGGTGGTGGTGGGAAATATATTAAAATTTCATTTAATGTTTATATTCTCAAAACCAAGAGTGAGGAGCTTGAACATCAAATTTTTAATTAATTTATTTACTGTCATAAAAAAGGATTACATTATCTTAGGAATATTTCTTCATTAATGATGTTAATCATATGAAATGACCCTTTCAAATTGCCATCATTGCGCTATGAGGATCCAATAATAGAATCCCTCTAGAGAAAATCCAAACATGCTCCATTTATATTCGATAAATGTTAAACGATATCTTTGTGCTATTGTAGGGAATACAATTTCTTTCTTTTTTCATTCTTGATAACTCATTCTTTAATCTTGAATAAATCTCTCAAAACCTTATTTTTCATGAGAGGGAGAGTGATAGATGAGTTAATTAGAAACATCATTATTTTAATCAATTATCTATTTTCAATTACCATCACAATATCCATAACAGGCTATTTATTGAGGTAAATTTTCGGTTAGGATATTTTTTTATTTCATTTTAGCCCTAAAAAATACTAAAACCTTTAATAAACCTCATTCCATATAATAAAAATATTCTTATTATTATTCTATGGTGCGCTCCAATTTGAGCATCGAAAAATATTATCTAACCTTCTTTTTAATTAATATTATTTATTAGACATGGTCTTGGTCTACTCAAACTCTTATATTAATTATTAAAAACCTAAATAAATATTTAATTTAAATATTTCATTAATCAATATATATTTTTGATCAATAAAAAGTGAATAAAATTATACCTCAATCTTGAGAATAATATTTATTTAATTAGTTAAATTCAAATTGTATTTAATCAAAGATCATCAGAAACACTTATTATTTGACCCTCTAGTCTTATTTCTAACTGGAATCAAGATATCTTTCCTAAAGAACAAAATTACTATCTAGAAATGAGTAATCGAACCTAAGAGAAATAACTTAATTTAGAAATGATGAAAACCAAAAAAAACACTCACTATATAATATAATCCCTTTATCTTATTATCGCATCAAGCAGGTTGCACATCTATGTCACCGACGTATTTTTTTGGTACATCATTCTTTAAATATCAAAAATAAACACATCGTTACACCATGTACATGGAATTTAATGCAATGGTTATACTTCAATCAAATGGATGAGATATAAGCTTCCATAAATATAGAAGTGATAAATCCTTCTTTAACTTGTTCATTAATGACATGCGAGTCATGACAAGAACAATGTAACCTAACTTAACATGAATATATGTCATCATGGTTTTCATCATAAAATCTAAGTGCATGAGTTATAAAATTCATTAATTATAATTTTAAAGTCCATGTACCATTACACATGATCACATATAGGAATATCTGATGACACTAAAACATGTGGAATTCCTACCAGTGATTCATTCTCATAATCTCCCATATTGGTGATAACCAAGTGAGAACTTCATGATACTTAGACTCATCCTCTTATGAGTTCTCTCACTTAACAGTCTGTGAACTATGTGTCCCATCATAGTACGTTATCCAAGATAAGAACATTCTTCATGAATATCACCATAACACTTCAAGGTTCTCAATATAACAGAGAACTGCTATGACCTTATTTATGTGACATATACTCTAAGACATTATTACATTAGATACTTACAGAAAAATGGAAAATATGTAATAATATGGTTTATTAATATTAAATATATCGAACATACTTGTAATTAAAGTACAAATAGCTAATCCTAGGACACCAACTCCCAGAAACTCCCATGAGGACTAGTTCCAACTACCTTCAACATTCAGTCTAATTGAACTCACTTAATAATCATATTTATGGTGAGTCAGGATTTTTTTCCAGGGGTAGGATATATTTTTTTCTTTGAAAATACTTCTCTCTAAAACCTCACCTCTCTTAAAAAACCCTCAAGAGATGATACTTAGAAAGTACATGCTTCGTCCGTTGATGTGTACATGGCTCTTTTAAAAGAGGCACCACAACAATATTATCACAATAGAATGTAAAAGGTTATTTACTATTATATATCAATTCAGGATATTGGTTGATTTTTGCATCCATAATTCTTATTTAGCTACCTCAGAAGTCACAATATACTTGGACACTACTGTAAAATCTATGACCATAGCCTTTTTGAGCTCTTCCATCACACAATACCTCCATTAAAACTGAATATGTATCTCGTTATTGACATCATGTCATCTTGATAAATTTGAAAACTATAATCATCATATCTTTTGAGGATTGGTTCCCGGTATCCTCCATAAACTAGGAACATTTCATCAGTACACCACAAATAATTAAAGATACTCTTGATTGCCATCTAATAGTGGTCAACTGGATCATCTTGATATCTTCTTACTACACATAATGCATAGGAAACATCTATCCTAGTATATATCATAATATACATGAATTACCCAATCAATGATGCTTATGAAATCCTTTCTATTCTATTTATTACTCCATGTATCTGAAGAAACATTTTCCTAGAAGATGAATTCCATGAAACATTGGAAACAATCCCCTCATGGATTTGTCCATAAAAAATCTCTTAAGTATCTTATCAATGTATGAACTTTTACTTTGGCAGAGCAAATTCTTGGATATATCATGATTGATCTTGATTTAAAATATATATAATCTCTCACCCAAGTCCTTCCTAGAGAAGCATTTATTCAACCACTTCTTAAAAAACTGTAAGACTGGATTTTTATTTCTTATAAGTAATATGTGATCAACATATACTATTAAGAAAATAAATGCAATCCCACTAAATTTTTTGTAGAAACAAGGATCACAATCATTCTTTATGAAACCACATTCTATTATAGATTCATCAAAAATGAATGTTCCATATCCTAAATACTTTATTTAATCCATAAATGGATTATTTTTTAATTTGTATATATTTTCATCCATTGGAGTCACAAACCCTTCAGGTTTTTTTATATCAACATCTTTTTGATAGTTCCCATTACGTAAGGAAGTTTTGACATCCATTTCTCAAATCTCATATTCACAGTACGCCTCAAAGTCATGTATAATTCTGATGGATCTCATCATTCCAACTGGTGAAAATGTTTTATCTTAGTTAATTTCTTGATGCAATTTCAATCCATTTACAAATATTCATACCTTATAGCTACTAAATTTTCCTTCAATGTCTATTTTCTTATTTAATACCCACTTGTAACCAATGGAGTTTACATCCATTGTAGGATCTACAAAAATAGAGACTTCATTATTTTAGATGGAATTCATTTTAGAATTGATGGATTATTTTCACATGGAAACATTTGTGCCACATACATATTCCTTTTAGGTTATATGATCATTATTATAAACTAATAATTAGTCACCATCCTTGGTGATAAGAAAACCATACCATTCTGGTTCTCTAAAATCTCTTGTACTCCCACACATTACTTGTATCACTAGAATATTATCTTCTTACATGGGGATTTATAGAACCTATTCCTATGACAAGTTTTATATACCTTTAATCTCAACTTCATCTAATTCTATCTCCATTCCACAATCATTTTTAGAGATGTTTTCCCTCCCAAGGAATATGGAATGTCTTTCCACTATTACTTTTTTCTAAGGGTTCATATTGGTAATATCCCATTGTTTCATTGAGTTATCCTATAAATTCACATTCTACACCTCAAGGTTAATGATTCATCCTTTGATTGGACTTAAAAAACGCTTTTCAAACCCAAAAATGAAAGTATGATAACACACGTTTCTTTCCATTTCAAATATGGTATGGTATACTGAATAACCATTGTTATTTTTTGTAAAAATGTTTTATATTTGTAGAAAATTAATCTTTTGAAAAATAATGGTTTTTGAAAAACTGGGGAATGTTTCTAAATATTCAAACCTAAAAATAAATAGGGAGAAAAGATTTGTTTTAGAGAAAGTTTTTTTTTTGGATATAGATGATCAGACTGAGCAGCACCAAACACAATGTACCAAACTGTGTAGCACCGATCGGATAAGTTGTTAGAATAATAAATTTGTTGATAATAAATATCATTGTTCTTATTTCCATTAGCAAAAAGTTCAAGTTTCATTCGACTCATAGTTGGTTATAAACACAGAATGTTGTTGAAGAGTTTGAATGAAGATAGTGATGTTAGGAGTTAGAATGTTTTAAACATTCTAACCTTCATTCAGACGATGAATTTATAGTTTTTAATTCTCAAATATCATAAATTGTCTATAACAATTGTGATACAATACTTATGAAGAAAAGTGGGAGAGTAGGTGAAACCATTGATATTGTGTTTTGGTTGAAAAGAAACAAGGTTTTGAAAGTAATAGAAGTCATAATAATTTTCTATGTAAGTCAGAAGGTGATTTTCCAATATTGAAGTTATCATAAATCATGAAAACTGCCATGATAAAAGATTTTGAAGAAATGGAGGAATCATAAAGATTTTATTAGTTATAGGAATCAATAAAATGTTTTAATCGGATCCAGAAGTATCAAGCACAAAAGTTATTAGAAGTATGAATGAGTTATAGATAGTGAGGTTTGAAGAATTTCAATGTTGCAGAATTAAGTTTCCATCGTAATGAGAATTCCATCGTTATAAGGATTCTATCAGACTAAAGCTAAGGATGTTCCATCAGACAAACGATGAGGTTGAAATTCAATCAGACTGACTCCGAGGAGGAAATTCAGTCATAATGACTTTGAGAATGAAATTAAATCAATATTCCCTTTGATAACAATTGTCAATTACACTAACTAAAAAAAATTCAACCAGACTAACTCCGATGAGGAAAGTCAATTCAGAATGAGATGAGGAAGTTCTGTCATAATGAGTTGAGGATGTTCCATCCTAATGAGCTAAGTAAGTTACATCATAATGAGTTAATGAAGTTACATCATACCAAAGAGAATTTAGGAAGTTTTATAATAATAATTACAAATAAGACTCAATAATATTTCAATAGATTTGTGAATAGTTTAAGTGGTCAAAATTCAAATTCAAATATGCGTAGATCTTGAAGTTTTTGAATTTAATTAAGTAGGAAATTTTTTCCAGTTTCGTGCCTTTGCCTTTCTGGGATTCATATTAATAGAAGAACAATACATTCGCACATTAAATCTTTTTTATGTGATTGGAAAAGGTAGAGCACTATAGAATTCATGTCAAAGTTATCTTTTTGGACTGAGAACTCATTATAAGGTTGGACATATTAATGTTTTGTTTACATAACTAATGAATATATGACTGAAAATTTTAGAAGAGTTTCAGTAATACATATTGAGAATGAGTTCATCGTAATGTTTCCATTAGACTAAAGTCATTGGACTAAGTCCATTGAACCCATCCCCATCAGAATGAGAGAATCAGGCCTTGCCACATTGGAATGAGGATTCCAGATAGAGAATTTGTGGAGAAGTTTCAATAAAGTATTTATTATTTAATTTTGGATCAATTTTTTGTAATGAAATTTGTAATGTTATGGGATTTAGTATAATAATTTCTACTGAGACATAGAAGCTATCTAGCAGGAGTTGGCATGAGTTGTATTCACATATTCATTTTAAAGAATTTATATAGACCCATAAGAGTAGGTATGTAAAGGATATAAGTTTTCACACTAAGAAAAAACATTTTAAATCTTACATGATTTACTTTATTTCCAACATTTTCAAGTATGGGTATTTACTAAAAGAAAAAATGATATAAACATTAACAGGTTTCAAAGGTTAGGTTTCGTAATAGTATTCCAAATTTTAAAAGTGACCAACTAATTAAACCCCCTTCTAAGTTGTTATTTAATCCTTTGAAACTTTAATTGGAATCATAGAGAAGGTTCCCTTATTTAATCATTATGATGGATAATATAAGTTCTATCAATAGTAGAAGAATTCCAACATTTGATGGAAAAAATTATTATGGATGGAAAAAGTAGATGATTCTTTATCTTCTATATTTTGGCCTTGATGTTGTTGATGCTACTAAAATTGGTTTTACACCTATTAATAAAGAATCTCCTATGGTTTTTACTAACAAAATAAATATAGAATTTGATGGAAAGGATAAAAATTCTATTCTTATGTCCTTATCAGAAAATGGTTATATGAAGGTGATGGATTCAAAACATCAAAGAGTATGTGGGATAAGCTAGATAGTATAATCAATTGGAATACTAAAGTGAAGGAAAAAATATAGAAATTTGGAATAGTAAGTATGAACACATAAGAATGATAGATGAAGAATCCATTGATGAACACTTCATGTGTGTAAATAAAATTGATTGTGTAAGATCCCGTCCTTTCCTGAAGATGACTCGAGATTAATTTCAGGAATTTTTTTTTCTTATTTTAGAATACATGGGTTGGGTTTTAACTTGGGGTGTGTTTAGGAAAAATTTGAGAAAATTTGAAGGGAGAAGATGAATTCATGGTTGGGGAATGTTTTTCCCAAACCACGTGCCCTAACCCATCAAACAATGTAACACTTGACAAAGGAATTTCACGGTTAGTGCACAATTTTTAAAACCATGCACCCTCTTAGGAGAAACTATGCACCCCCATAATAGAGGCACATGCTTAGTCTCATAGTTAGGGGAAACCATTCACCTATTCCCAACAATCCATTCACTACCTTATAAATAACCAAAAAATTAAATTTTTAATCACTCAAACCCCCATTTTAAATTACATTTGACCCCTATTCGACCCTAGATTACATTTCATGATTTTGGAGCCGCCTAGACGGATTAAAAGTCTTCAAAACCTCCATTATTTGTTATTCAAAGACTATATAAAATATATTCATCCTTTTTAGAATGATGATCCCATCTCACTTGTTTTCTCATTCCTTCGACCTTCTTCTCCTATTTTTGATAGGGTTTGTTATTATTTATTTGATTGGATATATACCTTGTTTTTTGGATCTAGATATATTATTGTAGATATATATATATTTAATGCAATGGTTATATTTCAATCAAATAGATGAGATATCAGCTTCCATAAATATAGAAGGGATAAATCCTTCTTTATCTTATTCATTAATTACATGCGAGTCATGACAATAACAACTTACCCTAACTTACCATGATTATATGTCATCATGGTTTTCATCATAAAATCAAATTCCATGTGTTATAAAATTCATTAATGATAATTTTAAAGTCCATGTGCCATTACACATGCTCACATATAGGAATATCTGATGACACCAAAACATGTGGAATTCCTACTAGTGATTCTTTCTCATAATCTCCCATATTGGTGATTACCAAGGGAGAACTTCTTGATACTACGACTCATCCTCTTATGAGTGATCTCACATAACATTATATGAACTATGTGTCCCATCATAGTATGTTATCCAAGAGAAGAACATTATTTAAGAATATCATCATAACACTTCAAGGTTCTCAATATAACAGAGAACTGCTATGACCTTATCAATGTGACATATAATCTAGGAAATTATTACATTAGAGTCTTACAGAACAATGGTCAATATGTAATAATTTATTTTATTAATATTCAATATATTGAACATACTTGTAATTAATGTACACATATCTAATCCTAGGACAGAAACTCTAAGAAACTCCCATGAGGACTAGATCCAAATACCTACAAATTTCAGTCCAATTGAACTAACTTAATAATCATATTTATTGTGAGTCAAGATTTTAGTCAAGGGGTATCATATATTTTCTTATTTGGAAATACTACTCACTAAAAACTCACCTCTCATAAAAAAAATACCTCAAGAGATGATAATTGAAAAGTACATGCTTCGTCCGTTGATGTGTACTTGGCTCTTTTACAAGAGACACCACTACAATATTATCACAATAGAGTGTAATAGGATATTTACTATTACATACCAATTCAAGATCTTGGGTGTTTTTTTTGTATCCATAATGCTTATTTAGCTACCTCAGAAGTCACAATATACTTGGACTCTATTGTAAAATCTATGGCCATAGCATTTTTTGAGCTCTTCCAGCTCTCAATACCTCCATTCAAAGTGAATATGTAACTCGTTTGTGACTTCATGTCATCTCTATATGTTTGAAAATTATAATATTCATATATTTTGATGACTAGTTCCCCATATCCTCCATAAACTAGGAACATATCCTTAATACACCTCAAATAATTAAAGATACTCTTGAATTTCATATAATAGACGTCAACTATATCATCTTGATATCTTATAAATACACATGATTCTTAGGAAGAATCTATCCTAGTAAATATCATAATATACATGAATGACCTAGTCACTGATGCATATGAAATCTTTTCTATTCTATTTATTTCCCCATATATTTGAAGAAACATTTTCCTAGAAGGATGAATGCCATGTGACATTGGAAATAATCCCCTCATGGATTTTTCCAAACCAAATCTATTGAGTATCTTATAAATGTATGTACTTTGAATTAGGCAGAGCAAATTGTTGGATCTATCATGATAGATCTCAATTTTAAATATATATGATGTCTCATCCAAATCCTTCATAGGGAAGCATTTATTCAACCTCATCTTCAAAAACTGTAAGACTGGTATTTGATTTCCTATAAGTAATATATCATCAACATATACTATTAAGAAAATGAATGTAATCCCACTAAATTTATTGTAGACACAAGGATAAAAATCATTCTTTATGAAACAAAATTCTATAATAGATTCATCAAAATGAATGTTCCATATCCTAAATACTTGATTTAATCCACAAATGGATTATTTTTCAATTTATATATATTTTTATCCTTTGGAGTCAGAAAACCTTCAGGTTATTTTATTTCAACATCTTCCTGATGGTTCCCATTATGTAAGGAAGTTTTGACATCCATTTCTCAAATCTCATAGTCACAGTATGCCTCAATGTTAAGTATAATTCTGAGGAATCTCAACATTAGAACTGGTGAAAAGGTTTTATGTCAGTTAATTTCGTGATGCTATTTCAATCCATTGACAACTATTCATACCTTATAGGTACTGAATTTTCCATCGATGTCTAGTTTCTTATTGAATACCAACATACAACCAATGGGTTTTACATCCATTGTAGGTTCTACCAAAATAGAAAGTTTATTTTGGTAGATGGAATCCATTTTATAATTGAGGGATTATTTTCACTTGGCAACATCTGTGCCACATAATGATTCCTTTTAGGTTATAGTATCATTATTATAAACTAATAATTAGTCACAATCCTTGGTGACAAGAAAACCATACCATTCTAGTTCTCTAACCTATCTTGTACTCCCACACATTACTTGTGCCTCTAGAATAGTTTCTTCTTACATGGGTATTTATAGAAATTGTTCCTATGAAAAGTATTATGTATGTTGAGTCTCACATTCGTCTAATTATATCTCCATCCCACTATCACTTTTAGATATGTTTTCCCTCTCATGGAATCTGGAATGTCTTTCCACTATTAATTTTTTTTTATAAGGGTTTATATTGGTAATATCTCATTTTTTCTTTGATTTATCTTATAAAGTTGCATTCTACACCTCAAGGTTAATGTTTCTTCCAAAAATAGACCTTAAAAACACTTTCCGAACCAAATACTGCAAGTACGACAACATAGGTTTCTTTCCATTTCATAAATGGTATGGTATACAGAATAACCATGGTGATTTTTATTTTAAAATGTTTTGTATTCGTAAAAAACTAATCTTTTGAAAAATAATCGTTTTTGAAAAACTAGTGGATGTTTATAAATTTTCAAACCTAAACATAAATAGGATTAAATGTTTTTATTTAGAGGAAGCTGTTTTCTGGATACAGATGATCAGACTGAGCTGCACCAAACACAAAGTATCAAATTGTGTAGCACCGATCAGATAAGTTGTTAGAATAATAATTTTGTTGATCAGACACATAATTAGTCTTAGATCCATTAGCATGAAGTTCAAGTGTCATTCGACTCAATGTTGGTTATTATGTCAAAATGTTTTTGAATAGTTTGAATTAAGATGGTGATGTTAGTAATTAGAAAGTTTAAAACACTCTAACCTTCAGTCAGACACTGATTTTCTAGTTTGTAATTCCAAATATCATAAATTGTCTATAAAAATTGTGATACAATACTTATGGCGAAAAGGGGGAGAATAGGTGATACCATTCATATTGTGTTTTGGTTGAAATGAAAACAGGTTTTGAAAGTAATAGAATTCATAATAATTTCCAATGTATGTCTGAAGGTGCTTTTCCAATCTTGAAGTTATCATAAATCATGAAAATTATCATGTTAAAAGATTTTGGAGAAATGGAGGAATCATAATGATTTTCTTAGTTATAGGAATCAAGAAAAAAAATTTATCTGATCCAGAAGTACTAAGAATAGCATTTTTTAGAAGTATGAATGGATTATAGCTAGTGAGGTTTGAAGAATTTCAATGTTGTAGAATGCAGTTTCCATCGTAATGAGAATTCCGTCGTTATGAGGATTCTATCAAACTAAAGCTAAGGATGTTCCATCAGACTAACTATGAGGAGGAAATTCAATCAGACTGACTCTGAGGAGGAAATTCAATCATAATGACATTGAGCAAGAAAATTCAATCAAGTTTTCCTTTGAGAAAAAATGTCATTTAGACTAACTCTAACAAAAAAATCAACCAGACTAACATTTATGAGGTAAGTCAATTCCGAATTTCGTGACGAAGATCCATTATAATGAGTTGAGGAAGTTCCATCCTAATGAGCTAAGTATGTTACATCATAATGAGATAATGAAGTTCCATCATACCAAAGAAAATATATAATGTCTGATAATAATAATTACAAATAAGACTCAATAAGATTTCAATAGATTTGTGAAGATTTTAAGTGGTCAAAATTCAAATTAAAATATGCATAGATCTTGATGTTTTTGAATTTAATAAAGGAGGAAACCTTTTCCAGTTTCCTGCCTATGTATTTCTGGGATTCCTATTAACAGAAGCACAAGGCATTCAAACTTTACATCTTTTTTATGTGATTGGAAAAGGTGGAGCATTGTAGAATTCATGTCAAAGTTCTCTTTTTGGACTGAGACCTCCTTATAAGGTTGGACATCCTAAAGATTTGATTACTAGTCGATGGAATATCTAACTAAGAAATTGAGAAGAGTTTGAGTAATATATTTTGAGAATTATTTCATCATAATGTTTCCATTAGACTAAATTCATTGGACTAAGTCTATTGAATCCATCCCCATCAGAAATAGAGAATCAGGCCTTGCCACATCTGACTGAGGATTCTAGATAGAGAATTTGTGGAGAAGTTTCAAGAATGTATTTATTATTTTATTTTGGATCAATTATTTGTAATGAAATCTATAAGGTTATGGGAGTTAGTATAATAACTTCTTCTGAGACATAGATGCTATCTATCTGGAGTTGGCACGAGTTGTATTCAATTATTCATTATAGAGTATTTATATAGACCCAGATGAGTGTCTATGAAAAGGATGTAGGTTCTCACAATGAGAAAAAACCTTTTATATATTACGTGATTTACTTTATTTCCTACATTTACATGCATTGGTATTTACTAAAATAAAATAACGAAATAAACATTAACATGTTTCAAGGGTTATGTTTTTTAAAAGTATTGCAACTTATAAAAGTGACCAACTGATTCAACCCCCTTATAATTTGTTATTTAATCCTTTGAAATTTTAATTGGTATCATAGGGAAGGTCCCTTATTTAATCCTTATCATGGATAATAGCAATTCTATAAATAGTAGAGGAATTCCTACATTTTATTGAAAAAATTATTATGGATGGATAAATTAGATGATTCTTTATCTCCTATATTTTTGCCTAGAAGTTGTTGATGCTACTACAGTTGGTTTTACACCCATTAAGAAAGATTCAACTATTTTTTTACTAATAAAATAAATATAGAAGTTTATGGAAAGTATTGAAATTCTATTCTTATGTCCTTATAAAAAAATGGTTATATGAAGGTGATGGGTTTCAAAACGTCAAAGAGTATGTGGGTTAAGATGGAAAGTATATTCAATGGGAATACTAAAGTGAAGGAATAAATGCTAGAAATTTGGTATAGTAAGTATGGAGACATAAGAATGAGAGATGAAGAATCCATTGATGAATACTTTATGAGAGTAAATGAAATTGTTTGTGTAAGATTCCGACCTTTCCTAAAGATGACTCAAGATTAATTTCAGGTGTTTATTTTTTTCCTGTTTGAGATTACATGGGTTGGGTTTTACCTTGGGGTTTTATTGGGTGAAAATTTGCAAAAATTGGAAGTGAGAAGAGAAATTCATGTTTGGAACATGGTTTTCCCTAACCATATGCCCCATCCCATCAAATTGTGCGACACTGGACAAAGGAATTTCATGGTTAGCGCACGATTAATAAAACCATGCACCCTCTTAGGAGAAACAGTTCACCCCCATAATAGAGGCACATGGTTAGGCTCATCTTTAGGGGAAACCATGCACACCTTCCTAACTAACCATGCACAACCTTTTAAATAACCCAAAAATTATAGTTTTAATCACTCAAACCCCCATTTTAACTTTTATGCGACCCCTATTCAACCCTAGATCATATTACATTATTTTGGAGCCTCCTAGATGGATTATCAGCCTTCATGACCTCCATTATTTGTGATTCAAAGACTATATCATATATATGAACCCTTCTTAGTAAGAGGGTCTCATCTCACATGGTTTTTCATTCCTTCTCCATTCTTCTCCTATTTTAGATAGGGTTTGTTATTCTTATTTTGATTGGATATAAACCTTTTTTTTGGATCTAGATATATTATTTAAGATATATATATATAGATTTAGGTGATATTTATTTGTTTAATATTGATTTAGGGTTTTAGATTCAGATCTTGTTTTATGTCGTTGTGCTGCTCAAATTTTGTGGATTTCTGTTGGATGACCGCTTGTCAACGAATCGAGTTAGTTGGTCTACAATAAAAATCCCAATGTCTTTATTTAAATTCTGTATATGTTATTTTATAATTTATATTAGATATTTGGAAATTTTTTTATTTACTGAATGAATTAATTTGGTGAATTAATTAATTAAGCAATTGTAAAATTAAGGATTTTGGAAATTATAGATTGAGATAATTAATTGTAGAATTAATTGTGAGATACTGAGATTTGATGATTGAAATATTTAATTTTTTGATTAATTATGATCTATTGAACTTGTTATTGAGATAATTAATTTTGGAATTAATTATGGAATTTTGAGTTTTTGGATATTGATTAATTATTTGAAGAATTAATTAATGTGATTGATGTACTCAATTAAATGGGGAATTAATTAATGGTATTAATGTGATAAAATAATAGTTGAATTTGTAATGAAATTTTTGGGGTTAGTTAATTGTTTAATTGATTAATATAATTTATGTTATTAATTAATTGTAGAATAAATTAATTTACATGATGTGTTTAATTAATTTTTGAATTAATTAATATTATTTATTTGATTAGTTAAATATTGAATTAAATAATGGAATATTTGTGTTTAAATAATTGATGAATTAGTAATGGGATTTATTTGGATGTTTAACTGTTGAATTAATTATGTGTTATGAATTCTAACAAGGAAATTTTGTTTATAATTAAATAAAGGTAACATGTTCATTCTAATGTGTATGTTATGAATGGTAACATGTTTATTTATTTGTGAAATAAAGAATGGGAACATGATCATTATAATGTGTAAGGTATTAATGGTAACATGTTCATTTATGTTTGAATTAAATAATGGGAACATGGTCATTCTGTTGGTTGATGTATGAATGGTAACATGGGAATCATGTATGAATTAAATAATGGTATCACTAACATTATGAGATAAGATATTCATCGGACATACTTCAGGACCCAGTATGAGGAAAAGTAGGTATTGAATGTTAAAAATGGAATTCATAGATATGAAATCCATTAGACATACTTCAGGCTTCAGAATGAGACCAAGAAAGCATTAAGGTACGAGTGTCTATGAGTGTTCAGGGGTTTATGTTGTTAAATAAAGATTAATTGAAAATGTGAGAACTATTTACTTATGAATTGTAATAATGTATTTATAAAACTACATACACTTTATTTTAACTATATATTGTTTTATACACCATTGGTGGTGGCCTACTGATCTGTACTCACACACTACTCAGGCTTCCTTATTAGTACCCCATTGGACTTTGTGTTTTCTGGAGACGTTTTGGGAAAAATATCATTGTTCTATAGATGATATGGGATAGAGCATGGATGAGGGAACTAGAAATGATTCGGGACCCAATTAGGGGTGTCATCAGTGTATTTATTTTGTGTTTAATTTTCTACACTTGACACGTACATTGGCATGGAATATTTTCTTCTTTAGTTTTGATATTGTATTTCCACTTTTAGCCATCTCGTGATACCAGTTATTTCAGGTTATGAGTACATGTTATTTAGTTATTGTTTCTTATTTTTTTCTAGTGTATTTAATCTGATAAAAGGGGGTATAGTCTCCCAATTATCGATATTTCAGACCCTCATTACTATTCGGTATCTTCTAACATGAAGGGAGGCACACCTGGAGTCATGGGACTGACCGACTCGAGGCACTGATGTGTGGAACTTGGGTCAGGACATTACAAAGTGGTATCAGAGTCCATTTATCTTTACTTTTATATTATGTATTACTATTTGTTAAAGGTAGACATGAAACTAGAATGATTCTGGCTTTGGTTATGATCTCATGCATGGGAGTAGCTAACCCATGTATGGGGGAGAACCCAAGTACCCATGGTGGGATTGTTGTTATTCCTATTTGCTGTTATAGATGAATCTTATTTCTACATGGGTGACACACTTATTGTGTGTTGTGATTATTGATGTTAATTTATTCTATCTTTAGACTCGTGGACTAGTATGGCACAATATTTGAGTTACATGCATCATTCTAGGAACATAGGGTAATTGTGACATGCATCATTTTAGGCACACTTAGAAAAATGGGTTATGGGTAAGTTATTGAACTTGAACTGTTTTTCCTTGCCTGTGAAATTGAAATGAAAATGGCACCTAACATGAAATTGACAAAGAATGTAGAATGATGTAAGATGAAAATAAATGGTGTCTAAATGAGAAACTTGAATATTTAGAATGTGTTTACCCTTGTTATCTAGGAAGAAGGAGTATGATTATTAAGGGTAGTGATAACACCTCATTTTTTTGACTATGTGGTAGGGTTTGGGGAAATGAATTGTTGTGGAATATTGTATTTTACCTTAAATGTGTTTATTTTGTAAAAGGTGTCCTAAGGTACCTATTTGTAATGGTATAGATATTTCTCTATGATGGTGATTATTAAGAGGATAACATGAGGATATGGCTAGAGATGATCTACCAGTAGTAGGAACTAAGGCACCAATTTTGTCAGGTAATAAATTTGGGGAGCAGTTCCAAGAGAACCTTTCCCACATCATGAAATTCATGGGAAGAGACCCAGGGTGGGTTGTGAAGAGTATGTTTGATCTAAAAATAGATTTACAAGTTCAATACCCCCCTTATTTTATTGGATAGGGTGGACCTGAGAGAGATGATTTCTGGTTTGAGTCCATCAAGATTATAATTGACCACTTTGAGACTCCTATAGAGAGGATGGTTATGTTGACTGTATACATTATATAAGGATTAGTGAATCATGGGTGGTATGTTCAGGCGTAGACTATATTGGATAATGGTATGTTATGGAAGGAACTGTTGGATAAGTTTCTAGAGAACTTCTATCTTGAGATACTGAGGTATGAGAGAGTAGCTGAGTTCATGAGGTTTACTTCGGGGAGTATTTTTGTGATACACTATGTTGGAAACATTACACATTTGCAACACTTTTCTCCAGCATTGACAGTGAATGATATAACTACAGTGACACATTTTTAGGATGGGCTTAAATGTGAGATTAAGTCCCAAGTTAACCATTTTTAGTTAAAGGAGTTTTTTGAAGTGGTGGATAAGGATCTCATTGATATGGGTAACCATAAGTGGATTCCAATGTAGGAATGGTGGTTCCATTTTGATGATTAGAAGGTATGACTTTTAAGAGTATGAAGCATTTTTATAAAAACATCAACCTGGGAAGTGGGAAACAGATTACCTAAAAAGAGGGATCAGTTTTATAGGACCTTAATCGAGTGATCTATCATTAGTGTTGTAGATTAGGGAACATTAGAAGATAGTTACATCAACCACCAATATAGTTACAATCTTTCAGAAAGATAGGACATCTACAAAAGTTCAACAGGACCAAGCGATAGATGAGTAGTAAGGGAATAGCTAGTCAGCATCAGAGTGTAGGGAGAGGATATTCTGCACCATATCAGTCATGCATCTAGAGTTGTAATGGAAAATGTGGTAAAGGTAGTGTATGTGGAGATTCAGGGTAAGATTGATCATATTAGTAGAGTAGTGCATCACAATGGACTTAGACTGCATCACAGGGAAGTGGGGTAAGAAAATTGCATTCTATTCACCCTACACTTGTGGATATCAAGGCTGGACCATTGATAGTGAGAGGTACTATTTTTAAAGCTTCTATGATATCTAGTTCCTTATTTGATATCGGTGCCTATCATTCCATTATTTCTTCAAAATTTGTTAATGGTTTGAGCCTAGTGATGGAGTTCGTGAGTATGGTGTTGATGAAAAACACACCTCATGGTGCTCATTCAAGAGTCATTTTGTTGTGCAAGGGGTGCACTCTTGAGGTCGATTAGTATTGATTTCTAATGGATATTTATATCATAGACATGTCAGGATTTGAACTAATTATTGGTATGGACTAGTTAGTATCATATTTTCCCCACATTGATTTTTACCATAAGAGATTGACCATTACATCTCCTAAGGGTTACAAATATGTTCACGGTGGAGAGTGGGATATCGAGGCCTTCCGAGTAGGGCCAATTACTCATCAAATAAGAGAGATCTCAACCTAGGTTTCTAGTTTATTTAAGGATGATGGAGGTGTAAAATTAGATTTATTTCCACACTCAGTGGATAGGTTTTAGGATGTGTTTACTTAATATTTCATAGGGATTCCACATGAGATTGATGTGGAATTTATCATTGAGCTCATACTGGGGGAAGAGGTGATTTCTTTTCCACTATATAGAATGGCATCGAAAGATATTCAAGGGCTCAAGACTCAGCTGGAGGACATATAAGATAATGTATTTATTTGTTGTAGTGTGACGCCTTGGGGTTTACTAGTGTTATTTGAAAAGAATGATGATAGGATTTTATGCGTATGTGTTGATTATTGAAAGTTGAACTAGATGACAGTGATGAACCATTATCCTCTCCCCCAAATCGGTGACCTATTTGACCAGTTGAGAGGAGATTGTGTGTTCTCAATGATTGAATTGAGATTAGGGTATCCAAAATTGAAAGTTCAGACTTCTAAAATACTAAGGGATTAATTTAGAATCTGGTATGGACTATATGATTTCATCATAATATTGCTTGGGTGGACGAACACACCAATAATATTTATGGACATAATGAAAAAAATCATTAATCTGTACCCAGATCAATTTGTGGTAGTGTTTGTGGAATACATCTTGGTGTACTCCAAGACACATGATTAATATGACCAACATCTTGATATCATCCTATGTACACTTAGATAACATTGGCTATACATCAAGATATCTAAGTAAAATTTGTTGGATCGATCAGATACACTTCTTGGGTAGCATCACCTCGGAGGAATGTGTGTTGGTACGTCTAGTGAAGGTTAATATAGTGGTTTCTTGAGAGCATCCCAAGAGCATGTTTGATATCCATAGATTTCTAGGATTTTCTGAATATTATTAGAGGTTTATTCAGGACATTTACCGATTGGAATCATTGCAGACGGGCTTGACCAAAGAAAAGAAAATGTTTTATTGGTCATAATATTATGATAATTCATTCTAGGAGATGAAGAAAATTTTGGAATCAGTACCAATATTGATCCTACCAGTGCAAGGAGAGAAGTACACAGTTTCTTGTGACACTTCTTGGATTGTAATTGGAGTTTTGCTGATGCAAGGAGATCAATTTGGGGTTTATGGGTCTTTGAAGTTGAGGCCCCATGAACCGAACTACCCTATATATGACCTCAATTTGGCTTAATGGTTTATGTTTTAATGTGATGGGGATTTTATCTATTGGGAAATTTTTTTACTGTGTATATTGATAACAAGAATTTAAAGTACATATTTTCACAGTGAGACATGAATCTTCGATAACAGAGATGGGTTGAGTATATGTAGCCATTCAATTTTGAGCTAGAATATACACCTGGAAAGGGGAACATTTATGATGATGCTTTGAGAAAGAAGACTCAAAGTCAGGTGGTTCTGGAGTCTAGTGTTGAGTGGAAGATGATGGATTTACTAGACGAGATACACATTGTGGTTTAGCAGAGTTAAGATTAGATGACTCTCATAATAGTTTCATTGGAGTATAAATTTTTGATATAGATCTATGTTAGGAAATAAGTGGATTTATATTGTTTTACCTTGAGGGAAAACATTGAAGGTTGAGAGTCACCATCTGATTGGAGCATAGATGAGGATGATTTCATCTCTGCTAAGAATCAGGATGTCTTACCTAAAAGAATGTGAGACACGCTGATGTGTGAGTTTCATTCCTCGAAGTGGGTGGTACATCTAGGTGTGAACAAAATGTACCATGAACTACAAAGATAGTTTTGATGGATGGAATTGAAAAAGAAAATACTAAGGTTTATGACATGATGCTAAACCTATCAGTAGGTGAAGGACGAGCATTAATGACCTATATGTTTACTATAGTCATTAGACATTATAGAATAGAAGTGGAAAAAGTGACCATGGAATTGGTGGTGGTTCTCCTGAGGATTCCTTAGAAAGGAAATTATATTTGGGTTATTGTTGATAGAATAAAAATGGTATTGAATTTCTTGAATATATGGGAGACTTTCTTAGTGAAGCAGTTGTGATATATGTATGTTTGGGTAATAGTCTGTCTGCACGAGGTGCCACAGAATATTGTTTCAGACTGAAACATGTGTTTTACATCGTGATTATTATAGGGATTGCAGAAGGTGCTTTATATGTAGGTTTTATTGAGTCTGAATTTACACCCACTAACAGATGGGTGGTCAGAGCATACTATACAAGTGATTGAGGATATGTTGCGAGCTTGTGTTCTAAACATCGGTAGGTCTTGGGAGAATCACCTAGAACTAGGTGAGTTCACCCATAACAATAATTATTAGGAAACTATATAGATGGAACCATGTGATTCTATTTATAGTAGTCCATAAAGACCACCACTAGTTTGGATGGAGGTATGTGAGTCTAAGTTGTTGGGACCGAGTCGCCTGTAGGAAACCTTTGAGCATGTACAGTTGATTCAGAAATATATGGATACAACTGAAAGTAGATAGAATTCATATGATGATAGAAATAAATGACACCTAGAGATTATAGAGGTTGATGATGTATTCATTTGGGTCTTTCCGAGATTCAATCACTATAGAATACGGAGACAGGGCAAGTTGGCACCCAAGTTTGTTGGACTATTTGAGGTGGTGGAGAGAATCTGGCTAGTGGCATACCAATTGGCTCTTCAACAAAGATACGGTGCTATGTATGATGTTTTCTAAGTGTCAAAACTAGGTTGGTATCACCCAAAACCTTCTAATTTGATCGATATGGATGATTTTGATACTAAGATAGATTTTTACATTGAAGATCATCAAATATGTGTGGTGAATCGCAGTGAGAAAGTGTTGCGGGGAAAGACCATGCCTATAGTTTGGGTATTTTGGAAACATGGGAGTGTGTGGGAGGATACATGGGAATGGAAAGAAGATATGTGGGATCATTTTACTAATCTTTTTGACTTAGAATCTTAGAGATTCTTGGGAGACCAGCTCAAGGATAAGATATTATAAGGTGGTGAGATTGTAAGATCTTGTCCTTCACTGAAGATGACATTGTCTTAATTTCAGGTATTTATTTTTTCCTTTTATCAGTGTAATTGGGTTGGGATTTACCTTGGGGTGTGTGTGGTTGAAAAATTGAGAAAATTTGAAGGGATAAGGGTAGTGCATAGTTGGCTCATAGTTTTCCCTAATCGTGCGCCCCTACCTAACAAACCATGCAACATTGGACAAAGAGGAATTACATGGTTGACACATGGGTTGAAAATATGTACACACTATTATGAGAAACAATGAACCCCCAAAATAGAGGTTCATATTTAGGTACACATTTTGGAGAAACCATTCTCCCCTTCCCAACTAACCATGCATGAATTTTTAAATCACCAAAAATTTAGATTTTTAATCACCAAAACCACCATTTAACTCTTATTTAATCACCATTTAACCCAAGAAAATATTTCATGATTTTGGAGAATCCATTATGGATTAAAAGACTTAAAATTCATTTAAATTTTTTATTTTAAGCCTGGATTGATGATCTTCACCCCACCCTGTCAGAGGATCTTACCTCGCTTGGTTTCCTATTTTTTATCATTTATTATCCTATTCTAGAAAGGGGTTTTCTTCATATTTTGATTGGATATAGACATGTTTTTGTGGATATGGATCTAGTATTGTATATCTAAATCTATATTTAAGAGATATTGATTTATTTGATCTTGATTTAGGGTTTTAAATTTGAATCTCATTCTATATAATTGTGTTTCTCAAATTTTGAGGATTTTCATTGGGTGATCGCTCATCAACGAATTGTGGTAGGTTTTCTATAATTCAAACCTCAAAGTATTTATTTCAATTACAAGTATGTAATTGTATAATTTCTATCAGATGTTTATAAATTATGTTCTTAATTTAATTGATTAATTTGTTGAATTAATTAATTGAGGAGATCGGGAATTAGGGATTTTGGGAATTATAGATTGAGATACTTAATTGTAGAATTAATTATGAGATATTTATAATTTAGGATTAAGATATTTAATTGTGGAAATAATTATGATATATTGAGATTGTGATTGAGATAATTAATTATGGAATTAATTATCTGATTTTTTGTTTCTGGATATTGATTAATTAATATAATAATTAACTAATGGGATTTACGTACTCAATTAATTAGAAAATTAATTAAGGGGATTTTTGTGATAAATTAATTATTGATTTAGTATTAAAATTGATGTGGTTGATTAATTATTGAATTTACTAATAGAATTTAAGTGATTAATTAATTTTAGAATTAATTATTTTATTTTATGAGAATAATTATTTTTTGAATTAATTAATGTAATTTATGTGATTAGTTAAATTTTGAATTAACTAATGGAATTTTTATGTTTATCTAATTTTGAAATTAGTAATGGAATTTAGGTGGATAAATAATTGTTGAATTAATTATGTGTTAAAATGGTAACATGGTTATTTAGTTGTGAATTAAATAACGGGAATGTGGTCATTATAATGTGTAAGGTATGAATGGTAACATGGCCATTTATTTGTGAAATAGTTAATTTGAATAAGATTATTCTAAAGTGTAAGGTATGTATGGTAACATCGTCATTTAGTTTTGAATTAAAGAATAGAAACATAGACATTCTATTGTGTGATGTATGAATGGTAACATGTGAATTAAAATATGAATTAAATAATTATATCAATGGAATTATGAGATATGATATTCCTTAGACATACTATAGGATCCAATGTATTTCAGAGTAGGCATTGAATGATAAAAATAGAATTTTATAATATGATATCCCTCAGACATACTTCAGCCGTAGACATGAGTTCAAGAGGGGATTGAGGTATGAGTGTCTATAGGAACCTGAAGGTTTATATAGTTAAATAAAGATTAATTGATATTGTGATAACTATTTAATTATGCATTGTAATTATTTCTTTATACAACAACATACACATGCTATAGATTAGATATTGTTTTAGTTTTCATTAGTGGTGGCATACTATAATGCATTAAGTTTTCCATGCTCTATTTTTTTGGATACTATATAGATTATTTGTGAGACCAGGAACGGAGACGATGTGTGATTCCGATGTCGTTTTTCCTGAAATAAATGTTTGAAATTTATTAAATAGCAAACGTGCATAGTTTTCATGAAAAAACTGTAATAACTTCTAAACAGGTACCCTGATCAGAAATAGGATGGTACCATTGACTTCAGAATGTGAGGTTTACCCTAAGAATGACCTACCATTATTCAGTGTGGGTCAATTGTAGAAAATTCATCACATGCGTGGAAGTAGAAAAAAAATTCATAAATTATTTTATTTCATTTTTGTTGATGCGGTGATTGATGGACATTGAATATACTATTATGGAGAAATACTTGGGTTAGCTGTACAACCCTGGAACAATTATAGAGACATTGGAGATAGCTTCAGTGAATCCTCTTAGACAAATGGCGAGAGGATCATCAAACAATGATCAAAGAAAAAAAGATTCAATGGATCTCAAAAAAATACATGACATGACCCCATTCTTCATTAGTGATTGATTTGAATCAAGGTAGGTCATGTGTTTTTGTTTTATTCTTCCCCATTCTTGATTTATATAATGAACATGAATCAATCAATGAATATATTGATCTGTGGTTTGATCATTATGCAGGATGAGTTTATTTTATGAGGTTTTGATGGGAGAATATATTTTGAATTTTATTATTCATATTTTCATTATAATAATGATGGATCAAGATAAAAATGAAAATCAATCAAGGTTTGTTACTCCAATATGTTCTTGTTCTTTTCTCCCCCCATTCATCATTCCTCACGAGCATTCTCGATCAATCGATCATTGCACACCCTTTTCTTGGTGCAATTATCTGATATCGAAAATCTAAGACAGGAATAGCCTGACAGAGTTGTGATGAGGGAGATAAAGCAATATATATGACAGAGGATACCCAATTTACCATTCATCAACACATAACAAAGAATGAAAATTTAATTCATTTATTGAGTTTATTTGATGGCTTAATGCATTCTTCATCGACAAAAAGGATTGGATGAGTTGGGACCTTCAATATCATGGTGAAATGATTACCAGATCAAAATTTGGAGGCATTGGATCAAATGCGAGAGTAGATATGGGATTCTAAAAAATCCTGAATAACACAATGTTTAATCTGGATCTATACATTGGGTGGGACCACATGAGGTGTGATTAGGGATTCCATAAGAAGTTAAATATCACATGCAATGTGACCCCTTTCACATAGCATGTGGTATCACCTGGGTCACTCGGCACGTACTCAGGAATCACACGGCTATTTATATGGGATGATGTTCACAGGATATGTTGTGTACTGGTACATGTGAAGACATGCATAGGATGATGACGGGTACTAGCACATGGTTAGAGTAAATGGGATATGCACTTGTTGTGTACTACTACATGGACACAGTTTAATGAGATGAGCCATTTACACGGGCAAGACCCTGGTTTAAGGGAAATGGAGTGTGACCCCTACTACACACTGTTTAATCTTTTATACATGTATTCGAGCCCCTGTACTCTATATCCTGGAAATATTTTGTTAGGGTTTGTTACCTTTATCTTTTCTAGGAGGGTTAGTATGAAATCATTTTTTACTCTAGGGACAATGATCACTTCAGAAGTAATTCCTAGATAGATTTGTTGAGAACCCTCTAAGAGGCCCAGAGTGAGTTCCTCTATTCATATTCATGTCCTAGATGGAGTTCTTGGTGTCGACGTGACCAACAATACATGGGATTCAATCCTCCATTTAGTAGGTTAATCAAGATTGATTTGTTGGTATCACCCCATGTCATTGCCAGTGATCCTCATTTGTTTACTGTATTCTATTCAAACAATTAGCATGTTATTTCTCATGAAGTGACCCGATAATAAGTACCTATTGGTCGAACAACATCAATGCTATTAGATTCAGGATTCTGTTCTCTCGGGTGGGTGCTTTGTGGAATATTCTATATAGAATCAGAGACTAGTATAATATAGTTGTGGCTTACCTCTAGAATGTGGGTCTTTGTTGAGTATATCTGTATATTCTTGTTATATGTGTTGTATAAATATACCAATGTAGAGATGAATGTATTTCCTTTGTTTTATGTGATGCACGCCCATCATAGGGCATGTTAAAAGCAATTTAATTTTCCTAGTGTAGTATAATGGATGACCAGGTTCGTCTCACTTGGGAAACTTTCTCATATGTTAACTCACTTAATTTAATTCACCTAAACTAATTATTTTTAATTATTTTTAATTTTGGAAGG
The DNA here is from genome assembly GCA_963277665.1 of Viscum album. NCBI lineage: Eukaryota > Viridiplantae > Streptophyta > Magnoliopsida > Santalales > Viscaceae > Viscum > Viscum album. Next base: position 982,796,703 of record OY728148.1, on the reverse strand, counting down.
TTGTGAAATTTAAATTAAATAAAATATTAAACTAACATGCATTGAAGATAATTAATTAGTGAATAAAGAACATTGAATTTATGGTTCGGTTTCTGTTTTCCATCATTCTCCTTGTTGGTGTTTAAATAATGTTTTATAATTCAATATTGAGATCTCATTCATGAATTACTATAATTTTATTAATTGGTGTGAAATATTGAATGTATATAGCAATCACAACTTCCCCTTCTACTGTTGATCAAGGTTGATAGAACAACTCAATTGTGAGTGTGACAACTTCCAAGACTTGGCTCTATTGTATTCCATTTCAACAAATGAATGGCCCAAATCCATCGTATTATGAGCCTGAAATCAGTATAAGGGAAAGAAAAAATTCAATAAAATAATAAAGAATGAGTTTTATTTTAGTTTCTTGGTGGTATATCGCCACACCCGTCCACGTCACTCTTTCTCACCAAAAACATAATAAAACTTAAGAACTTTACCATAGAATAAATGAAACTAACACATACCTCCCCTGAGACAAGGATTGAGTAATTATATCATTTTTTAGGGTAAGAGGTAATGGTGGATAGTATGAGAATAAGAAAAGAAGAGAATGAGGATAAAAGATGGATAAGAAAGGATTGTGGTTGGGTGGAAGAAAACACAAAAATAAAAACCATGCATGAATTTATAAAAAATCTAAATTACAATTGAAATCTAAAAAAATAATGAAAATAAACAAGTTGATAATATGATAAGGGAAATATTTTTTAACATCCTCCCTTGGTTACGATCTCCCCATGGTTCCTTGGAATAAAGGTGATGGAAGATGGGATGAGATGAGAGGTGGGAGCTCGCCTCATTTTATGGGAAGAAATTTTCCTCCTCATGTTTACACATTTTTGGAAATATAAATTGATAATAAACACATTACATTCTTTAATAATGTTTTTAATATATTTCCTTTTCATTCAACCTCCAAATTTCATATTGATTGGACTCTTCTAGAGGGATTTATGTCTTTTTTATTGACAATGTCTTTTTTTCTAGATGAATTTTCCAGGAAGCTTCCTTCAACATATGACATCTATTTGCCACCATAATGGGAGAAAAAATCCATGAAATTTATTTAGGTAGTGAATATATGTGTCTAACATCATATCCACTTCTAATCAACTCCATTGTAGGTGTGTAGACTGATGTATACATCCGTAATAGAGGCGGGGTCCATGCGGTCACCCCGGACAATTTTCATACATCAGTGATTTTTCGGGCCTTTAGATATTCTATTAAGCCTATAGTATGGAAGAAAAAGTTAATGTAATTAAAATAAGTATTCTATAAAAATAATCATTCAATTTGGAATTATATTTGTATATAAATGACCAAAATACCCTTGATGTAAAAATCATTCAAAAATCACGAATTTATGCACATTTCACATTTAAGCTCAAAACAAACCATAAATCCAAAATTGATCCATATAAGCTCAATTTGATAAATTTAGAGGATTAAAAAAATTTAAATTCAAATAAATAATGTGGAAAATATTAGTTTTATTAGTATATTTTTTAGTTTTGGGGTGTCCTACTAAGTACTGTTATACTCAACCATACATGGGGTTTTCCTTCATGTGTCATGTAGTGTGTAGAAGATTGAAATTTTGATACAGTCTTAGGAGGTCCAGGACCAGACGGGTCTTAGGGTGACATTAAAAATTTATCACAAAATGAGAAAGAACTAGTGGAAATATTTTTCAAGTTAGAGAATTTTAAATCACTTGTTATCTATGTGCCAAAGATGAGAATAAATTTTCATGCCAAAAAAATTTCTAACTTGCGGAGAAAAGAATGAAAAAACTTTTTAATGTTTATTATGTTAAAAATTATCCCATATTGAAAATAAGAGAGGAAGATTTTTGTGTTACTTGTTAGAAAGGGAAGATGACTAACAAAAGTCATAAGAAAGTTGAGATTTCATCTACCTAGACTCTTTAACATAATCATTCCAATTTATGTGGGTAAATGAGACATCAATAAGAAAAAGGATATTTATAATTTATAAATTTTAATGGTGATTTCACTAAAATGAAAAACATCAAGTTTTTGAAACACAACTTCGAGCCTATAGAAATGTCCAGGTTTTTCAAAAAAGAAGTTGATAAAGAGATAGGGCTTTATATAAATAAATTGATAATGGATAATGGTATTGAGTTTACAAGAAATACATTCAAAAACTATCTTGGAGATCATGGTATTAAACATTTGTATAGTTCTCTATATACCCCACAACAAAATTGAGTAGTAGAAATGAAGAATAAAGGTTTGGTTAAAATGTTAAGAATCATGTGAGAAGAATAAAAACATCCAATGTTCTACTAGAGTGATGTTGTTAGTATTATTTTACATGTTTAGAAAAAAATAATTATGTTTGGAAACCAACATGAGTTCTTATGATATTTTCTATGAGAAAAACCTTTATTGAAGTAAATCAAGGTTTTTGGAATCCCATGTTTTCTTAAAATAATAAATTTGGAATAGGGATTGTTTGATGAGAAAAATGAGGAATGAACTTTTATTACTCGCCTAATGGAAGAAGTTACAAATGTTTGAAAAACTGTTTATAAAAGTTAGTGGAATCATATTATGTGTAAGTTATAGAGAATCAAACTTGTTTAACAATAATTTTTAGGGATTCTGAGGAATAAACACTGAAATTTTCCAATGAAAATGAAATTGATAGAAGTAATGTTCATGAAGATTCATATGAATTGTATGATGAGTAATATGAAGAAGGAATAGAAACATTGAAATTTTCTAGATTAAAAAAAATTGAGACTAAAAATATTTTGAGGAATTAGAAGGCTCTAGTTCAGGCCAAAAGAAAGCTGAGATTAGAAAATAATACTTCACTCATCTCAAAATATGAACCAGAATCAGTCTCATAATATATTCAACACAAAAAATGGGTTAATTATATGAATGATGAGTTGGATAAAATTGAGAAAAATGAAACATAGGAATTTGTTTTATGTCTAAAATATAAAAATTTATCATAAAAAATGGGTTTATAGAAATATTTTGAAGGAATATAGTGAAGTTTCAAGAAACAAATCTAGGATTTTTTATAAATGCTATGCACAGGTGGAAGGCGGAGATTTTTATAAAACATTTCCCCCTATTTAATGGTTATAAACTATTATAATGTTTTGAGTGGTGCCTTCTCATCAAAATTACAAAGTTAATCAGATAGATATAACTTTGGATAAATTGACGAAGAAGATTACAATGAGTATACTTTTTGGTTTCAACTTAATAAGGATGAAAATAAAGTATTTAGACTGAAGAATGATTTATATGGGCTAAAACAAGATCGAAATTCACTGTATTCTAAGATTGAAAATTATGTGGGAATGATGATTTTTTCAAAAGGAAAAGTTGAAATAATCTAATATATGAAAAATGTTTACTTCGGTAACATAATTGTAATTGTTCAGGTGGATAATATAATTTTTTCTAGGGATGAAAAAAAATTGTAAATAATTTTCTGAGGAAATGAAAATGAATTTGGAAATATCAATGTTGTGATAATTAAATTTTTTCCTTTTCTTACAAGTTCAACATGAGCAAAAATAAATTTTCTTATCTTAAGAAAAATATACAAGGGAATTGTAACAAAAATTTGGAATTATTGAATATAAAGAAGATTCTACTCCTATCTCAGTGAGGATGAAGATGAGTAAAGATGAGTCTAGAAAACATGTGAATTAGAAAGACATTAGGAAGATGATAGGAAGTATACTTTGACTTATAAACTCAAGACAGATATTTTTTATGCTATAAATTCATGTGCTAGTTATCAAAGTAATCTGAAAGAGTCAAATATGTTTCTAGTAAGGATAATTTTGAGATATGTCAAAGGAACAAATTCACAAGGATTATTATTAAAAATAAATTATGAGATGATGTTTCATGGTTATACTAATATTCATTGGGTGGGAGATTGTAATGATATAAAATCCACCTTAGGAGAAACATTTTTCTTGAGTGAATGTTGTGTAAATTTTCATAGTAATAAACAAAGATCAGTAACCCTGAGAAAAGTGGAATTAGAATATGTTGTGACTATTCAAGTATGTAAATAGATATTTTGGATGAATGTTCAAATGGAAGATTTGAATATAAAGGTTTCTAAACATTTTATGACACTTTTTGACAATCATATTGCAATTGATCTTTCTAAAAATCATGGCCAACATTCAAGATCAAAACACATATATATAAAGTTTCTCTTTATAAAAAGAAAGAAGGTGCTAGAGATGTATTGTTGGAATATATCTCAACTAAGTATCAAATTATTGATATATTCAAAAATTCAATTCCAAAATAATGGTTTGATGAGTTGTGGTTGAAAATTCATGTTCATCCTCCTATAATGACTTCCTAAAACTCATAATGAGGTCCCTAACCATGCTTTTTATTATATTGACAAATGGGGGGAAAAATTAACAACTTTGTACTATGTAAAATGTTGTTTATTATCTTTATATTATGAATATGAAGTTGTGTTTATCAGATAATGAGGGAGATGAGAATAAAATTTATAGAAAAAAAAAGTGAGAAAATATAAATGTTAGGGGGATTTTATCTTAGCATGGCCATTCAATTTTCTTCTCACCAAGGGATGGATTTTTTCAAAAAAAAAAACCTTATCTATTAGCGTGGTGACTAAACAATCTTTTAATAAAGGATGTTTTTTGGTAAAATTAAAAAAGCATGAGTTGTTTATAAAATTTGAATTGTGAAAATTTTCTAAGATTTGAAAAATTTATTAATGACTGTTGTTAAAAAATATGAATTGGGAGATTGAAGAACCTTTGGGATGTTTTTTTAATAAATTTTTTAATTTGTTGATAACAAATATTTTATAAAATAATCTTTTTGAAAAACTAGTGAATGTTTCTGAATGTTCGAACCCAAACAAAAAGGGGGGGGAAAAGTTTTGTTTTTGAGATATTTGTTTTATAAACACAGACGATTGAACTGAGAAACACCAGATGAAAAGTATCAAACTGATCACCACCGGTCATAGAATTCATCAAAATGTTAGAGTTTTTTATCAGAAACACCATCAGTATAAGATCCATTGACATGAAGTTAAAGATTCATTGGACTCAATGTTGGATAGAAATTTAGAATGTTGTTGAAGAGGTAGAATGAAGAAATTGACGTCAGGAGATAGAAATTTCTCAAACTTTCTAATATTCAGTCAAATATTTATTATCCAGTTTTTAATTCTCAAATATCATAAGTTCTCTGTAACACTTATGATGTGATCCTTATTAAGAAAAGGGGGAGAATATGTCCAACCAATCATATTGAGTTTTGGTTGGAAATAAATATGGTGTTGAATATAAGAGAAGTCATAATACATTCCTATATAAGTCATAGAGTACTTTGATTATATTGTAGTTCTCATAAATCAAGAAAACTATAATGATAAAAGATTATTAAGAAATAGGGGAATCATAATGATTGTATTGATTATAGGAATCAAGAAAAATGTTTTCATCAGATCCAGAAGTACTGAGCACAGATTTTTTCAAAAGTTTGAATGAGTTATAGTTGATGAGGTTTGAAGTATTTCAAAGTGGTAGATTGGAGTTTCCATCATAAATGAAATTCTATCATAGTGATAATTCCATAATTATGAGGATTCCAATGGAATGAAGCTGAGGATGTTCTATGAGGTAGAATCTAAGGAGAAAGTTTAATTAAACATACTCTGAGGAAGAAATTCAATCAAACTAACTCTGAGAAGTAAATTCAATCAAGATCGACTCTGAGAAAGAAAGTAAATCACATTTAATCAGAGAAATAAATTTAATTAGAATAACTCTAATGAGGAAATTAATTTTACAATTAGATGAATAATTTTCATCATACTGAGATGAGGATGTTCCATCATAATGAGTTGGGTAATTTTTATTATACTGAATAAAAGTTTGGAAGTCTGGGAAGAATTAATATAATGAAGACATAAGAAGATTTAATAAATTTGACTTTTTGGGATGTATATAAATAGAATAAATCTATATTCTTACTTTTCATCTTTTTTATGTGAGTTGAAAAAGAATAGAACTACAGAATTAATGTAAAAGTTATCCTTCCATATTTAAATCTCATTAAGAGTGTAGATATCTAAATTTTTTGTTTATTGGATAAAGAATGATTGGACTGAGCATTTGAGAATAGTTTGAGTAATTCATATTGAGAATGGATTCATCATACTGAGTCCATCAGTCTGAATTCATCGGATTGAGTCCATCAAACCATGCCCTATCGAATGCAGAGAATCAAGCCCAACCACATCATAATGAGGATTCTGAGTTGAGAATTTGTGCTATAGTATGAACAATGTATTTTTCATTTTTTTTACAATTTTTTGTAAGAAAAATTTATACACCAATAGGATTCAGTATAATCATTAAAATTAGGATAAATAATGTGTCTAATGGGAGTTGGTACAAGTTGTATTCACTTATTCATTTTAGTGAATTTCCATAGACCCAAACGAGTGTCTAGAAAAACGATATAGTATCTCACACTGAGGTCGAACCTTGTAAATATCAGGTTATTTACTTTTTTACTAATTTTTCATACTTTAGTTTATACTAAAAGATTATAAGGATATAAAATTTAACTAGTTTCAGGGTTTAATTTTATCAAAATTATTGAAACTTATAAAAGTGAACAACTATTTGAACCCTACTTTTGAGTTATTATTCGATTCTTTATAACTTCATATACTGTTTATCACTTTATTTGAAACATTTTTTAATGTTTTTGATAATTTTTTTAAATTAAAATCCCTAAATGAATAATGGAATACTCTCATGAATCATCACTGATCTCACCATTTCCAACAAGATGTGGTTCCTCCTTTCACTTACATCATTCCACAGATGTATATATAGATGAGTGATTTAATATAGGATCCCAAACTCCTATAATTAATCAATGAATTCTTGATTAAGAAATTATCCACCAAGTTCTAAGAGGATTTTTTAATCATATTACCAATTTGGTTCCCATATTCATTCTTGTATTTCTTGAATTTATCAAAATAAGCTGACTTATACCTCATTAAGTAGACATATTCATTTCTACTAAAATCATCGGTAAAATTTATGAAGTATGAGAACCCACCCTTGCCTCAATAGTAAATGGTCCACACACATATGTATAAACTAATTCAAGAATATATTTAGACCTTTCACTTTTTCTACTAAATGGGGATTTATTCATTTTACCATATAAATAAGTGTGACACATACCAATTGGTTTTAGTTAAAAAAAATCTAAATATCCATTTTTTTATAACTTAGTCAAGCATTTTTCATTTACATGACCAAGCCAGTGATGCCATAATTGGGTGTGGCACAAGTTTTGTTAAGTAGTTTCATTATAAATTTCCAATACTTGGTTTGTGTAATACGATTAAAAAAATTTGTTATTTAAATTCACCTTACCATAAAAAATTTTATTTTTATAAAAGAAGCAACATTAATTTAAAAATATTAAAATAAATTCATCTATATAAAGTTTATATATATAAATAATGTATTTTTTAATGGATGAAACATAATAACAACCTTTAAAAACCAATATCATTATAAGATCCCATATTTTTCTAGTTACATCCCACTATGAGCTTTTCATTGAACATATTTTTTTGTGTTTTCCTTTGTAATTAAGCATCTCTGAATATGTCTTATTTGATGACATAGATACTTTTTGGAGAAAATAACCTTAATTTTAGTCATGTATGTCTATTTAAATTAATAGATTCATTGTATAAATATGTTAAATGGGATTATTAGGGTTTTCTATAAGTTTAGAAGGATCATAGGTGGTTTGGTCATTTTTATTGAAGCTAGTATAAAAACTATTCAATGAAAAATTATATGTTGTGTACATGTTACATGACTTGTTACTATTTATAGATGAATTTATGAACTAGTTTATGATTTGATGTGGTTACATGTCGTGAACCTGATTCACATTGTGTAAATGTTGATCCAAATAAATATTAACCAGGGGCAAAAGGTTTTTCCAGCTTAACTTAAAAATGAAGAAATACATGACATGAATGGATTACACATCATGTATTCTACATACCCAGTCGTTTTAAGTGTGTCTTGTACTCATGACTCTCATTATTTTTTATTATAGCCTCTCCTCTCTCACTCCTAGTGTGGACTCTAAGAAATTTTGAATTATCTTCCCCCTTCCAGATGTCCAATTTTCACATTCGATCCTTGGTGAGTTTATTCACTTTGGATTCCCTCTTCTCACCCATCATTACTTTTCATTGTAGTGTACATCATTTGAACATGGGTTTTGTTTTGGGATTTGATCTTGGTTTGGGTTCATCTAGGTTCTTCTTGTGATCTTCTAGGAATTCTTCTTTAATAGATTTTTTCATTAGAAGCATTGTGTTAATCACAAGTTGATGGTATGGAGACTAAACCTCACCCTATGGTATATTTAATTGTGAATTATATGAAATATTTTGATTATTACCATGTAATGTGCACTATAAATAATTAGTTATTTTTAGTATATCATGGATTGGATTCCTTTAGATTCAATGGATAATGCAACCTGGATTATGGATACCTGTTGGGTGAGAAAACATTTGATTTAAAAGAACATGGCTAATGGTTTAAAGAATGGTGAGTATGACATGATACCATAGGTGATTGCTTGATATATAATCCTTATGTAATCTATTATTGATTATTGATATGACTATTGATCATTTGAGAGATAAATGTAATTTTATTTGAATGAAAAATGTTAATTTTCATATTTAACCATTGAGATTTATGATGTGATATTATAATATCCATACTATTATGACTTGTTGAGTTGGTGATGAAATGATTATATATAGTGAGATCATAGTAGTGTTTAAATTATTATATAGTATGCTTGGCCCAGTGATACATGCTAAAATTCTTATATATAGGTATTTTCTTGGAGGATGAAATGATTATATAGTAGGCAATTCCTAGTGATACTTGCTGAAATGCATATATACCAGGCTACACCCAGGGAAACATGCTGAAATGCATTTATATAGGTTGATGATCAGAGGATGAAATTATTATACAAAGAGACCTACATGATTGTTTGATTTTTCCATGGTACATGGATATAGATGGAATGGTTGTGTTATATGCTCATAGACATTTCATCATGGTTTAGAAATAGGTTAATTGATATAGTACAATAATTAGTTAATTAGTACATCTATTTAACACGTTATTGCATATAATTATTATCAGACTAGTTGTTTTTAGGGATGGTGGTGTCGACCTATTGAGTTTTATTCACACCCTATATGGGAACTATTTGGTACTCGAGCAGATTACATGGATGTATGTTTGGACAAGTGAAAGGGGCATTATTGTTGATTCATTTGTTTCTTGCTGGATGAGATAGATTTTGGAGATGGGTCTAACATGGGGATCGGGACCAGAGCCTTTTGGGATTATTTAATGTGATTATATTATTTTGTTTCTATTGGTTTCAGTTTTACTTTTAGATAAATCTTAGCTTGTCATTACTTAATTCATCATTATAGGTTCCTCCTTTTATTTTCCTAGCTGTATGATATACTTTTTCCACTATTTCTCTGTTACTCTAATTTTAATTACTATGGTTTAGTTCCACTATGTTTTACAAGGGGTATAGTCTCCCCACTAGAAATATAATAGCCTCACTACTAATTAATAGCCTTCAGTATATGGGGATGCATTCTTTACGTATAATAACCAAATCATTTTGACCATTTTTTAGAGTACCAGGTCGGGGAAAATTACATAGTGGTATAAAAGGATCAGCTTTTTATTTTCTATTGCTTTACTTTTTTTGAAAAAGTATAAAGGATACTAGGATCTATTGGGACATGGTAATAAGCTTATTCATTGGAGTAGCTAACCCATGTAAGGGGGAAATTTGAGTTCTAGGGATGGGATTATTGTATATGTTGTTCTCTTGTTACAATTTATGTTATTTCACCTTGGTTGATTTACATGTTGTGTGATGTTATTATTTTGTGATGTTATTGTTTATTGATATTTACACTCATGGACTAGTATGGTGAGATATGAGTATGATTACATCATGATAGGTACATAGGGATATATATATGTTTATTTATTTATTTACATGCATTGTTCATGACAGGGACATGTTTATTTCATGTGTTATATACTTTCCAATATGAATTATGAAATAACATATCTATTATATTTGATAAATGGAATGAAATAAACTATTATTTAATCATAAAACACTTATAATACATGGTTTGAGAGACACCGAGTAATGGTTCTCTATTGTTATCTCCTATTAAGGATGAATTTAATTTTAGCCAATGTTTACAGGAGTGTGTTTTTCTTGTAGATAAAATGACTCATCATCATCTTCGAGTAGTTCTAAGAGAGTGGAAATCAGTTATCTCCTAACTTAGATGAACTGGATCTTCCTGTATCTCTTGAGGATCAAATGGATGTCCATCATTACAACAACATATTAAGGGTCATGTAATCCATGTAAATGGAGACAATTTTCATCGTGCCTTTGATGTATGAGTTGATGAGAGAGAATCAGCTACATCATCCACCTATGTTCACTGGGGAGGGAGGCTCCAAGGTAGCTGAGTTCTATATTGAGTCAATTTATACAATATTCATGCATCTTTAGACACCCATATATAAGAGGTAGAATCTTATTGTGTATAAGCTCAGTGGACCTACCAAACATTGGTGGGATATTCTAGAGAAGGATGGGAAGGAGGAAGTGTTATCTTGGAAGGAAATTGAGGTGAATTTATTAAGACACTTCTATCCATTGATGTTGAGGGATGAGAAGGATCATTAGTTCATGGATCTGATATAGGATATAATATCAGTGATGGACTATGTTGAACATTACACCAACCTTCAATGCTTTGTGCCATATTTAGCTATAGATGAGATCTCTAGGGAGAAACATTTTCAGGATGGTATTAACTATGAGGTCAGGTCATAGGTGAATGTTTTTATTCTAAGAAGCTTTTTAGATTTGATGAATCTTGAACTCATCATAGCAAAGAATCTTATAGAGGTCCCAATAGGTAGCCATACTATTTCCACAGGGTAAACTAGGATCACTTATTTGGGTGGAAAGAAGTTATTCTATGACAGTTGTTTCCAAGGAAATGAAATGAAGAACAGTTAGGGTAGTGGGAATCCATCTTAGGATGATATTCCATTGTAGTACATCAGTGTAGAAAATTAAACCATAAGAAAACTATGTTTTCATACACTACTTTTGAGTACCATGTTTGTGGAAGGATGTCCCATCTTCATAAGTTTTTTTAGAACTTCTCATAGTATAGTATTGGTAGGGGAGTAAGATAGGTACTAGAGTTTAGGAATGACTCAACTACTCCTCATAAGATAGGTGTATAGAGTTATTTAGTACGTATAGGTTAAGGCGGTAGATGTGTTACCCCACTGAAATGACATAATGTTTATTTGTGAAATTTGTTCCCTGAATAAATGTGTGTTGTATTATATTATATATTATACACATAAAAAATATAGAGAAACCAATAAAAAACTATATTAATAAATATTTTTACAATAATCAGAAATGAAACCAATTAAATATTCAAATATAAAAACTGGACAAAAAGTATAAAATAGAAAATCTAAAATGAGAACATATGGATCATCCTCATCTACTAGAATTATTGGCCCCACTACCAACACTATATAAAAGAAAAAAATATATTTGTAAACCAATAAAAATTATTTAAAATGGAAATATAAAACCTTGAGACGATTTGATTTTAATATTGAATGAAATAATTGAGTGGTATATATATAAGGTAATGTGATTGTTGGAATAGTAATGTGACTGTTGGAATAGTAACACGATCGTTGGGAATAGTAACCTGACCAATGGAAGAGTGATTTTACCAAAAAATAATACATTATAATATAAAGAACATTTATCATGAATAATTTATGTGAATAAAAATAATATAATTCAATTAAATAAAAATCATGAATAAAATCCTGAAAGAAAATAAATCATATTTTTAATAAACTTTATTTTAATGTGTTTTGTAATAATCATTATTTTCCTGTTAAAAATTATATTTTACCTTTTTAAGATATTTATTTTTATTAAATTAATATCATTTTTCAAATGATCATGTTTTAATTTTCCTTGGGTGATTTTTTGGTAATTTTCTGAAATACTTAAATTTTTAGGTGAATAGTAAAAATATAGTTTTTCACATAATCGATGTATCTTATGTTACATCATTCATGATGAAATAATTACATAATACTTTATATATATTTATTTTATTCCATTATATATTTAATTTCATAAATTTTTCGTTAAAAAACAATAATATTAATTTTCGAACCTAAAAATCACTTTCCAAAACCTAAATTCAAAAATGATTCCTAAAAATATCAATTTCATTTTTGCTTCACTTTTCAGTTTAATAAGTTAATGAATTTGAATTATAAAGAGTATTTATAGTCTTAAACCCATTATATTATATTTATATATAATTTATTTTATTAAAAATTCCCTATTACATGTTTTTTCTTTGATATATTATTTTATTAAATATTTTATTCTGAAAATACCCCTCTCTTAATGTATAAATAACTTGTCTCCCTTCCCTCCAAAAAACACACTCCTCTAAGACATTCCAAAGTACAATATCTTCCCATATACTCCCTTTAAATCCCATTACATTACTTAGGGACATTTTGGGGCAATCCAACTATAATAACATTGGGTGTTATAGCATCTTACAAGAGAAGGTATATTTCGGAGAGAGTAGGTCTCTATTAATTTTTCCCCTTTTAATTATTCTCTTTCTTATTTTTACCAATTAATTGAAAAACCATATACTATAAAAATATTTATTCAATAATTTAAAATTAAATTATTTAAGTTAACATGATGTAATTTTCATAATTATGAGAAAAATAAATGCAATACTTCTCTTTCCCTCTCTATTAACAATGTCCCGTTAAAGGTTGATTAACCACCTACAGAGGCATTTCTAAGACAATTATTATTACCACCTTCATGGATGGATTTTATTTATTATATATAATATATAAATAATTAATTACATTTATTATAATCTACTAGAGTTAATCATACATTTGTAGAAATGACTCTCAATGAAAATTGGGAAATCAATGTGAAAGAAGAAATTTTTAGGAAAATCATGATATCAAAACACTTCAATTTCATCAATACAAATTATTAAATATAATAAAATGATTATAATTTTTAAATAGTTGTATAAATGGATATATTTAACATATTTATTAGTTTTTAAATATATATAAGTTTATTATTTAAGAGGCGCAATACTGAGAAAATAAAGAAGGTATTAAGGTAATGGGATTCATGAACCCAACTCTTTTTCATTGGGTTATCCATATTTCATGACATATTTGGAATAAATAGTCCTATAATGTTACTTAAATATAATTTCATTATTCATCGCTCTTCTTTTTTGGGATATATATATTTTTTATTTGATTTTATGGAAAATACAATGATTTTCCAAAATAACTCTTCTTTCCAAAACACATCTTTGACACCTCTTTAGTTGTTTATTCTTAACTAAAGAATGATGATTCTTATAGAAAAAATGTTTTTCCATTTTTCAATTTGGAACTGGATGTTTCTTTATGAAATAAAAAATTTTGAAATCCTCATGAAACCCATTCTTTTCCATGGGTTATTTCATGAAATGATTGTTACAAATTCTATGTGACATTCATGATTATGTAAATATTATGATGTGATGACTACACTAAAATTATATAGCCCCCCAATTCATTGGGTAAATTGTTGTATCTCATGAGATGATGTTTATTAATTGTGAACATGATTTGAGATGTGTTTACAGTGATGATGTTATGATTATTCACATATGTTACATGTTAACATGATTCTAGCTTTATTCACAACTATATGTGGCATTTGACCACCATAGCATGATGTTTCATAATTATTCATTTTCACATTCAATGAATCTATCACTTTTTTACCTCATGATATAGATATTTATCCTAGTCTTATGATATGATGATTATGCTCACCCATGTTATATTGATTCATGTTTTTTATTCAAACTCTTATAGGGCTTTTATCATACCCCTTTCATTAATGTATATCCTTAGGTAATTGCATGTACTAAGGATAATGTATGATAATATAAGGATAAAGAAGAATGATTAAAATAAATTTTTATGTTTTCTTATGTACAAGTTATTTATGTGCCTAATTTTTCTAAGACATAAACCTTTAGAGCATTGATTTGTAACTCTATTATGTTATTTAGCGTTAAAATGATGTAATAGTTATGTATGAAAACTTAGGGTCACTATAGTTGGTATCTAAGAATGGTTTAGGTAATTTTTTAATTATAATTAGAAAACAATGGTAAAAACATTAGTATAAGTCTATGTATAGGTAAAACATACTAGAAGACTACTTTTTGAAAGGTATAGACCTAGGGATCCCATAAAATATTTCTTTAGTGTTAATTTCCAAAAATAATAAATTTCTCATGATTTATTGACCTGTGTTTTGTTTTACCATTTTCTATTCTAGAAAGTGGTAGGAATCGGGATAAACTAGGACTAAAACCAGTGCGAGTAACAATGAAACCATTATCCAAAGGAGATACCCAATTCCAAGGGATGTTGAGTTCAAAACTTTGTGGAAATTATTACCTAGTTGCCTCGAGATATGAATAATAACATGAACTATGTGGAATGTCCATATTCACCCAAGAAGGATCAATTATCCATTGAGTCCTTTATTCAAAAATGACCATCAATGTTTAGTGGAACATCCAATCCACTTGATGTGGAATAGTGGGTCAACTCAATAAAGAAGATATTTTCTATGATCCATTTCTCTAATAAGAAGATGGTGACTCTAACAATTTATCATTTATATAGAGAAGTTATTCAATAGAAGGAATTGATAAAGAACAAAAATCCCAAGGATTAAATGGAAGATATGGAGTGGGAAGAATTTAAGAAAATATTTTTTTTTAAAAAAATTCCCTTTAATTCTTTAAGAAAAAAATAATGAAAGATAATTCATATAGCTAAAGAAAATGGAAGGTGGAGTTTTCTTGACCTATGATGAAAACTTTTTAATGTTTTAAATGTATTCATTTGGATTTTTATCAATAATTATTGAAAAATATATATATTATTTATTTTTAAAAAATAAACCTTCGAAACAGCCTAGAAATATGAGAATTTTGGAGTTTTTAAGATGTGGTTAAATGTGCTCTTATAGTAGATATGGGGTTCAAAGAATGGTCCCATGTTTATGGAGATAATAAGAGAAGAATGTGGTTTAAAGATTGTGGGTCAAATGAAAAATGGTGAAATATGATCCAACTACCCATGTGTCAAAAATGTGGGAAGAAGCATCACGTTAATTGCCGCAAAGGGATTGGGAAATTCATCAAGTGTGGGAGAGAAGGAAGCCATGCTAACAAATATTGAACATACATGAAGAAGCTGACCAACATTATAGAGGAACGGAAGGAACATCCTAATGCACCATCCATGGTTCAATGATTCAACTATAGGGACCAAGGGTGTTATAAAAGCAAGTGCACTAATCCACATATCCTTGAGGGAAACCAGTGTCATCAATCACCAATGTCAAAGGAGAATGGGAAATCATTTATCTTCACAAATAATGAAGTGGAGTGTGAAAATTAATTCATACAAGGTGTGATTCCAATTCACTAAATAAAAGAAAAAGTGTTATTTTATTCTGGCTCTACATATTCATTTATATCTTAAATGTTTTCTAGAACTATTTATTTGAATCCCCAATACCATTATGTAGAGATATCCATAAAAAACATATTAGTGTAATCATTACAACCCAAGTGTTGGAATCTACACCTATAAACATATTTGGGATGATTCTTCTTGAAAATCTTATTATATTTCCCTAATTGAAATTTGATGCTATATTGGACATGTATTGGCTTTCATTATGTATAGAAGAAATCAACTATTGGAAAAAATCGTTTTTCATATTCTGAACCATCCCCCGATCCTCTAAAAAATAAAGGAAGATCATGAATCTTCTTTGGAAAATCCATCAACCGTGTGGGTGTTGATACCCTATAGAGTAGCATACCTTTCCCAAAAGGATGAGTCAAAGGAAGGTATTAACCTGGAGCAAATGTCCATTATTATGGAATACATTGATGTATTTTTTCAAAACGTTACTTGGAATCCCCTGATCATGTGGTAGAGTTCTCAATAGATCTCATACCTAGAGCCACTCCCATCTCAAGATTTTCATATAGGATGTCCTTGATTGAAATATAGGAGTTAAAGATGTATATACAAGTGCATTTGAAAAAATGGTTCATACTCCCTAGTTCATCACCTAGGGGTGCACCAATGCTCTTTGTCAAGAAGAAAGATAGATCAAAACATGTGTATATCAATTACCATGATATCCACATGATCAGCATAATTAAACATTATCCTCAACCAAGGACTGATGACTTTTTCAATCATCTATAAGGAGTGAAATAATTATCAAATGTGTAGCTTTTTTATGGATATCATCAACTAATGTTGAAGAAGGAAGATATTCAAAAGAATTATTTCCTTACAAGTTATGGGAACCATGAGTTCATAGTAATTCCCTTAAGACTTACTAATATTCCTACAATCATTATGGATTGGATGGATATATTCTTTAGAGACCACCTAAAAAAAATTGTAGTGTTTATCGATTGCATTCTCATTTATTCCAAGATTAGTTAGGAACATGATGATAATCTATTGATTGTGTTGGTGATATTAAAGAAGGAAAAAATTATTCTATGTTCAAAAAGTTTGACATTTGGATCCAAGAAGTCACATTATTGGGGAAGGTGATCACAAGTGATGGAATTTATGTGGACCCTTCACTGACAAAGGCAACTGATGAATAACCTAGACCCACTAGTATCATAGAAATCTGTAGTTTTATAGATTAGCTGGTTACAATTTACATTTTGTGATAAAGTTATCATTATTTTTTTTCCAACTATCTTATTTACCACAAAATGGGGTAAATTATTTATGGATGAAAGATATGGGGAAAGCATTAAGGAGATCAAGAAGAGGCTAATCACTGTTCTTGTACTGTAATTTTCCCAGTCAAGATTATGTTATCACTAAGAGGGGGAGAGGGTGAATCATTGATATATTTTCCTTTTATATTTCCTAAATTATGTAATACCCTTAGAATACTATTATATATTTATTTCCCTTTTGAAAAAAAATTAAAACACACATCTATAAGAAAACATTAATTTATAAGTATCACTATTCCACTAGAATGGCTACATCATTTCAATGATTTTGAAGGGATCTAATACCACACAATATGTTAGAAAAAAATCTTTTTGTGTGGAATACAATGAATAGGATATTCCATTTCACTCATGTAGGAAACATGAATTATTGACATAAAATTCATGATGTAAAAAATATGTGATTATGAAAAATTTCCTCATCTTTTCTTCCTCAAATTATAAACATCCAGAGAATAGAAAAAACAATTTATTTCCCATAACCACTCAAAGAAATAGTTAGAATAGTTCACACACATACAATGATGAATTCACAATTTACCCAAAACTCTCTCTATTTACATGCATCAATAATGGTAGACTTATAAATAAATTCCCCCCCCCCCTTAAAAGCACATTCCAAATATAAGATGAGAGAGGGAACAAAAACACATTCCTAAACCATGACGAGAAAGAGGTTAGATTACCTTGTTCAAGATCAATTTATGGAATGCTTCCCTGGGTAATGGTTTTGTAAAAATGTCAGCATCTTGTTCATATTTAGGAAAAAAACTCCAACCTTAACTCATTATTCTACACATGATATTTGATGAAATAATTCTTGATATCAATACGTTTTGAATGATAATGATTTACCGGATTCTTGGAAATGTTGATTTAACTTTGATTATCACAACCCAAGATAAAGGTTAACTTCAATTCAATATGTTATTATTCTAACTGATTCTTCATCCACATAAGTTGGGTAGTATATTGTGAAGTAGAAAAATATTCAGATTCAGTTGTAATGAGAGTTACTGATTATATTTCTTTATACTCCAAAAAACATAACGTTTTCATTGAAATAAAACTCCACCTAATGTGGATCTTCTATCATCATCATTTACATCCCAATGAGCATCTGAATACCCAAACAAATCAATACTTTCTATGTTATAATACCTGATTTCAAAATATTATTGGCCTTTGATGTATTTGAGGATTCTTTTTCTATAAAGTAAATTTTATTATTTAGGATCACTATATAATATTTCACATAAGGTAACAAAATAAACAATATTGGGTCTAAGGTAGTAAAATATAAAAAAAATTCTAATCAACTTTGGAAACTCTTTCTGATCAACTTTCTTGTCTTCTCCATCATTTACTCAACTTGGTTCCCACTGATATTGAGGAGTAAACTAGTTTTGAATTTTCAATACTGAAGTTTTTATTAATTTCTTTGGCATATTTTTCTTGAGAAATAAAAAAGTGTTTCTTATTTTATAAAATTTGTTACCCAATAATGTATTTCATTTCTCCCAATATGGAAATCTCAAAAAAAAAATTCATTTATTTAGAAAACTTTTCACAAGATCTTTTATTATTCCTAGTAAAGATAATGTCATTAATATAAATAATTATGATGAAAGAAAATTCTTGAATTTCATTGATGTAAATATTGTTATCAACTCTTCCTTTCATAAAAATCATATTCCTTAAGAAAGTATCCAGTTTGGAATATTATACCCTCATATATTTCTTTAGTGCATACAAGGATTTGTTAAATATGCACATATAAATTTCCTTTTTTCCAAAAATAGATCCACAAGGTTGTTCAATGTAAACTTCTTCATTAAGATCAACATTTATAATCGCAGACTTTACATCCATTTGAAAAGTTTTGTAACTCCATTGTGTAGAAATAACAAGAAATATTATGATTTTTTCTATCCTTTCCACCAGAAAAAAGGTTTCATCAAAATCAACACCTTCAATTTTAGTGTAACCTTTACATACTAATATTTCCTTGTTTGTAATCACTTCACCTTATTCATTCATTTTGTTCTGGGAAACCCACATTGTACCAATATCATTTTTGTTATCTGGATTAGGTACGAGTTCCTATGAATCATTCATTTATATCTGTTCTAACACTTCATTCATATACTAAACCCATTCTAGATACTCAAGATTTTATTTCACATCATTAGGCCCAATTTTTGTATAAAAATAAGTACATGTAATAGAATTTGTTTTTCTTATTGTTTTAACCTTTTTATGTTGATCCCCAATAATGTTTTATGTTTCCACTAGCTTATTAATATTGGGATGAGATTTTAGAGATTCTTCTTTATCACTTGAAATAGCTGAGTTTGATTCTTTTTTTTGAGAAGTATTACAATTGGACGTGTCCATATCAGAAATGTTGACAATTTTTTTTAATCCTGCTCAACATCCTTATCTGTTTGATTATATTAATCCTTAATATATTTTTCAACAAATTTCAAATTATTAGAATAAAAAATTATTTCCATTTCTTTGTTGAAACTTCAATATCCCTTTCCTTCTAGAGCATAACTAAGAAAAATTCCTTCATCACCTTTCTACTCAAACATTCCCAGATTTCCACCTTTCATCTTTATAATACATGGACTCCTGAAAACACATAAGTGTTTCAAACATGTAGTTTTTCTATAATAGAATTTGTGTGGGGTCATATACCAACTTGTCCTATAGAAACATCAATTTTGAATATAAACAATAGTACTCATGGGTTTCCTCTAATAAAAATGAGAAAAACCATGTTAAAGTAAGATAGTTCTCCCCATTTCCACCAATCTTCTATTCTTCCATTTATCAACCCCATTTTGTTGAGGTGTGTATAGGGAACTATAATCATGCAAAATTCTATTCTTCTAAGGATAAATTTCAAATTCTTCATTCTTATACTCATCACCATTATTAGTTTTCAACTTTTTCACTAAATACTCACTTTTATTCATAGCATTTCTCCTAAAACCTTTAAACATTCTCAGAGTATATGATTTATGTTTCATATTCAAAACAAAATCAATGTGATTAAATTCATCAATGAAAGTGATGAAGTAATTATCATCATTTTTTGTTTTTTTCTCATCGTTCCATAGATGTCAGAATGAATAAGTTCCATGGGTTATTTTGATCAAAACTCAACTTTTTTATACACAGAAATTGTAATTTTTTAATTATTAAAAAAATTGCAACAAAAATATCTTATTCATTGAAAATCAAGAATATCTTGAACAAAATATCATTTTGATAACTTACTCTTTTTTATTTGACACATGTTTCCCATACTTTTATGCTATAAATAATTTTCTTATATCATACCCAAGTAACAAGAGTTTTGTACCTCAGCAACTTGAAATAAGTTTCCATTTGTATGTTGGCCTCTTGTAACAATCTTTTCATCCATATCAATTTTCACAAAAAAAAAATATTTCCTGAAGGTAACTTTTTTTCCTTCATTACATAATTTTGAAACACTCAACAAGTCATGTTTCAACTCATCAATATATAATTATTTCTTAGATTTAAACTTTTCATTCCCAATGATAGTTGATCCAACACCATTGATTATTATTGTTTCATCCTTGTTGAATGGTATTGTTTCCTCTTTGAAGTCTTTTAAATTATTCAAAAGTTTTAAATTTACATTCATGTGTGAGGAATACCCGCTATCAATAATCCAAGGTCGTTCACCTTTAAATTATTTGAGGGTAGTTTTAACAACAAGATATTTTTCATGCTTCACCTTCATCTTATGAGAAATGTTAGGAAAATTATATTGTGCTGGTATCAATAAAATAAAACCCATAGAAAGATTACCTAATTGTTTACATATATCTCAAAAAGTTTCTTGGGGTTGGAACCTATTTTTAATTTTTACACAATAATTATCAAGATTCTTTTGAACTTATTGTTCATACTTATTCTTTTCTGAAGATTGACACCCCCTAAACCTATGACTTTCATAAACTATGGAATAGTAGTAATGTTGTTGGTTGAACCAACACGTTTTTATTTTATTTATGATTTCATCACAATACCAGTAGTAACTATTGAAAGAATATTTTCCCAAATAGCTTCCATACTGACTGGAGTTATGAATATGTTTCATAGGAACCTTCTTTTCTGAATATTATTGACCACCAACATTTCTGTTATCAATCAGAATATTCTTTTTTATCTTATTTCTCCTTTTATCCTTGACATAACTATAAATAAAAGAAACATTTAAATATTAATAATTTTTAGAAACATTTTTAGACTTAGGATTCTCAAAAACTTATGAATTCTCAACTTTTTAAATCATAGCCACATACCTAATTTTCTAGGCTTTTCTAATTCCAAAAATAATTCTATCTTTCCTATCAACATTTTATGGTTACTTTTTTATCGTTATCAGGTTTTTCTTTATAAAAACATTCACCAACTTCATATATAGAATTTTTGGAAAATATAATTTTATTTTTTTCATTACATAGTTTTTAATAGACAAGTTCGAACTATTATTTTTATGCCTTTAACTTCAATTCCCGATGTTCATTACGATTCTTTTCTTCCTTAAGATATTATTTCAAATCACTAAGATCCAGTTGTATATTTTTCTTCTATTCTAAAATAATTTCAGGAATTTTTTATGAGGAACATTTATCATACAACTTCTTTTTTTGTTTTTCAACACTTGTATTATTTCTCAACTATATTTAAAATATTATTTTAAATGATATTTAAGTGGAGTTTCTTCTTCATCAGTACAGCTGATTCTGAATTTTTCATCATTAATTATTACACTAAAAATATTCTCTCCAACATGCTCAGTATAATTTTTGGATATTTCTTAACTATATTCTTATTCATTATCATTAGATAATAAAATACACCATTTAGATTTTGAGAATTGTTTACCCTACCATATAGAATAAAACTATCCTTTCCACCCTATTTCATCCATGACCTTCTTGGCCTTATTTCTTCTTCTTCACCACATTTTTATTTCCTTCTTTGTGGAGTTTTTTTGTAAAGTGCCCAATGTATCTAGATTCAAAACATTTCAATGGAAAATTCCCCTTATCTTTACATGTATGTCTTCTCACATTTTTATAAAAAATGATAAAATATAATCAAGATTTTTTACATACCTCAATTTCAGAATCAAAATAACCACCTTCTTCTTTAATAATAATCTTCTTTGAATTGTCTTTCTTCGCAGTCTTGAATAAAACTTCTCTATCAAATTTTATTTTTATTTTCATATAATTATACCTTATTATTTTATAAGTGATGAGATTTCTATGATAAGCATCTATAGATATTTTTTTATGACATATATCTTCAAATTAATAAACATTAGCATAAAACTTGTCAAGAATAATACTTAATATCTTTTCAATAACTATAGAATCCTCAAAAATTTTATTAAGACATCTGATAGTGTTGATGATGTTATTTATCCTGGTAAATAAGTCCCAAATAGATTCATACCCACCCATTTTAATGTCTTCATACTATAGACTCTAGATTTGTAATTTTTCTACTTCACTTTTTTATTGCCTTCATATATGTTTTTCATCTTATCGCATATACCTTTATCTATGGAAACACCCTTGACCCATTAAAATTTACTATTTGAATGTGATGATTGTAAATAATTATTGTCCCTTCTATAACTCCCAATATTACTCTTATCAATACATTAAGATGAACTTTATCATCAATAGGAGGAGATACATCTGTTGCATCTTCATGAAAATCATATCTAATAGACAAAAGATGGTGAAAAATTATATCTTTCCAGATATGATAATTCTTACCATAAAAAATAGGATTACTTTATTAATTAAATAATTCAAATTATCCATCAACTTCTCTTCAAAACTTCATCAAAGAATAAATGAAGGGAACCTGTCTCTTATACTAATTGTAATTGCCCAGTCAAGATAATTGTATCACTAAGAGGGGGAGGGGTGAATTAGTGATATTTTTTTTATATTTCATTACTTATTAAAAAACATTTTCCTCCTGTTAAAATTTTCTTTTCCTATTGAAAATAATTAAAACCCACATCTATAAGAACACAAGAATTTACAAGGTTTATTATTAAAAACGAATATATACATCCTTGGTATTGTTTGAAAATGATATAATACCACACAATCCACTAGAAGACAATCATTTTGTGTGGAATACATTGAGTTGGATATGCCATTACACTTGTGTGTTACTATGTAAACAATTAAATTGTGCATATTATCCTTCTAGAACAAATCATGTAATAAAAAATTTTGTTACAAAACAAGTTTTGATGCTTCATGATCAAATTTCAAAAATGTTTTCTTTTTTATAAAAACTATTTACTTTCTTTTCTCGGAGTTGGTAATAAATTTTATGGACTTTTTTATAAAACATAGTTTGATTCTCCTAGTCTAATTGATCAATAATAAAAATATATTACTTTGTCAGAATATAGTTGAGAAAATTCTGAACCATTTCTTCTTAAATTTTGAAATGTTAATACTATCTTTCCACTCTGATGATTTAGCCCAATATGATGACCAGTTGAATACAATCTTGTTTCTCCTCATATGCTTCTATCTGAAATACTTCTTCAACAAAATTCAATCATGAAACCTCTTATTCATTATAAAGCTCTACCTTGTCACTTATTCACCATGAATAGTACATCTATCATAAATTACAAAGTAATTTAACTTTTATACTCAGCCCAAAAATGGTTTGGGTGGGATTCCTGGAAATTTTTTCTCTCAATTACATTTTACAAATATATATATTCCTATGAATATTAGGTGCATCTTGCCTTCATAAACTCTTCTCAACACTTCTCGAACCATCCATAATCTTCATATATATTTATCGATACGTTATAAATTCTTTAAAAACATTATTCAGATTCTAATTTCCCATTATGATTTGTCATTATGATCCGCCTCATTATATTGATGACAAATGTAAAATAATATATTCTTTTCTATCTCTACTCTTGACCCACTTGAATGATAAACATTGTAATTAAACCTATTTTAAATGGTTGACTACATTATTGATAAATATCTGAATTTATTCTTCATATTGGCCACCACATAATTTTCATTTTCTTTACATTCATCAGTTTAAAACTATTATTCCTCTGATGATTATGATGGCATACTGATTCCGATGGACTTGTATCAGCAGCTTCAACTTCAACAACTTCTTTCTCTTCTAAATATGATACCGGTCAATTTTTGTCAAAAAAAAATTCAACCTTTGATGAATATGATGACATATTAAATCCAACGGATCAGCATTAAGAGCATATTTCTTTTTTTGAATATGATACTCGCTAACTTCTTTCTTTAAGTATTTAAATCCTTTTTCCATTTTGTTTAACTAAAAACTAGCTCGTTCATTATGATTATCCTCCTTGGTTATTAAACAATTATTCACCCAGAAATATCATTATGATGGTATTGAGACAATAATGATTCAAATTCATCAAATTTATTCTTTCATAAACTTTCATCAAGTACACTTAATTCCTTCATGACTTTGATTATGTTGAATATCAGCTTCATCATCATATAACCTACCAAGTAAAGTGTTGCTACATACCTATATTTTATCAATATATTTCCTTCCTTCCCAACCTAAATACAATTGGTATGATTATGATCAAACTAAATTTGATTGGTATAATCTTTTTCTTCTTTTTATTTCAGCAATCATTCATCACTAGTTTTATAACTTACTAATGATTTATTAGAACTCCAAGATTAATAAAGCATCATTACATTTTCATTAAGTCGGGAAGTCCTTGATTTTCTCCATTACAATTAAACCTTTCATTCTAGACTTAGGCAGAGTATAATGATCCTCTTCATCCCAAAAACATATTCCCCATACAATGGACATTCTTAACCATTGTGAGTCTTATTTTCTTGAATGTGATGGTCAGTCTGATTTTCACCAAATAAAAAGTGATGTGATTTATTTTCTTCTTAAGCTTCCTTGGAAACAAAAAATAATATCTAAATATGATAGTCATCCTTATCATCTTGGTCTTAACATGAACTCACACTACCAATAAGTGGAGAAGGTTTTGTAATATATAGTGATGATTCAAAGAATTTATTGGGTTGTGTACTCATGTAAAATGGGAAAGTGATACCCTATTCTCCATGATAGTTAAAGATCCTTGAGAAGAATTACCTGGCGCATGATCTAATGTTAGAAGATATGATATTTTCTATAAATATTTGGTTGCACTATCTTTATGGTGAGAAGTTTGACATATATACCGATCATAATAGTCTAAAGTATATATTAACATAGAGGTATATCAATATGAATCAATGAAAATTGTTTGATCTAATCATGGACTATGGTTTCTCTGTTCAATAAAATCCGAGAAAGGAGAATAAGGTAGATGATTCTCTTAAAAGAAAAAAATATGATAATATATCCATGATGCAAACTGAGAGAGACATTATCTTCTTGTATATGAAAAGGATATATCTTGAAACCATAATGATATGGAATAAATACTACCTCTCCCAAATGATTTCCCAACCATCTATCCAAGAGGAGATCAAGGAGACATAAAGGGATGATCTAGAGCTAAAAAAACGTTGAAATCAATAAAGTAAGGGGAGCTACATGAGTTCCAAATTCATGATGATGATGATGGTGTAATTTAGTTTTTAATGAGGATTTTTGTTCCTTAATCACCAGTGATAAAGACCATTCTATTGTATAATGCACATAGCCTATCTTTCTACACCACCACAGTAGTACCAATATGTTCTATGATCTTTGAGGACACATTTGATGGGACAACATGAAGAATGAGATTACAGATTATATATCAAGGTGATTGGTATACCATCATGTTAATGTAGAGTGAAAAAATTCGAAAGGGATGATGTAACCATTTCTTATAACGATATGGAATTGGGTGAATATCACCATGGACTTTATCACCAGTCTCCCAAAAATATCCATAGAAAAAAATATGATATGGTTTGTGGTGGATCGACTCACCATGACTAACCACTTTTTCACTATTTGGGAAGATTTCTCACTTGAAAAAATTTCCAAGATATATGTGAAGGAAATGTTGAGGTTTCATGGGGTTCCACTTTCAAACCTAATTGATTTTGATCAAAGGTTCACCTCTAAATTATATAAAACCATTCAATAATATTTTAGTACTAAATTAAATTTTAGCATTACCTATCACCCCAAAAATTATAGAAAATCTAAAAGGACTATTCAAGCAATTGAGGACATTCTATGATCACAATTGATGGAATTTAATGGAGGATGTGATCAACATATCCCATTGGTTGAGTTCTCATGTAAAAACAACTTCCACTCGAGTATTTAAATGGATCTATATGAATAGTTGAATGTAAAGCAATGTAGAACTCAAAATTTATTGGGATGAAGTTTTGGAATGTAATATACGTGGACCTAATCTTGTCAAAGTGATGACAAAGATGTTTCAATACAATCAAAAACACATAAAAGCTAACTAGTGTCGGTAAAAGAGCTATACTGACTACTATCAAAGTGACTTTAATTTTGATGATAGAGAAAAAGTTTTCCTTTGAATATAACCATGGAAGAGAGTCATACACATTGTCATGAAAGGGATGTTTTAGCCTGAGGAATATTGACACCTTTGAGATCCTTGATCTCATAGGATTAGGGACATATCAACTTTCATTTCCACATGGTATGGCTCAAGTTCATGAATTTTAAAAAACCAATTTATGGAAATAATTATGCCATTAACCTTCCATTATTGAGTTTGGTTGGTTTTTTATGAAATTTGTTTAGGTAAAAATGTGGGTAAACCTAACATGTTTCTAAAATACCTTGTGAGTCCTTTTCCTCCCTTATAAAATGTCACAAACTCTACTAATTCCTCACTCCTCTCAAAACAATTAGTTTCAACCAATATCTACCCAGATTGATTCCCAAAACCACTCCCCTAGACCATGAATACTCCCTTTGGTTAGAAATCCTAAAAGGAATCCTTTTGGTACAAACCAAAAGTAGTTACCCGATTAAGAGGTAATATCTTCTCTCAAGATTTTTAGTTTTATTTCCATTATCCAACCCCTCATAACTTATTATTTGATTCTTGTATAAAAAACCATATCCTCAATATAATAGTATGTTTTATTCTGAGGGTTATACCTATACATAGATATTCTTACTTTTTATGGGTAATGAACAAATTGTGTCTATGTATAGTGAAATACTGCCTCACAAAACGACGATTGGTCATTTTACATTACCAACTTTCCTAGTGGCCATTACGATGGAAAATATATTTTTATATGATATAAATGATATTTATTAATTCTTTATTCTAATTTAATCCTTTTATAATACAAACATTTAATACCTTCCATTTTTCATTAATATATAACATCGTTTGAGGAAGTGTGGACTACCGCCCCTCAAAGCGATGTGATTCATTAACACGATCCATGGAATGTTTAAAGAATGATTATAATTAAAATTAAGTTAAATAAACAACATATATATGATATAAAAATAATAATTGCCTTTTTTTAAAATTTACTATATATATATATATCAATTTCGTTATTACCCTTTCACACACTTAAAAAGTGATAACGTCGTTCATAGATGAGTGGACTACTACCTCCTCGACATGATGTGATTCGTTTTAAAGCACAATAATTATATATATAAGTATAAATTATTAAATAATATAGTATTTATGTTATATTGGTCAATCTAGAAATATTTGGTGTTACTTACCTTTTTTACATAACGATCATTGAAAAATAAGAACATCACTCTTGTGTACATACGACCTACCACCACCATGATTGTAATGTTGCTTCATTTTTCATAACCATATTTAATAATTTATTTTAAAGGTATAATTAATGAACGAATATGAAAATTATTTCATGATTATTATTCTGTAGATGTCATATAATAACCCCTTTTACAATAGTTGACCTACCAATGTTGTTTTTGACACATAATCCGAATTTGGTGTAAACAGACAATATATACATAATTGTTTAAGTAGTTGTATAAAACATAGTATAAAGTGAAATAAAAGTAATTTTAAACATGAAAAATTTTCTCAAGAAATTATTACATTAACATATGTTTATTATACAAGAAGTCAAATGACATTCACCCAAAATTAAACTCAAGGTAAGGTATATACATCTCACTTTTTACATCTATGAGATAAATGTCATGTTAAACATTTAATTATTTTGTGTGGTGTATCTACTAGCCATTTTGATATATTATATAATTAATTATTTTATATTTATTGCATTTAAAATATTCATTCAATATTATTCCTACATCAGGCTTATTATTTTAATTGTTTTAGAGTGTTATGGGACACATTGGGATGTTTAAAGATTATTTTCCTTATAACTAGTACTAATGATAATTCAACGGAAATTCCATTCTATGATATTATATATCCATTTTTAAATAAAATATTTCATTTTTATCTGGTTATTCATGAGCATTTTCAAGTATTAGTTCTATTTTTTCCACTCATTGTTACTCAAATTTTTTTAGAAAATGTTTTTCAGAAAAGTAAACATTATTTATCTCTTTAGAGAGAGAAATTGTTTTCATCTAAAACCCATGTTTTTATATATAAAAAATTAAAAAATGTTTTTAAAATGATTTGGTAATGAATTTTTTACCCTTTTTTCATTTACCTATGTTTTCAAAGGAATCTTCTTATCTCTTTATGAACAATTCATTTTTAACCTTTATTAATGAAAAAAGAATATTCTTTTACCTCATATGACAATTACAGATTTACCCACCATCATTTTTTTGAAGCATCTTTTTCATGTACAAGTGGGTAATTTTTAATGAAAATGTTTTTAAAAGTGAATTTCAATGAAAAAAATTTCCAAATGGGTTTTCATAACAATAGGATATTTTCCTTAGGGATTTTTTTTAAATATCATTTTACAGTATTTCTATCCATCATCAACAATAACCATTTATTTTTACTGCACTTGAGAATTCTTTATTGATACCATACTTATTCTTCCTCTGGGTGTCTTTTTATTGATTTGTCCAAGGATAGTATTCACATTCACTACTTTGAATCATTTGTTATTCCCCTTGAAATACTCAATCTTCTATGATCCTTGAACATTGAATTTCCCCCTAATTATCCATTTTATTCATCGTGTATATAACTATTACTTAAACCCTATACCATTTTATTTAAAGTGTCTACTTTGATAGTTATTTTATTATTTGGGACAATATTGATTATTTATTATCCTTTATTAAATACCTATATTTGATAAGGCATATTATTTATTTTGATTATTCGATCTGAGGAATGAATTGCACAGGCAATGACGGGAGGAGCCCAAAATTTATATCGTTCCTCAATGAATCAATATGTTCTCACGAGAGTAATTAGTTTCACATATTAGATTTGTTTAAGCCGTCTTGTGAAAGGTATTGATGGTATAGGTTTTCATGTGCCTCAAACAAGATTTCTATTAAGAAATCATTTCCCTTGTTTAGTTTTAGTTATTATTCATCCATGATATTTTACATCGACATATCTATTGATACATTTCATTTTCAGTTATTTAGATATAATGTGTTTCAGTTTCATAACATTCCATATTTATTTTTCCTTATCTAGAAATTTCAATGGAAAGTGTTTTCACTTTTTTCCGTTCCATAATATTTAAAAACATCCTTCTCAGTTTATGGATTATATATTGAAATTCCTTCTCATATTATAGATTATATGGAATGTGAGTTTAGTTATTCACCATGTAACAATTATTATTCTAATTAATTCATTATTACATCCTCTATATTTTTACATTACTGAGAATTTGAGCTCACCCTTTTTATATTTATTTCCCTAGAAATCCAATAAGTTTACATTGAACGATATACAGAGATTTACTAGATGGATTAGATTTATCATTGAAGTTATTTATTTAGAATTAATAAATAATTATGTTTTAATTAGTGTATTCTTTTCTCATGTATGTATCTCATTTACCAAGAATACTAAACTCTCGATCCTTCGGGATTTAATTCCCTATAATATTTCAATTGTAATAGTTTTAGACACCGACTCTGGGCCTTCTGTGGTAAGGTTACTATTGTTGGTATCAGAGTATGTTTAGTATCATCCTTGAGAACTAGATTTAGGAAAACATATGTTAGAGAACATAGGACTAAGGTAGAATTTAAAGATAAGTATAGAATAAAATCCTTGAATTTTGGTCAGGTAGAGATTATGTGGTTCTTTATAGCGATACATCCATGTGTGGATACTACATGTTTATGCAGTTTTGATAGATATGTATCTTGGATTAATAACTATGAAAAGGCATTTTGATCCTAACTTGGGGTAACCTGGTATACAACAACATGCCTTACTACACAACTACTTTGACACTCCTGGGGGATATGTTTAGGATAATTTTCATTTTTTAAAAAAACCAACATGAAGGATTTTGAAAATGAATAACCTAGGTTAAAACTAGGGTGTTTAGATTGAAAATCGGGTATCATGATTTAAAAATCCTATAAATGATATTATAGATTAACTCTAGAGTGTGGAAAGATCTATGTGGAAATAAGTGGATAATGTATTTATGTATTAGGGTTGTATTGAAAAATTTAGTTAAAAGTATATTTTGTGATTAACCTAACTTAAAATATTTCCATCATATTTATTTTAGGAATTATATTAATTTTGTTTTAGAAAAATACAACCAATAATCTGGGTGATAACTAATCAAATCTGGCAGGGTTATGCGTCTTAAACCCATGACCAAAGGATGATAAGGGTTTCCTTCCAACCACTAACCTATGAAATTTCTTGGATAATTTTTCATTGTTTTTACTTATATAATTTGATGAATAAATGTTAATGATAGACCTGTAGTTTCAATTTTTAGGATTAGATATTAATCTATTAACCATATTGGTTTTGGAAGATAGTTAAAGAAAAGAGATAGAAATTTCACTCTTTTATGAGCCTCACAATCCTTTAAATGTTTATTTTAGTGCTTCGGGCATAAAAAATAATTATTGGTAAGGAATTTCTTAGAGTAAAGGAATGAATTAGGATTTTTCATATGAAATTGAATCCTATCATGTAAGAATATTTCATTCTATTCTTAAGTAGTAAAATAATTACCCAACATTTGGAAAATGTCTACAAAATATAATGTTTTCCTGATATCTTAATTTCTATTGAATCTGTGGTCTTATAAATCATCACAGAATTATGGCTTTGAGGTCCTCAACTTTCCATTGATCATTCACTTGTTTTTGATTGATGACCCCATTCACTCCTTATAAATATTTACATATTTCCTACAAGTACGTTTCTCTACTTTACACTGATGTTCTCCTACTTAGAGTCCTCGTTACATGGTAGTCCATGTGACCTATGTACTTTCTATTCCCTCTTTTATAGAGGATGACTTATAAACCCTTCTCATGATGTGGGATTTCAGACATAGGATGTATCAAACAATCTAACAACATGATTGAGTTTAAATTGCGAGGATGTAATTTAAATAAGGTGGGGAGAATGTGATGAACTGAAAATCTAAAGTAAGAACCTTTTATTCGATAGCGTGTATGACACATGACTCCGAACACATAAGGTAATATAATATCTAGATACTTTATAAAATATTTACTATTTAAAATAGATTCTATGTATTTCAATACATGCAACACCGATATAGCTTGTATTTCATGCAAGAGAGGCCTTCCTTGACAGATTATGTTACATGCAAGAGTGTCCTTCCTCGATAGCTTGTGTTACATGAATAAATGACAATTTTTTATAGCTTCCATTACACGCAAGACCGATTTTCACCAAATAATAATGTACTATTAAATTATTATTATTTAATATACTATGATATAACCTAGCCATTATGTTAAAAGTTATAAATAATATTAACTAACTTATGAAAATTTATGGTTTATATAAATATAAAATGAATTCATTGGTTACCAACTAATAATAAATGAAAATAAGAACCAATTGGATATAAAAAATAAATATTATTATTTATATACATCAAAAGGAGTTTTTTCATAATAAACATAGTTAATTAAAATTAATTAATTATTTTCATGAAATATATATGGTATATATTTAATAGAACATTTTTTATATTAATCCATTATGTTTTATATGCATAAGATAATAATAAACCCAATTTTACATATAAAGCCTATATTTTTATAAAGGGAATTTTGATACCTTTTAATAGAGAACCCATTTTAAATTAGCATTTTGACACTTTAATTGATTTAATATGTTAAAATAAACTTAATCATGGAAATATAAATATAATAATTATTTTAGGGTGAATTTTTGAAATTTTTCTGAAACATTTCATTTTTAATGAATAGTTAAAAATATTGAATTTTAGTTCAAAACATCTTATTTATCTAATTTATTTATAAGGTTAAATTATTTTTTTAATTGTTTTTAATTTTTTATTAGATAATATTTTTATAAATTAATACAATTTATGCCATTGGAATAAATTTTAATTTTAAATTGATTATAAAAAATAGCAAACATTCATACCTTTTTACCTTAACAACATGCATTGTCGTCCCATCTTCAGGATTAACTTTAAATTAACTTTTACCACTTCTGTGATTTGAAATTAGAAAAATGGATTCCATATTTGTAATAAAAATAATTTATAATTTATAATAAGACCAAATGTTTTTAAAATTTTTTTTAGTGAAAGTAATTAAAATTAATAACAATTATTAAGGTAAAATTAAGCTTAATAGAGGACTAAACCTTTAACTTAAGGAGCCAAATGTCCTAGAAACTTCTCTAAAACCCCTTTTCTGGACATAATTATGACATTAAGTTTACATTATTTTGTTTGGTTGGTTTTTTATGACATTGTTTTGGATAAAACATGGGTACACCTAACTTGATTTCAAAAGACCACGTGAGTCCTTTTCCTCACTTATAAAATGCCGCCACCTCTCCCCATTCTTAACACATCTCAAACCACTTATATTTGAAAAATATATTACCATATAGAATCCCAAAATCCCTCCACTAGAACTTTAATCCTCCACTTTTTTATAAATCCTTCCAATTAATCCTTTTCATAGAAACCAAAAGTAGTTACCGAATTAAGAGGTAATGTATTCTCTCAAGATTTCTAGTTTTATTTCCATTATTCATCCCCTAATGTTTTATTATTATAATATTATATAACAAAAAATTATCCTTAGAATACTAGTATTTTTTTATGATAATGGTTATACCTACACATACACACACTTCCTTCTAATGGGTACTGAACATATTGATTCTGTGTATGACAAACTACTGCCTCATGAAATGGGGATTGCAAATTTTCTTTTACCAACTTTCATGGTTGGAAATTATTATGGACACAATGTGTATATATTATATATATTATATTTATTATTTATTTATACTTCATTAATTTTTTTATAACACATACCTTTATTACTTTCCGTTTTTATAATACAATAACATTGTTTGAGGAAGTGTGGATTATTGCCCCCTCAAAGCGATGTGATTTGTTCACACGATCCATGGAATTTATAATTGATGATTATAATTAAAAATATGTGACATAAAAACATTATATGATATTAATGATATAATTACCTTTATTTAAATATACTATATATATATATATCATTTTCTTTATTACCCTTTCATGCGCTTAAAAAGTGATAACGTCGTTCGAGGACATGGGGACTACCAACTCCTCAACACAGTGTGATTCATTTTACATCACAATAATTCAATATAAAAGTATATATGATTTAATAATATGTTATTTATGATATAATGATCAATTTTTAACGATATGGTGTTAATAACCTTCTCTCCATAACAATCATTGAAAAATAAGAGCATTACTCATGCGTACGTACAACATATCATCTCTATGATTGTAACATTGGTTCGTTTTTCATAACCATATTTAATGATTTATTTTAAATGCATAATTAATGAAAAAATATTATAATTATTTCATGATTATTATTTTTGAGATTTTATATAATAACCACTTTAACCATAGTTCACCTACCCAAGTTGTTTTTGACACATAATCCGAATTTATCCTAAACACCCAACGTAAACAGAATTTTTCAAGTAGTTGTAAAAAACATAGTAAAAAGTGAAATAAAATTAATTATTAACTTTAAAAATATTCTCAATAAATTATAAAATTAAAACAATTTATTATAAAAGAAGTTAATGGATATTCACCTAAAAGGAAACTCAAGGTAATGGATTCTCATATCACTTTTTACATCTGTGAGATAAATTTCATATTTAAAATTTAATTATTTTGTGTGGTTTATATACTACCCATTTTGATATATAATATCATGAATTAATTTATTGTCATTGTATTGGAAAATTCCATTCAATATTATTATTTTCATGAGGATTATGATTTAAAAATTTTCAAAGTTGTATGGGACACTTTGGGATCATTAAAGATTATTTTCCTCAAGAATTGTACTAATGATCTTGCAACGAAACTTCCATTAGGGGAAATTGTATAACAAATTTTCAACAAAACCTTTCATTAATATCTAGTTATTCATGACTATATTCAAGTATGAGTACCATTTTTACACTCTTTGGTAATGAAAATGTTTTAGAATTTTTTTTAGAAATCCCAACATTATTTATCTCTTTAGTTGGAGAACCTATTGTCTTTTAAAAATCATGTTTTAATAAAATGATTTCAAAAATATTTTTAAAATGATTTGGTAAAGAAATTTTTATCCTTTTTTTCTTTTACCATTGTTTTCAAAGGCATATTCTTTTCTCTTTTCAAACAATGTATTTTTCTAACCTTTAACCATTCAAATAGAATGTTCTTTTACCTCGCATGAAAAGTATCAATTTACCTATCGTCATTTCATTGAACCTTCCCTTTCATGTTTAAAAGGTTACATTATAAATTTTTTCTTTCAAAAGTGATTTTCAAAGGAAATTTTTTCTATATGGTTTTCATAATCATTGGATATTTTCCCCAATTTATTTTAAAGATCGTTTTATTGTATTTCTATTCATCAACATCAATAGAAAATACTACAAAACTAGGTTTATCCAATACTAGGGCTTTAACAACGCTAGTTAAAAATGATGTTAATGACCCCCTTTGTCAGTTCTAAAATAAATTATTAAAGGAGGAATTTAATAACGATAAAAAACATTGTTAATGTGGTACCTTTATCAGCACTTTTAAAAAATCACTGATAAATGGGATATTTTAACAGCAGTTGTAAACAAAACACTGCTAATGGGGGGTCCATATCAGTGCTTTGTTAGAAGTGCTGATAAAGATCCCTATTTAACAACGCTTTTTAGTAGCACTGATAAAGGTATACTTAAAAAATAATCATTAAGATTAATTTATTAATATATAAATATATTTATATTGATATAAGTATAATATATATTTTTAAAATATGTTTTAGATAAGGTAAATAGAATTTTACACTTAATATATAAGATATTTTGTGAAAGTGGATTACAAAATAAAGAAAAAATATATTTAATTAATAATTTAATATTATTTCTGATTAATAGTCATATAATATCAATTTGATGATAGAATATCCAAAAATAATAAAATATCTAAAAAAATTTGAAAACGTAACTCAAACATCAAATAGTTTAAACTTTTGATCTGGGTGTCCATTAATGCTCTACCACATATCAAATAACATTTTTTGATGATATCTACACCCTTAGTGACAATGTTAAACCTCTATCACATGTTTAAAGGACAAAAAATATCATAAGATCTCAAAAATAGAGTTTTTAGTCAGGGTACCCTGATTTTTTGACATTTGATGGATATTCAACATATTTTAATGGGGTCTTATTTCCTTTTTTTGTGGTGACAAATTTTATACCTAGGTATTACATTTATATTGATATTATGGTTTCAAAATTTTATCAT
Source organism: Viscum album (assembly GCA_963277665.1). Taxonomy (NCBI): domain Eukaryota; kingdom Viridiplantae; phylum Streptophyta; class Magnoliopsida; order Santalales; family Viscaceae; genus Viscum; species Viscum album. The sequence continues at coordinate 982,760,410 of OY728148.1, read as the reverse complement.
TTTTCATAATTTAATGTTATTTATAATTAAATATATGCATGTTTCCTATGTTTACTTTTAATAAATCACTCATATAAATACATATATCAATATATTTATGTAAAAATTTATATTCTAATACATGTAAATAAATAAATATTCAAAAGATGTATTTAAAATAATCTCTAGCCATTTTTACATTATATATACATATACATATGTGTGTATTAATAAAGAGATATATATTTGTATTATATTCTATTTTATATAAATGAATATAATATATATTATATTTAAATAAATATAAGTATATATATATCACACACACACATATATATTGTATAAATGTATTTTAAAATAATTATATAAATATATGTAAATATATTTATATATATATATATACAAGAATATCAGTAGATAGACATCAAAATAACATAGTGTAATGGTAAAGGTGTTCCAACTTTGAAGGAGATGTGTTGGGTATGAATCCATGAAGATGCACATAAGGATAAAAATTCACAAACTGATGATAAAAGGTGGCGGGAAGAAAAGAACAGATAAAGGGGGGGTAGAGCGCTATTAAAGGGTTCGTGGAAGCGGTGATAAAGGGGGTCAATCTCATAATTGTCCAAAAAAATATAATTTTACACCCTTTAAAAGTGTTGCCTTTATCATCACTAAAAAGTGTTATTAAAGGCCCCCTTTAACTTCACTAAAAAATTGTTGTTAAAAGACCCTTTTAACAATGTTTTTTTATCATTGTTAAAGGGGGACTTTAACAGTGCTTTTTTAGCACTAATAATGTTTTGAACTTTTAACCACACTCATATTGTCAGTGTTTTATTATAATTGATAAAGGACTATTCTAGCACTCTTAAAGACCGATTTTGTAGTAGTGACCCATTTATTTTTACTCCACTTAAGATGTTATTGTATTTATATCATATGTATTCTTCATTTGAATGGTTAATTATTGATTTTTCTAAGGATAGTATTTGTTGGGTCGGAGAAATACGGGAAGGATGGCAAGAGGGGGGGGGGGTGAATTGCCTTTTAAAAAAAAATAAACAAATTAAAATCAAAGTTGAAAGTGCAGCGGAAAGTAAAGAGGCAAGACACAAGAAATTGATAACGGAGTTCGGCCAAAACCCACCCTACGTCTTCGCTCCCAACTCAACCGTTGAGAGATTCCTACCGCTTGCTTTTCAATGGTTTTAGCAAGAAACCCACTAGGCTTTGAGGTAGCACTAGGACCTATTACAGCTTGCTTTTGAAATGGTTTAGCAAGAACCCACTTGCTTTTAATGGTTTAGCAAGAACCCACTATCCTTCTTACAGGTGAAGGATAGCTCATCTATGTCTCAATCTATTTAAAGGAAAGCTTGACAACCTCTTCACACTTTAGTGGTGATGTGAATCCCAAAAGAAAGAGGGGATGAGAAAAGTTTGGGGTTTGTAGGCACAAACCCAATTTTAAGCTCAAAATAAATAAAACAAGCAAAACCGTATTTGAGGAAGTCTTGGGAGCCTTTGATTGATTGGAGATGTTGAAGGCCGCTTCCAAGCTTCTTTGAGGGAGCTCCTTGGATGTGGAAGTTGTTGGAGCACTTGAGGTTCCTTTGAGGGAAGTCGCCGGAGGTTGGCCAATTGATACAAAATATGTCTGTTAGCTTCGTATATGATACGGTAGGTGTCCGGGGCTTCCTTGGCCTTTATTTATAGGCATGGAACCCTTTTGGAGTCTTCGGAGCCGTTGGAGAGGCTTAAAGAGCCGTTGGGAGCCAAGTGGGCCAGCCTGGTCAAACTGCAACGGCTAGTTTGACTGGCTCCACCGGCTGGCCGGTACAGTCCCACCGGCTGGCCGGTGCTTGAGGAATTTGGGAGATTTCGAGTCTTCGCTCCACCGGCTGACCGGTGGATGGGCCACCGGTAGGCCGGTGGCTTGGCAGTAGCTGAACCTTCTTTTTCAGGCACCACCGGCTGACCGGTGCCAGAGCCACCGGCTGGCCGGTGGTGAGACAGTAGCTCACACTGTTGACTGGATTCCACCGGCTGGCCGGTGACAGAGCCACCGGCTGACCGGTGGAACCTGGCAGTGGGCAATGCCTCTGCCAGGTCCACCGGCTGGCCGGTGCTATCACACCTGTTGGCCGGTGGACTGAATTTCAGTCCACTTGATGATTCTTTCTTGGGCCATTTTCTTGGCAACCTTGTGCCTATCATACAAAAACACTTCAAACAATATTAGACAAATAATAAGGTGATTGTGATCATGAAAATCAAACAACGAGGGGAACGAGAGGTACAACAATCTCCCCCTATTTTGATGATCACAATCACCGAAACAATCAAAGTAAAATACTGAAATTAAAGGCATGCTTTAAATGATAAATTGAAAATAAATACTATGCATGAGAGAAAAGATTCTCCCCCAATCAATCAAGAAATTTCTCCCCCTTTGTGATTATCAAAATAGAATGGGGCATAAAACTTGATTGAGGGAATGGGTTTGAAAAACTAGATATGAGAATTAAAAAATCAATTGATATTTTTGAAATTGAAATGAAAATATGAATTGAAAATTGTAAATACAAATTGAATTTGAAAAATGAATTGAAAATTGAATAACAGTTTGAATTGAAAGTTTGATTGAAATTTTGAAATTTAAAAATTGAAAGCGAAATTTTCTCCCCCTAAATGAAACAAAAAAATCATCGGGGAAAGGAAACTATTTTTGGCCCGGAGAGACTTGCCAAAAGGGATTTTTCAATCCAAATTTGTTTCTTGGCGGGTCTTCTCCTATAAAACTCGTCACTATAGTAAATAGACTTGGGTTGGCCATACCGGGCATTTTTACATTCACACTCGTAAATGAGGTGCCCGGGTTTTTTACAATAATTGCAAAATTTATAACTAGAGCTCCCCCTTACAAAAACAGTGGGTGCATGGGAGGAGGAAGCTACAGTGGTATATCCTAGCCCTTGGGTGGTTCTTGAAATTCGTTGGGAACCAAGCAATTTTGAAAGATTTTGTTCCCCTTGGGTGAATTTGGCTAGGGATTCTCTAAGGTCTTTAATGGTTGACTCCAAAGAATCAACATCGGGAAAATTCTGGATTTTGAGGGACATCTCCTCCTTCTCTTTGAGAAGTTGTTCTTTTTCGGAGGAGAGTTTTTTGAAATTCTTTTTTAAAGCAACAAATTTTGACGATAATTCATGAAAACCTTTTTCTAATTGATCTCTAACGTGTTGGAGTTCTTCATATGACAAATGATTGAAAGAATTTGAAGAACTAGAAGAGGAAGAAGAGGAATAGGATGATGATACCTCATGTTTTTCCATTAGGCATTTTGTACCTTGGTCGCTCGAGGAGGAGGAGGAGGAGGATGTTGAGGAGGTGTCACTCCATGTCGCCTTGAGGACCTTTTTCTTTCCTTTTTCCTATTGCATGGCCCGTTTTTTGTTGAGTGGGAAATCGGGCTTGTAATGCCCTTTTTGGCCACACCCGTAGCATTTCACCTTGGGCTCGGATTTTTCGGTGGGTTCTTGCTTTCGCGCCTTGCGAGATTTCTTCTTCTTCTTGTGATTCTTCATAAATTTGTGCATTTGGCGGGCGAGATTCTCCATTTCTGAGTCGCCGCTTGATGATGAAGAAGATGAAGATGATGATGATGACGATGATGAGGAGGAGCTTACTTCTTTTTGTACCTTGAGGGCGATGTTCTTTGGTGTCTTGATTGGTGTGCCCTCCTTTTGAGCTTGCCTCCTCATTGTGATCTCATATGTCATGAGGGATCCAATGAGCTCCTCGACCGGCATGTTTTTGACATCCTTAGCTTCTTGGATTGCCGTCACTTTAGGTGCCCATGAGCTCGGAAGGACCCATAGAATCTTCTTGACCATTGCTTCAGCTGAGACATCATCACCAAGAGATTTTCTACCATTGCAAACGTCAGTGAAGCGTGTAAACATTTCAGAAATAGATTCATTCGGGTGCATGGAAAAGCTTTCAAAATCTTGTCTATACATGTCTAACCGAGTATCCTTAACTTTGTTAGTGCCCTCAGGGGTCACTTCCAATAGTTTCCAAATTTCATGAGATGAGGTGCAAGTGGAAACTCGTTTGAACTCATTTCGGTCAAGGCCGCAATGTAGAGCGTTCATGGCTTTGCCATCAAGCTCAAAGTTTCTAATATCGGCGGGGGTCCATTTGGATTCGTCGGGGGTAGACAAAGTATAACCTTGCATGACAATTTTGTAAATAGGATACCCTAGGCTTTTTAAAAAAGTGGTCATGCGGGTTTTCCAATAATTATAGTCGGTCCCATAAAAAAATGGAGCCTGACCCAATGAGTAGCCCTCGGGGGCGAAAGAGGTAGATGCCATCAAAAGGGATCTTTAATTTGAAACCGGTTAGGGAATTATTCAAATACTCCCTTTGATACCAATTGTTGGGTCGGAAGCAAGACGGGAAGGATGGCAAGAGGGGGGGGGGGTGAATTGCCTTTTAAAAAAATTAAACAAATTAAAATCAAAGTTGAAAGTGTAGTGGAAAGTAAAGAGGCAAGACACAAGAAATTGATAACGGAGTTCGGCCAAAACCCGGCCTACGTCTCCGCTCCCAACTCAACCGTTGAGAGATTCCTACCGCTTGCTTTTCAATGGTTTTAGCAAGAAACCCACTAGGCTTTGAGGTAGCACTAGGACCTATTACAGCTTGCTTTTGAAATGGTTTAGCAAGAACCCACTTTCTTTTAATGGTTTAGCAAGAACCCACTATCCTTATTACAGGTGAAGGATAGCTCACCTATGTCTCAAGCTATTTAAAGGAAAGCTTGACAACCTCTTCACACCTTAGTGGTGATGTGAAACCCAAAAGAAAGAGGGGATGAGAAAAGTTTGGGGTTTGTAGGAACAAACCCAATTTTAAGCTCAAAATAAAAAAAACAAGCAAAACCGTATTTGAGGAAGTCTTGGGAGCCTTTGATTGATTGGAGATGTTGAAGGCCGCTTCCATGCTTCTTTGAAGGAGCTCCTTGGATGTGGAAGTTGTTGGAGCACTTGAGGTTCCTTTGAGGGATGTCGCCGGAGGTTGGCCAATTGATACAAAATATGTCTGTTAGCTTCGTATATGATCCGGTAGGTGTCCGGGGCTTCCTTGGCCTTTATTTATAGGCATGGAACCCTTTTGGTGTCTTCGGAGCCGTTGGAGAGGCTTAAAGAGCCGTTGGGAGCCAAGTGGGCCAGCCTGGTCAAACTGCAACGGCTAGTTTGACTGGCCGGTGCTTGAGGAATTTGGGAGATTTCGAGTCTTGGCTCCACCGGCTGACCGGTGGATGGGCCACCGGTTGGCCGGTGGCTTGGCAGTAGCTGAACCTTCTTTTCCAGGCACCACCGGCTGACCGGTGCCAGAGCCACCGGCTGGCCGGTGGTGAGACAGTAGCTCACACTGTTGACTGGATTCCACCGGCTGGCCGGTGACAGAGCCACCGGCTGACCGGTGGAACCTGACAGTGGGCAATGCCTCTGCCAGGTCCACCGGCTGGCCGGTGGACTGAATATCAGTCCACTTGATGATTCTTTCTTGGGCCATTTTCTTGGCAACCTTGTGCATATCATACAAAAACACTTCAAACAATGTTATACAAATAATAAGGTGATTGTGATCATGAAAATCAAACAACGAGGGGAATGAGAGGTACAACAGTATTCACATTCACTTCATTGAATTATTTGTTATTCCCCTTGAAATATTCAATCTCCCTTGAACATTGAAAATTGAATTTACCACTGAATATCCATTTCATTCATCATGGATGTTACTATTTCATAACCAAATACCATTTTACATATGATGTCTACATTGACAGTTATATTGTAATGGCCCGGACCTCCCTGGTCCATTACTTTGTGAAAATGTTGTGTTGGATGTGTTCCGGAAGGTCATGGTGACTTATCCCCAACACTTTGCCGAATTTCCAGTTCTGTGAACAGTGTTTACAGAACGGTAACCTTCTCACTGTGACCTTCCAACTGTAGACTTGAATAGTTTTTCCAGAATAGTAACCTTCTAACTGTGACCTTCCAACTATAGACTTGAACAGTGTTTCCAGAATAGTAACCTTCTAACTGTGACCTTACAAATGTAGACTTGAACAGTGTTTCCAGAACAGTAACCTTCTGACTGTGACCTTCCAACTGTAGACATGAACAGTGTTTCCAGAACGGTAACCTTCTAACTGTGACCTTACAATTGTAGACTTGAACAGTGTTTCCAGAACGGTAACCTTCTGACTGTGACCTTCCAACAGTAGATTTGAACAGTGTTTCCAGCTTCGAAAATTTGACGATTTATTTGACGTAAAATACTTTTAAAACCTTATTTTAAGGAATTTAAGGCCGATTCAAAGGCCATAAATCCTACATTAATTATTCCTAAGGCCGGGATGTTTTTACTTGGTCAAACCGTGTGGGTTAATGCGATCCGTTTTTAATGGAGAATAAATCGGATCTTAAACCGTCGCCTCTCTAATTTATTTATTTTTAAATGGAACGAGATATCATTCTTCATTGTTCTTCCTCCTGGTTCTCATCTACGAGACGCCAGAACCTTGCAATCATTCCTGTAGGAGTTTCACAATCAAACGTTACTCGGATCAGTTCTGCTCTGTTTGATGCAACCAAGTTGTGTCGATCATTCTTCCATATAAGGTATGTTTTATCATCGTTCCTTCGGGGATCACCTTCTCTTGTTCTCCCTTCCATATTAGCATGTAATATCCATGGTTCTAATGGTTTTTCTTGGGGTTGGTTAGTACTGTCGTACCATGGCATCCTCCAGTGGATGCAGCTGTCGTGAGGAGAAGAGGACTGTGACCCGTTGTGTGGATAAATGACGTCAAGAACTCTTCGAGGTAGGGGATTCATGGCTTCTCTAATTGTTTATGTGGAACTGTAGAATTAGCATGATTTAACCCTTTGGATCACAATGAAATTGACCTAAATAAATACTTGAACCGGATTAAATGAATTGGTTGATCGCATGTTGTTGCTTTGTACCGTGATAACAGTTTTCCTCATGTTTTCCTATATAGAGTGATATCTATGATTTCCTTTAATTAGATGCTCGTTCATGATGCAAATTGATAAAGAACGTAAATCTGTAATTATTTGTTAAACAATTGGCTAAAGATAAGGTGGCATGTTAATGAATCTGTTAACTCAAGATGGATTAAGGAACTATTAGTTCGATAATTTTAAAAGGGTTCTAAGTTACCCGCTTCCTTGTAAGGCTGAATGCCTTGTGGTTTGGATATTTGAGTGCTCATTTTGTATGAAGGCTAAATGCCTTGTTAAAGGGCCGAGAGACCATTTTGTGATCTTTGATTTCCTGCTTCTTGTGATTTGATGTGAGCCTGGATGGCTGTTGTGATATGTGGAGTTATGAGGACTTGTGGTTGTGGCGGATGACGCCTAGTGTGGCGAGATGCATCGGTTTATGCATGTGGGTGTCGGGAAGGACACCAAGGATGAGGGAATGAGATGAGTGTGATGGTTTGATGTTGGTGGTTTGGTTTGGTTGTTTATCTGCATTACTTTTCCCCACTGCTCAAGGCAGCTGGTATTGATTACCCTTTTTCCGAAGGAGGAGAAGACACGCGGGGTATGCCACGTGCTTTCCATGTTTATCCTCTCAATGGAGGATGGGTCTATGCTCTTGATATAGGCGGCAAAGACTCGACGGGTAGTATATCTACTCGCCCTGTTGATCCCCTTTGTGTTTAGTAGCATAGGATGTTTTTCTAGAATGCCTGAGATTGTGGAAAAGTAATTCTGAAATGAAAGTTTGTTTAAATGGTGATAATCCACGGGGATGGAGAAACTGGAATTTAATAGTGATGTGAATCCTAAAAAGGAGCAGTTTTTGAATGTGACGCCAATTTTGTTTAATGTGGTAAATTGATCATGGTTAATTAATTTTTAAAGAATTAATTAACGTACAATGGAACTAATAAAATGAGAATGGAGCAATCTAATAAAGCTCATCAAATGGTTGTGTGCTTATAGGATACCTAGTCTTAGAAGTAGCATCCTGGAGTCTGAGAGACGTTAGCTGCAGTTGTGCTTATGACTAGGTAATGCCCATAGTGTGGTTGTGAGTTATATATATTCTATACTTTTTGTGTTTCTATACGCTACTCCACCCTATCGGTAAGGGAAACTAACACCCCGGGGATTCTGAGCCATGGGGAGGTGTTTTCCCTAACATTCTGATGGGAGGTTGAATGGTTGACTACCCCCTTTGGCCCCGCTCTCTTCTCTTGGTAGATACTTGTGCCATGAGGCACAACGGTTAGTTACCCCATATATGTGTGTAGAGGGCTGTAATGGATTGTGGTTATTCACACACATATATTCTGGATATAGTATCCTATGGACTACTATATGTGTAATGTGTATATGCTATGATGGCTTGAGGATCCTTACTCGGAGTATGGGCTGTAATGGCTTGTGGTATTATACCCGATGTATGATACATGTTATGCGGGCTGTGGTGGCTCCCGGAAACTACCTGGTTACATTTGGTTGTGAGGACGGTGTGGTGCTTAGCCCAGGTGTCTGCGGGCAAGCCTTTGGAGAGAGATGCACATGACGTATGTCGTTGGGGAAAAGCGGCCAACCAGTGGGGAAGTGGTAGCGGGGTACCCTTGATATTCATTACTATATGCTATATTCCTGTATGCGTTACTTGGTGAGAGTAGCCATTGTGAGGTTGGGAATTTAGTATACTTGTTTAGATAACGAGTTAGTTTCACTTTTTGTTCACTGGGATTTAGCATGCTTTCTTTACTTTTGCACGAGAGTCTTGGGGAGGATCCTACAGAGTATACTGTTATACTCACCCTATGTATATATATAAACTGTTTTTCAGGTCACTTGGAGCAGGTTGGAGATCAAGCTGGTTACTACTAGCTTGCGGTTGGAGGGGGAGCTGTTCGGGCTTGTGGTCACTGCCATTTTACTTTCTTTTGGGTACTTTTAGTTTTCCCTTTCAGTTGTAGTACTTTTGCATGACATTTTATATATGTACTTGGGTTTCTTTTATATTTCAGTTATGAGTTGGAGTTGGTTGGAGTCTATTCTATCTCTCTCTTCTGCATGTGTTCTCTTAGAGGGTAATGCCTCCCATTTGTGTGTGTATTATACCCTCGGTGCTAGTCACCAACCCGGGGCCTACTGGAGGCGGGACTCGGGGTCATTATCTCCCTTCTCACATTGTCGGCCCAGGAGGGGTACACTTTGTGGGGAGTGGGTCGTGACAGAGTGGAATCAGAGCTCTGGTTGAGGGATAGGATGGAGTTTGGAGTTAGGCACAGGTGAGGATGCATGGGATGGTAGGGAAATGGTTTCATTCATGTTTAGAAAGTGGGGTAAACACTGGAGACCGGCAGAGACATAGGCGTTTAGGGCCCCCCTATGATCTGTTGCACGGACCTTTAAGCTTATGATGGCTACTAAACAAAGTGATACCGGTTGCAGGGTAGAGACCTTGGAAAGGATCATGCATCATTATTCTTTGCGCATGTGTTTGAATGGGTTGACCTTGGGATAGGTAACCTAAAATAAATATAACAAAACAATTAATTAATTAATGTGAGTCTCCCATATTCCAAGCTTAGGAGTTCTAACAGTTGTTATTTTACAGGTATGGCTCCAGGTCGACGTCCTCGTCAGGTTTGTGCAGAAGATGCCCAGCAGGCTGTTCCAGCAGAACGCCGCCGAGTAGAGGTTGACGACGATGACACTTGGAGGAATACACTTCGAGAGTTTCAGCGCCAGAGTCTACAGAAGTACGAGGGATCCGTTTCAGATGCTGTCACAGAAGACTGGTTGGAGGAGATCGAGATAGGCTTCAGTTCGATTCGTGCTCGGAAGGAAAACTGGGTGTCCTTGGTTATGAAGATGCTGCGTGGATCAGCGAGGAAGTTGTGGTTCTTGTTCCTCGGTGATCGTGAGGAGTCAGCAATCACATGGGAGGAGTTTCGAGATAGGTTTAGAGTCAATTTTCTTTCTTTGACTGCGAAGGCGTCTAGTCGCCATGAGTTTCTTACCCTTCGACAGGGGAGCTCCAGTGTTCGGGAGTTTGGAATCCGTTTCAGGAACCTTCTATGATATGCTTCAGACCTGTTACCAGATGATGAGGCCAGGGTGAGGCATTTCGAGGAGGCTTTGTGTCCAGAGATCTAGCGCTAGGTCACCCCATTTATGCTGAAGACATATCATGAGGTGCTGGCGAGGGCAGAGGTTGTTGAGAGGACTTTGGCCAGGACTGGATCGTCACGAGAGGGGAATCGTCATGATTCCTCATGAAGCAGAGCTGTGGTCCGGGGTTCCCGGTTTTCAGGACAGAAGAGTTTCCGTTCACCTGGGGGTAGGTCCCAGTCCTTCCCATCTCGTTTCTCCGAAAGCAGCAACTCTCAGGCCTATGCCAAGGGATCATGCACTTGTTTTTCTTGTGGTGGTCGTGGTCATCAGCAGCGGGAGTGCCCGACTTTTCAGAGCAGTCATCGTGCACCAGGCACTCTACTACAGGTTCCTCCATTGAGGCAGTTCCAGACGAGGCAGCACCAGAAGGTTGCACCAGCTTTAGATCACCAGAGGGTAGATGGAGCAGGTAGAGAACATCCCCATGACGCTCCCCATCCTCAGAGAGCAGAGCGCGGCCGTGGTGGTGGTCGTCATCAGGGTCAGAGAGGCCATGGAGGATGTCGTGGTCAGCTTCATGCTCTAGCGTTACCAGCCCCAGGCGATCCAGATATCCTTCGAGGTACCCTTTGCTTGTTTTCTACCTTGGTGTATGCCTTGTTTGATTTAGGAGCAACACACTCCTTCATATCACCTACCCTTGTCCATGCTTTGGGACTTGAGGTAGAGAGGCTTCCAATGCCCTTGGCGTTGACTACGCCAGTTGGAGGTCGAGCCGACTTGTTTGAAGTATGTAGAGACTGTGAGCTAGTGTTGGGGCAACACCGCTCTTGGGGAGATTTCCTATGTTTGCAAATACAACCATATGATGTCATACTTGGCATGGATTGGTTGTATTTGGTGCAGGCTGTTGTGGATTGCTACAGGAAGAAGGTCGTTTTCTTTGATGAAGATGGAGAGAAATTGGTGTTTATTGGTGAGAGAGATCCTCAGATGAGTCATAGAAGAGTTCCATCCTTATCATCCATGATGGCTGGGATGACGCTAAGTTCTTCAGAGGTTCAACAGTTGGCGTTTCCTAGGGTCGTAGAGGAGTACCCTAACGTCTTTCCAGAAGAGGTTGTATCCTTACCCCCTCGATGAGAGATCAAGTTTGGGATCGAGCTATAGCCAGGAGCATCTCCTATCTCTATGTCTCCGTATAGGATGGCCCCTTCTGAGTTACGAGAGCTACGTATTCAGCTCGAATGTCTGTTGCAGTGTGGTTTTGTTCGGCCAAGTGTGTCACCGTGGGGTGCACCAGTTTTGTTTGTGAAAAAGGCTGATGGCAGTTTGCAGTTGTGCGTCGATTATCGTCGGTTAAACAATGTGACAATAAAGAACCGCTATCCTCTCCCGTGGATTGATGACCTATTCGATCAACTGAAGGGTGCAAGTTGGTTCTCAAAGATAGACTTGCGGTCAGGATATCATCAGATGCGTGTAAAGGATGAGGATATCCCAAAGACTTCTTTCTTCTGTCGTCATGCGTATTATGAGTTTGTTGTAATGCCATTCGGCATGACGAATGCTCCAGCTATTTTCATGGGGTTGATGAATGCTGTGTTCTGTGAATTCTTGGACAAGTTTGTTGTGGTTTTCATCGACGACATCCTTGTGTACTCCACATCTGAAGAGGAGCATGTAGAGCATCTACGAGCCGTTTTGGGAGTTCTTCACCAACATCAGTTGTTTGGGAAGTTGTCCAAGTGTGAGTTCCGGGCTCGAGAAGTTCGTTTCTTGGGACATGTTGTGTCCCGACATGGAGTAGTTGTGGTTCCTTCGAAGATAGAAGCAGTGGTGTCTTGGCCAGCCCCCAAGACCGTGTCAGAGGTGCGAAGTTTCCTTGGTCTCACAGGCTATTATAGGAGGTTTGTAGCCAATTTCTCTCGAGTTGCGACTCCTCTGACAGCTTTGACTAGGAAGGATCAATTGTTTATATGGACTGATCAGTGTCAGACATCTTTCAAGTATCTAAAGGAGAAGTTGGTAAGTGCTCCAGTCCTTTTTCTTCCAGCAGAGGGAGTCCAGTTTGATGTTTTCTGTGATGCTTCACATCTGGGGCTAGGCTGTGTTCTCAGGCAGCAGAGGTCATTTGTTTCTTATGGGTCTCGGCAGTTGCGTCCCCATGAATGCAACTATGCCACCCATTACCTTGAGTTGGCAGCCGTGGTGTTTGCTCTGAAGTTGTGGAGACATTACCTCATTGGTGAGCACTTTGTGGTTTTCACCGATCATAAGAGTTTGAGGTATGTTTTCTCCCAACATGACTTGAACTTGAGGCAGCGTCAGTGGATGGAGTTCTTGCAGGAATACGAATTTGAAATATCGTATACACCTGGAAAAGGGAATGTTGTAGCTGACGCACTAAGCCGAAAGATACGTAATGATGTTGTGCATGAATCTGGTGATTCCTGGAGAGTGATTGAAGAGCTAGCACCTTTGCATCTTGATATGGGAGAAGTTGGGGTTAGAGGTTGTCTTTTCCAGATGACGGTGCAGTCATCCCTGATGCAGAAGGTGGAAGAGTCTCAGTTGGGTGACCAAGAAGTGGAAGTTTGGAGCGACATAGTTGTATGTGGTGAGGCCCCTGATGGTTGGTTAGAGGATGAACAACACCGAGTGTTGTATAATGGATGGCTTTTTGTTCCCATGGCGATGTGCGAGACGATTCTCCAAGAGTTCCATAGTTCACCCTTGGCGGTACATCCTGGTATGACGAAGATGTATCGATCCTTGAGGAGTCAGTTTTGGTGGCCTGGGCTGAAGTGTATAGTTGCAGAATGTGTGTCTCGATGTTTAGTCTGCCAGAAGGTGAAGGCCGAACACCGTGTTCCTGGTGGTCTTCTCCAGCACATAGAGATTCCTCAGTGGAAGTGGGAGGACATCTCAATGGACTTTGTTATAGGTTTACCTCGGGCTCCTGGAGGACATGATGCTATATGGGTGGTAGTGGATCGTTTAACAATATCATCCCACTTCATAGCGATCAAGGAATCGAGCTCAGTGGAAGTTTTGTCGAGGCAGTATCTGGAGGAGTTGGTGAGGCTTCTCGGAGTCCCTGGGACGATCATTTCTGATCGAGATCCACGTTTTACCTCCAGGGTGTGGAGGGGTCTCCAACATGCTTTTGGTTCTCAGTTATGCCTTAGCACTGCTTTTCATCCTCAAACGGATGGTCAGACAGAGCGAACCATCCAGACTCTTAAAGACATGTTGCGCTCTTGTGTTCTTGATTTTGGAGGTTCATGGGTGAAGCACTTACCCTTGGTAGAGTTCGCTTACAATAATAGTTTTCACTCGACCATCAGTATGGCACCGTTTGAATCCTTGTATGGCCGGCCATGCCGTTCTCCGTTGTGCTGGACTGGGGTCGGAGAGTCAGCAATTCTCGGACCAGAACTAGTGCAGAATACAATAGAGATGGTTCAGGTTATTTGTGAGAGGATGAAGACAGCACAGGATCGTCAGAAATCATATGCTGATCAAAGAAGGAGACCCTTAGATTTTAATATTGGGGATCATGTGTTTCTAAAGGTGACTCCCCGCCGTGGGAAGCAAAGGATTGGTCGTGGAAGTAAGATTTCTCCCCGGTTTGTTGGGCCTTTCGAGGTGTTGGCTCATGTTGGAGCGGTGGCATATCGAGTAGAACATCCCCCTCAGATGAGTCGGATACATGATGTTTTCCATGTATCACAGCTCCGTCGTTATCTTGATGATGAATCTCATGTTATTGATTGGGGAGAGATCGATATTGACGATGATGCAACCTTCGAGGAGCGACCTGTGGAGATCCAAGACCACAAGGAGAAGGTGTTGTGTGGGCGTTCTAGCCCCTTAGTTCGTGTCTTGTGGCGACACGGTGGCATGGAGGAGAGTACCTAGGAGCGTAAGTCACAGATACATGCTCAGTACCCAGATTTGTTTAATGTTTAACTCTTTTCATGTAATGACATTTCCTTTATGGTTAGACCTTTCATGTTTTATTTATGTACCTTTGATGTGATGTTATGTTTGAATTGTTTGGTTATGGATTGTTTGTTTCCATACTCTTGGATGTCGTAGTTTTGTTCCAGCTTATGAACAACTAATGGTGGTTTTCGCCTCAGAGATATCTTATGGGGTGGTTGTTCGGACCCCTCTATTCTTCTGGGTTGGTTTTTAATTCTCGAGGACGAGAATGTTTTGAGAGGTATCTAATGTAATGGCCCGGACCTCCCTGGTCCATTACTTTGTGAAAATGTGGTGTTGGAGGTGTTCCGGAAGGTCAATGTGACTTATCCCCAACACTTTGCCGAATTTCCAGTTCTGTGAACAGAGTTTCCAGAATGGTAACCTTCTAACTGTGACATTCCAACTGTAGACTTGAATAGTGTTTCCAGAATAGTATCCTTCTAACTGTGACCTTCCAACTATAGACTAGAACAGTGTTTCTAGAATAGTAACCTTCTAACTGTGACCTTACAACTGTAGACTTGAACAGTGTTTCCAGAACTGTAACCTTCTGACTGTGACCTTCCAACTGTAGACTTGAACAGTGTTTCCAGAACGGTAACCTTCTAACTGTGACCTTACAATTATAGACTTGAACAGTGTTTCCAGAACGGTAACCTTCTGACTGTGACCATCCAACTGTAGACTTGAATAGTGTTTCCAGCTTCGCAAATTTGACATTTTCTTTGACGTAAAATACTTTTAAAACCTTATTTTAAGGAATTCAAGGCCGATTCAAAGGCCATAAATCCTATATTAATTATTCCTAAGGACGGGATGTTTTTACTTGGTCAAACCGCGGGGGTTAATGCGATCTGTTTTTAATGGAGAATAAATCGGATCTTAAACCTTCGCCTGTCTAATTTATTTTTTTAAGGGAACAAGATATCATTCTTCGTTGGTATTCCTCCTAGTTCTCATCTACGAGACGCCAGAACCTTGCAATCATTCCTGTAGGAGTTTCACAATCAAACGTTACTCGGATCAGTTTCGCTCTGTTTGATGCAACCAAGTTGTGTCGATCGTTCTTCCATATAAGGTATGTTTTATCATCGTTCCTTCGGGGATCACATTCTCTTGTTCTCCCTTCCATATTAGCATGTAATCTCCATGGTTCTAATGGGTTTTCTTGGTGTTGGTTGGTACTGTCGTACCGTGGAATCCTCCAGAGGATGCAGCTGTCGTGAGGAGAAGAGGACTGTGACCCGTTGTGTGGATAAAGGATGTCAAGAACTCTTCGAGGGAGGGGATTCATGGCTTCTCTAATTGTTTATGTGTAACTGTAGAATTAGCATGATTTAACCCTTTGGATCACAATGAAATTGACCTAATTAAATACTTGAACCGGATTAAAAGAATTGGTTGATCGCATGTTGTTGCTTTGTACCGTGATAACTGTTTGCCTCATGTTTTCCTAGATAGAGTGATATCTATGATTTTCTTTAATTAGATGCTCGTTCATGATGTAAATTGATAAAGAATGTAAAGCCGGAATTATTTTTTTATTAATTGGCTAAAGATAAAGAGGCATGTTAATGAATCTATTAACTCAAGATGGATTAAGGAACTATTAGTTCGATAATTTCAAAATGGTTCTAAGTTACCCGCTTTCTTGTAAGTCTTAATGCCTTGTGGTTTGGAACTCTGAGTGCTCATTTTGTATGAAGGCTGAATGCCTTGTTAAAGGGCTGAGAGCCCATTTTGTGATCTTTGATTTCTTGCTGCTTGTGATTTGATGTGAGCCTGGATGGCTATTGTGATATGTGGAGGTATGAGGACTTGTGGTTGTGGCAGATAACTCCTAATGTGGCGAGATGCATCGGTTTATGCGTGTGGGTGTCGAGGAGGACACCAAGGATGATGGAATGAGATGAATGTGATCGTTTGATGTTGGTGGTTTGGTTTGGTTGTTTATCTGCTTTACTTTTCCCCACTGCTCAAGGCAACTGGTATTGCTTACCCTCTTTCCGAAGGAGGCGAAGAAACGCGGGGTATGCCACGTGCTTTCTGTGTTTAGCCTCTCGATGGAGGATGGGTCTATGCTCTTGCTATAGGTGGAAAAGACTCGACGGTTAGTATATCTACTCGCCGTGTTGATCCACTATGTTTTTAGTAGCATAGGATGTTTTTCTAGAATGCCTGAGATTATGGAAAAGTAATTCTGAAATGAAAGTTTGTTTAAATGGTGATAATCCATGGGGATGGAGAAATTGGAATTTAATAGTGATGTGAATCCTAAAAAGGAGCAGTTTTTGAATGTGATGCCAATTTTGTTTAATGTGGTAAATTGCTCATGGTTAATTAATGTTTTAAGAATTAATTAACGTATAGTGGAACTGATAAAATGAGAATGGAGTAATCTAATAAAGCTCTTCAAATGGTTGTGTGCTTATAGGATACCTAGTCTTAGAAGTAGCAGCCTGGAGTCTGAGAGACGTTAGCTACAGTTGTGCCTATGACTAGGTAATGCCCATAGTGTGGTTGTGAGTTATATATATTCTATACCTTTTGTGTTTCTATACGCTACTCCACCCTGTCGGTAAGGGCAACTGACACCCCGGGGATTCTGAGCCCTGGGGAGGTGTTTTCCCCAACATTCTGATGGGAGGTTGAATGGCTGACTACCCCCCTTTGGCCTCACTCTCTTCTCTTGGTAGATTCTTGTGCCATGAGGAACAATGGTTAGTTTCCCCATATATGTGTGTGGAGGGATGTAATGGCTTGTGGTTATTCACGCACATATATTCGGGATATAGTATCCTATGGACTAATACAGGTCTAATGTGTATAGGTTATGATGGCTTGAGGATCCTTACTCAGAGTATGGGATGTAATGGCTTGAGGTATTATACCCGATGTATGATACACATTATGTGGGATGTGGTGGCTCCCAGAAACTACCTGGTTACTTTTGGTTGTGAGGACGGTGTGGTGCTTAGCTCAGGTGTCTGCGGGAAAGCCTTTGGAGAGAGATGCACAGGACGTATGTCGTTGGGGAAAAGCGGAAAACCAGTGGGGAAGTGGTAGCGGGGTACCCTTGATATTCTTTACTATATTCTATATTCTTTTATGCATTACTTGGTGAGAGTAGCCATGGTGAGGTTGGGAACTTAGTATACCTGTTTAGGTAACAAGTTAGTTTCACTTGTTGTTCACTGGGCTTTAGCATGCTTTCTTTACTTTTGCACGAGATTCTTGGGGAGGAACCTACTGAGTATACTTTTATACTCACCCTATGTATATATATTAACTGTTTTTCAGGTCACTTGGAGTAGGTTGGAGATCAAGCTGGTTACTACTAGCTTGCGGTTGGAGGGGGAGCTGTTCGGGCCTGTGGTCGTTGCCGTTTTACTTTCTTTTGGGTACTTTTAGTTTTCCCTTTCAGTTGTAGTACTTTTGCATGACATTTCATATATGTACTTGGGTTTATTTTATATTTCAGTTATGAGTTGGAGTTGGTTGGAGTCTATTCTATCTCTCTCTTCTGCATGTGTTCTCTTAGAGGGTAATGCCTCCCATTTGTGTGTGTATTATACCCTCGGTGCTAGTCTCCAACCCGGGGCCTACTGGAGGTGGGACTCGGGGTCATTATCTCCCTTCTCACATTTCCGGTCAAGGAGGGGTACACTTTGTGGGGAGGGGGTCGTGACATATATTATTATTTCAGAAAATATTGACAAGTTCATCTTCTTTATTCAATACAGATATATGATAAGGCATATTATTTAATTTGATTATTCAATTTGAAGAATAATTTGGAAAATAAATTATGGGAGGAGAGTAAACATTATATAGATCCTAAATGCATTGACAGTTTCTCATGAGAAAAATTATTTTTGTAAATCAGAATATTTGAAAACCGTCATGTGAAAGGTCTTGACGGTATAGGTTTTCATGTGCCTTAGACATGACATCCATTATGAAATCATTTACCTAATTAAGTTTCATCTATTATTCATACATGATATTTTGTGTCAAGATATCTATGGATACATTTAATTTTTAATTATTTAGATAGTATGTGTTTTAGTTTCTTACCTTTACATATATATTTTTTATTGTCTAGTTAGTTTAATGTCATGTGTTTTCATTTATTACCTTGTTATGCTGTTTATTCACCTATTTATCAGTTTATTGATTATATGGCATGTGAATTCAGTTATTCACCATTTCATAATTATTATTCTCATTGATTTGTTATTTCTTACACTGTATTTTGACCTTACTAATCATTTTATCTCACCCTTATTATATCTATTTACCTATGAATCCAAGAAACATACTACGAAAGATATGTAGGGATTTATTAACTAGATTAGATTTATACTCAAAGCTATTTATTTGAAAGAAGAAGAAAAATATGTAGTAATTATTTTATTATTTTCTCTTGTATATATCTATCTTATAAAGACTACTTAACTCTCAGTCATTTGGGATTTAATTCCCTATAATCATGTCAATGAAATAGTAGAAGATGCTAGCTTTGGGCCTTCTGGGGATGGGTCTCTATGGATCTCTTATTAATGACGCTAGGGTTAGTATTTTGAGAATCCCATAACCTCTAATATGTGTATATGGAAGTTAAGAAGATAAATTGGTAGGGTTTGCCTGATCTAGAAGGTTGAAATTGGTGTAAGTTAGTGAGGGAGAATGTTCCCTTTTATAATTTAGGTGGGGCATTTGAGGAAACTCCCAAAATATTAAATTATTATATATTATTATTTAAATTAAAAATCACTTAAAATTGAATTATTTAAAACCTAAGATGATTATGGGTCTAAATCCTCTCAAAAAATAAATTTTAAACATGTTCAGGTCACAATGTTAACCTTTTAATTTGTCTTTAACCCTTAGTTAACCCCCTTAACTCTTACCATGGATTTTTTTACTCTTTAGGGATAATATAGTTACTATAAAATGATAAAAAACCCCAAATGGATCATTGATGGTATATTTAACCTTATTTTATTTATTTGGAAGAATTTATATTTTTATGAATTTTATATCATTTAATAAAATATTATTTATTTTAATGTATCATTTTTTCAGTTTTGATACTATTCAATATTTTTCTTTTTAAGAAATATCCTAACATCATGACAACTTCAAACCAAAAGTTACAATATATCACTATAATTTTTAAATTATCTATAAAATTGATAAATTTAATTAATTATGTCAAATTTTATTTATTTTAATGTTTTTAATATCATATATTTGTTTTTATTTCCATTAATTAAACAATTACTACGTCATTATTATGAAAGCATTTAATTAAATTATTTCTTCTCTAAAATTTTTAAATAAATTATCCTGATGAAGATAAATTTATTATCTTTCAAATGAATATGTATATTCTAATTTATCTTTTCTGTATCCATGTATTGAAAATGTAATACTTATTAAAAACATGAGTATGAAATTTTTAACTTATGTTTAAATAATATATAATAAATTCCTTATTCTCATCCATGAGGCCTAAAAAGAGTATAATTTCTGCCTAATTATGATTTGGGTAGAAAAACACTCATTAAATGAGATTAGGACAAGTGTTGGGGTAATTCTATAATATCATTTATATATATAATTACCTAATTTAACCTTAACTATGGTAATTAAAACTTTACTAAATTTTACTATTCATATGACCAAAAATAAAATGAACCTTTTTAAATAATTGGGACCCAATAACTCAAAATATAGAATCCATTTTTCATTATTCAAATCATAGAATTTTTAGTAATTAATTTTATTTTAATCGTGTTGACGACATGAGAAAAAGAGTTATTAAAGTTTAAACCTACGAAATATTGAAACATTTTTATATCTAAACTCATTGTAAAATTGATTAAAATAACCTAAATTATATTAAATGATAAAAATAATCTCTTTATACTTTAAAAAATTTAAATAATATAATTTAACACTATAAATTATTTTGATGAAAAAAATTTTTTTCAATTAAAATTTTGTATTTTTCACAATTCATCAAAACATGAAACTTATCATAAAAATACCTAAAAATTTACTACAGTAAAAATTTATATTTATTTATAAAATAAGAAGTTTATTTTTCCAAATATAATTCATAAATTTTCAAAAATTGGATTTAAATAGGTTCTCCATTAAAAGATGATAAAATGGTTTTTATAAAAAAAAATAAGTTTTATGTGTAATATCGGGTTTGTTATTATCTTATACCTATAAAATATATTATATGAATATCAAAAATATTTTATTTAATATATAAAATATAAATTTCATTAATATCATTCTATAATAGTAAATAAATTAATTTATTAGAATAAAATGACTTTGTGAGCATAAAATCAGTTCTTTAAAAACATCTCATATATTTTCAGTTGGTTAGTATATTAATTTTTAATTAATTTAGAACCAATGAATTCAGCCATATATTTTCAAAAGTTTGTTAATACTTTTCATAACCACTAACATAATTCCTAGGTTATATCTAATTATATTAAATAATAATAATTTAATAATATATTGTTGTTTGTTAAAACCCAGTCTTGCATGTAACGCAAGACAACTCATTGTTGTGTGTTGCATAAACTTATTTTGGTATTGAATACAACATAATCTATCTAAGAAAATGGATTTATTTAAGAAGTGACATAATGTAAAATCTTGGGGTGTTATAGGTGATGTAGGGACATCAGGTGTTTATGTTAATGCGTTTCATCTACAAGGTGGATACTTTTGAACTTTATTCACTCAATATTGTAAATTAAATGATTTTAATTCCATTCTTAACGTGTAGACCCGACCCAAGAAAAACCATGAGTCGGTGCCTTCTGAAAATGATGTGTCGTTTTAAAACAAAAACATGCACTGATAAACACACATCACGTCACATACAGAGGATCAAGTTCGGTTCAGGCTCTGGGAAACTGGTAACATCAGAAATGATTCATCTGAAAAAAGTTGTTACCTAAAACTTTAAAATTCAAAACATAAGGTGAGATTAAGAATGCCCAGTAAGGGGTTTAAAATAAACCGTTGAAAATTTGGAAATCATTTTTTAAAAACTTGTCCAAATATAATTATCTTATAAAAAAAATGTAACACATGTTACAAAACATAAAATTTCTCAACTAAGATTTTAAAAAAATACATGAATCAATTAGGACATTTTCAAAAAGGGGTAGTAAAAGATATCCTGTACAAATATGTCTTATGAATGTTTAAGCACAAATTAAGATTTTAAGAGTAATACTTAATCAGAGTTGCGCGTGAAGGAAAAAACTTCAATTTCTTATGTTGGTTACTATTTTACACGAATCATGCCCCAAACTTTTACTTGTGACATCAATAAGAACTTGATAAAAACATAAGGGAAAGAGTAGTGAAATAATAGGCATATCATCTTGAAAAGAACATTTAACATGACTTGAATATTTGGATTCAACATTTCATTTATACATTCATTAACACATCACTGAGGTTCATCCCCAAGGTGTCAATAAAAAAATTACTGAAGTTATTCACCAGGGTGTCGTGAAGCTTTTCATCTCTAGAGATTAATTATTTATCCCATGCATTGGAGCGCTATTAGGGAACACCTTTAATATGTATTTACTTTCATGTGAGCCACATAAATCAATACTTTACTTAAAGAGGGTTGTATATTCAAGATATCCCATACCACCATGAATAGTTCTTTCATAGTTGGTCATAGTAGATGAATTTACATATCTTATAGGTGAGAAAGGCATCTAGATGATTAAAACACAATCTAACTATCATATGAACGTAATTAAAAGTAAAGAAGAAAGGTAGATTATGGATCATACATTGACATATAAGGTACTGAATGAATAGAAAACTAGAATTTATCACAAGCAAGTTTGTTCTTGAAATTCTAAAATGTTATCATCCAATTGATTACAAGGTGAACCAAAAATCTCAAGTAGGGTTTTGAGATTGCACATTCTAAAAAATTCAATATTGTTAAGACTTTTCATAATAATGAATAATTTCCATGATAGAAAGCATGAATCTTCACCATAAGAAACGTCATTTAAAACATACGGAAAACAAATAAGTTACTCTTAAATGTGGATACAAGTTTTGTTTAACACCCTATTTTATATGTTTTTAAAACTCCTCCTAATCTCGATACATATTGTGTATGGACCTTAAAAACTAAAATCCAGGTTCACGCAACATATAAAATAAATGTATGTACCCGAACTCAAAGTAAAATATTGGCACACCTATGTGTGTTAATCCCCCATGAATATTAGTTCAACAACATTTTGAATAGGGAAGGTCATGCCCTTAGTCATAAAAATTTATTTATGAAAACCTAAAATAAATTAATTTCATAAAAACCTGATCATATATATAACATTTTCGAAATTTATTTATTATTTAAATATGAAATTATGTGTATGTGAATTTGTGCAGTGCATGAAAATTTATACACAAACCTCATACATATAACTGAGGTAGAAAGGTCATTCAAATTCCTGCATATAACCGACGTATATACATATAACCAAGAGTGGATATGTATTTTCAAAACCACAAAATGAGGGAAGGTATAATCCTTACATTCTTTAAGCTATTTGAATGCAAGAGAACCCGAAGGCCTTGGTTCATCATTTAAGAACGTTTGGACTGAACAGTAAGGATAAATATTTCTTTCAAATATATAAGTGTATGTATTCTCAAGGAAGAAAAACAAGGCAATACTAAAAACCCTTATATTAAAAACTAGGGAAAGGAGGACTTCAGGGAGGGTTAGTTGGAGTTGTTGGGTACTTGAACGGGAGAGAAGAACCAATAGGTCTCGGTTATTTATATACAAAATCTCACACACGGCCTTCCATGCAAAAACGTACCCACATTCACTGCATTCAATGGGGGGTGTCATGCATGACGAAAAAGAGAAGACATGGGGCTCCCTGGCGATCAGAGGTGAAGAAAATGAGAGGTGTGCCATAGGGTACGGTTACTGGTGTAACCCATTCTTGGTGAAGATAAAAATGGGGCTAGAGGAAATGCATGGGAAAAACTGACGGTCCAGATCGATCCCAACATCAATCCAATGGATGAGATGCATCTGCTGTTTTAAAATACTTTACTTGATTAGATTAGATATAAGTTTAATCGGATGGTCTAAGTACAACGTGGCAATTTAAAAACCTCTAATGGTGACGATTAGATCATTTCAGATTGAACGGTTGACAAAAACCACAGAGATCAACACAGTCACTGAGGGTCAAGCGTGAGATCAGAAACAACGGCCCAGATCGCGCACGATGTGATCCAATGGTCCAGATCGCGTTTCTCCCAAAAACATATGTCCCACATCGAAACGGAGAGTGGGTTTTGCCTCCCTTATAACCCCAAGCCTCCCAATGAGTTCTCATAAATCACATGACACCCATGAAGGGGGCCCGATACATGGGCTCCCGCACGCAGGCCTTGGCCTACCCAGACCCTTCCGTGACCTCACACCCGCACTGGTGCGCCAATGCACTCTTGCTCACATTTGAGCGACCTTTGGGGATCTTTTCTGTGAGCTCGGAGCGACCTTGTCTTGGGGCAATGGGTTAAGCTCAGCCACTTCATGTGAGTTGCCTCCCCCAGCCCTATCCAAAAGAGGGTTGGACCTAGTGGGCAAATGTTTTTTGAGAAAACAACACTAAAAAAAGATTTAATAAGAGGAAACAATCCATTTATTTAAACAATATATAATTTTATATTCTTAAACATTAATTAATACAAATTAAACTTGTTTTACTTTAACGTATTTCTAAAATTAAAAATATTGAACCCCTTTTTTTAACTAAAAACGTTACGAAAAAGAAATTTTAATAAACCTGTGTAATAATTTATATAATAGTATCCCTGAAAACATAGTTCAATCATAACATAATTTAATTTGAAAAATGTAAACATAGTTTATAATATTACTTAAGAAATAGAAATCGTTACATTTTATTTGAAAATTTTGAAAAGTGTTTCGAATTCCTTAATTCTTTTCAAAATCACATAAGGGTGAAATGAAGTTTTACACCATATCCTTTTAGAGTTCATAAATGATGGTTTAATTATAACCTTAACCATAACTCAATTATTTGGAAACTAATTAATATTTAAATAGTTTACTTATCTTAACAAGGTCCAATGACTATTTTTTATAACAGTTTTCTTCCAACGGTCACTAGAGCAACAGCGAAAAAAGTGTCCTATAAAACCAAACCTTACAGTGTCCTAAAACTCAAAAAGAAGAAGATGGTGCTTCTTATTCCACTGATGCTCAGCATGGTTTTTATGATCATTGTGGTGATGTTTTTTTCTTTAGTTGACTCAAAGGATATCTTTTACTTACTAGGCCTCGTTGTCATGATTGGGGGTCTTCCAGTAGTTCTGATTGGGTTTTTAATAGGTATATTTGGTTAGCATGATTACTCTTTTGATCTCGGTGTATTGTAGATACTACAGTGTTCTTATTTAAATAAAGAGCCTTATTTTTATCCTTTAATTTTTTTGTTCAAATGGCTATAACAAAAGTAAATTCATAATATCATCATTATATGATACCCAAAATTCGGGGTGTTACATTACTGCCCCCATCAATGAATTGTGTCCCCGCAATTCCTTTCATACAAACATTCTTAGAGGATGCTCTCAGTTGTTCCTACCATATCCCCCATCGTAGAGGATCCTCAGGTGTGTTCAGTGGAACAACCAAATTGATGCTCAGCTCCTCTAGTTATCTGATCCAGATACACATCGGGTAGAAGGGTTGAAATCATGCACCAAACACTTGGGCTTACAGATGGAGGCGTGAATGGTACAATGTTTGGAAGAGTCCATATGGACCATAATATAATGAACATGCTGAATTATGTCTCGATTGAAAACATCTATGTATTAGACGTTGTCGTACAGGCTAACGCTGAGGAGTTGGTACATGTTGGTCGCATAAACATTTCCCTCTAAAGCACCCTCTTGAAATTTTTCTCTGGGTGTTTAGTTCTATCCTAGGGTAAAACAAAGGAAGATCCCTTTGTTTTATTTTCCTCTCCGCTTATGCTTGGCCAATTGTGCTGAGCCTATGTGGTAGTATATGGGAGCATTCCCTTGACAGGTGCGGAGAATCCCTGCACCATTTGTCACCTCAAACAATTCCTTGCATGTTCCTCGCAGGTTTGCGAGGGGACGATACTCATCTTCAGAGGTTTTGATTGTAATAATATCCAGTATCTTGGTAGAAAGATATAACATGTGGGTTTTTCCATCCATATGAAAGTTTAAGATGAGAGTTTATTCACTTTAAATCCATCCAAAGTATAAACAATGTAAAGAAATAAGAAATAAGAGATCAAAAAATATGTTCTTTTTATAACTACCGGTTCACAATGTAAAACGAGTCTAGTGGTTTCCCTAGTTCTCCAACAAATGAATTCCCAAGACAAGATTGAAACTCTCTATGTCCCTAAACTATATGAATCCTGAGCAATTAGGATTGATACCATGAGAGCACTTATGGTATCTCTATAGTCTGACATGTGGGGTGCACAACTGTGAGACATCCCTATGTACTTTTTGTCTGTACATAGAATGACAGGCTTTGTATTCAAGGATACCAATGTCAATCATTTGACCAAAATGGCCATAGGAAAATACTTGACACATGTATGCTACGTGGAGATCTCCCTCTGTAGCAGCCTCTTGGAAATCCGTGAGGTACGAGATGCCTTCCATTATGGTGACGCATCTAAAAAGACCCTTGTAGTACTTCCCCCATCGTGTGTAAGATGGAAACTAGGCATTCATCATATAGATGTAATCCAGACCCGCTCTTCGGTGGAGTTGAGGTACTCGGGGAGGGTTGGACACATCATAGAGATGTTTGCACGACATATGGATATGGGAATAGTTTATAAAAGCTTCATGGATGGCTATGGAAATTATGGTTTCTATAGCTTCCTTGGGAAGTGAAAAAATATTATTACCTTCTTTGTCCATAAAAAAATTAAGAAAAATCATTTTTAGTAATTCTGAAGTAAATTTTTCTTTGTTTCAGTTCATTCATTCCAGAGTTATCCAAACTAAATCCTCTGATACCAACTATGAAGACCCAACCCCCAAAAAAACTAGGAGGCGGTGCCTTTTGAACATGATGTGTCATTATAAAACAGAAACATGCACTGATAAACAACCATCATACCCTATATAGAGGATCGAGTTCAGTTCAGGCTCTGGGAAACTAGTAACTTCAGAAATGTTTCATCTGATAAAATTTGTTACCTGAAAATTTAAAATTCAAAACATATGATGAGCACAAGAATACCCAGTAACAGGTTTAAAATAAACCAATTAAACTTTTGAATGAATTTTTTAAAAACATATCCCAAGAACATTATCTTATAGAAAACTATAACTCATGTAACATAACATAAAAGTGCTCACCAATTATTTTTAAGGAATACAAGAATCAAATAAGACATTTTCAAAAAGGGGTAGTAAAATATATCCTAAAGAAGTATGACGTATGAATGTTTAAGCACAAATTAAACCGTTAAGAGTAATACTTAATCAGAGTTGCGTGTGAAGAAAAAAAACATCAATTTCATATGTTTGTTACTATTTTACACGAATCATGACCCAAACATTTACTTTTGACATCAATATGAACTTGATAAAAACATAATGGAAAGAGTTGTGAAAGAATAGGCATATCATCATGAAAAGAACTTGTAACATGACATGAATATGTGGATTCCAAATTTCATTTAGACATTCATCAAAATATCACCGAGGTCCATCCCCAAGGTGTCAATAAAGAAAAATTTCTGAGTTTATTCACAAGGGTATCATGAATCTTGTAATCTCTAGAGATTAAATCTCTACCCAATGCATTGTAGCGCTATCAGGGTGCATCCTTAATATTTCTTTTCATTCATGTGAGCCACATTACTTAAACGGGGTTGTATATTCTAGATGTCCCAAACCACCTTGAATAGTTCATTCATAGTTGGTCATAGTAGATTAATTTACATATCTTATAAGTGAGACATGCATCTAGATGATTAGAAACCAAGCTAACAATCATATGACCATTATTAAACAGTTAAAAGATATGTAGATTATGGAAAATACATTGACATCTAAGGTACTTAAAGAATGAAAAACTATAATTTGTCACATGTAAGTTTGTTCTGGAAATTCTAAAATTTTATCATCCACTTAATTACAAGGTGAACCAAAAATATCAAGTAGGGTTTTGAGCATTCACATGCTAAAACATTAAATATTGTTAAGCCTTTTTATAATTCTGAATAATGTCAATGATGGAAAGAATGAATATTCACTATAAGAAACATCATTTAAAAGATAGGGAAAACAAATATGTTACTCTTAAAGGTGGATATAAGTTTTGTTTAACACCCTATTTCATATGTTTTTAAAACTGCACCTAAATACAAGGTTTAATGTGTAAGGACCTTAACAACTGAAATCAAGGATCGTGCAACATATAAAATATATGAATGTACTTGAACTCAAACTAAAAAATTGGAACACCCATTTGTGTTAATACCCTATGAATATTAGTTCAACAACGTTTTGAATAGGGCAGGTCATGCCCTTAGTCATAAAAATTTGGTTAAGAAAACCTACAATGAAATAATTTTATAAAAACCCGATCATATATATACAATTTTAAAAATTTATTTATTATTTAGATATGAAATTAAGTGTATGTGAATATTTGCAGTGCTTGAAAAATTATACACAAACATCTAACATATAATCGAAATATAAAGGTCATTCCCATTCCTGCAGATAACCGACATATATACATATAACCAAATGTATATATGTAATTTCAAAACAACAAAATGAGGCTAGGTATAATTCTTACATTGTTTAAGACATTTGAATGCAAGAGAACCTGGTGGCCTAGGTTCTACATTTATGAATGTTTGGACTGAACCTTAAGGTTAAAATATATATATATAAATTTAGAATATATAAGTGTATATATTCTCTAAGAAGAAAAACAAGGAAAAAACAAAGACCCTTACTTCAAAAACCAGGGAAATGAGGACTTCAGGGAGGGTTGGTTGGGATTTCTAGAGACTTGAACAATAGAGAAGAACTGATAGGTCTCAGTTATTTATATACAAAATCTCACACACCACCATGAACACAAAAATGTACCCACTTGCAATATTTCATTCAATGGGGGGTGTCATGCTTGAAGAAAATGGGGAGACATGTCGGTCCCCGGTGGTCAGAGGTGAAGAAAATGAGGGGTGTGCCATAGGGTTGGGTTACTGGTGTAACCCATGAATGGAGGAAGATGAAGACATAGCTAGGGGAAATGTCAGGGAAAAACAGATGGTCCAAATCGATCCCAACATCGATCCAAGGGGTGAGATGCATCTATTATTTTAAAATAATTTAGTGGCTTATATTAGATCATAGTTTCATCGGATGGTCTATGTTCAATGTGGAATTTTAAAAACCATGAATGGCCATAATTAGATCATGCCAAATCGAATGGTTGATAAAAACCATAGAGAGAGACGCGATCAATGAGGGTCGAGCCTGGGATCGGAAAAAATGGCTCAGATTGTGAGCGACATGATCCAACGGTCCATGTCGTGTTTCACCCGAAAAACTACTTCTCATATTGAAACGTTGAGCGGTTTTCACATCCCTTATCACCCCGGGCCTCCCAACAAGTTCTCAGAAATCACACATCACCCACGAAGGGGGCCCTATACATGGGCTCCCTCCCATAGGCCTTGGCCTAACTTGACCTCGTCGCGACCTCACACCGACACTAGTGCGCATATGCGCTCCTACTCGCTCCCAAGCGCCCTTCGGGGTACCTCTGCCAAAGCTCGGGCCGAACTTGGCCTGGGGAAGAGGTTCAGGCTCAGCCACTTTGTGTGATATTCCTCCCTCGACCACCATTGAAAATTAGTTTTTGGCCATAAATAAAATAATTAAGTGACAATTATTATATTGTAAAATCCATAAAATTTAAATGGTAACTCGGATTGGAAATCCGAGAGTACCGTTGAGTTCATTGGGGAATGTTTCAATTAGGAAGATCCTAACCTCAACCGGCGTGGGTTGAGGGTGACTGTTAATTATTTTCCAAAAAAAAATTTCAGGTATGTTCAGTAAATGTGTGAGCGGCATTTTCTAACTTTTCAACTTTTGTTCAGCTTAAAAATCTGAGGGCATCGTTGAACCCGCAACGCTGGGATTCGATTAAGATATGTAAAACATCGACCGCTGTAGGTCGGGAAAAAAGTTATTTTTTTGGACTTTTGAATGATTAATAAAATAACATGTTTTGTTATTTTATTTTCTTCTTTCCTCTAATGGACGAACGACATAGGTGGGACCAACAATGTGTCAAACCAACAAAAGGATTAACTCTTCTTTTCTTGTAACCACACCATTGGAAATTCGGGAGGTTCATTAATTAAATGAACCTCATTATTTCCCTGAGCGTTATACACTCCATATCCTCTCTTATTTATATGGAGCTTAGGGGGGAGCTGTTGGCACGAATTCACAAAATGGCACAGCTCGAGAAATGTACCACGACAACAACCACCAGGATGATAAGACTGGTTCTAATGAGTAGTGATGAGCACCAACAAGTCACGAACCGATGACAACAATAAAGGAGGATTTGTCGACCATTGTCAGCGGACGTCTCTTCCTCGTAGGGGGTTATTTTTGTTTGTGATTTTTTGTTCCCCTCTTCCACATTCTTGAAACTATTCAAAGAACGCGAGTCAACCAACTAATGGGTTGACCCGCGATTCATCATTAATTGCGGGATGTTATTGCGGGGAATCGTGCGGGGTTAATCTTGTGTTAAATACAATTGTTAATTGAACTCCTGTAGCGACTCGGGTTTTTGGCCCTGTCAGAATTTGGAATATTTCTACGAATAATTCCATATCTAGGCGCGAAGACGGCGTGCGATTCCGAGGCCCGGTGTGCCCGAAATTAATTTTATAAAAATATTAAGTATTTTTATACTATGCACATGGAGGGGGTGTGATATCTCCTAAACGGTAGCTTAGAGTGGGAATATGAGGGCACGGTTGCGTCCGAAACGTGCCGTTTACCCTAAGCGGTGTGTAAACTTTGCGGGCGCGGGCCTGTGGTGAGAAACGCCACCAAGTG
Organism: Viscum album; assembly: GCA_963277665.1. Classification (NCBI taxonomy): domain Eukaryota; kingdom Viridiplantae; phylum Streptophyta; class Magnoliopsida; order Santalales; family Viscaceae; genus Viscum; species Viscum album. The sequence continues at coordinate 982,729,994 of OY728148.1, read as the reverse complement.
CATTTCCGTAAATAAGTAGCAAGTTAGTGGGTGAGCGTCGGCTCGAATAACTTCTGAACAGAGTCTCAGATAGAAAATTTGAGACCGTCGTTGCATTCAGAACGGTGCGTTTACCCTAGGGGTGACCTTACTTTTGTTCGCATCGGGCGTCGGGTCTGAGGCGGATTTGGTGCCGGCGGGCCGCTGATATAAATATCAGCCCCCGCCCCCTTTTATCGTTTTTCACCGTTCTTCGCCGTTTTTCTCCGCCACTCCACCGAATCGAGCAAACAAAGTGCCCACGAGCTCAGAATTCGATGGAGAACGTTCCAGGAGCATGCAGCGGAAGCTCTGGAGCGCGGATCTGAGGCAGAACGTCGGCATTTCTCCCGCGAGGTAGGTGGTTTTGAGTTTTAACCCCCGATCCCGTTTTTTCTGCATTTTTCTGCAAATTGATACCGTAGCAGTGTAGATCGGGTCCCGAGGGTCGTGTAGATGCCTTTGGATCGCGAAACAGACCACTGGGGTGCTCCCGGCGGTCCGCGGAAGGTCCGCTGGCGCGGCACCGGCGCGGCGGCGCGCGGCTGAGCCGCGGCTGCCGGCCGCCCAATGCGGCGGCGCGCGGCGGAGCCACGGCGGAGCCCGGCTGCCGGCCGGATCGGCCGGTCCGACCACTTTTCGCATACGGGGGTCTTTAAACCCCCGTATCTTGCACTCCGGGTGTCGGATTCGCGCGCCGTTTGCAGCGACGCGACCCTGACGACGAGGCGAACCCTCTGGTGTGTGTTCATGGGTTTAAAGGTTCCGGATCGTGGTCCGGGAGCTAGAAACGTCGTATAAAATAATATTATTTTATTATTTTATGACTTCGGGCCGTTGTAACTTCAACCCGGAGCGTCCGTTTGATGTTCCGTCAGTGGCGTTGAGACCCTGATGGTACGACGGAATTTTTGAGATGGTTTCCGGGTGTTGAGTTTGCAAACGGGGTGCAGGCCCCACGAAGCCAGGTTTGGGCGTTTGCGGGGAAACACAGCTTTTTCACCAGGAGTCCGATTTTGGCGGATGAATAGTCGATCCTGTGTGTTCTACCAAGAGGATCACAATGGTGCAATCCGTTTGATGGTTTCAGAATCCAGGCGTGGGCCCCACCCGAGCTGGCCATCGGTGAATAGTACCTTTTCCACCGGGTGTCTGTTTTGGATGAGCGAGTAGTCGATTTCGCTTGTTTTTCCAAGGGGATCTCCATGGTGTGATCCCCTCGATGGGTTTAGGGATCGTTGTGTGGGCCCTGCACGAGCTAGCTACGGTGAATAGTGCCTTTTCACCGGTGCTCCGTTTTGGGCGAGTAAATAGCCTATCCTGCTTTTTTTTCACGTGGAATGCGATGGTGGCCTAGGATGTGAGCAGTGTGGCGTTGTGGTGAGTCGCTCGGGTTAGCGACGTTTGGACCAGCAGTGGTTGAGGGTTCTCCCTTAGTTCGTTCCTACGAGGGTTCGTGTGGTATCACAACCTTTTTATGGGTTTGTGATCCTCTCGATGGGATGTCTAAACTGTTAGAGTTGTGGTATCCATCCGGTGGGCCCGAAGTGGATCCTCTAGAATCATTACCCTAGATCGGGTTCTTGGTATCGCTGTGACCATTTATTTACAGGCGGCGATCCCCTATCTAGCAGGTTAACCCCATTGGGTTTGTGGCATCATCGGACATATGATCCCCTACGCGGTGGGTCGTGCACAGTAGGGTTGTGGCATCATCGGGCTTTCAATCCCCTACTCAGCATGATGTTTATGGTAGGGTTGCGGTATCGTTGGTTATATGATCCCTTACTCAGCGCTTGGTTTCGGTAGGATTGTGGCATCGTCGGTTCGATCCCCTGCATCGCGAGTTTTACCAGATAGGGTTCTGGTATCGGTGTGACCATCTTTATATGGACGTTGATCCTCTATCTGAGTGTGGAGATTCTGTCGAGTGCCAGATCTGGTTGTGGTATCCCACAGCAGATCCTGGGTGTGATCCCCTATCTGTGAGAACTACGTATGCCAGATCGGGTCGTGGTATCCCCCACCAGACCCTGGGAGTGATCCCCTATCTGTGAGCTACGTATACCGGTGTGGGTCTTGGTATCCCCTAGCAGACCCTAGCAGTGATCCCCTCTCTGAGGAGTTTGGTGGTTATGTTGTTTCAGCGATGTTTCCTCAGTGATGTTGTCCGACGAGCGTGGTCTCTCGGGTGAGCATTTGAGATGTTTGTTTGGGACCCGATGGAGTGTATCTCTCGGATGAGTGTCATCTGGTATGACAGTGTTCGTGGTGTACTCTCCTGGTTGGGGCAGTTGCTGGTGATGAGGTCTGTACCTCTTGTGGCTTTGTCGCGTGAGCTGTGTATATCTGGATTGTTCAAGGCGTATGTATGGGAATACACCTGGGCTGAGTTGAGTTGTCTTGTTGTGTTTAGCCGAGGATGGTCATGAGATGGAGTTTCTCTCTCGTCTGGGTTCCCTCTGGCTGGGTTGAGCGGACTGTTTCCTTTCAGTTGATCCCTTGGGTTTTGGGTTTTTGCGGTGCCTACTGAGTATGTTTATACTCACCCCTGCATGGGCTTTGCCCGCACTTTTTGTGTCTTGTGCAGACCACATGCCTTTTGACGGAGTCCCAGGAGGACTCGGAGCAGGCAGAGCTTAGTGAGCTTGTTGACCGGGGTGTTTACCGGAGCTGTGCCGAGGGAGCTTTCTGGTGGGTGTTTGTGGCAGCGTTTCCCTTCTTCAGAGCAGGTTGGACGCGCTTTGTAGTTTTCTTTTGGTGGGCCCTGTTTTTCCCTTGTACTTTTGCTGTTGCGCTCTGTTTTGTGATATATTGTATGCATGTATTTACTTTTCAGTTTCTATAACTTTGCACTGTTGCGTGGAGGTGTTTGTGGGTGCGTGTGTACTGGTACCATAGGTTAATGCCTCCCATGTGTGTGATATCCTACTCGGCGCTAGTCGCCAGCCCCTGGCCTATTGGAGGCGGGCTTGGGGAGTCGCGACTCGAGCCCCTTTGGGTCGGGTTATGACAGAGTGGAATCAGAGGAGGTTCCACCTTTGGGATCTCAGAGCGTAGTTGGTCTAGCTGTGAGCTTGGTTTGGGTTGCATAGCGGCAGTGTTAGGGTGTTTTGAGCTCGGCTTTCAGGCCAGGGACTCCAGTGTTGGTGCGGCGGCCGACGTATCCATACACCAGGACTCTGATAACCTGCCTTTCGACTCGGGACATTCGTACACTGGTCGTGCGGACATAATGGTACATGCATCATATAGGACTGGGTTTTTGGTTTTTCCTTGTCCTTCTTGAGTCAGATCTCCAGTTATACTCTTTGACTATGGTGCGTCTTGAATGTATTTTAGGATGTCTCCACGACGACAGCCAGCGAGGGTTCCGCAACAGGATGGTGCTGATGACTCGCCCCATGTAGTGGCTGTGGAGCAGGGCGCAGGTTCTGAGGTTGCACCTCTAGGTGGTCTTCCAGTTGAGCCACCACCTGTTGAGCAGCTGGTTGTGCCGGCGGAGCAGGACGAGGTTGCACGCAGGCTGAGTGTGCTGCACGAGTTCCAGAGGCAGCGACCTCTGCGGTTCGGGGGTGATCCAGACCCCCAGGTAGCTGATGACTAGCTTGAGGCAATCACCCGAGTTTTCTGCCTAGTGAGGACACCTCAAGATCAGATGGTGGTCCTAGCGGTGAGCCTTCTGCATGGTTCTGCCGGGCGATGGTGGAGTTTGGTGACACAGTCCCATGACGAGGAGACGCTCACGTGGGCAGAGTTTGAGCGACTCTTCAGGGAGGAGTTCTATCCGGTGACGCTGAGGTCAGTGCGGATCCAGGAGATTCTGCAGCTTTGACAGGAGAGCATGACTGTGTCGGAGTACTCCGTGAGGTTTACAGACCTGTCGAGCTACTCCCTGGATATGGTTCGAGACCCGTTCTTTAGGGCTCAGACCTTCGAGCAGGGATTACGCAGGGATATTCGAGCAGGTGTGGTTTCCTTGTGCCTTCCCACCTATGCTGGAGTGCTGGAGCGAGCGCTAGTGGTGGAGAGCTTTCTGGCTGAGCTGTTTCCCCCTGTTAGTGATGGGCACTCGAGAGCTGAGACTTCGTCGGTCGGATTGGCATCTGGTATCTGACGACAGACTCAGGGGTCAGGACGTGGTCGACGTTTCAGGAGGCGACCCCAGGATGGAGAATCTGAGCCTCAGGGCTCACAGGGCTCGCATGCCAGTTTTGGTCAGCCGCAGGAGAGGCGGTGTTACGCTTGCAATGGTCAGGGACATCTTTCTAGTGATTGTCTGACCCGGCATGCTGCTGAGAGGGAGCTGGTCGATGGACCGCCTTGGCAGAGGCAGCGTCTCGAGTAAGGAGGTCCGCAGGGCGGCAGACGTGGCAGCGGAGCTGGTGCAGCGGGAGGCGGTGGTAGGCAGTACTAGTTTCCACCACCCCCCACCCCTAGGTGGTCCACGCCAAGCTCAGGGAGCTGGTGGTCGAGGGCGAGGACAGCTGCATGCCCTGAAGGCTGTTGACCTAGAGGCACCGCAGATGGATAGAGGTACGCCTTGTGTCCTTTCTACTTACTGCAGTAGTTTGACAGACACTGTTTAGCAGTACTCTTTCCTTTTGTTGCTTGCTCACGTTTTGTTCAGGGCATTGTTAAGATCCTGAGTGGTTGTTTGTTGGTGAGCTCGCTGGTGTGTGAGACCCAGTTGAGAGTCCAGTCGCTTTTCTTCTGCATAGGGCATTTCGGGGACGAAAATTTCTAAGGGGGGAGGATGTAGAGACTCGGGTTTTTGGCCCTGTCAGACTTTGGAATATTTCTACGAATAATTCCAGAGCTAGGCGCGAAGACGGCGTGCGATTCCGAGGCCCGGTGTGCCCGAAATTAATTTTATAAAAATATTATGCATTTTTATACTATGCAAGTGGAGGGGGTGTGATATCTTCTCAACGGTAGCTCAGAACGGGAATCTGAGGGCACAGTTGCATCCGGAACGTGCCGTTTACCCTAGGCGGGGTGTAAATTTTGCGGGCGCGGGCCTACGGTGAGAAACGCCACCAGGGGCGTTTTTGTAAATAAGTACCAAGTTAGTGGGCGAGCGTCGGCTCAAATAACTTCTGAACGGAGTATCGGATGGAAAATCTGAGACCGCCGTTGCGTTCAGAACGGTGCGTTTACCCTAGGGGTGACCTTACTTTTGTTCGCATCGGGCGTCGGGTCCGAGGCGGGTTTGGCGCCAGCGGGCCACTGATATAAATATCAGTGCCCCCCCCCTTTTATCTTTCTTCGCCGTTCTTCGCCGCCACTCCGCCGAATCGAGCAAACGAAGTTCCCACGAGCTCAGAATTCGATGGTGAACGTTCCAGGAGCGTGCAACGGAAGCTCTGGAGAGCGGATCTGAGGCAGAACGTCGGTGTTTCGCACGCGAGGTAGGCGGTTTTGAGTTTTAACCCCTGATCCCGTTATTGCTGCGTTTTTCTGCAAATTGAAGTCGTAGTAGTGTAGATCTGGTCCCGAGGGTCGTGTAGACGCCTCCGGATCGCGAAACGGACCACCGGGGTGCTCTTGGCGGTCCGTGGAAGGTCCGCCGGCGCGGTGGCGGCGGATTCGCGCGCCATTTGCCGCGACGCGACCCTGACGACGAGGCGAACCCTCCGGTGTGGGTTCGAGGGTTTAAAGGTTCGGGATCGTGGTCCGGGAGCTAGAAACGTCGTATAAAATAATATTATTTTATTATTTTACGACTTTGGGCCGTTGTAACTTCTACCCGGAGCGTCCGTTTGACGTGCCGTCAGTGGCGTTGAGACCCTGATGGTACGATAGACATTTTGAGATGGTTTCCGGGTGTTGGGTCTGCGAACGGGGTGCGGGCCCCACGAGGCCGTGTTTGGGCGTTTGCGGGGAAACACAGATTTTGCACCAGGAGTCCGATTTTGGCGGATGAATAGTCGATCCTGTGTGTTTTTTCGAGAGGATCGCAATGGTACGATCCGTTTGATGAGATTCGGAATCCAGGCGTGGGCCCTACCCGAGCTGGCCTTTGGTGTATAGTACCTTTTGCACTGGGAGTCCGTTTTGGACAAGCGAGTAGTCGATTCTGCTTGTTTTTTCAAGGGGATCGTCGTGGTGTGATACCGTCAATGGGTTTCGGGATCGTTGTGTGGGCTCCGCACGAGCTAGCTATGGTTAATAGTGCCTTTTTCACCGGTGCTCCGTTTCGGGCGAGTAAACAGCCTATCCTGCGTGTTTTTCCTCGTGGAATGCGATGGTGGCCTCGGTTTTGGCCTAGGAGGAGCACAGTGTGGCGTTGTGGCGAGTTGCTCGGGTTAGTGACGTTTGGACCAGTAGTGGTTGAGGGTTCTCCCTTGGTTCGTTCCTACGAGGGTTCGTGTGGTATCACAACCTTCGTATGGGTTTGTGAACCTCTCGATGGGATGTTTAAACTGTTAGAGTTGTGGTATCCCTTCGGTGGGCCCGTAGTGGATCCTCTAGCATCTTTACCCTAGATCGAGTTCTTGGTATCATTGTGACCATTTATTTATGGGCGGCGATCCCCTATCTAGCAGGTTAACCCCGTAGGGTTTGTGGCATCATCAGACATATGATCCCCTACGCGGTGGGTCGTGCACAGTAGGGTTGTGGCATCGTCGGGCTTACGATCCCCTACTCAGCATGATGTTTATGGTAGGGTTGCGGTATCATTGGTTATATGATCCCTTACTCAGCGCGTGGTTTCGGTAGGGTTGCGGCATTGTCGGTTCGATCCCCTACATCGCGAGTTTTACCAGATAGGGTTCCGGTATCGTCGTGACCATTTTTATATGGACGATGATCTTCTATCTGAGTGTGGAGCTTCTGTCGAGTGCCAGATCGGGTTGTGGTATCCCCCAGTGGATCCTGGGTGTGATCCCCTATCTGTGAGAACTACGTATGCCAGATCGGGTCGTGGTATCCCCCAGCAGACCCTGGGAGTGATCCCCTATCTGTGAGCTACGTATACCGGTGTGGGTCTTGGTATCCCCTAGCGGACCCTAGTGGCGATCCCCTCTCCGAGGAGTTTGGTGGTTATGTTGTTTCAGCGATGTTTCCTCAGTGATGTTGTCCGACGAGCATGGTCTCTCAGGTGATCATCTGAGATGTTTGTTTGGGACCTGATGGAGTGTATCTCTCGGATGAGTGTCATCTGGTATGACAGTGTTCGTGGTGTACTCTCCTGGTTGGGGCAGTTGCTGGTGATGAGGTCGGTACCTCTTGTGGCGTTGTGGCATGAGCTGTGTATATCTGGTTTGTTCAAGGTGTATGTATGGGCATACACCTGGGCTGAGCTGAGCTGTCTTGTTGTGTTTAGCTGGGGATGGTCACGAGATGGAGTTTCTCTCTCGTCTAGGTTCCCTCTGGATGGGTTGAGCGGACTGTTGCCTTACAGTTGCTCCCTTGGGTTTTGGGTTTTTGGGGTGCCTACTGAGTATGTTTATACTCACTCCTACATGGGCTTTGCCCGCACATGATTATGTCTTGTGCAGACCGCATGCATTTTGACGGAGTCCCAGGAGGACCCAGAGCAGGTGGAGCTTAGTGAGCGTGTTGACCGGGGTGTTTACCGGAGCTGTGCCGAGGGAGATTTCCGGTGGGTGTTTGTGGCAGCGTTTCCCTTCTTCAGAGCAGGTTGGACGCACTTTGTAGTTTTCTTTTGGTGGGCCCTATTTTTCCCCTGTACTTTTGCTGTTGCACTCTGGTTTGGGACAGATTGTATGCATGCATTTACTTTTCAGTGTCTATATCTTTGCACTGTTGCATGGAGGTGTTTTTGGGTGCGTGTGTACTGGTACCATAGGCTAATGCCTCCCATGTGTGTGATATCCTACTCGGCGCTAGTCGCCAGCCCCTGGCCTATTGGAGGCGGGCTTAGGGAGTCACGGCTCGAGCCCCGTTTGGGTCGGGTCGTGACAACTCCCTTAATATCTTTCATATTGTGAGCTAACATGGGGGGTGTGGGCCTACCAAACCCGGCCCAAACCCTCCGCTTTCTTTCTTTCCTTGCACCGCCTCGGAAGACAATGAACACATCAACACACACCACAAGAGGAGGGTCACGGTTCGTCAGTCGTGGCGAATGGAGGAGGCAGCCGACACGATGGCTGACCGCGGGATGGACGGTGACACGACTGTCGCGTCACCGATGAATGGAAGCTGCAGTGGAGGCCGATCCCACCTTCGGAGGGTTTCGCGGTGCCAACACGGTGCCTACGCCTCACCAACCGAATGGCCTCCAGGTCTTTCGGGAATCCGGGTGACCAGCGTGCTACACCCCTCTGCATCAGACTGAACAAGGACACAACCCTCATAGCGTGCTGCTACCCTCGAGTTGAGGCGCCGCCCTTAGACCGGGCTACTGCCCTAATGTTTGGTCACCTCCCTCGGAACAGACTACCTCCCTTGGAGAGGGCCGCCACCCTCGCATCTGGCCGCTGCCCTCGAAGCGGGGAGGCACCCTCAAACTAGGCTTCCACCCTCAAACTGGGTCACAGCCCTCGAAGCAGGTCGCATCCCTAGAACGGGTCTCCGCCCGATGTAGGTCGGGAGGCCCCTTTGCAGGCCATCCTATTCTGGTCGGGCCACCCAACTTGTGGGCCGCCCCTCTTACCAGTCATACCAAACAACGACCCATCGGACAGAGTCCACCCTGGCCCATCAGGCTGAGTCCACCCCATCCAAGCCCAGAGCGAGTCAGGCTGGGTCGGTCTGACCAGGTCAGACCGGACCCAGGCCCAACCGAACCTTGGATCACATAAAGGAGAATATCATGAGAACAACATATTTTTTTGATGAACTGTCTACAGCCTTGGGATCCTTGTATCAAGACAGACCTTTTGGTATTCTCTAATTGAGTTTTTTAGTCATTTGGAGTATGGCTGGGTTGGATCGAACCCAAATCCAACCAGTCCCCCGATGCTAAAATACTTATAACTCACAGACCGGGCATCCGATTGATGCACTGTCTATCACGTTGGAACCCTTACTACATGGATCTCCTTTGAGTTATTCCCATGTGGAGCTTAGTGGACGCCGAGGTACGACCGATATCTCAAGGGGAATATTCTACGGAACTTGAGCATACCAGGTGCAAGGAAACCATTGGAAGGCTGCAACATGAAGAAAGAACATCGATCCTATGTGGGTCAACATCTATCAATCCTATGTGGGTCAAATCCTGTGTGGGTCAGCGATCCTGTGTGGGTCAGTGCAAATCGATCCACTGTAGGTCAGATCCAATGTGGATCAGCAAGGGTTAGTTACCTATCGATCTTGTGTAGGTTAGTAGTAGTGCTTCTTAATATAATAAGATGATATAGTTTATGACTAATCATCTGTAATTCTGTACTTAAGTTATACCTGATTGTGAGCTGAGTCTTTTTCATGTGTGGTACTTCTTTCTTTGTGGTGTTACCTGTGTGGTACTTCTACCATTGTGGTATTGTATTTTTGGTGTTTCATGTGTTGTATTTCTATCTTTGTGGTTCTAATTTCGTGTTACTTCTACATTCATTGTGTTACCTTCGTGGTTTTATCTTCATGGTGTTACCTGTGTGGTACTTCTACATTTATGATGTATTCTGTTTTCATTCAGTTGTATTGTACTACAAGTCATAATTGTACTTTTACAGTTGGGATTGTATTCCAACCCTTTTTTTACATTCATCACTCCTTTACTACAACAATTTACTTTGTGGTTTCATCTTATAGTGTTCTTGTCTATGTGGTTGAATCTTGTTTTGTTCTTGGACTATGTGTCTATAGAGGATAAAAGAGAAATGCGTTTTCGTTTAAGGGACAGGCCTTTCCAGTGATAGGTGCCAGCCTCTCTCCTATGGAAGACGAGTTTGGGGTAGTCACGAAATCAGCCCCGAGGGATGGGTCGTGACAACTATCTCCACCTCCTTGTATGCCTCACCATAAAGAACACATAGATTCTTTGAGATCTTCTTTTTCTTCATCACCACAAGCACACCCTTCACAATCTTCCCCACTCCATTGTTTGTGTGAGTCTTACACCTGATGTCATCAAATCCACCCAATGAAAAAATATTAATCTTCAAGATATTCACATGGAACACTCCTTTGGTGGTTTGAATTATACCATCATGCATCTTTAGTTTGTTGGAATTGACTCTAAAGATCTTCAAGGTGCGATTGTTCCCCATGTAAACAAGTCCTTTCGAGATATGTTCATATTGATCAAACCATTTACTTTGAGCCATGTTTCTGTTTAATCCATTATCCATGCATTGTTGAGATGATGTCTACCTTTATACATCATTGATGTTTCGCTGACTAGTATGTCTCCATTTCCGTAAGTACTCATCATATTTCCATGAGAGTTATTTCTACCACTCTTATTATTCCAACTATTCTTTTTGGTGATCCCCTACATTCCACAGCAATAACATGTGATGTTGTTATTATTATTGATTTGGACCTTCAATGATTTTGGCTCCCATATAGAATCATGCTCCATCGTCCTTCCTCTCTTTATTGAGAAATTCTTCGTTTGGTGAAATGATTTTTGTCTGTCACTATTCTCTTGCATTGACTTTTTTCTCTAGGAACCACAACTGCAACGTTATTGATCATAAACATGTCCATCAGGATATTGTTTGTAAGGTTGATAATCAACTGATCATATGGATTTGCAAAGCATTAGAGCAGAATACCAGCACGTTCAGTATCCCTAATTTTGTAGCCTGGTGTCATGAGTTGACCGAATAGGGTATTGATAGTGATGATGTGATCAGTCACTGATGATGACTCTTTATTCTAAGATTGTATAATTTTCTCTCTAAAAAATTGTGGTGTGCATTGACATGGTCTTATAATGCTTCTTAGAACATCATAAATTTCATTCATTTCCATTTCCTTTACAAAGCTTGATATAAACTTGGCCACCAAAGCAAAAGGGATGTTGGTAAAAACATTCATATCCATGTTGTCCCATTTCTCCTCTGCTAGACCCACCGGTATTTTTTGGATCAGAAGTAGGAAATGGGTTTTCCACATCATTGCTTGCATCATCATTTATGATAATTATTAATACCTAAAAAAATGAACTTCACTAGGCTGAGTATACAAGACAACCACAATCAAAGTGTGTTTTTATCAAAATGATAAATAGTACTCCATAGCATTTAGAGAAGTCAAATTTTTACCATAACATTGTACTCCATAACATACCTGATTGACCATCACATTATTTTACATATCGAATAACCAAAAAAGCTTTATTTTGATGTCACAAACCAATCAGTGAAATCCTGGAGGGTGCGGGTGTCCACATGGTAGTGTTTTCGGATGAAGTCATGGAAGGTGGGCCATTGGAAGTCTGTGTACGCCCTCCGGGGGTTCCCACCAGCCAGAAACTGCGGGAGGGTACTCACCACCATGTCCCTCGCCGGAAACAGAATGAATATTATCAACTTCTTCTCCCTTCGCTCATTCACCACTGCCTTGTGTACGCAGCTCTTGTACACCCCATTCGTCAGAACCTCGATTTTCCCTTCATTATGACAATAAAATTAAGAATTGTTAAATGGATCAGTGGTGAATGTGGATGTGTATATCATAAAGGTGTTTCCGACAAGAACAATGAATGTGGCAGGAGCGGGGGAGAGAGAATTCCACCTCCCGTCGTATGAAACTTGGAGGCCGCCCACGTTGTCCTGGTTGAGGATGGTAATGGAGGTGGGATCACAGTGGGGTCCCGTTCCCAGCGTAACCTCCGATTTCCAGCATGGTGGGTAGTAATTTAGACCCAAATTCGATTCGTTTCCAATGAATAAATCCTGATGGTAGCTATGTGCCACCCCAATGCTGATGCCCATCACCTCCATGATCACCACCGACAGACCGCTCATGGCCTCACTATACTCCGCCCACTCCTTCCTGCCCCTGACATAAGGGATCATGGAATATATGGACCTTTTTGGACTTCTAATCACCAAAAAGTTGAAATGTCAGGCATTATTCTTGTTTAATTCTCAAAAAATTACACGAAATCTCGAAAATACATGCCAAAGGTCTGCACAATGTACTTCTGCACACTCCCGGCGGCGGCTTCAGTGAAGTGGAAGGACGACATCTATTTCCACAGAATCTACGTCATGAACCTGTCAGTGAGGCAGTCGGTGTATCCTTGGTGATCCTTGGCGTTCCTATTCACCCTATTCATCTCCTGCGGTGGCAATCTGAAGAACCGCTGCATGCCAGCCTGTGCCCCTATGGGATCCCTCCTTAGCTATGGGTGTCGAGCTGATGATTTCGGAAGAAGTTGAGGGCCTCCTTTTATAGGTAGAATTTTGTAAACTATAAGAGTGCACATTTTTTGACCATTAAATGGTCTATTCACGCGTCTACACCTTCATAAAAGTTGTTCATAAATGTGTTGTCCATTTATCCTCCAAATTGAAGCTCATGTAGACCCTAGGTTAAAGAGTTATGTAATTTTCATTGAATAAGAATTTTCTATGGCCGAAATTTCCAGGAAGCTTCCTTCAAATGTGTAATGATCAATGGAAACCTTAATGAATTCAAAACACCCCCAAATTTGTTGTGTAGTCGGTCCTATGTGTCCTAGTGGTACCCCAAGTAAGAGGACCTAAATTGGAGTTGAGGGTACTTATTTGTGCATTCTTTATAGTGGTGGGGTCTATGTTGTCCGCCCAAATGAGTTTCCAACTTCCATGAATTTTTTGAACTAATAGATCTTAAAATCAGCTATAGGTCCAAAAGATAGAGTTGGATGGAAGAAAATCAGGATTATAAAAAAAACTAATCACGAATTTCAGAATTATATGATTTACGAAATGATAAAAATATATTTGTAGTAAAAATCGGTCAAAAATCCAAAATAATCCACTTTTCTCAATTTTTCTCATAATCATTATAATATTCAAACAACATATCATTTTAATAAAACATTGAAATAAATGAGTTTTATCATTGAAAAAAATTAAAAAATACTCATTATTTGATAAAAAATATGCATAAACTATTTCTCTGTCAAATACCCTCACACATAAACCATGCTTGTCCTCAATCATAAAATCTCCACATGGAAATCAGAGGACACCAATGTTTCCAAAATTCAAATTCCAATTCAATAAAATCAAAAAAATAAATCAATTTGAAATAAAACTTTAAAACATCATCATAAAATATCAATTTTATTTTTCATTTTCATAGAAACAAATAATTCACATATTTTACTTTTACCCTTTGAAAATTGATGGAACTTCTCATTTCATTCATTCAGTCTCTTTCATTTATTATTATTAAACATGCCAAGTCATGATTTAACTAACTTTTGATTATTTTATCCCATCAATAATTATTCAATTCAAGTAGAGTTATGCTTATATCATGTTAAACCTGCTCCGTATCCAAAGGCTTTTAAATGAACTACTTTCTCCAAATTGTAATGAAAAAACACACATAAAACCAAGATGACTTGCAATTAAGGTTCTATTTACTTTGAGGATTATGTTTGGTAAGATTTGATGAATAGAAAATTAATTCTCGAGGAGGATACTAATCTCTTAAGTACTATGAATGATATAAAAAGTAAAAATATAATGAAATTACCCCCTTCATAGTAGCAACACCCACTTCCCAATACTCAAAGAAATGATTATGATCAAGTAAGAAAAATGAATGATTTGTGCATCCTCTTGAAATTTTATTAATATTTTCTTCTTTCGAAATTTATGATTATATCAGTCCTCTCATCCATCACATAACCACATTGGATCATAAGATCATCAGTCTGAAAAATGGTGATTTTTTATTTTACCAAATCATAACCCATTTTTTTCTCTGTTTGTTTATTATTTTTGTCATTTTTGTCATTTTTTTAATTAAAGTGGGGGAAAAAATAGATTATAATGAATGATTCCACAACTATTTACAATTACCACAATAATACCCCCACACTTATTCCTTATAATGTATGAAATCCCATCCACCATGATTCCCTTTACCCCACACTTCAACTTTAAAATATTATGAAAATACATAGAGGAGGGTAGGAATGGATAAAAATGGATTGAAATATGGCTCATTTCTATAAAGGTCATTCATGGTATCTGTGGTCTAAAATAAGGATTGATGTGAAGGTGGTATTTTATGGAAAATTATCTTTTTAAAGTATGCCTCAATCATTTTAAATGTGTTTTTGCATAGTCATATACTTAAAATGTTTCAATACAACTTCTGATCGGTTACGTGTCACACGATCACTCAACAAATTTGCTCAAAAATAAATAGGAAGTACTTGGTCAAGAAATACTCTTAGGAATTGGAAATATATCATTGGTCAATCAATCATGGAATGAATAATAAATCAATTCACATGAACTTCATAAATTCAAAGCAAGAAGGATGTTAGGGAAATTTCATTAACTTGAATCAATTAATTCCTTCAAATCATGAGTCATTACTTAAATATATATGTTTCGTTTTAAAATTTAAATTATTAATTTCAATAATTTAATCATTTCAACATTGAAATCTAAAACATGGCATCTCATGATTCATAAGAAACTCATGTCTCCTAGATAAGTCGAGTGAAACATGAATTTTAGTCTGGGCATGCAATTTTATATTTAATGCTCAAAACAAGTTGTGGAAAAAAATGTGGAAAGTTTAAAATATAAAACACTAAAATTGAACACTCTTTTCCCAATGAAACTTGGTCCTTCCCCTTCTCTGTCTAGGCCTTCCTTCTACCCTCATGATCCTACGAAACAAAATTACTCAATTTATCACACTAATTATTTCATTTAAGATTAAAATGGAAATGGGGAAGGGGTCACATGCTATATTATTTCAAAGAAATGAAATTTACATCAAAATTCATAGAAAGAATTTAAAGATAAATCATGGTATTATCCACCAATTGGGACCTAAATTTTGAATGCCTCCAAAGCGAAGTACCTACTGTTATCCAAAGTCTGATAGAGAATGAAGCTTCTTTGATTGGAACCACATCCTATGGATTTTCTCAACCTGTGCTTCATTCTTCTGGATGAGTAATGATCCATGGATAGAGTACACCATATCCCTCCACCCTTCGCAATGAGGTATAGCTTGCATGGTGGGGTAGGATGAAGTATGAATCATCCTCCTTCTAGGTTTCTACATGTGAAACCTCTTCTTCTCTGTCCATTGGTTCCTCAAGTTATGCTTTATCAAAAGAATATTCAATAGGAAAGTCAGAGTGTAATTCTATTTGAATAAAATTAAAACATGAATTATCAAGATCAAATTATTCCCCATCAAAGTAAGACTCTTTTATCATGATTTCCTTAGGGAAATACACTATAATCTCTACATGAAATTCCTTCAATAAATATTCAATGTGTCCATGGATCTCCATATGTTCCTCAACATGTGCACATCCTGGTTCTTCTTCTCCATCCATGGCATTGCAGATATTGTGAGATTCTTTATAATCAAAACCACAATGAGTGATGTAGAATTCAGATTCAATAAAATCAGAAGGGATAGAGTCAATGAATGGTTCAACTCCTAGAGTCAGTTCAGATTCAATCTCTGCCTCAGTGGTATGTTCCTCTTGGAGTAGACTCTCTGAGTATGGAGGCAGGTAGTCGGGGTCCTCTATCACGACTTCAAATTCCACCACTTGGATGGTTTCTTCCATCAATGGTGAGGAATATTCTTCTTTTTATTATATGGAGAGGTTAGGTTGTTCCTCACTTTTAATCAAGAATTCATCAAAACTTTTTTGATCTCCCACTTTTAGCTCACCATGTAAGTTTTCCTCCCTTGACTCCTCAGGTTCTTCAATTTCAAATATAAGTGGTGAAATTTCTTCCACCACTTTCTTCGGTTGTTCCTTTATCTTAGGTTTGGGTTACTCCATTAATGAACGAATATAATCAGAATCTCAATTATCCTTTTTGGGTAACTTTTCAATTCTATCTCTATGTTCATGCCCTTAATCTCTTCTAAAATATTTATATTCTTCTTGTTGTTGTTGCTGCACCTGTGAGTAATCTTTCCATGCATAATATTCTGAATTTGAATTCATCATGGAATTATTTTTTTAGTAGTTGTAAACAAAATTAAATCTAACTAAGATATGAAAATTGAAAAGGTAAATAAACTAATGATTGTCTCCGTGGAAATAACATTAGTTTTGACGCATGCCTATCGCGGGGCGTGGACAAAAATAATTTTATTTTTCCTAGTGCAACATAGTGGATGACCAAAGTCATCTCTCTTGAAGAGCCTTCTTAATGTATTTCACATTATCTAATTCACCTATTATATCTATTTTGTGTGTTTTTTTATAAAATGTATGTGATGAAAAACTTTTTGGGTTTTTTATTATTTAAAATAATGACATGTGAATCAATAATTCTAAATTTATACTAAGATGCAAGTCTAAACAGAATGAATTAATAAAAAAGAACATGGTTTTGGGGGTTGGTTAAATGTTCAATCATTATGATCCTTTATATGTTTTATTTTTTTCGATAATCCAAACATGAAATCTCATGTTTGGACTACTATTATTTAATTATAAATTGTTGAATATCATTGAATGTTTGAGAACTCTCAATTCCACCACCTCCTTTAATCCAAGTTGGTGACACATCTTTGTCTAGAATGTGTCATCTTCTAGGACCCAGTTCAATTGAATCCATTTCATATATTGATTAGCTAAAATCAAATGGGTGAAGAACTAACCAATAGAGAGAGGTAAATGATTAAATAAATGAATAAGGATAGGTTTAGTTGCATGTCATTGGATTCAGTCACAACATTAGAGACATTCACCTTACCTGTGCATTATACTCAAATCTATCTACAAACATAAAATTAAACATTAAAGAAAAATAATGATCACCTTCACCTACCCACGAGCCAAGTCTCGGGGTCATCCTTTCATTTATGGGAGTATGATATTACTCAGTGGAGTGGGTAGAAGATAAGAGAGAGATAGAGGGAAAGAAATGAAGAAAAGTCAATGGAGAAACACAAAGACAAGGATTAATAAAATGTAAATTTGAATTACAATTGAAAAATAATACAAAAATAAAAATAAAATAAAATATGAAGAATAAATTAAGGGGGAATTAGGAGAAGAAGTGGCCCATGCCCTTGTGGGATACCTCTTTAGTTGTGGGTGTCGAGCTAATGATTTGGGAAGAAGGCGAGGGCCTCCTTTTATAGGAAGAATTCATTCCTCTGAATGATTGCACATTTTATGCCTATTAAATGTTAGATTAATGTTTTTATACATTCATAAAAGTTATTCAATAATGGTTTATCCATTCACCCTCTAAATATCAGCTCATTCAGCCACAGGATTAAAGAGTTATGGAATATTCCTTGAAGAAGACATTTTATGGCCACAATTTCCAGGAATCCATATTAAATTTTATAATGATCAATGGAATCCTTAATGACTTCAAAATCTCCCCCCCAATTTTTTTTAAAGTCACTCCTATGTTTCCTAGTGCTATCCTAGGTAGAATCACCTAAATATGAGGTGAGGAGACTGAATTTATCATCTGTTGTAGTGGTGGGTTCCATTCTATTTCCCTAGAAAAAGTTCCAAATTCAATGAATTTTTTGGACTAATAGATCTTTGAATCAATATTATATCCATAAGATAATGTTTAATAAAATATAATAATTATTCTATGAAAAAAAATTTGAATTTTGGGATTATATATTTTTTAAAATGACAAAAATACCTTTGTAGTAAAAATCTGTCAAAAATCCAAAATTATGCACATTTCTCAATTTTTATCATAA
The DNA here is from genome assembly GCA_963277665.1 of Viscum album. Classification (NCBI taxonomy): domain Eukaryota; kingdom Viridiplantae; phylum Streptophyta; class Magnoliopsida; order Santalales; family Viscaceae; genus Viscum; species Viscum album. Next base: position 982,712,156 of record OY728148.1, on the reverse strand, counting down.
TCATTATAAAATTAAAATTACCCAATATATTAATAAAACATTGAAATAAATGGGTTTTATCATTGAATAAAATTTAAAAAAATCCTCATTATTTGGTAAATAATGTGCACAAAAAGTTTCTCTCTCAAATACCCGTACACTTAAACCATGCTTTCCCTCAATCATAAAATCTCAACATAGAAATTAAAGGACAACAATGATACCAATATTCAAATTCCAATTCAATTAAATCAAAATATTTTCAATATGAAATCAAACTTTCAGAAAAATTCAAAAATATCAATTTAATTTCCCATTTTTCAAAGAAACAAATAATACACATATTTTACGTTTACCCGTTAAAAATTGATGGAACTTATCATTTCATTCATTCAAGCTCTTTTATTAATTATTATTAAACATACCAAGTCATGATTTACCTCAATTTTGATTATTTTATCTCATTAATCATTATACAATTCATGTAGAGCTAGGATCATATCATGATAAAATTCTCCTTATCCATAGGCTTGTAAATAAACTACTTTCTATACTTTGTAATGAAAAAATTCAAATAAAAACATGAGGACTCCAAATTAAGGTTCTATTGACTCTAAGGTTTATGGTTGGTAGGATTTGATGCTTTAAAAATTAAGGCTCAAGGAGGAGGCTATTATATTAAGTACTATTCATGATATCAAAATTAAAAATATAATGAAATAATCCCCTTCATAGTAGCAACACCCACTTCCCAAAACACAAAGAAAATGGTATGATCAAGTAATCATAATGAATTATTTTTGCTCCCTGTTGAATATTATATTATATTTTTTACTTTATTTTCTTTTTTCGAGTGTTATGATTATATGAGACCTAACATTAATCACCTATCCATATACACTCATAAGATCAGCAGTCAAGAAAATAGTGATTTTGGGTTTTCACAAATCATAACCCATTTTTTTCGCTTTTTGTTGGTTATTTTTGACATTTTTTTTTTTAATTCATGAGGGGAAAAAGTTGAGTATAATGAGTTATTACACAACCTTTTAAAATTACCACAATAAATCCCCTCCACTTCTTCCTTAAAATTTATAGCATCCAATCGACCGTGATTCTCTTTACTCGCACACTTCAAATTTTAAATATCTTGAAAATACTCAGAGGAGGGTAGAAATAGATAAAAATGCTTGAAACATGTCTCATTCTTATAAATGTCATTCATGGTATCTATGTGGTAATTGAAGGATTGATGTAAAGGTAGTCTTTTAAGGAACATTATCTTTTTAAAGGATGCCACAATCATTTTAAATGTGTTTTTTCACACTCATATATTTGAAAAGTTTCAATACAAGTTATGGTTGATTATATATCCCAAGATTACTCATGAAATATGTTCAGGAATAAATAGGAAGTACTTGGTCCAGAAATATTATCGGGAATGTGAAATAAAACATTGGACAATCACTCATTAAATGACTAATAAATCAATTCACAGGAACATCAGAAATTCAAAGCATGAATGATGGTAGGGAAATTTCATTTATATAAATCAATTAATTCCTTCAAATCATGAGTCATTACTTCAATATCCATGCATCATTTTAAAAATTACATTATTAATTTTAATCATTGAATCACATCACCATTGAAATCTAAAACATGGAATCACATGATTTTTAAGAAACTCATGTCTCTAAGATAAGTCGAGTAAAACATGAATTCAAGTTTGGTCATGCGATTTTATCTTCAATGCTAAAAACATGTTGTGGAAAAAAATGTGGATAGTTTAAATTATATGTAACGCCCCAACCCCAGTTACCTAGAGTCGGTGCATTATTACATAACATTGGCATGATCACAAGAAAGATCAAATCTTGAAAGACCGATTGGTTTAGTAACCTTGGAAACACTAGATATATTAATAAGTTTTACATTACATCATAAAATGAAAAACTACTACAGCAACATAATATATCCACAGTCCACACTATTATCCCCTCATAGTATCCCTGCAGGTCATTCATAACTTACTTCTTCACATCCTGGGGAAAATAAACATAGAAAAGGGGTGAGCTCAAATGCCCAGTAAGGATAACAATATAGCGGAACATTCAAAATAAGAATAAACATTTAAGGCAATGCATTACTAAAACAAAAGCCTTTTAAACTTGAACTTCATCATAGTATGGCGAAAGTAAAATGAAATAATTCCATTTACTTATTCACATGGATATTCTACTAATCGAATAATCAAATGCAAAATCAATAACCACTTTCATAATGATGGAATGCATAATGGTAAACTTTAATTTCTTTTCAAGGCCTCGTCCCAAGACCTTGGGGCTAACTGTAACCGGAACCCAACCCGGAGTGCCTCTAATAACCGGACACCAACCCGGAGTGCCTCTAATAACCGGACACCAACCCGGAGTGCCTCTAATAACCGTAGACCAAACAGGAGGGATTACTTTTACCAGTCCCTAACATGGAGGGCTTACTTTTACCAGTCCCCAACCTGGAGGGCTTACTTCAACTAGTCCCCAACCTGGAACATACTTGTCCAACACATTCAAATGAAATAAAGGATGAAATATAACATAAACATTCTTATTGGAACTAGCATACGAAATGTCAATACTTTACTCATAAACCATGAATGACACATCTACAGTCAAACATATCACAAAAATTCATTACAATATGGAAGTTTTATATCATAATAAATCAACTTCAAATAATCTTAAAATCCATCAAAGGATGTTGACATAGATGAAAATGTTTTTTTAAAAATTATTGAGAGAAATATCCCTTTTTCATGAAAACATTTTAATGTTACACAATTTTGAAAGTAAGGCATTTAAATACATTTTTGGATCAAAGTGTCCCATACCACTTTGAAACTTTTGAATGGAATTAACACTTTTAAAACATTAATTTTCATATAAATAAATCCTTACAAACCATTTTGAAAACGTGGACATAAATGAGGATGATTTAGAAGAATAAATATTTATAACATTTAAAATGATGTTTTAGTAAAAGTTACCTTAGAAATAATCCCTTTGAAAACTCTTTTATGAAATATGGACATGGATAGTAAATATGTCCCTGTAGATACTTACGTAAAGACAACCTCGGATATTAAAGAGATTGTGAAGTAAACCCTTATCAATTTGGTAACTTATGAAGCATACAACCCATGAAAGAGGTATCATACAATGAAAATGTAAATACACATAAGGTAAAGTGTATTACACAAAGAATACAATTATGGGAAGTACATACACCACACAAAAGATAATAGTGTAAATATGGCATGAATCTCACGGAAATAAAGAGTGAGATGAAAACCCCTTACCATGTTAATCAACTGAGTCGTATGGCCAAAAGTTAATAACCACCAAATTATTTACAGAATAACATGAATATAAAGATAATCATGGTAATATAATTCAGCCTCATCCTCGCTACCATATATGTCCTCATCATCATCCCCATGCTCATCATCATCCCCATCCTCGCCCTCGGCCACATCCTCACCCTTTCCCTCATCCTCATCCTCGCCCTCGTCCTCTTCAGCATCCTTGTCACCAGGAACATCATCATCTCGACTACCACTAGAACTGCCACCTGGTGCATAGGATTATGTACCCATCGAAGACATATATGTCTAAAAAGCCGCGCTAGCCTTGGGTGGAAGTGATGAAGATAAAGCTTTGATCAGTTTCATAAATTATTTCTCCCTCTTTTGAACCTATTCTTCCAACTCTATGACCCTTTTATCAGACTATCTCGCATTTTACTTGACCTACTCCAACTCGGTGGTACTAGAATAGATACCTGGGGAGGACCAATACCTCGTCAGGACTATATTATTACCAGGCCAGAATCGTAATCGACTAGAGTGCTCATCTCCCAAAACCAGATAAAAATGATCGTGTGGCCCTAAATTGTCAGGCTCCTGGGCATAAAGGGCCTCTAAATCATCCTGTTAAAAATATTAATTGATTATTAAATTTAATAATTGATATTAAACTTTTAAATAAACAAATTCAAACTTTTAATCGTATATTGTGTCGGTTCATTAACCGTAGTTCCATCTTTTTTCATTCTACTCGATCAAAACAATTTTTCTCGAGGGAGACGTCCTTTAATATTCAATTTTTTTCTTCTGTAATAACATTGAAACAATATAATGAAAAAGTATAATCATATATTCAATATTCAATATATCACATAATTTATGTAGGGAATGATAAAAAGGGAAAGTACTAAAGAAAAATTATAAACAAGTATATCATACCGGCGACCTCTCATGATCTGACATAGTAGTGCACCGCAAAGTGTGTAGGTATTTTGTTGCATCAATGTTTTTTTGTTTTTTTTCAGATGATTCCTAAATAATGTTTAATAATAAATAAGATAATATTACTGAAAAATATGAAAACAATCATTTAAATACCTCAAATGAGATTAATACCTTAAATTTGGCAGTCGCCAAATGGGTAATCATTTGGAGATATTACTCTATCAGACAACCATCCATGATAGGTATTGTATCCAAATATATGCCCACTCTATCACACCATCCATCATACAGCTCATGTATATAAGTTCTCCAATGCTCTCCTAGCTCCTTTAAACGTGCTGGTCGTGCACCTTCACCATCAGGGAAGTTAAACTAAAGCTGACACCTAATAGAATAATTCATATAAACACAAAAAAAATACTACATTAAATCAAATATATTTTTTACCCATATTTGAGCCCACGCATTATTCTTGATTTTTTGTGGGAGATGTCTACAAGAGAGAGGGATGACTTGAATGGTGTCAGAGTATTTGGATAGGGTGGCTAAAATACACCGATATTCTCTTGTTTGGGCCTTCGGGCACCGATTTGGTCCTTGAGTCCTGTAAGGCCTTCAGTCAACCCAGGACTTCGGGTCAGTAAGGCCTTTGGGCCACCTCAAGGCCTTCGAGCCACCTTAGTGTAGATGAAAAACAGACAACCTAGATGGAATAATCTCTACAAGGAGGATGAGAAAAAATATTTCACCATAGTAGAAGCTAAACGGATTGCAAGAATGAGAGGGTATGACACCTGCCATCGGGACAAGCCAGCACATGCACGAGAATCCCTACCTAACTTCCATGTGAAGGTGGAGAGATGATTTCATAATGAAGATGTTGGGAAGGAGAAGTTCCAAGTAGTTAGTATGGGTTGTATGTAATGTTTGAATCCTATGGGCAATGAATTCTTCTAAGGCCTACTGTCCATGTAATACTTACACCCACAGGCCTTTTAAGGCTTCCACCTCACCCCTTGAAAGGAGGATTATCAAAATCTATAAAAATGAAGGCCTTCAGGCCATTGGAGGATTGGAGGATTTGAAACACCTACACAAAGGATATCTAGGAATTTTGATGTCCCAAACCAGGATGCCACTCATTAGTGACCCAAACCCAAATGGCCACATGGCCTCAAGCACATCTACCAAAATTCCAAATGTTATTGACTAATAGTGAGATCCATTGCTATGTCTGGGGGAGACGATTCCCTCATTACCTAAGCTGCACAATTTTAATATTATCTTTTAAAAAGTGGAAGAAATATAACAATGGGAAAATATTGGAAATGGATGAAAATAACAAAATTAATAATACCAACTAGTAACAGAATCATTAATCAAATGATGGTAATATAGGTCATCTATCAAGAAGGAAAACATAGTTACAACAATTATAAAGTAGTACTATACCAGAGGCTCAATAAATTCTAAAATTTGAACTAGCTTTTTGAGCTACAACCCTATCATCTGGTTCATTGGTGGAAAGAGTGTGTGTTATGTCAATAACTCGAAATCTGCAATCATCAATAAAGGTGAATTTCCTCATCATTGAATCAAACCGTTGATAAAGGGAAGAGTTTTACAAATGGTTTCACACAACCGTTGGTAAAAGAGGAATTCAAGGCCCCTTTATAGGCATCCCAAATAAAGGCACATGCCTTAGGCCCGATTATGTGTTACAGGCATCCCAAATCATTCACTCATGTTCAATAAATCATTATTGGCACCTCTATGGTCATACATTTCATTACCCGATTATTTCCTCAAGTCAAGCGCACCCCATGGGTGGATAAAGTTCACGATTATCCATTAATAGGTTGTTCATGGCTTGTAAGTAGGTTTAATTTCATAAAGTATAGACAAAAACATTTATTTTTAAATTTGAGATTAAAAAAAATGTATGTCAATGATAAATTTTTTTTTACTGAATTAAGCTTGTGTCTTATCTAACGTTGTTATAGATGTATACACATGCTAGAATGGTTAGTGAAAAACACCCGACCATCATAAAAGTGATTATTGGACAAGAAAGATACATAATATACAACAAATAGTGAGAACCATATATAATTGACCCTAATGTTATATTAGTACATTCATCTTTGGAATCCAATTATCACTCGTGACTAACCATGCCACTATAAACAACCAGGAGTGTATGAGTTTTCTCTTTGATCTTAACACATAATCACACAATCTTAACATGATGTGAATCATGTGGAATATGGATGATATTAACACAAAATTATGAGAAATACCAAGACTTCTATGAACTGAAAATTTATGGATGATATTAAAAAATAATTCATTTTCAATCAAATTTTATTCACTATAAAATCCCAACACACACACCCAAATCAAATAGAAAACAAATGCCATACACAACCAAATAAAAATAGAAAACCAAAACAGTAGATGTAAATATTAAAATGAATGTATCACTTACAAATTAGAAGTTTAGAAATAAGAAATTTTGAAAATGGATCGGAACCAAGAATTTCCGCAGTAGGGTAGACAGAATCCCACTTCTCCACTTCAGCCAAATGAAAACATAAAACCAAAATAGTAGAAGCAGTATCACTTACATAATACAAGTGAAGAACTGATAAATCATAATGATGGAAGTATTTCGGCTGTAGGGGAAGGGAAATCACAATTCTCCCTTCTATTTACGGATGTAGTCACACTGAATTGGGGAGTTCGAGATTTTGTGAATTTGGGGCCAAACATTCCCAATGGTTTGAAAAAACTGTTGATAAAGGATGATTTAAAGCTCTCTATGCCAATTATTTAATAAAACTGTTGGTATAGAGTACACATTTCCCAATGGTTTTGAAAACTTGCTGGGAAAAGATGATTTAACCCCCTATTACCAACAATTTACTTAAACTGTTGGTAAAAGTACTATACTGTCGTTGAGAAAACCTCCCTCTCCATAAGTGAATTAATATGAAAGAATTTGGATTTGGGGGTTGGATAAATGTTCAATCATTATTATCCTTTATATGCTTTATTTTAGTTTGAAAATAAAAACATTAAATCTCATGTTTTAACTACTATTCTTTATTTATAAATTGTGGAATATCATTGAATGTTTTATAACTCTCAATTCCACCTCCTCCTTTAATCGAAGTTGGTGACACACCTTTGTGTAGAATGTGTCATCTTCCAAGAAACAATTCAATAGATGCAGTTTCATTCAATTATTAGATCTACACCAACGTGTGAAGTACTAAACAATAGAGACAAGGAAAAATAATTAAAAATAATAATTGGGATAGGTTGAGTTACAAGTCATCGGAGGCAGTCACAACATTGATGACATTATCCTTACCCGTTCATGCTACTCAAATATATCTACAAACATAAAATTAAACATTATATAAAATTCATGATCACCTTCACCTCTTCCCAGGCCATGTCTCAAGGTCAAACTGTCATTTCCGGGAGTAATATGTTACTTGGTAGAGTGGGTGTAAGAGAAGAGAGAGAGAGGTAAAGAAATAAAGAAAAGAGGATGGAGAAACACAAAGACATGGATTAATAAAACTAAAATTTGAATTACAATTGAAATATAATAAAAAAATAAAATAAAAATAAAATAAAAATAAGAAATAAGTCGGGAAAATAGGAGAATCATCGGCCTGTACCCTGATGGGATCCCTCCAAAGTTGTGGGTGTCGAGCTGATTATTTGGGAAAGAGTCAAGGGCCTCCTTTTATAGGTAGAATTATATCCTCTAAAAATCTTGCGTGTTGTTGGCCCATTAAATGGTCGATTCACACATGGACCCCTTCATAAAATTTGTTCATAGTTAATTTTTCCATTCACCCTCCAACCTTAATATCATTTATCTAGAGGATTAATGAGTTATGGAATTTTAATTGAATAAGGATTTTTTGGGCCAAAATTTACATAAAGATTCTATCATATGTATAACGATCAATGGAAACATTAATGACTTAAAAACCTTGCCAAATTTATTTTAGAGTTTTTCCGATGTGTCCTAGTGCTATCTATAGTGTAATAACCGAAATTGTAGGTGAGGAGACTAATTTTTGCTTTTGTTACGGTGGTGGGGTCCACGCTTTCCACCCGGAAATGTGTCCATACTCAATAATTTTTTTAGACTAATAGATATTTGAATCAACTCTAGGACCTGAAGTGAAATTTGAATGAAATAAAATCAGGATTCTAAAAAAAATCACGAATTTTGTAATTATATTTTTTACAAAATGAAAAAATACCCTTGTGGTAAAAATCTTTCAAAAATCAAAAAATATGATGTTTTATCAGTTTTTAAAAAAATCATAAAAAAACTCAAATTACCCATTATTTGGATAAAACATATAAATACATGGGTCTAATCATTGAAAAAAATTATAAACATCCTCATTATTTGATAAAAAATATGCACATAAATTTGCACTATCAAATACCCCCACACTTAAACCATGCTTTTCCCCAACTATAAAATCCCAAAATGGAAATCAAAGGACACGAATATTACAAATACATAAATTCGAAGTTAATAAAATCAAAAAAATCAATGTGAAATCAAAATTTCAAAAATATGCATAAAATAACAATTTAATTTCCCATTTTTCAAAGATACAAATAATTCACATATTTTACTTTTACCCTTTGAAAATTGATTGAACTTATCATTTCATTCATCCAAGATCCATGATTAATTATTATTAAACATGACAAGTCATGATTTACCTCACTTTTGATTCTTTTCTCTCATCAATAATGATACAATTCAAGTAGATTTATTATCATATCAATAGTACATGCTCCTTAGCCATAGGCATGTAAATGAACTAATTTCTCTACTTTATAAAGAAAAAAGGAACATAAAATCATGAGGACATTCAATTAAGGTTCTATTGACTCTGATATTTAAGGTTGGTAGGATTTGATGATTTAAAAATTAAGGCTCAAGCAGGAGGCTAATCTCTTAAGTAATATGCATGAAATAAAAAGTAAAAATATAATGAAATTATCCCCTTCAAAGTAGAAACACCTAATTCCCAAAACTCAAAGAAAAGGTTATGATCAAGTAACCATAATGAATGATTTGGGCACCCTCTTGATTTTTTTATTTTTTTATTTTATTATTTTTTGGAATGTTATGACTATATCAAATCTCACATCCATCATATAACCACATACGATTATAAGATCATCAGTTTAGAAAATGGTGATTTTTGGTTTTCCCAAATAACAACCCATTTTTTTCACTTTTTGTTGGTTCTTTTTTTCATTTTTGTTATTTTTTTAATTCAAGAGGAGAAAAAATAAAGTATAATGAATGATTCCACATCCTTTTACAATAAACACAATAATACCCCCACACTTTTTCCTTACAATGTATATTATCATGTCCACCATGATTCCATTTAACCCTAAGCTTTAACTTTGACTATCAAGAAAATACTCAAAGGATGGTAGAAATGGATAAAAATTCCTTGAAACATGACACATTACAATAAAGGTCATTCATGGTCTCT